>CM069860.1:69679348-70879348 GCA_036172795.1 Pelodytes ibericus
GTGAGATTGAGGCCACTCCCCCACATGGCTTAACCGCAACCAACCTGAGGATGTCTAGCCTGCTGCTCGCTGCAAATTCCCCTCAGCTCTCCTCTATCCCAACAGACTCCTGTCTTACTGAAGGATTTAGGTATTGCATTTAGACCACTTCGTTCCCACTGATGGCACCACGCCGACAATGACCCCTTTTGGAACGTAGTTGTCCCTCTCAGACACATGCCCCACACTGACCTCCAGCAAATTTAAATATGCTCATTGAACATCAAGGTACTGAATATTCCTGAAAAGAGAACAAAACTTTTCCAATAATAATTTCAGAGGACTTGAAGGTTGGTAGGCAATGCAATAGAGCAGCAGGAAATGCTAGCAGAATGCTTGGTTGCATAGGGAGAGGTATTAGCAGTAGGAAGAGGGAAGTGCTCATGCCATTGTACAGAGCACTGGTGAGACCTCACTTGGAGTATTGTACGCAGTACTGGAGACCGGATCTCCAGAAGGATATTGATACTTTGGAGAGAGTTCAGAGAATGGCTACTAAACTGGTTCATGGGTTGAAGGATAAAGCTTACCAGGAAAGATTAAAGCATCTTAACATGTATAGCTTGGAGGAAAGACGTAACAGGGGGGATATGATAGAAACATTTAAATACATAAAGGGAATCAACACATTAAAGGAAGAGAGTATATTTAAAAGAAGAAAAACTACCACAACTAGAGGACATAGTCTTAAATTAGAGGGGCAACGATTTAAAAGTAATATCAGGAAGTATTACTTTACTGAGAGGGTAGTGGATGTATGGAATAGCCTTCCAGCAGAAGTGGTAGAGGTAAACACAGTCAAGGATTTTAAGCATGCGTGGGATAGACACAAGGCTATCCTAGCTATAAGACCGGGAACGGGGGACTAATAAAAGTACTCCAAAAAAATTGGGCAGACTAGATGGACCGAATGGTTCTTATCTGCCGACACATTCTATGTTTCTATGTTTCTATGTTTCTTTGAATTGCACACTAACCATACCCACATTGCATTCATCCAGGAAACGCACTTTCAAACAGGGAAGGACCCCACCTTTTCTAGCAAACACTTCCCACATGCATTTCTCAGTTCCAATCCACTCTCCAAATCCGAAGTTGCCGCAAGTTTGGCCAACTCCTTACAATTTTCACTTATGGATACACTCTCCGACCCCAACGAGAGAAACGTGTTTGTCAGGGGGAAAATACAATCAGACACATACACCATGACAAATGTGTACCTCCCATCATGAAACAAAACACCTACCTTTCAGCAATTTTTCGAAATTAGAGGAATTTCTATAGGGTGCTACAATTCTAGGAGGTGATTTTAACTTTCCCCTAGACCCTTCATTAGACACATCCTCTGGAAAGTCCTCTGTCCACTATAACACAACCAGATCACTAAAAAAACTTCTAAACAAATTTACCCTCATGGATGCCTGGAGAATTTTCCACCCGACAACCAAAGACTACACATTTTACTCTAGGTCTTACCAGTCTTGCACCACAATAGATTACCTATTTCTCCCCCAATACCATCTCCAACTGATCACCAATAAGAACTCATATCACTTGGTCTGATCATGCCCCAAACTTTCTGACTACGTCCATGCTGTCCCTAATTCCACGCAAACCCACTGGCGTCTTAACTACTCACTCTTATCAGACCCCATCACCCACAATAATGCCGCACAAACACTAACTAACTATTTAAAAAAAAAAAACACTCAGACCGACACCTCACTTCCTTCTTGCTGGGAAGCCCACCGGGACATCTTCATTAAACATAGTTCATGCCTCAAAAAGTTATACGAACAAACCTTTAACACTTTTATGGCCAAGATTGCACACCTAGAAACTAAACATAAGTCGCTACCGGATGACACAACATTGACTGAACTGACTGCCCTACACCAACTAAATCTGCATCTCAACCAAAAAGGCAGCTACATATTACATATTACAAAGAGCTAAGAATGTTTTCTATGAAACTAGCAACAAATGCGGCAAGTTATTAGCCCAAGCACTGAGGCAGAAAAGACTGTACTCACACGTTGCCAAAATCGAAGACCATAACAATAAACAAATTCTAACACCCGTCATAGCAAAAGCATTAAGACAGTACTACTGCGACTTATACAACATCCCTAGCTCTACTCACGACACCACTCGCTCACAAAGATCAACAAGCTTAAGCACTTACATAACACAACACCTGACAATCAAACTCGACCCACACAACGCCACTTACCACTCACCCTGGAGGAATTGCTCTAAAAAACATAACAGCAAACAGAGCCCCAGGACCAGATGGTTTCTCTCTCTGGTACATACTTCCTAAACACATTCAACTCCCTGATAACTGGCCAATCTTTACGCCAATCAGCTCTAGAAGCTATAATAACTTTCATCCCTAAGCCAGACAAAGATACATCCCACTGCTCTAGCTAAAGACCCATCTCACTCTTAAAAATGGATCTCAAATTATTCGCCAAAATATTAGCCACCCTTCTCCAACCGTTTTTACCTCACCTAATCCACACTGATCCGAACAGATAGGCCAAAGACAATACAGTCAAACTGCCAGATACACAAGGCAAATCTCACTACTGAAGCCACATTACTACAGACGCAGAGAAAGCCTTTGACCGTGTGGACTGGGCCTTCCTTCAGACCACTCTGCGAGCGTTTGGTCTGGGGCCACACATGTTAAAATGGATACTGTAACTCTACACAATTCCCTCAGCCAGAATCAGAGTAAACAGGACCATGTCCACCTCGTTCACCATAATGAATGACATGCGTCCGGGGTTCCCCCTCTCCCCCCCTTCTTTTCATAACCTGGACCGGGTGAATCCAAGTTCTAAAAATGAACGTTTTACCCAAAATATTGTACGTTATGCAATGCCTATCCATAACCCTAACTGAAATGTTCTTTTCCTGCATGAATACCATATTCCTCACATACATATGGAACAATCAATCCGCAAGAATAAAATCCGATATACTCATCCTGCCCAAACAGAAGGGAGGCCTAGCATGTTCGCGTTACTATAAAGCAGTCCACCTTCAAAGTATCATCGACTGGTTGTGCTACCGACCACACAAAGTATGGACCTCCATAGAATAATTTTCAGTGACCATTCCCTAATCTATTTAGTATGGTGCCCTTCGAGTAATGGACCTACACGCCCCCCTACCCACCCCACAATCACGCCGATCCTCATGGTTTGGCATATGCTAAACAAGAACACCTAGCCCCATTCCCGTCCCCCTTCTTGCCTCTCATCAATATCCCCATGCTCCCTTCCGGCCAACACATCTGCCTCCTACCTAAACTTGCTAATATGCAAAACCCCATGTTGCGCCATTGTCAGTGTAACTTTGACTTTAAGAATATTTGGAAACTCAACTGCAGAAATAAATGACAATCCACACAAGGTATAACGTTTAAGCAATTCTTGTATTAAAGTTTATCAGCAAAAAGAAGAAAAAACTGACTGATATTGATTGCAGAGCAAAAATAAATGGTTTGACGTAATATGGAAAAATATATGTAACTTGAGTGAAGTATTAAGTAAAAAATATGATGGAACACTTGATTGAAGATATGGAAGGTACTTGCGATTAGGTGATAGAGAAAAATGCAGGATAACAGGGACGGTCCGTATTCAGAGGATTGGAGAAGTACACAATTCGATTCAGGAAGCCAAAGGTCAGGATTGGAGAGAGTAACAATATCGAGTGAGGAAGCCAAAAGTCAGGATTGGAGCAATTAGAATGGTCGAGGATATCCGGGTCAGCAACAGGTAATCAAAAATAAAAGTAGCAAGATACTCTAAGGTAGCTTGGAGCTAAGGAGTCAGGAACAACAGCTGCTAAAGACAATACTCAGCGATTTGTGTCTGTTGCAGACTGTTATTTATAGTCACAGGAAGATCGCGTCATTGAAAGGGGTGTGGCCTAATGAAGGGGCGTGGCCTAAACACACAAAAAAATGAAAGCCTGACAGCCATGCTGGACACCCTTCCCTCCATCTGTGGCAAAGAGACCACAACGACACTACACCTATTTAGATACACCAAACTGCAACATTTTTACTCCACGAAAACCCAAAAGGGCAATATACACAGACACCTAAGACCAATCGAGCAAATCTGTACTACTACCACTCACCCCCACATCTTCTCTCATACAAAATTCTTCTGCCCCCCACCTTATCCCTCCCATCTTACATGAGATACTGGGATAAGGTCCTCAATCTCTCGATCTCCCCAGATCAATGGTTTTGGATATTCTGTCTCACCCACAAATTCCCTATTGCCAACAGGACACATGAAATGTCAGATAAACTTCCAATGTGTTGACATTGAACCTCTCATATACTACACAATATCTCTCACACAATCCCCCATCTCTGCTGAAGATGTCACACTCCATCAGCTGATCCCTTCCACATATGGTGGACACAGGTTTTAGACGTAATCATGCAAGTGACAGGAAATTCCCCACTCAGAACACCTGCTGAAGTACTACTCCAAATAAATGACATACCCCTGCCCAAATATAAAAACTCTTTGCAGTTCCACATGCTAAATGGAGCGAAAGCTCTTATTCCTCTGCACTGGAAGTATCCTAATGCCCCCACTATGAAGGAATGGTTTTATAGGGTGGACAATATATTTAGGATGGAAGAATTAGTAATTAGTAATTAGAAATTCAGAGGCCATACAGTCCAATTCCAAAAGACAAGGCCCCTGGCAAACTTTCACAACCTCTACTACATACGCCTCCCTTGATGTGTAACCCCATTATCTTTCTCTGAAGAAATTAAATTTACCAAAATAATGGTATATTAGTTTAAATTATGCACACAAATTTATTTTTGGAACATTTTTATTTATTACCTTCTGTACTTACGACATCCCTGGATGTTTGGCATTAGTAACATTTGCAAGATGACTTTTAGAAGAAAAGGATATATCAATGTTCCCTTCCTGGTAAAAATTATTATTTACTATTGCTAATTACTGGTAAATATTTGTTGATAATTAATCTGAAGTTTCTACTGATTCTACTTATACAGCTGTCCCAGTTTCTCCAATGCACATTTTTATCTCTGCCTTTTTCTGCCTTCTCAAACACTTTTCAAACATTCACTGAAACTGAACTTCAGAAATCACACAACAGCTAAGAGGGAAAAACTCTCCAACTTGCCTATGTTTTGCATCCAAGAAATCAAATCAATACTGTTATCCAAACATCTCTTTATTGCAGTGGACTCTTTATTGGAAGTATATGCTCAAAGACATTGAAGGAGGACAAAACAGATAAATATAAAATAAATGGACACTTCAGACCACTTTAAATGGCTAATTTGAATCTAATATAAGGAATGATTTGCTTGTATAGGCATCAGTCAAACTGTAGTAAAAATATTTTTTTATTTGAACAGTGTTAATATACAGGTGATACTTTTAAAAAATTAGAATACCGTGCAAAAGTTCATTTATTTCATTAATTCAACGTAAAAGGGGAAACTAATATATGAGATAGACGCATTACATGCAAAGCAAGATAGTTCAAGCCGTGATTTGTCATAAGTGCGATGATTATGGCTTACAGCTCATGAAAACCCCAAATCCACAATCTCAGTAAATTAGAATATTACATGTAATCAATAAAACAAGGAGTGTACATAGAACAATATCGGACCTCTGAAAAGTATAAGCATGCATATGGACTCAGTACTTGGTTTGGTCCCCTTTTGCAGCATTTACTGCCTCAATGCGGCATGGCATGGAAGCTCTCAGCCTGTGGCACTTCTGAGGTGTTATGGAAGACCAGGACTCTTCAATAGCGGCCTTCAGCTCTTCTGCATTGTTCAGTCTCATGTTTCTCATCTTTCTCTTGGCAATGCCCCATAAATTCTCTATGGGGTTCAGGTCAGGCAAGTTTGCTGGCCAATCAAGCAAAGTAATCCCATGGTCACTAAACCAGGCTTTGGTGCTTTTGGCAGTGTGGGCAGGTGCCAAGTCCTGCTGGAACATGAAAATAGAAATGCATACATATAAAGTCAATTATCATTTTTTTTATACGCAGACACTATTAAAAAGGCAAAATGTTTCCCAACTTGATTGTTCATTAGGAATATTTTTCTATGTTGTATTGTTCTTTTGTTGTTTTCTGTGTTTTATATTTTTTCTAGATTTATTATTCACCAAGAATTCCACTGGACCAAACTATGCAGCTAATATTTATTTTTAATGATGGTGGTAATTGCCCTTAAAATTCTTGACAAATGTCAGCTACAACATACAAACCGAGTTTGAAAAAAACTCCACTGATCCTTGATGGTTGCATAGAGGGAAAACAAAGCATTTTTGTAGTGACATTAATGTATTTAAGTAGTGACATTAATGTGTGACAACATTTAATCACTCACAAACTATAAAAAAAATCCCACTGGTTTAATCTTTAGCAAAGAACCCAACAGTTCCAACTATGAATATAATGCATTTTTATTCCAGTAATCTTTCTATTACCATGTTACAGTTTCTTGAAAACCATGACATATTCTTTAGTGTTCCATATTCATCTATAATTAAGTCACTGTAATCATTAGTACATAATGAGCAATCATACATTCTCATGAATCATTTTACTTTTATCTAATTCCACCGAGTAAAAAAGAAATATCCACCTTTGTGTGTGATAATAACATGAGAAACATCTCTAGCATGTGGACATTTACAGATAAAATTATTGCTAAATTTATTGAGCATAATTCAATCCAAACTAATTTATTTCAATTTAAATGTGTGAAATTTCTCATCATTTTCATTTTCCTCAAAGATGGATGATTGAAATCTTATTCTGAATTGGAAAAAAAAAAGAAAGGCAACGAATAAAGAAGTGAGAAATAATTATAATAAATATGTTCGTTATTGTATCACTTATAGATAAATTATTATGTGGAATCAATGTCTAATTAGGTTGGTTGTAATATCTGTTAGTGTTACATAAAACCTCAGATTTAATACTGTGATTGAGCAGTGGATTCTTTAGATGTAGGTATAGATAATTTCCCAATGTTCACTATTTATGGAAAATGCCCAAATTATTTATCCAAACCCTTTAATTTCTATTATGATTCTATACTTTGTCTTTTGTGTACACTCAAAACATGAAGTACGTTTTGGCTTCATTGTTTTCAAGTCTTCAGATTTGGGCTGAATCCCCACACCTGAAAAATAAACCAATATAATTTATAGACACAGCATAAAATACAATTTAGTATTATAAAACAAACAAAGAAAAGTGCTCAAATAAAAATAATACTTACACATTTGAATGGTTGTTCTTGAGAGAAAGCATTCTTAAATCGTTATTTAAACAGATCATGTAGAAAGATTTAAAAAAAAGAAACATAGGGGCAGTGGCTTCTCCAGCTTCTCCGGCATTAGAGGGGGCACATAGTGGGACAGTGACAAAAGTGGGGGGGGGGGGCAATTATATAACGTGTGTGTATATATATATATATATATATATATATATATATATATATATATATACACACACACACAAACATCCTGTGGAGAACATGAATAAGTTATTCAGATTTCCAGCAACATTGTGAAATAAGTCTACCTGCTATGTGCTATGCTCTTGTCAGGGTTCAACACTGAACTTCTGACTCATGCATTTAAAAGTCATTATTTATGTGCTTATATTCCTCCTGCCTCCTCTAGAGGTCTTCCTACCTTACTTTGCTTGTATTCCTTCCCCTCTGTTTGGTGTCAGGTGGGCTTGTTACCTTTTGCTCACACCCAGGTTAAATAGCTGCAGTTCTGGCAAACAGTGCTTTTGCATTGAAGTTGGAGGCCTGATTTCTGAGAGCTGCTGCTTCTGTTCCTGATACTCTCCTTAAAGCCCATTTGTATTGTGACCTTGTCCAGGAACTGTGAATCTGAACCTGAGTGGCTCAACCATCTCAGTAGATGATTTTCAGCATCTCCTGAGACCCTCTGAGTACATCAAGATCTCTTCAGCTAAGTTATTCCCTTTAAGCTACCCTTCTCATTTCTCACCCTCTCTAGGGTGTTCCTTACTGCTTAGCTACCAACCTCTGACCTCACTCCCTCTCCAAGGGTGTTCCTGCTTAGTCACCCTCTCCAGGGTGTTCCTGCTTAGTCACCCTCTCCAGGGTGTTCCTGCTTAGTCACCCTCTCCAGGGTGTTCCTGCTTAGTCACCCTCTCCAGGGTGTTCCTGCTTAGTCACCCTCTCCAGGGTGTTCCTGCTTAGTCACCCTCTCCAGGGTGTTCCTGCTTAGTCACCCTCTCCAGGGTGTTCCTGCTTAGTTACCCTTCTCAGGCCTCCCCATTTCCTAAGGCCTCACCCCAACCTTTGCTTTGTCTACAGTCCCTACTATAGCTCTTTGTTCTTACTGCAGTTCCTACTCATACCCCTTTCCTATTCTGCAGTTCTTTGCTAAATTCCCCCTCGTCTCTCCTTCAGTCTTTATTCCAATACCTAGCTCTGTTTCTTTATCTGTTCTCCCTTTGCACTATATTTAACATGCAACCAGACACCTCCACTATCCCTGCACTTAAACTCCTACCTGATCTGGTAAAGGCCCTGACAGCTCTATATACTCTGGTCACTCTGCTCCCCATTGCTTGCTTTGCTCCCTCTTTACTTGCTCTTCTTCTCACTGCTCTTGCTCTGCTCTCTGCTTATGCTCTTTAGTCTAATAAGGTGTGACCGCCCAGTACTCTACAGTCTGAGGTCTGCCTATGATGTAACGCACGCTGGCGCCCACTCAGCAAGCAGCCAAAACAATTAAAATTATGATGCAACTGACAGCCGCGATGCAAGGTGAGAGGGATGGGGATAAAGCAGTATTCGCTGCATGTTTTGTTATGTCAAGGCAGCACAGCAAGCCATAAATTTACTTTAAATTGGGGGGCACAAGTGGGCCTGATCATGGCCTGAGCTAGGGAGGGCCCTGGCCCCACCCTAGCATCGCCAGTGCATAGAGGGCATGTATAAACATTGCACACATGCAGATTGTGCCAAATACTGGCGCAATCAGCATTTGTGCCATTGTATAAAGCAGACTCCCTGTCAGGGTTCAACACTGACCTTCTGACTTATGCATTTAAAAGTCATTATTTATGTGCTTTTATTCCTCCTGCCTCCTCTAGAGGCCTCCCTACCTTACTTTGCTTGTATTCCTTCCCCTCTGTTTGGTGTCAGGTGGGCTCGTTATCTTTTGCTCACACCCAGGTTAAATAGCTGCAGTTTCTGGCAAACAATGCTTTTGCATTGAAGTTGGATGCCTGATTTCCGAGAGCTGCTGCTTCTGTTCCGGATCCTCTCCTTAAAGCCCATTTGAATTTTTACCCTGTCCAGGAACTGGGAATCTGAACATGAGTGTCTCAACCATCTCAGTAGATGATATTCAGCATCTCCTGAGACCCTCTGAGTACATCAAGATCTCTTCAGCTAAGTTATTCCCTTAAAGCTACCAACCTCTGACCTCACCCCCTCTTAGGGTGTTCCTGCTTAGATACCAACCTCTGACCTCACCCCCTCTCGGATGTTCCTGCTTAGCTACCCTTACCTCTGGCCTTAACCCTTACCTCTGGCCTTAACCCTTACCTCTGGCCTTAACCCTTACCTCTGTCCTCTCCCCTTGTTTAACTCTCTCCACCCCTACCTTTGCTTTGTATACAGTCCCTGCTATAGCTCTTTGTTCATACTGCAGTTCCTACTCATACCCTTTTCCCATTCTGCAGTTCTTTGCTAAATTCCCTTTTGTCTCTCCTTCAGTCTTTATTCCAATACCCAGCTCTGTTTCTTTATCTGTTCTATCCTGCACAATATTTAACATGCAACCAGACACCTCCACTATCCCTGCGCTAAAACTCCTACCTGACCTGGTAAAGGCCCTGACACTCCCAACAGTTTCGGGAGTTGCGTTATATATACGCTGAATGCATTGTGCTGGTGCAGCCTATGTAAAAAAAAAAAATCAGGCACTCTGACGAAACCCTCTGGAGAAAAGCATTAAATCACTGGCCCCTTTCCAGGGGCGGATCCAGAGTCTGATCTCGGGAGGGGCACATGTCTGTCTTTTCCTCTCTCCCATGTCCGTCTGTCTTTTCCTCTCTCCCATGTCCGTCTGTCTTTTCCTCTCTCCCATGTCCGTCTGTCTTTTCCTCTCTCCCATGTCCGTCTGTCTTTTCCTCTCTCCCATGTCCGTCTGTCTTTTCCTCTCTCCCATGTCCGTCTGTCTTTTCCTCTCTCCCATGTCCGTCTGTCTTTTCCTCTCTTCCATGTCTGTCTGTCTTTTCCTCTCTCTCATGTCCTTCAGTCACGCTCCTCTCCCTTCCCATGTCCCTCTGTCTCTCTTCCTTCCATGTCCATTTCTCTCCTCTTCCTTCCCATGTCCGTCTATGTATCCTCTTCTTTCCCATGTCTGTCTGTCTCTCCTCTCCTCTCCCATGTCTGTCTCTCCTCTCCTCTCCCATGTCTGTCTCTCCTCTCCTCTCCCATGTCTGTCTCTCCTCTCCCATGTCTGTCTGTCTCTCCTCTCCCATGTCTGTCTGTCTCTCCTCTCCCATGTCTGTCTGTCTCTCCTCTCCCATGTCTGTCTGTCTCTCCTCTCCCATGTCTGTCTGTCTCTCCTCTCCCATGTCTGTCTGTCTCTCCTCTCCCATGTCTCTGTCTCTCCTCTCCCATGTCTCTGTCTCTCCTCTCCCATGTCTCTGTCTCTCCTCTCCCATGTCTCTGCCTCTCCTCTCCCATGTCTCTGCCTCTCCTCTCCCATGTCTGCCTGTCTGTCTCTCCTCTGCCATCCCAAGTCTGTCTGTCTCTCCTCTGCCATCCCAAGTCTGTCTGTCTCTCCTCTGCCATCCCAAGTCTGTCTGTCTCTCCTCTGCCATCCCAAGTCTGTCTGTCTCTCCTCTGCCATCCCAAGTCTGTCTGTCTCTCCTCTGCCATCCCAAGTCTGTCTGTCTCTCCTCTGCCATCCCAAGTCTGTCTGTCTCTCCTCTGCCATCCCAAGTCTGTCTGTCTCTCCTCTGCCATCCCAAGTCTGTCTGTCTCTCCTCTGCCATCCCAAGTCTGTCTGTCTCTCCTCTGCCATCCCATGTCTGTCTGTCTCTCCTCTGCCATCCCATGTCTGTCTGTCTCTCCTCTGCCATCCCATGTCTGTCTGTCTCCTCTCTCCTTCCCATGTTTATCTGTCTCTCCTCTGCCATCCCATGTCTGTCTGTCTCTCCTCTGCCATCCCATGTCTGTCTGTCTCTCCTCTGCCATCCCATGTCTGTCTGTCTCTCCTCTGCCATCCCATGTCTGTCTGTCTCCTCTCTCCTTCCCATGTTTATCTGTCTCTCCTCTGCCATCCCATATCTGTCTGTCTCTCCTCTATCATCCCATTTATGTCTCTCTCCTCTCCCTTCCCATTTATGTCTCTCTCCTCTGCCATCCCATGTCTGTCTGTCTCTCCTCTGCCATCCCATGTCTGTCTGTCTCTCCTCTGCCATCCCATGTCTGTCTGTCTCTCCTCTGCCATCCCATATCTGTCTGTCTCTCCTCTGCCAACCCATGTTTATCTGTCTCTCCTCTGCCATCCCATATCTGTCTGTCTCTCCTCTATCATCCCATTTATGTCTCTCTCCTCTCCCTTCCCATTTATGTCTCTCTCCTCTCCCTTCCCATGTCTGTCTGTCTCACCTCTACCATCCCATTTATGTCTCTCTCTCTTCTCCCTTCCCATTTATGTCTCTCTCCCCTTCATATATCTGTCTGTCTCCTCTCCCCTTCCCATATCTGTCTGTCTCTCCTCTACCATCCCATATCTGTCTGTCTCTCCTCTGCCAACCCATGCTTGTCTCTCTCCTCTACCATCCCATTTATGTCTCTCTCTTCTCCCTTCCCATTTATGTCTCTCTCTTCTCCCTTCCCATTTATGTCTCTCTCTTCTCCCTTCCCATTTATGTCTCTCTCTTCTCCCTTCCCATTTATGTCTCTCTCTTCTCCCTTGCCATGTCTGTCTGTCTCCTCTCCCCTTCCCATATATGTCTGTCTCTCCTCTGCCATCCCATATCTGTCTGTCTCTCCTCTGTCATCCCATGTTTGTCTGTCTCTCCTCTGCCATCCCAATTCTGTCTGTCTCTCCTCTGCCATCCCATGTTTGTCTGTATCTCTTCTGCCAACCCATGCCTGTCTGTCTCTCCTCTGCCATCCCATGTCTGTCTGTCTCTCCTCTGCCATCCCATGTCTGTCTGTCTCTCCTCTGCCATCCCATGTCTGTCTGTCTCCTCTCCCCTTCCCATGTCTGTCTGTCTCCTCTCCCCTTCCCATATCTGTCTGTCTCTCTTCTGCCATCCCATATCTGTCTGTCTCTCTTCTGCCATCCCATATCTGTCTGTCTCTCTTCTGCCATCCCATGTTTGTCTGTCTCTCCTCTGGCAACCCATGTCTGTCTGTCTCTCCTCTGGCAACCCATTTATGTCTCTCTCTTCTCCCTTCCCATTTATGTCTCTCTCCTCTCCCCTTCCCATATCTGTCTGTCTCCTCTCCCCATCCCATATCTGTCTGTCTCCTCTCCCCATCCCATGTCTGTCTGTCTCTCCTCTGCCATCCCATATCTGTCTGTCTCTCCTCTGCCAACCCATGCTTGTCTGTCTCTCCTCTACCATCCCATTTATGTCTCTCTCTTCTCCCTTCCCATTTATGTCTCTCTCTTCTCCCTTCCCATTTATGTCTCTCTCTTCTCCCTTCCCATTTATGTCTCTCTCTTATCCCTTCCCATTTATGTCTCTCTCTCTTCTCCCTTGCCATGTCTGTCTGTCTCCTCTCCCCTTCCCATATCTGTCTGTCTCTCCTCTGCCATCCCATATCTGTCTGTCTCTCCTCTGTCATCCCATATCTGTCTGTCTCTCCTCTGTCATCCCATATCTGTCTGTCTCTCCTCTGTCATCCCATATCTGTCTGTCTCTCCTCTGTCATCCCATGTTTGTCTGTCTCTCCTCTGCCAACCCATGTCTGTCTGTCTCTCCTCTACCATCCCATTTATGTCTCTCTCTTCTCCCTTCCCATTTATGTCTCTCTCCTCTCCCCTTCCCATGTCTCTCTCTATTCTCTACCTCCTATGACTGTCTCTTTGTTCCTCGAAACATGTATGTGTCTTTCCTCTTCCCTTTTCCTCCTCTCCCTGCTCTGTGTTCTCTCCTCTCTTCAGTGCACTTTTATTCTAAATTGCTCACCAAATTACATATATCACTATTAACGGTGTGTAAGTTGCTTAAAATCTCACTGTTTTTTGTTATCTGAAATTCGGGATATATGTCTACTACTCCTACTACTCCTATACTACTGTTAAAAACATGAACAATATCTTATTTTACAGCTTTCCAATGTATAAAGTTGACATCAAATAATTGGTTTGAAAACTCAAGTACAATGCATTTTGAGTGCTATATTTTGCTGGCTTTTGAGAATTTAAAAACATTCAGGAAGTCCTGGGTTAATGAAAACTGACGTCAGTATTGCTCTGAAAACTAATTTAATGGCATAATGCACAACCATAGACATTCTCCTTTGGAGAAACTATATGTCATAGAATGTTCCTCCCAATCAACTAATGCTATTACTATACATATACTATGTACTACATGTATATAGAGATGCAAAAATCCAAGAGGCGTGATTCAATATTTCAAATATTTGTAGGTTACAAAAGCAGGGCCTTCTTTAATGCGGGGCAAACGGGGCAGCTACCCTGGGCCCAGTTACTCCTGGGGGGCCCAAGGCAGCTGTCCCGTGGGCCCCAAGACCCTGCTTGCCCAGTTCACAGCGCATTGTGCTGGTGAATGTTCTTTTCCGGCCAGAAATACATATATAAATAACTGACACCGGATGTGACCTCAATATTACTGGCATATTAGTGGCAAAATAATACTGGCATATTGATGGGCACATTGACTGTGGCATATTTAATGGACAAACGGAGGCATATTTTAACAGGCAAACTGTCTGTTGCATATGCAATGACAAAGTGACTGTGGTATGTTCTGTGGGGGAAAGTGACAATGTGGCTTTTTTCTTCAGGGGCAGTTCAGTGGAACAAAGTGAAAATGTGGTATGTTCTGTGGGGCAATTTTACACTGTAGCATGCCAAATTCTGTTGGTGCAATATGAGTGCAAGCCATGTGCTGTTGGTGCAATATAGGTGCATGACAAGTGCTGTGGGTGCAATATAGGTGCATGACAAGTGCTGTGGGTGCATGACAAGTGCTGTGGCTACTCTATGGGACTGTGTTAAGTCCTTTAGGTGCAATGTGGGTGCAGAAAAAGGGAATAAAAACAAGAAATGCAAGTCTTCAATAACATTTTTATTACAAATGAAAATAGTTGAACATAATATTAAGAAGTTCATATAAGTATAAATGCAACTAGTGAGAGAGCAATATGTGTATAGATATTTATAACTATATATGAACATATGTAAGTGCTCTCTAATATCTGTGTATATTTTTGTAATTTAGGTAATGAGTAGTTGTAGTGCAGTGTTGCATAGTAAGATGGCATACATATTGCAGCCATATATACACATTGTTATCCAAATATACAGTTTACACTGCAACTATACACGTAATGTACACATTTTATACAATGTATTAAAAATACTCACTGCAAGAAAAGTCCAATTGTGTGTGCTTATTTTTATGGTTTTTTGTGTGTGGGGGGGGGGGGTTAACATTGCGATGGATGGCGTGATTGCATGCAGGGGAGGGGGCAGGGTCCAGGGGGCCCAAGCAAATGCTTGCCCAGGGTCCAATCACTATTAAAGATGGCCCTGTGGACCCCAAATATATGTTTATAACTAGCTGCATGTATACTTATATGAACTTTTTAATATATTCAACTATTTTCATATGTAATAAAAATGTTATTGAAAAATTGTCAATTTCTTATTTTTATTATGTTCCTCTGCACCCACATTGTACCTAAAGGTCTTAATACAGCACTATACAATACCCACAGCACTTGGCTTGTACTCATATGGCACCCACACGATTTGGCATGCCACAGTGTAAATTTGCCTGCCAGAACATGCCACAGTGTCACTTTGTCCCACTGAACTGCCCCGGCAGAACATGCCATGGTGTCACTTTCCCCCAATTTTCCCATTATGCTATGATTAGCCTGCCCAATAATATGCCACAGCAAGACATTCAGATTGTCAATTAATATGCCACAGCCATTTTCCCTATTAATATTCCACTATTAAGCTGCCCATAAATATGCCACAGCCAGTATTATTTTGCCTATCATTTGCTAGTCATATTTTACACTTCATTTGCCAGTCATATTTTGCCCATCATTTATTATTCATATTTTGCCCATTTGCCACTCATACTTTGTCCATTTGCCAGTGTTATTTGCCCCATATGCCACTCATATTTTGCCCATTTTCCAGTGTTATTTGCCAGTATAAATTTGTCTATTTGCCAGTTATTTTGCCCGTTATCTGCAGCCCCCCCATCCCAGTATGCTTACCTGTATGCCGCTCGCCGGACGTCTGCTCCGAAATGTTTCCTGCATGCACTGTGCGTTGGAGATGCAGATCTCCCGGCAGCTGCCCGATGTGAGACAGTCACACGGGCAGCAATGGGGGCCCACGTGGCAGCTGCTTTGAGCCTCCAGGAATGAATGGGCCCTGGGCAGCTTCCCCGTTTGCCCACACTTTTTTTTTGCAGGGGTTGCAGGGCAGCCGGGCCCCTGGAGTGACGGGCCCGGTCGCAGCTGCGACCCCTGCACTAACGGTAAGTACGCCACTAAAACACATAAGAGATGGCATTGAATTATAAAGGAACAAGATGGAAGGATTAAAACAGAAGGATAAAATTCAACTCTAGATCCGTGATCAAGCAGCACCAGCCTGTGTGTATCTCTGCAAACACACGTGAAAAGTACACATAGACAGAAAACAAGGGTGGTAGGTGCGCTGGAGGTCTTCCACCCACAGAATTATGTATGGTAAAAGAAAGTATATAATTGCCTGAAATAGCGATATACTTCATGGGCTGAACATTTAGGTGATGTCAACAGTCTTAAAACATGAAAAGACAAAAAAGACAAAAAACCATAGTGCATCTCTATATACAATGTGAAATCTTCTATACTGAGGTGGTGAATTGCACTCACAAAAGTAAATAGAAAATAGAGCTTATCTGATCCAACTGGAATGATTTCTTCAATTCTTCTCACTCATTCAGTGGCCAGATGTGGATATAATGGCAGAAAGTGGAAATGAAGTCAGTATATGGTAAAGTACAAAAAGCTTTAATAAAACAATAGTATCTTACATATACAGCAATCAGCCGAATCAGTAGAAAAATATGCAGCAAATAGAAAGGTCCCAAATCTTGGCAGGGCTGGAGATGGGCTAAAATCAATGGTGTACAGTGGGTAACGCAACGAGTTTCGCCTTTCCTTAGGCTTCCTCTAAGCGTGTGACCACTGTACTATGTGAGTTCCTTCAACCCATGAACCAGTTTAGTAGCCCTTCTCTGAACTCTCTCCAAAGTATCAATATCCTTCTGGAGATACAGTCTCCAGTACTGCGTACAATACTCCAAGTGAGGTCTCACCTCTGCTCTGTACAATGGCATGAGCACTTCCCTCTTCCTACTGCTAATACCGCTCCCTATGCAACCAAGCATTCTGCTAGCATTTCCTGCTGCTCTATTGCATTGCCTACCTACCTTCAAGTCCTCTGAAAATATTACTCCTAAATCCCTTTCCTCAGATGTTGAGGTTAGGACTGTAGCAAATAGTCTATATTCTGCTTTTGTGTTTTTACGCCCAAGGTGCATAATCTTGCACTTGTCCACATTAAATGTCAGTTGCCACTGCTCTGACCATTTTTCTAGTTTAGCTAAATCATTTGCCATTTGGCTTATTCCTCCATGAATATCAACCCTGCTGCAAATCTTTGTATAATCAGCAAAAAGACATACTTTGCCAACAAGACCTTCTGCAATATCGCTAATAAAAATATTAAAGAGAATGGGTCCAAGTACAGATCCCTGAGGTACCCCACTAGTAACAAGACCTTGCATCGAATATACCCCATTGACTACAACCCTCTGTTGCCTGTCACTCAGCCATTGTCTAATCCATTCAACAATATTGAAATCCAAACTCTAAGATTTCAGTTTATTGATAAGCCTTCAATGTGCGACAGTGTCAAAAGCCTTACTGAAATCTAGGTAAGCAATGTCTACTGCACCACCCTGATCTATTATTTTAGTTACCCAATCAACAAAATCAATAAGATTAGTTTGGCATGATCTCCCTGAAGTAAACCCATGCTGTCTCTGATCTTGAAATCCAAGCGACTTTAGATGTTCAACAATCCTATTCTTTAACAAGGTTTCCATTATTTTCCCCACTACTGAAGTAAGACTACTGGTCTATAGTTGCCCGCCTCCTCTCTACTACCTTTCTTGTGAATGGGCACAACATTAGCTCATTTCCAATCTTCTGGAACAACTCCCGTTAACAATGATTGGTTAAATAAATCTGTTAACGGTTTTGCTAGTACACCACTAAGTTCTTTTAATAACTTTGGATGTATACCATCAGGTCCCATCGACTTATTTGTCTTTACTTTAGACAGCTGAAGTAAAACCTCTTCCTCTGTAAACTTACATGCATCAAAAGACTCATTAGTCTTTTTCCCTAAATGAGGTCCCTTACCCTCATTTTCATTTGTAAAAACTGAACAAAAATATTTATTAAGGCAGTCTGCTAAGCCTTTATCCTCTTCTACATAGCATCCTTCTTTTGTTTTTAATCTAACTAATCCTTGTTTTACTTTCCTTTTCTCATTTATGTATCTAAAAAATGTTTTTTTGTACAGCACACACCAGCGATCACCGGGTGATCACGGTGCTCAGGGGGCTCAGAAGGTGTTGCATGATGCCTCTATCGAGGCATCATTGCAACACTTTAACACACATAGGCAGTGATCAGCTTTCACTGCCTATGTGTGTAACGCGTATACGATCACATTCGCGGTAATCGTATGCGCGGGGGGGGGGGCCTGAAAGCCCTCTCAGAGGCTGCTTCGGATCCGAAGAAGCCTCTGAGAGTAGCTGCAGGCATGTAGTGTTGCGCTAAGGAGCGCAACACTACATGTAAATGGAGGACGTAAATACACGTCCTCATGGTCCTCAAGGACCATGCTTTTCAGGACGTTTATATACGTCCAATTGCGTTAATGGGTTAATGAACACCAAAGTGTCGACCTAGAGATTTCCCTTACTTTCATTTTCCGCAAAAACGTTTTTAAAATCAGTTTGTATCTGGCTTTTAACTCGCTCCTGCATCAACAGAGCTTCATTCAGTTTCCAATTAAAGATTTTTTTATCCTTCTATCATCATAGTAACAGGTGAGTGGTCGAACCAGGTGGCAGCACCAATTTCGCATTTTATTTCACGTCTGAATGAATCTCTGCTGACCAGGAACTTTAATGCTGGCAATGGATTTGACAAAGGATTTAATGCTCTCCACACTTCTATTAGGTTGTTTTTGGTAATGAATTCTCCAAATTTTCTTGCTGCATATATTTGTCTATGGCTTGGTTTTTTCCCCAACTATCCATATCTACGTCTGAAACCATATTGAAGTCTCCCCCCAAAATAAGTTGTCCTTGTATTACTTTCTCCACCTGTGCCCATAATTTTTCCAAGAATATCAAAGCATTTTCATTCGGTGCATATATATTTACAAGAGTGTATAAAATATTATTTAATTTGCAGACTAATATAATGTATCTACCGTGTTTATTTATACTTTTGTGTATTATTTCCGGTGCCAGTGTATCTTTTATTATAGTCATAACTCCTCAACTTTTTTTTTTTATGTGATAATTAGATGAAAAAATATGTGTATTTTCTATTATATATCATTTTTTTTTATATTTCACCCAGTGTGTTTTCTGTACAAAGGCAACATCAATTTCATCATGGTTCAGCATTTCCGTAAAAAATTTCCTTTTGTATGGAGAGTTCATCCCCTGTGCATTTACAGTGCAGAACTTAATTACCATAGATAGGGCTGGTTGTAGGATATTTCACCGGTCCAGGGGTTACATTCATCCTTTGCATTCATACCAGATGTAGTATTCTGATCCTGTTCAGGGTCAGATACCATCTTGTCCCAGTATAAGGGATATTTCACACAGCTATTTATATTTAGCTCCAATATGAGCTTTAGCTCGACTTAGGGAGGACGGTAGAGAGAGCACCTGCTTCACTCCCAAGAATGCTAAGATGTTCACTCCTGTTTATTCCAAATTCATATTTTTTTTTATGGACGGGCTGATTTCATTAGAGTAATACTGCATGTTAATTGGGTGACCCCTTAGCTTTCTAATAACTGCCACCCCACCTCCCACCATCCCCAAAGGAGGGAGAGGGGCCAGGCCCCATGAGAGACCTTAATTTCTACCCGCCAGACATCACACATCACCCCAGTGGGGATACCTCTTCCACAAGGATAACGGTTTCATCATGATGGTCTCCCGCCATTACCCCCAACCCGGCACCCCCCTACCTACCCCCCTATTTAGACCCCATAAATCCACCAAGTGCAGTGAGGACACCTCCTTTCCATCACAACATTTGTCACGATGGCCCCCACCATTACCCCCAGCCCGGCGCCCCCCGCAGGATACGGGCACAGGGGTGGTGGAAGGGAGGGTGGCCGCCGCACAATGCGGGGGCTCCTCCGCCACCGCCCCCCGTCTGCCCCAATGAGAGAAGTGGGGGGGGCGGGGGGGATGGACCCCACTGATCCCCCCAGAGCAGCGGGGACACCTCCTCTACAAAGATGGCACATTCATCATGACAGCTCCCCGCCATTAGCCTTCATTATACACCCCAATCCGGCCTCCCCCCCAAGGCACCGGCCCCCAACATGGCCCCCATTAGGGGAACAAACCCCACTGATCTACTCAAAATAGTCCCGCAGGACAATCCCGCACATTAAAGCCGTCTCCCCGGTCCCCCCGGGCCACCCCCAAATCAGGAGGGAGGCCCGGGGGGGACGGGGGCGCCCGCCAACAACCCACGGTACCTCAGCAACAGCTTTCTACTTTGGACTTCTAATACAATACAGTGCCCAGACCCTCCACATCACTGCTTCCATATGATTCATATTGTCCCATAGTCAGGTCAACCATCTCCCTTGGTTGTTGCAGACACAAATAGGTATAAAGCTGGGTCCGGGATAAGGACTGTATATTAATCACATATCAATGTCCCATTTTTTAAATAAGGCGGATGCCTGGTCCCGTGTTTCTATGGTGTTTCTTTGATCTCTGTAGGTCAAGAGTATCTTCACAGGAAAACCCCATGCAAATCTTATCTTCTCCCTGTGAAGTATGTCCGTGACACTTCTTAGTTTTAGTCTTTGTTGTCTAGTATGCAGTGATATGTCCTGCATAATCCTTAATTCTTTGAATCTCTGTGAGAGGGACTCCTTATTATTTTTAGCTTTCCAAATCTTCTCTTTATGTACATAGTTATGAAGACGCACCATCCCGTCCCTTGGTGGTTGCTCATCCTTATCTGTTCGTGGACCGTATGTTCTGTGGATCCTTTCAGTGATAGTTTCTTTTGAGTTCAGATCACCTGTTAATTCTTGAAAGAATTCATGGACATATAAGCTTTGATTTTCCTTAGTGACCTCCTCAGGTATTCCTCGAATCCTCAGATTTTTCCGTCTAGATCTGTTCTCGACATCTGCAATTTTATTCTGTAGATCTTCGATTTTCTTTTGCATTTCTCTATTTATATCCTGTTGTCTTTCTACTTCGAATTTTAGGTTTCCAACTTTTTCAATATTTTCCTGAAGCTTGGTATTTATATTTCGCATTTCAGTTGTCAGTTAATTTATGTTTTTCTGTAAATCCTCTCTGATTTTATCCCTATGATCTTCAAGTAGTTTCATAAGCATTGTCTGCAAATCTGGTATTGGTAGGTGTATTTCTCGATTTTCTTCTGGGCTAACATTACTGCAAGTCTCCAATGACTGGTCTCCTCTTTCCATCCTGTCATTCATCACCTGTGATGTTAAGGCAGTATTGTATTTTCTCCCCTCCCCTGCCTCAGGTGTAACTGGGGGGAGGTAATCCCTCTTGTTTTTCCTTTTTTGTTCGGTCTCAGGGGTAGAGAAAAAGTTTGTCAAGGTTTTATTTGTTTTTGGATCCTTTGCTTCCTTATTACTATCTTTATTTTTTTTGATATTCATATTTCTTCATGTCGCCATTTCCAAGAAGATATTTTTCCCTTCTTTTTTCCTCCTTTCTCCCCCCTCTCTTCCCTCTGTCTCCTCCCTCCTCCTCCTTCTTCTCTCCTCTCTTCCCCCTTTCCCCTTCCTTCTCCTTCCCCTTTCCCTTCTTTTCCTTCCTTAACCAAAATAAGATTTATATTTGAGAGAAAGAGATAGCCGGTCCACCAGATTTAGCTTCAGACTTTAAATCCCGTGAATAAATGAGGCCGTTAGGAGATTTCGTTCACTCCTGCACTACTTAACACTGCCCAGTGTATATTTTCTCTTCACATTAATTAACCTTCATTCAGGATTAAACATTTTCCCGGGGTTAAGTGTGCACCACTCTTAATTGCACTGTTAAGAGGTGAGTATAGTCATTGATTTTCGGGTAAGAGTCTGTCCACCGAAATGATCATCAGCAGTATTTATCAGTGCAAGGTAAGTATGTTCACCTCACACGGGTACAGATTAGTCTTGTTACTCCAGCTTCATTCCACAGTTAGTTATTTCCCACAAAGGTTAATTTTGCAGCAAATGGTAAAAGAGAGAAGAAAGAGGGGAAAAAAAAAAGAGAGCAGAGACTATGCTCAGTAGCTCAGCAAAATACAAATTACAAAAATAGCTGGCTATAGAGGTACAGCTCATATTGATTGTGTTCATCCAGCTTCATTAATAAGTCAGTTATTTTCCACAGGGGTTAATTTTGCAGCAGATAAGACCATGCTCAGTAACTCAGTGAATTTACATATACTGATATAGCAGGATATAATGGTATGTCCAGCAATGTCTTGTAGGTGGTTTTATTTGTCTGACTTACGTCTGGGTTTTGCCCGTATCTTAGTGTGATATGGCCAGAGGGTCTTACCACCGACCCCTAATAAACCAACGTGGGTTGACACGTATAATTGGGTGAATAACGTTGTTTTTGCACTTATTTTGTAATAATTGCTTCACTTAGTAGAATTGCTTAAGTGGCATGCCAGACACTGTTCAGGTTTCATAGGTGTTCTATATATATTTGTATTGCTCACTCTATAATGTTTGCTTCATGTAAACTTAACAACACCATTAAGAGTGCTTCATATGTGATCTGTTTGCGTCAATTTCAGATCAGTTAACTTTCAATTGGTTAGATAAATGAGTCTGCAGATCCTGTAGCTTAGCAGAGTTAAATACAATAGATCAGATAGTCCCTCCTTCGTTTAGAAGGATTAGTATGAGAGGGAGATATAATGTCTTTAGAGAAGTATACAAGTCCCGTAGCTTGAAGTTATTCACAGTAGATCCTATAATTCTCCATTCATTTACAAGTACCAAAGGGAGATGTACTGTCTTTATATACACGAGGGAGATTTAATGTCTGTATATACGGAAAGGGTTTACTTATCTCATCTCCGTCTGCAGTGCTGTGGCTGTGTGGAACACAGAAGACCTGTCTTCGGACAGGTCCCCCAGCTCTAGCTGTATGGCCCTCAGGCTAGTTTTCCCGCTAATTTTCCGGCCATATAAATATATATGAACATATGTAAGTGCGCTCTAATATCTGTGTATATTTTTGTAATTTAGGTAACGAGTAGAGTTGAGCGGACACCTGGATGTTCAGGTTCGGTAGGTTCGGCCACTCGAACATACTAGTGTTAGTGGGGACCTAATGTACCCACGGTCCCCACCCATTGCCGGTGGGTGGGGGCCCTAAAATAATAATGAGCGGCGGGTGGGGACCCTATAATACTAATGAGGGGAGACCTAGTGTACCCCCCAGTCCCCACCCATGAGCGGCGGGTGGGGACCACAAATAAAGTGACTAGTGGTGCCCAGCCCCTAGTAACCCCCCCATAAAGAAAATGCCTACCTACCCCCCCTCACCCTAATAATAGTGAGGGGGTAGGCAATAAACTAACCTGTAAAAAAAAAAACAATTTCATACTTACCATTTGAGGTCTTCTTTTTTCTTTCTTCTTTTCTTTAGCCCCAAAAAAGGTGCTAGCCATTTTAAACAGAGTGGGAAAATTCCAAAGAACTTTCCCACGCTGTGTAAAATGACACAGAGCACTCTGATTGGTTGGATTTCATACCAACCAATCAGAGTGCTAGCTATTTTAAACAGAGTAGGAAAATTCAAAAGAACTTTCCCACATTGTGTAAAATGACACAGAGCACTCTGATTGGTTGGATTAAAATTGCAGGGCGAAGATGGATTATTTTTTACCCAGTGGATTATTATTTTTTTAACAGTTGCGGCACGTATTGTGGTTTTTTATTTGCCTTTTTTGGGGCTAAAGAAAAAAGAAGACCTCAAATGGTAAGTATGAAATTGTTTTTTTTTTTTACAGGTTAGTTTATTGCCAACCCCCACTCTATTGTTAGGGTGAGGGCGGGTAGGTAGGCATTTTTTTTATTGGGGGGGGAAGTGACAAGGGGCTGGGCACCCTTAGTCACTTTATTTGTGGTCCCCACCCACCGCTCATGGGTGGGAACCTGGTGGGAGGACACTAGGTCCCCCCCTCATTATTATTTTAGGGTCCCCACCCACCACTCAAGGATGGGGACCGGGGGGGACACTAGGTCCCCCCTCATTATTATTATTAGGGTCCCCACCCGACGCTCATGGGTGGGAACCGGGGGGGGGGCGCTAGGTCCCCCCTTCATTATTATTATTATGGTCCTCACCCGCTGCTCATGGGTGGGGACCGGGGGGACACTAGGTCCCACCCTCATTATTATTATTAGGGTCCCCACCCGACGCTCATGGGTGGGGACTGGGGGGACGCTAGGTGCCCCCCTCATTATTATTATTAGGTTCCTCACCCACTGCTCATGGGTGGGGACTGGGGGGACACTAGGTACACCCCTCATTATTATTATTAGGGTCCCACCCGCCGCTCATGGGTGGGTACCGGGCGGAGACACTAGGTCCCCCCTCATTATTATTATTAGGGTCCCCACCCACAGGCAATGGGTGGGGATCAGTCAATTCCGGTGGAAGTGCTGCATTAGATAAGAACAGTGTTTCTTTCTCTTAACAGCGTCTGGTATGTATGACTAATTTTTGTGCTTTTAACTTATAATAACTATAATAAATGCTATCTTTTACCATCCTTGGTGAGTTGTGCTTTATTGTGGACAGTTATTTCCGTAGAGAAATGTTTTGTTTCCCTTCGATGGACAAACCATGCCATTTTTGTATCCATTTTTTTTTTAGCTGATCTTGGATCTATCTAAAGAAACCATATGATTCAAAGATTTGTTCTTGGCACATTGCTTATGTTTAATTCATGCAAGGGCCTTAAGGAGTGAGCAAGTATTTATGGAATATCTTTCTTTGGGTTATCCTGATTTAGGTAAAAAAAAAAAAAAAAAAAGGAGCAAAGGCCCGGGCTACAGTGAAGGAATAATTGCATAAGTATCTCAAGTTTAAACGTTGCAAGTAATATTCTGGCTTTTATGTAATGATGAGTGTAATATTCTGTGTGTGTATATTATATAATATTTCAATGTTGATTGTCGAAGACTTAGAGTGGGTGCACCACGCCCAAGAAAATATGCAATCATTCCAGTCACACTAGTATCTACTACAAGAGGAATAGATTCTGTATTACCAACAAGTGGCAACAGAAAACCATGTTAGAAAATGTAATACGAAAATCATGCAAACATTCACATTATTAAACATTAAGCTGGCAATTATGAAATAAAACTCATTTTAAACTATATATGTTTTGACTGTTTGCTTTGAATAAAGAAAAGAATGAATTTACACGTTTCTAGTAAATGTGCAGGACAAACATATTTTAATATGTTTTTTTCCTTGCTATTGTTCCTGTACTTTCTATCAGATTGCATATACAATGTATTAAATGCAATATGTTATGGACTTTATTCAACTAAACGACGGTGGTTTCTCAGATCTTTGGGTTTCTTAGCTGGTAAAATATCATGTGTCTAAATTCATTGGTCCAATAATTTTAAACAGGTGCTGAAGATTCCCATAAATTGATTTAATTATCCAGAAGCGCACTCCGGTCTGTGGTGTTCCTCCCACACTCACACCAATGACAAAAAGAGTTGGTCATTTGATTGGAGCACCGTTCAAAAGCCAGTTTTAAATAAGTTTTAGAAGGCTACATCTTCCTGGTGTTAAACTCATTCTGGGGTTAAAAATTATCCAGAGGAACTCTTTCAATGACGTGTTTCTCCACATGCACCAGCATGCTTTACTCTTTTACATGATTTAGTCATGTAGAAACAAGAAGAGTACTTGGCACTCAACATAGCATAGCGAAAAAAACATGATTTATTTAGTACATGTTAAAATATACCATTGTTCAAACCCCATCCAAAGGGCCTTTGTAAAACATCTCATTTATGTTCTATCAAACTAAATGCATTTTTTTTCTCCACAATGCTATGTCGAGTGTTATGTACTCCTCTTTTTTCTTGATGTACTGTATTTTCTATGTTCCAGGTCCTTCCACAACTCTGACACCAGCTCATTATTTTGGGTAAGTGTTTTGAGTGGTGCCATCTACTGTATTTATATTCTCATTATTTTATTAATGTGGAATATAACTGTCACAAAGTGAATCATGACAGCCTGCATGACTGGGGATCTTGAAAGCGCCCTGAGGGCCAAACACCTCCCTGTGGATTATGGACCCTCATAGGGTCAAGCAATACCCCTCCCCGAAGGAGCTATGTGTCACAGAAGCCTCCAGGTCATGGGGTCCCCTGGCACTGGAAGGGGTTATAGCATTTGCAAAGGATATATCACTACCTCGCTTGCTCCTTGTTGTTACCTGTCCCCTGGACTTTTTGATGACTTGCTGTATGGATCCATTTGTTCCCTGTTTCTTATGTCCAGAAACCCTGTCACTACCAGGGTCTTTGTCTTGTACAGACGTTGGTAGGGACCGGAGTTGCCCATTCAGTGAAGCAAGACTTTCAACACAAGCTATTCCAAGGAGTGTGTGCAATGCTTAGTTTGGAGGTGTTAAGAAATATTATTAAATGTTACTGTTGAAATGTGTACTTATCTAAACAATATGTGTTTTACGGTACTGTGAGCCATCTATTGTCTCTTGTCATCTGGATGTCTGTAACTAAGGATGCCATTTTTTTTTTGTATGCCCTGCTATATTTAATTACCTGTTTTAAATTAGGTTTTCTTTTGTCTGAGGCTCACAATGTTATAATTAGTTCCCATGTGCCTCCCGCCTAGCTGATGAATTATTTGTCTCTATATAAGTCTGTGCTGTTTCAACAAAAAAAAAATATTCATTCATGCTGTCTAATTTCTAGTAGTCCTGCCTACAATTTGAGAACAAAAAGCAAGATTCCCCAAAATACTTTCTTGGTGAATGCTGAGCAATAATCAGGAGCTAAGGAGGTGATTATCTACAGTGGTGCTTCTACAGTGGTGTTACCAGCCTTTACAATCACAACAGATAAAAAAAATAGTCAAAATACTATTTAAATTGAAAAACATAAACAGTTATCTTATGATTATGCAATCATTATGATTATACAATGATTATACAATAATTAATTATAGTGAATTATATATCTCTACAGTTTTAGATATCAGGACATAATAACAATGACCTGTTTATTAGCAGGTCTTAAAATTAGGTAACTACAACTTCAGATGAACAACAACATATGATATGGTATACCGTATCATGATTTATTTAACAAAAAGAGTGTGTAATTTATTTTCCCCATGACTGTATATAAGATTAATTTAATAATTTGTTAAAACCCAACAAAACTTGTGGTGTCTATTCCTTAAAATCAAATAACATAAGAAATATAATTTAACCAGAATTTCCCTTCTTCATTGGTGCTCTGCTCCCCTTGCCTGCTTCTGATGTTTACAATTTAAAGTGATGGGAACCTGAAGTCCAGACTAAGCAGAGTTACTCTTGGTGAGGGGACCTTGGGCAGCACAAAAATCTCATGATAACCCAACTGCCTGGAACTTGCCTGGAACATGTAGGCTATAACTTACCGTTGTTCTGGACATCCTCCAGAGAGGACCAAATGCACGGCCAGGCCGACATTTCTTCCTGCAGAGCAAACAGGTAGCAGGCGTCGCCACAGTACACATTCAACAAAGTAATTATTGAAGCCCAGTACAAGGGCTATTAGTAAACCTTCCTCCTCCCTACAAACTCCGCCCAGTGCTGCACCTAATCACTGGAGGGCTATTTAAACCTCAGTTCTCCAACAACTATTTGCCTGTGTTAGTGCTCTGTTCAGCCTCACTAGCGTTATTATTGATTTTGATTCCTGTTGCTGACCTTTTGCTTGTATCCTACTACTCTATTGTTTGCTGTCAGTCTTGACTCCTGCCTGTTCCAGACCATTCTATTGACTTGTCCTTATCGTCTTGCTTTTCCGGTGTGACCCAGTTTTGTTCTAACTATCCTGATTGCTGCTTGCCTCGATCTTTGCCTGTCTGCTGATTATCCAAGTGTTCTATGTGTATTGACCTCGGCCTGCATTCACCTACCTGCTGTATATTATCCTGCTCCATTTTCTCAGCGTTACTATCATCTGGTGTATTACAGTACAGACCTCTCTTTTAGCATTTCAGTGTGTGGGGTTTTAAGTCCTTGGTGGTTAACCATCTGTGGCTCAACCAATGGTGTGTTATGATTAAGGTAAAACATCCTCACTATCTGTCTTGTCTATTTGAGCATGTCTGTTCTCATATCTGCATCGCGGACAGAAAGATTACATAGGCATTCGTTCAACAGAGATATGGAATAATGGAGTGGTGATTGACTCCGGACTGTCATTTAAACAGCCAGTTTATTCCATAATAAAATCTGCCTTCTGTCATCTAAGAAACATGCATACAACACTTAATTACACCGGACCTTGAGGATTAAAAACTATCTGGAGGAAAAAGAATTCCTGGATAAGGGAGACACATTCAATAGTTTAAAACCTATTGTTTCTCCATGTACTATAAAATAAAAGTGTCAAATTGTGTTAAACTAAGAGAAACAATAATAGTCCTCCAGACATGAAGATTATAAAATTATGGGGAAAAGAATTAAAAATCAATATGGAAGAGTCAGCCTGGTTGAGTGCATTTAGCCGATAAAGAAATACACGGCCTATCTGTAGTTGAAAAACAATATACATTGCTTAATAAATGGTACTTGGTTCCTTCCAGGTTGGTTAAAATGTTTCTCCAAAGAGAGGATAGATGCTGGAGATGCAACAAGGAGAAGGGAAATGACTTACAGACATGGTGGTTCTGAAAGTAGAAATACTCTGGAATATGACTCTGGAGCTCATAGAGAGAGTGGGAAAATTCATACCACCTAAAAAAACGGAGAGCGTATTGTTACATCTCAATTGGCCAAACCTTAGTAAAAACCAAACCATATAAGCTATTCATTGTCTTATGGCAACAAAAATATCGACTGCAAGAAACTGGTGTAGTGATTAACCCTTCTCCTCGTTGCAATTAAGACAGTAATTAATTTACCAACTCCAGATGGAGGGGGTATAAATAGAATGAAAGGGTTAAATATATGTATCCATGTGGGATGACTGGCTGAAAGCTTCAGTGGAGATAACCTAAAGAGAGTAAGATAAAGAGACTAGAAGGAACATGAGGAGAATGCGCAGAAGAACGATAGCCCTTGGTAGATCCCAAGGAGTATGGCTCACCTCTGTTGACACAATTATTTTCTTTTTAATTGTCTGTTTTTAATGTATCTGTGCATTATTGTTGATTTGTGATTTTAAATTAAATTAATTATAGAATGTAAAAGAGTTGCATATCTGTG
This sequence comes from Pelodytes ibericus, assembly GCA_036172795.1. Lineage (NCBI taxonomy): Eukaryota > Metazoa > Chordata > Amphibia > Anura > Pelodytidae > Pelodytes > Pelodytes ibericus. The sequence goes on from CM069860.1 coordinate 69,708,537, forward strand.
TATGGTTGTCTATATTTTGTATATTAAACCACATAATAAATCATTTTAAAAAATAACAATAATTCCACCGGATAATTTACCAATTTTAAACTATGCATATGTGTCCACTCAACTACATTACATTATCTCAAATGATAATATGATAATACTGTATTTCAAGAGTGAGGAGAGGCACTAATGTATCGTATTGATGAAAATGTTCCATTATTCAAAACTACACATTATCCAAAATACTTCTGGTCCCAAGCATTTTGGAGAAGGGAAATTCAAACTACGGTGTAAAGTACTTTGCCTGGGCCTCCCAGAAAATTTATAGAAACATAGAAACATAGAATGTGTCGGCAGATAAGAACCATTCGGTCCATCTAGTCTGCCCAATTGTTTTTGAGTACTTTTATTAGTCCCCCGTTCCCGGTCCTATAGCTAGGATAGCCTTGTGTCTTTCCCATGCATGCTTAAAATCCTTGACTGTGTTTACCTCTACCACTTCTGCTGGCAGGCTATTCCATACATCCACTACCCTCTCAGTAAAGTAATACTTCCTGATATTACTTTTAAATCGTTGCCCATCTAATTTAAGACTATGTCCTCTAGTTGTGGTAGTTTTTCTTCTTTTAAATATACTCTCTTCCTTTACTGCGTTGATTCCCTTTATGTATTTAAATGTTTCTATCACAGTTTTATCCTTCAACCCATGAACCAGTTTCGTAGCCCTTCTCTGAACTCTCTCCAAAGTATCAATATCCTTCTGGAGATACGGTCTCCAGTACTGCGTACAGTACTCCAAGTGAGGTCTCACCGGTGCTCTGTATAATGGCATGAGCACTTCCCTCTTCCTACTGCTAATACCTCTCCTTATGCAACCAAGCATTCTGCTAGGATTTCCTGCTGCTCTATTGCATTGTCTACCTACCTTCAAGTCCTCTGAAATTTTTTACTGCTAAATCCCTTTCCTCAGATGTTGAGGTTAGGACTGTACCAAATAGTCTATATTCTGCTTTTGGGTTTTTACGCCCAAGGTGCATAATCTTGCACTTGTCCACATTAAATGTCAGTTGCCACTGCTCTGACCATTTTTCTAGTTTAGCTAAATCATTTGCCATTTGGCTTATCCCTCCATGAATATCAACCCTGCTGCAAATCGTTGTATCATCAGCAAAAAGACATACTTTGCCAACCAGACCTTCTGCAATATCGCTAATAAAAATATTAAAGAGAATGGGTCCAAGTTAGACATGTGCATTCGTTTTCGGACGAATGCATTTTCGTCCATTCGTCCGAAAAACGAATAACGAAAATGCTAAGCTAACGAAAGCCGAATGAACGAATGGTTAATAAACGAAAATCATTCGTTCATTCGTCCATTCGTAGAACTATTGCATTCTATAAGCCGAAATAGAGTCGGTTTATAGAATGCAATAGCATAGTACACTTACATTCCATAAACCGAACGACTTTCGGATTATGTAATGCCTGTAAGTCTATTGGCATTCTATAAACCGAACTAATACATGTAGGATTACATGTATTACATTAGCCGACAGCCTATAAACCGAACGTTCGGTTTATAGGCTGTCGGCTAATGTAAGTACACGGAGACAAAGTCTCCATTCATAATGAATGGAGACTCTGTCTCCGTGTAGTGAAATGCCGACAACCTATAAACCGAACGTTCGGTTTATAGGCTGTCGGCATTTCACTACACGGAGACAGAGTCTCCATTCATTATGAACGGAGACTTTGTCTCCGTGTAGTGAAATGCCGATAGCCTATAAACCGAACGTTCGGTTTATAGGCTGTCGGCTAATGTAATACATGTAATCCTATTGCTATTCTATAAACCGAACGTTCGGTTTATAGAATAGCAATAGGATTACATGTATTCCATAAGCCGAAAGTCTATAAACCGAACGTTCGGTTTATAGACTTTCGGATTATAGAAAACATGTAGTACTATTGCCTTTCTATGAACCGAACGAGAGCCCCATTCATAAGAATTTCTTATGAATGGGGCTCTCATTCGGTTTATAGAAAGCCAATAGTATTACACCTATTCTATAAAACGAACGAATACAACTAAACGAAACGAAAATAATGAACGAATTTTGTCCGAAACGAATGCAGTAATGAACGAAATTCGTTTTAGACTAAATAAATAACATTTTTGTCCAAATGGACGAAAACGAAAATTTTAGTTTTGCACATGTCTAGTCCAAGTACAGATCCTTGTACTTGTGTACAAAATGCAACAGCTAGATTATTGACTAATCAAACTCGATCATGTCACATAACACTGCACTGTTAATTAATTGGCGACCATATTTTAAAATTGGCCTGATGACTTTCAAAGCTTTAAACAATCAAGGCCCATAGTACCTGAGAAACGTGTCAGTTATTTTTTTTTTTTGTAACTCCTATTTTCTTTTTTTTTTTTTTTTTTTTTTTTTTTTGACATTCAGATCGGTTATATGTCTTAGGGTGGCATTATTAACATATGCAATTGATCATCCTTATGTCTATTATCCTCAGATTTCTTTTTTATTCATGATACGAAAAGTGAAAATCAATACATAATAAGCAGCAGCACAAGCAGTGTTTGATGTTGATCGTGAATTTAAAGGTGTAGTCTGACAAACAAGGGGGAAGAAAGAAAGAATATAAATATATAGGAGGGGAGGGGAGAGGGGGGGAGGGGGGGGAGAGAATTAATGGTTGCTCCAGGCCTGATGGGGGGGGGGGTGTGGGTCGCTAGCGGTATTATAGCCCACCAGTATTTTACAGTATTTCTCCGTCGGTTTAACTCTCGGGGTTCTCCTTTATGTAGTTGGTCCAAGGGGACCATATTTCCAAAAACTTAGGTGATGTCTTACCCAGGGAATCAACCATGGCTTCTGCTTCCATTTGGAAGTTAATTTGGGTTTTTATACACTCCCACGTAGGAATTTCTGAGCTTCTCCAGTGTCTCGCTAATTGTAGCTTGAAAGCAAGAAGAATATGGATAGCTAGTGATCGGTTGGAAACCTTCGGGAGATTAAGGTCTATATGCAGAAGGAAGGCCTGAGGGGACAGGGTATACTTAGATTGAAATATGAAACCGAAGATATGGGAGATCCTAACCATCAGGGGCCTGATTGAGCCACATCCCCACCATATGTGGGCCTGGGTTCCCTCAGAACGCTCACACCGCCAGCACAGACTGGAGTTGTTCGAGTGGATTCTAAACAGTTTCTGAGGGACCCAGTACCAGCGCAGTGCGATTTTGAGAAATAGCTCAATCAAGTTGAGCCCCTTAACTGCTTTCCTGGTGGTGGAAACTGCGCGGTACCATTGGTCTGTAGGGATATCAATGTTTAGGTCAACTTCCCAAATGTTAAGGGCCCTGCATCTAATAGGGTCTGAGAGATCTTCGAGTAGGACCTTTAGTTTGGAAATGTTTTTAAGTTTATTAACCGAATCTAAAAAGGTATCTAGTTTCGTATGCTCTATCATCTGCTTAGTGTTTATAAAGCTTTTGATACTGTGATATGTCAAGAATTCCTGATTTGGTAGAGAGTATTTGCGTTTTAAATCATCAAACGGGGCTATCTGGAGTCCCTGAAAGATGTCGCCTATTTTCTTAATACCATTTCTATGCCACCGGGAAAGGTTGAGATTTTCTATGAATTGGGAAAGTATTGTAATAGGGGCCAGTAAAGTCATCCCTAAGGATTTAGCAAATTTATGTTTAAATTGGATCATAGCTTTAGTTATATCTTTTATTATCGGGTTTGAGGAAATTTGTTTTGTCAGAAAAATCTCATCCATCCAAAAGAAATAAGCAGGATTTAGGCCGTTAAGGTCACTTGACTCAATTTGGAACCATATTGTAGGAGAGTTATTAGCGTGGTGCCAGGCCAGAAAGTGGGAAAATAAGCAGATCTCGGCAAGTTTAATTAAGTCTGGAAAGCCCGTGCCACCGTGCTTCGTGTTAGATTGTAAGACTGCTTTAGCTATTCTTGGTCTCCTAGCTTCCCAGACGTATGATGAAAATAGGAGGCCAAGGTGCTTTAGATAGGCATTAGGAGCTCTCATAGGTATAGTTCTCATACAGTATAGTACCTTTGGAAGGACGTATGCATTTACAATTTGTATTCGCCCCAGCCAGGACATCTCTAACCCCCTCCAACGCATGAGGAGACCTTTGATCTCCTGGGTAAGGCCCTCATAATTATCTGTCACGGTCTGTCTTAAATCCTTTTTAATCTTTATGCCGAGGTAGTCTAGGGTTTTATTATGCCAATCTATGTGAATAGATTTGTTTAATTGAATAATTTGGGTAGGTGCAAGATAAAATGCTAATGTTTGTGTTTTCGCGATATTTAATTTGTAGTTAGAGTAAGTACTGTATTGATTTATTAGCTTAATAAGTTCAGGAACGGAAGTCTCGGGAGAGGTCAAGGAGAGTACAACGTCGTCCGCGTATAGGGCTATCTTGTATGAGGTTTTGTTCCCCTCTATCCCTTTAATAATGGGGGATTGTCTTATTAGCACAGCAAGGGGCTCCATACTCAAAGCATAAAGTAGGGGTGCTAAAGGGCATCCCTGTCTTGTCCCGTTTCTGATGTGGAAGTATTCCGAGTTCAGAAATGGACCAGTAATCTTAGCTTTAGGGGTGGAATATAGGGCCATAATGTAGGTTTTAAACTGGCCTGTGATGCCAAAGGCCTCGAGGGTATGAGCTAAGAAGGACCAGCTAACACGGTCGAAGGCCTTTTCGGCATCAAGAGCCAAAAAGACCGATGATGTTTTTTGGAGTTTAACCCTGTGTATCAGATTTAGGATGCGTCTAACACTGTCCGCTCCCGATCTCCCAGGTATAAAGCCGGTCTGATCTAGATGGATAAGATCTGTAATGACACCTTTTAGCCGTTCGGCTAGGATTTTTGAGAAAAGCTTGATGTCCAGATTTATCAAAGAGATGGGTCTATAATTAATAATAGCTGTGGGGTCTTTGCCCGGTTTAAGGATAGGTGAAATTGAGGCCTCCAACATCTCAGAGATAAATCCGGAACCAGCTGCCACTTCGCCAAACACTCGCAAAAGTACTGGAGAAATAATTGGCTGTAATGTGTGGTAAAACTTAGCCGAGAAACCGTCTGGGCCGGGTGCTTTATCTTTTTTGATTGTATCTACTGTTATTTTTAGTTCAGCTTCTGAGATGGGTTGTGTTAAAACTTGTAGTTTTTCTTGTGAGAGTTTTGGAAGGGATAGCCCCTGAAGAAAGCTTACCATATCTGAGTTAGATCTTACTGTCATGGGTAAATTATACAACCTTCTATAGTATGATGCGAAAGCATCACTTATCTGCGCGGGAGATAGAGAAGTGATACCTTCATAATTAATCTTATTAATCCTAACTTGCTGGTTTTTAAATTTAAGTTTTCTGGTGAGTGTCTTAGTTGGTCTGGCGTTGGAGTAATACCAGGATTGTTTTAATCTGGCCAATGCTTTCCTAGTCTTAAGCTCCAACGCCTTTAGGATAGAAGATTGTATAATTTTTATTTCGTCCGCGTTGGCTTGAGTCGGAGCTAATTTATTATCATGTTGTTTTTTGGCCAGAAGAATGTATAAATCTGAAAGCGGTTTACCATAAGTTTTCTTCCTTTTCGCACCCATTTTGATCAGGGTTCCTCTAAGGAAGCACTTTAAGGAACACCCCAACATTTGATCTGAGACCTGTCCATTATCATTCATTTCTAAAAAATTGGATGCCTCTAAACACAGTTCGGCCTTGTTTTCTTCCGAGTTCAAAATGGTCTCATTCAGTCTCCACTTCGACCTAGGAGCATAACCAGGACTGTCTTTAAGCAGCAGTTGCAGCGGAGCATGGTCTGACCATGATATGCTGTCAATGCTACAGTCTTTTATACACCTCAGATAGGGAGCCCTAGTAAAGAAATAATCAATTCGTGAATATGAGTTATGAGGGTTGGAGAAGAAGGTATAGTCTCTACCTTGGGGATTTTGAAGTCTCCATATATCAAAAAGCTGATTTCTAAGTGTGAAGTTAGTGAATGCTTGGGCAGCGGATTTAGCCTTATGGTCTATTTTACGACCGTGTGGTAAGCTTTTATCCCATTTTGGATCAAGGATACAATTCATGTCCCCTCCTAATACCAGAATCCCTTTTTCTATATGCTCCAGCCTATCCATCAGTTTATTAAGGAATCTGATAGTCCCAGTCGAGGGAGCATATACATTAACCAAGGTGTACGCTACGTCGTTAAGCAGACAGACCAAGATACAAAAGCGAGCACTGGGGTCAGATTCAAAATGAATTAGTTGAAATTTAATAGTAGAGGCAATTATGATTGCCACTCCTCTTTTTTTTTTGTCAAGTAGTGAGGATTCAAACAGTCTTAGGTATTTTTGGTATTTCCACAGTTTTAAAGAAGATTGATTCCAATGCGTTTCCTGGATAAAACAGATATCTATTTTTTCCCTGTTTAATAGATCATAAAGGTTAGCCCGTTTTTGAGGGGAATTAAGACCCTGAGAGTTTAGAGAAACAAGTTTAACCGGCATTAATCGATTTAATGACTAATTCGCCAGCAGACCCTCGACCCCCACCCCCAGAATCCAGCGAGGAGCAAAAAGGGAAAAATAAATAAATAAATAGATAAATAAATAGAAAAATAAGGGAAGGGGGGAAGAAGGGAAGAAGAAAGAAAGGGGGGAACAAAAACACATCCATTCCTAGTTCAGTAATAAGTCAAAGCTCTACTAAACCAGTGAGCCCTATATATCTTATAGGGGGCATTCAGGTGTCCATGGATTGGTTAGGAGGAAACCAAGGGGGAAGGCAACAGCGAAATAGCTTTAATGGGGGAAAGGTTGTTGTGGATAGGAGGCAAGGAAATGGAGGGAGTAGGAGGTGAAGGAAGAAAAACAAAAAAAAAAAAAAAAAAAAAAATATATATATTTTCCCTTCCCCCTTTTCTTTCCCTCCCCCCTTTTCTCCCTCTTATATGAGGGAGGGGGGGTGGGAAAGGGAGAAAGGGGGCAAGGGAATAGATCAGAATAACGTTTAAAAATTTTTTGGATTAAATTACCTATCAAACGTGTGTATGGATGTCAGATTTCCATGCAGATACATTATTATTTTGTCAATTGTGTGTAATTTTATGCCAATTCGATGGTCCAGAGTATATTTTATGACTATAGGTATACTTCAGTTGGTGACCCCTAAAGGAAAGTGCGTGTCGAAGGGATAATACATATCTGTGCATGTGCTATAGTTACAGTGAAGTCTAGCCCGATTTCCTACCGGGTCAAATTGCTAGGTGGGATATATAAGAATTAAGGATATATTAGATTGTGATATTAAAATTGTACCCATTCATTCTTAATTAGTCTAAGGTGCATTTCTTAATCTAAATCAATTCCTATGGGTTCCCCCTAGGAAATATGTGTATCTAAAAAATCATACAGGTTGTGGTAAGGTCGGTGCAAAAAAGATTCCTATCAAAGGGAGAGAGAGAAAGAAGAGAAAAAAAAAAAAAAAAAAAATATATCTGCTCTTTCCTTCCCTTTTCTCTTGATTATAAACTTCCCCTAACAGGTTTCAATTCTCACAGGTATAGTGAGATCAGAAAATTATTAATATTCCTTTAGAGGGTTTAAGATTCGGTGCAAGTTTGAGTACGTCAGTGCGGTTTTGTGTAATCATTTGTGTAACACCGATTGTGTTAAGGTCGATACTATAAGTTTTCAACCGAAACATGGAAGAGGAGAGAGAAAGAGAAAAAAAAAAAAAAAAAAAAACCCCCGCTGCCTATTTTGCCCCCTCCATATCTTCGATCCTAGGTGGATACAGTTATGAGAGTCCCCAGGAATGCAGGAAGTCCTTGAGTGAGTCTGGTGAATTAGCAGTGTGGGTTTTACCCTGATACTGTATTATAATTTTGGTGGGGAAGCCCCATTTGTACAGGATACCTCTATCCCTGAGGATCCTGGTTTGAAATTGGTATTCCTTTCTCTGTAGTCTCGTCGTCTGGGATATGTCAGCATACAACGTTATAGGTGAGAACTTAGGGTCACTTGGAGGGTTTTGTCTGATTTTTTCAGTCAGTAGATCCTTTAGTCTTGAGTTATGAAAACATGCTATTACGTCCCGAGGGGAATCAGCAGGGAGATTTATTGGTCTTGGCAAACGGTGAATACGTTCAAATGGGAGCTTTCCTATAACTCCGGGGTCAAGGGATATCTCCAGGAAATCAATTAGGTAAGCTTCCAGGTCTTTATTTTTTATGGTTTCAGAGATACCTCTAAATTTAAGGTTTCTCCGGCGTGAGCGATCCTCTAGGTTCGACAGTTTGTTTTTTAGAGTATCGTTGGCCACCTCCAATGTTTCAATACGTTTTGCCATACCGTTAGTGTTTTCCTGTAGGGACTTTATTTGATCTGTTTGGTTTGCGATTAGTGCATAAAGTTGAGCAGTCTCCGTTTTGATATCCGTGAGATTTACTTCTAAATCAGACTTAATTTTAGAATATAGGTTGTCTAGGGCCATAGTGAGTGATGATTGAGAGATTGGAATAGAGGCCTCCAAAGGTACCTCCTCCACCGTGGCGTCTAGCATTGAGTTATTAGATACATCAGATGGAGGGTGGGACGTTTTAGGTGAATAAAAAGATGAGATTCCCTTGGATTTACCATGTTTATCTCTATCTTGTACCTTATCTTTTTCCCTTTCCTTGTATTTTGGCGGCATTGTGTGTGGTAGTTTTAAAGGTGGCAGATATTAATAAGGAGGTAGGTTTTACCTAATTCACGGTACAGAAGGTCTGCTAGTATTTATAGAATAGTTTCCAGGAAATATAAGTTGAACTAAATCCAAATAGGGTCAATGCGTTATAGTCTGGTATTTCTCCTTCTTATATATCGTCCCTTTTTGCTTCCACAAACACCTGCACACCAGGGGTTAGATATGCCAAAGAATACCAAGCCACTACTAAGTGGATGTATTCTATATGTATCTATATGTATTGGGAGGTTGCCCCTCCCAAATCATCGCAACGAAAACATCCCAGGCTTCCAACAACACTGGGGAAGAGTGTCAGGCAGGTAGGCAGGTAGAGATATTAAGTTAATATATAATAGCAGATAGGCTATCCTCCTCTGTCCTTGCCCCCCTCCTCTCACTCACTCCCCCTCCAGACAAGTAAAAAGTAGTTATACTTATCTGCGCATATGAATTGTCCAGGTCTCGGTTTCTATATTCAGGGAACAACTCGGTAGCCGAGGGTGAGAGAACCTAAGGCTTCACGCCCGACTGGGCTTCCGATGTGGGATCCCGCTCACGCAGCTCTGGGTGTAGCAGCAATCTGGTGTATCAGGAGCAAAGCAGAGTTTTTTGTTCAGACTTGGCTTCGGACCCCGCCGTTTGCTCGCGCCGTCATCCCGCCTTCGACTTCCTCCAACCTCCTAGACACGCCTCACACGTACACGCGCACCCACGTCATGTCCGTAACTCCTATTTTCTAATGCAAATAATGAACAGTATTCCTGACTGAATCTGATGTAGTCTCTTTTATGTATTTGTTTTTTTTCATATTTTTCTGCTTGTTTTTAATTTACAGTTTTTAGAATTTATATAGATTTATACTGATTCAATTTTACTTTCCTTTTCATATTGAAATGTTAGTGTCGTCCCCGTCCCCCCCTCTTCTAAAGCTCTTTCACCACTATGCTTATATCGAATTTCATCGTGAAAAACTGTTCTGATGTTTATAGTAGCTTATTCTTCCTCTTTTCTTGGACTTATAGACCTTTTTCTTTCTGTTTTTAACACAGACTAGAATTTACTTTTATGGAACTGTACCCTGACTTGCCTATTAATAAATGCATCATGCAAGTAGCTTTTCCACCCAGCTGGCATTTAACCAACAGGCCACTAAAAAGGTATATTGCTGCCAAAGTCTATGAAGCAATGGCATGACTGGTATGTTTTTTTTTAAAGAAATGGTGGCAACCCAACAGAACAAAAGAAAAACAATGCAGAAAGATGCTACATCAACTTGAGTAACTAAGTTATGATGGGCAGAAATTGGTCTAGATATGATCGTTATGTGAAGCAACAAATACATTAGAGATGAAAGATTACAGATAGTATGAAATACTAAGCAGTAGTGGTTCTAAAAATGTGCGTATCTCAATTTGAAAGGAAGTGGTTGTTTGTTTCTACAGTTCCTTTCTATCTTGGTGTATTTAAAGGACTGCAAATATGCTTTAAAGTTGTAAATATGAGCTGGTTTAATTTTGGAATACGAAGTACAATATTTGCAGAAGTAGACTGACAGTACAGAAGAAAAATACCTGCTTTTAACTACATTTTCTGAGGTTTGTAATACAAAATGGATTCTTTTCAAAGAACTGTTAAACTACATATTCCGCAATAGGGACATATAACATAATGCTTTTTGGTATACTGGTAAGTTTTCATTCTAGAATCAAATAAAGATCATGTAAGTTTTGATCAATATTTTGATCAACATTTTAACTTATTATAGAGTTATTGTAGACAATGTGGTGATTTTTACTGACGTCTGTTGACTACCTGTGATGGCCAGAAGGATGTTGTTTCCTCTTGAGATAAAAGTAGAAATCCCTTATTGTTATTTTTTTTTTTTTTAATTTTGAGGTTTTTTGGATCAACAAATACATGTTTTTGGATGGGTTGAAATTGATGCACTATATGTATACTTCAAACCTAATTGACAATGTAACTATGTAACGTGAATATGAATAAAGAGGCATGAGTTATACCCGTTAGTGCATCTGGATACTGCTGAATTATAGTATTACTTGTCTGCCTTGCAAAACTCCAGCATTAAAATATGTCCAATTAAGTTTTGTTTTTTTTATATTACAATGTTGCATGGAATTGCAAAGGTTTATACTAGTAGCTGCAACATTATCCTTGCTACAAAGCTAATTGACTAATGCATGCTTAATGATGATTTATTTTTTTTACAAAAAAATAGTAAAATACAGAATGTGGAGTTGACAGCTGTGATTGTGGTTAGCCAAACTTCATAATTACTGATATCATTGATGCCTTTGTAATAATTATGCTTCAAATTACATTATTTTCTGCTAAGGCCAGAAAAAGTGTTTTCAAACCAGATCAGTCTATTTATTGGCATGGACTTAAGTCAGTAGTACATTTAATACAAAGAGGCCCTTGGTCCATTGCTCAGCAAATGTTCAACACATAAACGCCATACCGTCTTGCACCAATGTCAGACAGACACGGTTTAAAACACTTATATGATTGTTGCAGAAGATGAATATTTGGGATTATGATTTGAGAACAACTGCAATTGTTAATGTAATAATGTTAATGCTACTTAACTAAATATTTGAAAGAAATTGATCAAACAGATCCTTAATAAACTAGCATAATATTTCTTCAGATGATCTAAAATCATCAAATACATAATTTTTTTATGGCTAACCCATCATTTCATATAAGAAAATATAAATCAGAAAAATATATATGTTTTTTTGTTTCTCATCCACTGATCAGTGTGTGATCATTTTGCATTTGTCACACTGCAGAAAAAAACCATATAACGATGGTTAACCCCTTAAGGACAGAGCCTTTGAAACATTTTTGTCCTTTCTGTACAATGGCTATTTTAACATTTCTGTGCTGTTTGTGTTTAGCAGTAATTTTCTTCTCCGTCATTTGCTGTACCCACACATATTATATATTGTTTTTATCGGGACAAAAAGGGCTTTCTATGGATGCCATATTTTTGATCATATCTTATCATATTATTAAAAAAAAATAATAAAATATGGTAAAAAAAAAAAAAAATACACAAATTTCTTTGTTTTTATTTGAAACAACTTCTCCTCATCGACAAAAGCGAACGAAAAAACATGCTAAATAGATTCTACTATTTCTCCTGAGTACAGGAATACCACCCATGCATAGGTTTGTTGGGTTGTTTGGGGGCTAAAATGCCAAATTTGTGAGGTGCAGTTTTTTGTTTTCCAACTTGAAATTTTTACATGCAGACAGCCTCCACCCATGTCCCATTTGGGACATATTTGAAACCAGCCAGTGTATTTTACCCCATCAACCCATATATTTTTTAAAAGTAGACACCCTAGGCTATCTCAAATGGTGGTATTTTAACACTTTCCATGCACTAATTCTACCACCAGCCTTTGTCAAAGTTTGTGGTAGTAATTTTTTTGTGTTTTTTTTTCACAAACCTTGTACTTCAGACATAAATTTACAGATTTTGGTATGTGTCACTGCCAAATAACACCCCAATAAGTGTTCAGCAACATCTCTTGAGTACAGGGATATCACCCATGCATAGGTTTGTTGGGTTGTTTGGGGGGTAAAAGGCCAAATTTGGTAGGTGCCGTTTTTGGTTTCCAAATTGAAATTTTGACATGCAGACCGCCTGCACCCATGTCCCATTTGGGACATATTTGAAAACAGCCAGTGTATTTTGCCCCATCAACCCATATATTTTTTAAAAGTAGACACCCTACGCTATTTCAAATGGTGGTATTTTAACACTTTCCATGCACTAATTCTACCACCAGCCTTTGTCAAAGTTTGTGGTAGTAATTTTTGTGTGTTTTTTTTTCACAAATATTGTATTTTAGACATAAATTCACAGATTTTGGTATGTGTCACTGCCAAACAATAACCCAATATGTGTTCAACAACATCTTCTGAGTACAGGGATACCACCCATGCATAGGTTTGTTGGGTTGTTTGGGGGCTAAAAGGGTCACATTGTGAAGGTGCGCATTTTCAACTTGGAATATTGACGTGTAGCCAGCCTGAGCCCATCTTCCATTTGGGACTTTTTTTTAAAGTAGGACAGTGTATTTTACCCCAAAAAGTATATATTTTGTAAAAGTAGACACCCTAGGCTATTTTAAATGGTGTTATTTTAACACTTTCCATGCACCAATTCTACCACCAGCCTTTGTCAAAGTTTGTGGTAGTCATTTTATTGTGTATTTTTTCCCACATACATTGTACTTTAGACACAAATTCACATATTTCGGTATGTGTCACTGACAAACAATACCACAATATATGTTCAGCAACATCTCCCGAGCACAGGGATACCACCCATGCATAGCTTTGTCAGCTTTGTTGGGTGTTGAAAGGCTACATTTGAGAGGTGCGCTTTTTGATTTTCAAACTTGGAATTTGAACATGTAGAGCAAGGAAGGGGTTAATAGCTCTTATAAGAGCCTTTGTAGTACTGTACAAAAAAATTAACCCCTAAAAATGCACAGACAAGAAAAAATGTTCTGCTGTGCAGTGATCAGTGGCAGGGAAGGGGTTAATACACTACACTATACAAAGGGTATGGCTTTTATAAAAGCCCTTGGGACTCACAATTTTTTAACATTTTATTTAATTTATTACAATTAAAAAATTATGTTATACAGATCTGTCTCTTTCCCTCACTAAAACTCAAGTGAGGAGAGGGAGGCAGATCCATATGGGTCAGAACAATATTAACGAACCAGACGAATGGTGATGCTCATCTGAGAAATCACCAAACCACCTTTGCCACTGATCGGCTGTTACTGATCGCTATACACGCGTTCAGACAGCTTCAAAAGGAATACACGTAATCCCCTAGTGGGTATAACTAACCCCTAGCGAGTCTGACAAAAAAAATGCTGATAGCAAAAAAAAATCCTTCTGCGACTAGATTGCTCCATATGCGCTGCTTAGGCAGTGACCATATGCACTGCTTAGGCAGTGACCATATGTGCTGCTTAGGAAGTGATATACGGCAAGGAAGGGGTTAATAGCTCTTAAAAGAGCCTTTGATATACTGTAATAAATCAAAGTAAAAAAAAATAACCCCTAAAAAAATGCACAGACAGCAAAAAATGTGCTGCTGTGTAAGATCACTGCGTACACAGCGACCAATTGCAGGGAAGGGGTTAAATACTGGAAACGGCTTTTATAAAAGCCTTTGGGTCTCAATTCAATTAAATATATTATAATTAAAAACTTACATTATACAGCTCTGTCTCCCTCCCTCACTAAAACTCAAGTGAGAGGGAGGCAGATCTACACGGGTCAGATCAAATATTTACAAATATTGATCTAACCAGACGAATGGTGATGCTCATCTAAGCAAATGCCAACCCGCCTTTGTCACTTATCAGCTGTTACTGATCGCTATACATGCGGTCAGACAGCTAAAAAAAATTTTTTTACGTTAAACGTAGTCCCCTAGCGGGTATAATTAACACGTGACTGGTGTAATAAAAAAGTTTTAAAAAAATTAAAAATGCTTCTGCAGCAAGATTGCTGCATTTGCGTCAGATCGCTGCTTAGGCAGTGATCTACAGCAAGAAAGGGGTTAATCTCTCTTAAAAGAGCTTTTTTTTATACTGTAATGAATTACAGTAAAAAAAAAATGAACCCCTAAAAAATGCACAGACAGCAAAAAATGTGCTGCTGTGTATGATCACTGCGTACACAGCGATCAATGGCAGGGAAGGGGTTAAATGGCTTTTATAAAAGCCCTTGGTGTTTAAAATTGTATTAAATATTTTTTTTATTATTTTATTTTTTACTTTATCTGATCTGTCTCTCTCCCTTACTAAAACTAGTAAGGTGAGGGAGGCAGATCAATACTTGTCAAAGGCAATATTTACTAATATTGCCTTTGACAGTATGATAAGTGCTCATCAGAGCACTTACCATACATGCCTGCACACAGATCACATAGATCTGTTGTGCCGGCATTGATTGGCTCCCCCTAGAGCATCTGAAGTGAAATACTTTCACTTCCGATGCTCTTGCCATTAGAAGGGAAGCGCTGCCTGTACAGGCAGCGTTCCCTTCTACTGAGTCGATGGGGTCGCTCAGGAGAGCGACCACCATCGGCTCTGGGGAGCACCAAGGTGTTACTAAGTGCCTCGCTAGCGAGGCACTTTAGAAACACCGCAGATGCTTAGAAAGCGAACGATCGTTCGCTTTCTAAGCACATGTGTGCAGCCGGCGCAGCCATTTTTAAATGGCTGCTACGATCACTCCGTGGAGTGATCGTAGCGCGCCCCTGCACATTTGGGGGGTGTTGCACAATGCCTCTACCTAGAGGCATTGTAGCAACACTGTTAGAGTAAAGAAAGCGACCGCTGGTCGCTTTCTTTACTCAGTTTAGTGCATGACGTGCCAGGCACGTGACCTGTCGGCAAGTCCTCGATTTGCCGTGACGTGCCTGGCACGTCATCTGTCGTTAAGGGGTTAATCATGTACGTATGTAAACAATGAATATATAAATCAATTGAAGACAGGTTAAGAATATAAATTTGTTGAAATAAGCTTTTGAACACCTTGTTTTAACAAATACATTTTTCTTTATGCTAATACTTTTCATAATGCTAATAAGAAAATATTATCAGTTTAAATAAGTTGCAAAGCTGTCTTTTGATATTGCCATTGATTGTTTAACATTGTTGTTTTTTTTACATCATCATTTTTATGACCAATATGCACATTTTGCACCCTGTATATCATTTGTAAACATGTAATATATTGTTAACAATAAACTAATATACCTTTAATCCATGTTGGCACCAAATCCATTAAAGGCTGCTTAAACTAAACTTTATTTTCTCACAACTTTAGTTGTCCCTAGTGTGGGGATAAACTGGCCTTTTGATAGTACATGCCAGCTTATCTTCTGACCAGCAGCAGAGTGTATATAGACCCTCGTCTTTGCATGGGATCAGCAGAGGGGACCTTAGCTAGATGGATACCCAGAAAAAGTAGATCCTGATCAGACAACCGTGACAATTGGCTGGCCTCCAGCCATGCTGTGTCTCAGCTGAGAGACACAGATGAAAGTAAACCCATATGTATCTATTAATGTTAATTTTTCTTTAGGGAAACCTCTGAATATTAACATTAGACAAAACACAAAATAAGCATTTCATGTTCTTCTTTATCTAATTTATTATCAGATAATGATTCATTTATTTGATTATCAGAGAATTTCAAGGTAAAAGACAATGGGTCGAAATGTTAGGCTTTGCCGAATGTAGTATTAAGGGCATTATTCATGAGAGAGGGAATTGCTGGAAACGGCCAAAGTAGCCGGAAAAATTCTCCAGCTAGCTATATGCTGGATATTATATTTTGTGTTGAAACTCACTAACATTCCATGTCTTCAAATCTTTAAGAAATGCCCAGTGGTCATTTAGTGATTTTGTACTTTACAGATCATGTAGGTCTCTGCTGAAACATTGAGATACCTCACAATGCCACTCGTGATGTTATAGAGGCGTGCCTGAACCCAGAGGTTTGGGCATTGGCGTGATTTTGTTAAATGTAACCAGTGTTCACTTTGAGTGTCTGTTACATTTAGCATGTCAGAGAGAGGCCACTAAAATTGAGTTCATCTGACAGAGTCGATCCCATTGCTGTGAGCCATAGTGAGCTGCTGTTCAGATGATTTACTATGCCATCCTCGTGGTGGTTTGGGCCATGTGCAGGGGTGGACTGACAACACATGGGGCCCCTGGGCAAGAGATGGACATGGAGCCCCCTTGTGCTCACTCCATGTATCGCACACGTGCAATCCCTGCCCTCCAAATGTGACAATCTGCCCCAAAACTTTTCAGTCTGCCCCCTTCTTCCCAGTATGACCCCAAACATTCCAATCTGCTTCAAAACTTTTCAGTATGACCCCCAGATTTGCCAATCAGACCTCCAGACCTGCCAATATGACTTCCACTTCCCAATCTGCCCCCCAAATGTGCCAATGTGACCCCCACACTTCTCAGTCAGATCCCATTTTCCCAATCAGATTCCAAAATCAGCCCCCTCCACCCCAAGCTGACCCCAAATGTGCCAATCTGCCCCCTTCTTCCAAACCTGCCCCACACTACCCAATGTGACCCCAGATTTAACAATCTGCCTCCTTCTTCCCTGTATGAGCTCCAGAATTTGCCAACATGACCCCCACTTCCCAATTTGCCCCCCAAATGTGCCAATCTGCTTTCTCTTCCAAATCTGACCCCCACACTTTCCAATCACACCCCATCTTCCCAATTAGACCCCCAGACTTCAAATTATGTCCCCATGTTACCAATTCTCACCCCCAAACTTGCCAATCTGCCCCTGGTTCTCAGTATGACCCCCATATTTGCCAATCTGACCCCTTCGTTCCAGTATGATCCTTATATTTGCCAATCTTCCCCCAAACATGCCAATCTGACTCCCAGACTTCCTAATCATACCCCCACACTACCCAATGTGACTCCCCAACTCCCCAACTGTGAGGATGCCCTCACATACAAATCAGACCCCCCCACATCCCAGACCCCCCCCACTACTCAGACTCCCCCCACTACCCAGTCAGACTCCCCCCACTTCCCAGTCAGACTCCCCCACTACCCAGACACCCTCCACTACCCAATCAGACCTCCCTTCCCAATCAGACCACCTCCCTTTGCCAATCAGACCACCTCCCCTTGCCAATCAGAACCTCCCTTTGCCAATCAGATCCCCCTTGCCAAAAAGACATCCCTCCTTGCAAATCAGACACCCCCCACTACCCAATCAAACACCCCCATGCCAAACACCCCACTTGCCAATCAGACCCCCCTTGGTAATCATACCCCCCTACCCAATCAGACCCCCCTTGCCAGACACCCCCTTGATAATCACACCACTCCTGCTAATCAGCATTGATGACCACTTACCTTATCTTTGCACTGAGCTGCTCCATTGCCATCATTGCAGGGATCTCAGGGTCACGTGACAGCATTACGGGATGTCACGTGACGTCATTGCGTGACATCAAGTGACATCATTGCGTGACGTCACGTAAAGTCATTGCGTGACGTCACGTAATGTCATTGCGTGACGTCACGTGATGTCATTGCGCAACATCACGTGATGCACACAGGTCTGTGTGAGCTGCCCTGTCACAAGTGTCTGCTCCCAACAGACGAGTGTGACAACGCTTGAATATGCAGGCTAATGTGAGCGATTGCTCACACAGTCCTGCGCAAGGTCAAATGACACACCGCGATTGGGCAGTTTGCCACGGACCCCCATATGAGTAAGTCAGCCCCTGGGCATGTGTGATAGGAAGGCATAGAACATCCATATGCGTGAACTGGTTAACTGTCAGAGTTAATATTGGGTTGCACACATTTGAATGGTCTTATGACATTAATACTTTCACTCTGCTTTTGATTCTACAGTTTAAAAAAAAGAAACCAGATATAGCACCACAGTTTCCATTTATATTTGCATATAAAATGGCTAGTTTCATTTCTACAAATGAACCAGCACTATGACATGCTTCTTTTCGATCTGCCATGAACCAATTTGCCTTCTAGGCAAAGCATGTGAAATTTGGCAAGCAATGAGTTTACATCATATGTCAGGTGATACTATTTTGTATATGATGCTACAATAAGCTCTGTATGTACGAGCAAACAGTTCATTCATCTCCAGATGTTCACCATGTTTTTCATATTGGATAAATAAATAACATGCTAAACCATACACCTGCATTAGTAGCATGGAAATTCTGTACATTGCTGAATAATTTCCCTATGTTGTTGTAGTGCCAATTGAATTAAAGAAAAAAAAAAATGATAGGACAATGGGTCATATGTGAATAAAGGTTCATGGAGTTTGCTATGAAATGGAATTATTTAGTTACTATTGTAACTTACTACAAATTTCTTACCAATAAAAAGTGGCTAAACAACACTCCTCAATGCTTAGTAACACTCATAAGCTAATGTGGTGTAAAGGTCCTTTACAGTAAGCGAGAGGGGAAATTTAATTAAGTCACCCAATGGAGATAAAGTATATGGACAAAAGGATTGGGGCATATCTCTTAATTATTGAATTCAGGTAGTTCTGTTAGACCCATTGCCACAGGTATATAAAATCAAGCACCTAGTCAAGCAGTCTGCATGCCACCTTTGCAAGTCAACTGTAAGTGGTATTATAGAAACCCCCCACCCCCCCAGACTTACCCAATTTCCCTGGTGCCTTGTGAGGCAGCCGATGGTGCTGCCCAACACTTCTGTCTTCTGTGATGGACCACTGGAAGGTCATGTAACCTCCCGGCTTTCTTCATAGAAGTCTCGTCGGAAGTGCAGCACCGGAGGATGTATTCACCGGCTGCCCCAATCTCCCTGGAGGCTAGTGGGGGCAGCCGGTGGATGTCTGCACGATACGCGTAGACATCCTCCGATGCTGCCCGACACTTCCGTCTTCTTCATATGACCTCCCGGCTTCCGTCATAGAAGTGCTGAGGAACACCGGAGGATGTCTCCGTGCATTACGCAGACATCCACTGGCTGCTAGCGAGGGGGATCCAGATCCCCTGCACTCTGTGGGGGACCTGAATCCCAGTCTTAAAGTCAGACCTCTATTTGAGGTCTGATTATAAGACGAACCTCAAATGTAAGATGAGGGGCATTTTTCAGAGAATTTGCTGAAATTACCGTGTCTTATATTCGAGAAAATATGATAATTAGTCATAACATGTTACACTGCAAATGGTGTTCAACACTGTTCATCACATACAGATGGTATGTGTTGGTATCCATGAGTGAAGCCATGAGACTGAATGGCTTATTGTTCATATGACACAGATGCACGTTATAATGAAATGGTTGTGAAACTTCCCCAGACTTGGGAGAAATGTATAAATCCACTATATAAACACTCGACAAGCCAGTGTGAATATAGACTTACGTCTTAGTAGAAATAATTAGCTGGCAACAGTAACTGATGTAATAACATGTCACATTGTATCAGTGAAGGATATCAATTCAAACACTTTGTAAATTGTTGTGCAGAGGAAGCATCACATGTATACTTGCCACAAATAAATTATTCTGACACAAAGTTCTTGTATATACATTTTTTCTTTATCTAATTTAATTATGTAGTAATCCAGTTTATAGGCACAAACTCATAGAAACCTAGAACGATAGCAACATCTCCGTCACAGTGTTAACAACTTCCACTTCTACTAGAAGGCTATTCCATGCATCCATTACCATCTCAGTAAAGTAATACTTCCTGATATTACTTTTAACCACTTGCCCTTCTAATTTAAGACTGTGAAATCTAGTTGTGGTAGTTTTTCTTCTTTAAAATATACTCTCCTCCTATACTGTGTTGATTCCCTTTATGTATTTAAATGTTTCTAACATTTCCCCCTGTTACGTCTTTCCTCCAAGCTATACATGTTAGGACCTTTTAACCTTTCCTGGTAAGTTTTATCCTTCAACCCATGAACCAGTTTAGTAGCTCTTCTCTGAACTCTATCCTAAATATCGATATACTTCTGGAGATACGGTCTCCAGTACTGCGTACAATACTCCAAGTGAGGTCTCACTAGTGCTCTATAGATGGAACAAAGTCCCTTTTTTGTTATGAAGCTTCGGCAGATGACAATATGTAAATTGTGTAAGAATGTGACAGTGTCTACAAACTATATGATTGAGTTTTGCCAGATATTGGAGAATAAGCTTTAAAAAAAAATCTTATATTTTACCCTTTTTCAAATAACCACATGCATTTTTAAGAATACCTTGAGAAAACTCTCTTTCAACAATAGTCTCAGAAATAGCTTTGATGATTTCACCTCCCATTACTTTCAAAGGGGGGAGATTCGAACGTGGGGTTTTTTCGGGTGCTGAATTTGACTTCATCTCAGAAGGAAAGCTGACTTCCAGAGTTGAATTTTAGTCAATAGACCCATCTGAGCTCAATTTACAAGGTGTTTGAGTTGAGTTCTTTTGAGTTGATATACTTCACTGATACAAAGTGCCATGTTATCAGTTAATGTTGCCACCTAATTATTTCTAATTAGGTGGCAGCAGTAACTGATAAAAAAAAAATATGTTTTTTGAAAAACTGAAAACTAACACACTCTCACTACATTCACACTTGCTTTTTGAGTGTTTATATAGTCATCTGACATTTAGGACCATTTATCATTAGGAGAACCTATTTATAGCATAGTTTATCCTATGGGACTAATCCTCTACTGTTTAACTTCTTACTATAGTTAACACTGAGGAGCAAATAATCACCTGAACTATAACAGTATATCTTGGTAACCTAGAATTCCAATTAAATCATTACTGTTACTGAATAGTCTCCGTCCAGATGTTGGATGGCAAATAGTATACATTTTGGCCAACAAGTGACCGATAGAAGTTGCAGCACAGCTACAATATGATATATATACACACACACACGCAATATTTGGGTTCACTATCATGATCACAAATGTAAATAAATATAGCTACCAGTTATTGTGCTAGTCCTGCTAATGTTATGACATATAGACAGTATTCATGCAATTTTACAATGAATAATTGTACTACAACTTTTTAGAAGCGTATAAAACAGATAAAGAACATTTAAATATTTCCATATAGCATGTACAATTACACAATTTTAAAATGTCCTTAAAATGTAGATAGAAAATAACTTATTACATGATGTGTTGCCCAAGTAACTCAATACATATATTCAAAATACAGTCTAATCAATTTATGATTTGTTTAAGGATGACTAATTTCATGACAATTTTACAACTAAAACACATGCTATACAACAGCTAACCAAGAAAACATGTAAAGTGTGGATTATACAGCACATAATGTTAGTATGACTATGTGCCCTTTAAGTATTATACAGACAATTATTTTCAGTCTCCCTTTTAGTTTAGCTTCCTTTTGAAACTCTACTGCGAGCATTCCTATATTAACATATAGTTCTTTTAACTATAACCTAATAATAAATTAATTTACTTTAAAGTTTAAGGCCTTTGCTTTTCTGAAATAACATGCTTACATCTAAATAAGGCATACAACTTCTTACTTCCCATGGATTTTGTTTCATTATATCAAGATACTTAGTTCAACTTTTTGTGTACATATTTCACAGAATATTTAAGTTTTGTTTTCGTTGCTGTTGTAGCTTTTCTTGATTATATTAGAACATAATATGCTACGTGAGTTGCATATTGTAGATTTGTATATGCCATAATAAGTCAAATAAAATCAGGTATTTTCCATTTCCAGATTATTATGGTGCCTCTTCATTTTCAAACACACTTAAGCAAAGTTATCTATTTTTTTTCTCGTCAAATTCTTTAGCAAGAGCCCAGAAACATATTCGGTTTATTTTTCCATTTCCTAACTTTGTCCATTTAAGTGGACAACTCATCAACACTGACAGGGTTAATACATGAGATGAGAAGTAGATTACAACCACATGACTGAGAGGATTATTTGCTTGACCTAGATTTCCTACTAAGGTTCTGTAGATATTGTACTTCTCCAAGCTGAGGAGATAATGGCATAATTCACCACTCTGCAAAGTTTGTTATCTTTCCATGGACATATTAAACCACACTTGAAAATTGTGTCTGCGATATGTTTTTTTCTTAGATTCACACTTTCATAGAGTCAGGCACTGTTTCAAAAATATGAAAAAATATTTAAAAATGTTTTTTTTAAATGTATAATTCATATACATATGAATACACAAACACACACACATATGCAGATATATACACATTTATATAACTATAAATATACATGTATATGTATATTATTTTCGATCTGTAAACATATATATGTATATACATATATATATATATATATATATATATATATATATATATATATATATTATATATATATATATATATATATATATATATATATATATCTGTTGATACATTCGTTGAAACCTGGGTAATATGAATGCATTTAGCAGGTGGTGCATAAAGAATCTGGCAAGGGTATTTGGGCCATGTCCAGTGCCATTGAGGTTTTCAGAATGTCCTTGGTGTTGATTGAGTGTCAGGATTAGATTACAGGAACCTAGAGGAGGATGGATAAGGGATAAAAATCCCACACTTATCCTCAGCTTGCAACGGGCAAGTGGAAAAAGCTACAAAACCTTAACATTTAAAGTCAAAATCATTG
This sequence comes from Pelodytes ibericus, assembly GCA_036172795.1. NCBI lineage: Eukaryota > Metazoa > Chordata > Amphibia > Anura > Pelodytidae > Pelodytes > Pelodytes ibericus. The sequence goes on from CM069860.1 coordinate 69,731,580, forward strand.
TCTATCAGTCTTTGTTCATCAGTTATATAAAGATCACTTCACTATTGATTTTCTTTGCAAGTTACTACCCGCTTCTCTTTCTTGAAACATTTCCGAGTCAGTAATTGAAGACCTAAGAAACTTGATGAGATAATGGAGACTGCTGAGAAAGCAGAAGCACTTCCTGCATACATGAATGTGAATTTGTTTGCTAGCCTTATAATAGCAGAATAATGTACACAGACCTATGTAATGGATCAAATTTAATTCTGAATTTCTCCTACAGATCATTTTCTGCCTGGAAGTTTTCTAAAATGTTACCTCCTTCCTGGTGTAAACGTATCCCAAAGAGATCAACGTGAGACTGTCACTGCATGTTATTTTCTTGTAGCTAATGGTCATCCCTCCCTCTAATGGTATGTGGAACAAATATTGGAAGTCCTGTCAAATACACTATAAAAATAAACATTGGATTGTTTCCCATCTTCTATAAAGCATATTTTATTGACTGTGTCAAAAAGGTAGGAGAAACATTATCTATAATTCATTATCGTTCTTACAGTTGCTGCTAGAGCTGAGCAGGTGAACCTGTTTGAGGACTGATAAAAAACAATCATGATCATTTGTTCTACTGACAGTGTAATACTGTCCACATCTGTCCTTGTCAATCTGCATGGTGGTGGATATTCCAGGGTCTATCAGCTGGTTCACACGAGTAGACGATTTAGGTAAATAGTGATATTTTGCTAACGCTGCTACTAATGTAATACTGTCTGAATTAGTGGGCGCCTTAAGCCACAATCAGCATGCTCCTGCGATATTGCTGTGCCCTCTTGTGGTCAGAGCTACAGAAGTGAAAAGAAATCACTTCCAACGATCTGAATATGTTGTTTGACTGCCCCTAGAGGCAGTCAGCAACATTTCAATGAAAAAAAAAAAAAGAAGACTTCATTAGCTTAAATATAGTGTTAGGATTAGAATTGCTGCTAGGGTTACAATTAAATTAGGGTTAGCATAAGGGATAGGGTTTCAATTAAATTTAAATATATTAAGGTTAGCCTAAGGGTTAGAGTTGGGGTTAATATTAGGGTTAGGGTTAAATTAAGTGTTAGGGTTGGGGTCAAAAGTTCAATATAGGAAAAAAACAAAGAAGCACTTTGTTTTTTGCCCCATAACGCGCAAAAAATTGCAGAAAAAATGGAAACAAGCATATTTCTGAACTAGGGACAACATTTAGAAACTATTTAGATGGGATCTTTTTTAATAATTGTATTTGTGTAAATTATATTTTAGGTTAGAAAAAGTGTTTTTTTTTTTCATTTTTTCATTATATTTTAGGATTTTTTTGTAGTAAATTATAAGATATGATGAACATAATGGTATCTAATGAAAGCCCTTCTTATGATGATAAAAACAACATATAACTTGTGTGGGTACAGTATGTGTGAAAATTACAGTTAAACACACCAGAAATGTAAAAACAGCCCTTGTCACCAAGGGAAAGTCAAGGTCAAAATGTCTTGTCACTAAGGGGTTAAAAGGGGTATTGACACACAGGAGGAAGAAATTATTCTGCCTCTTAACGGGTCCATAGTAACGCCACACCTTGAATATGCAGTACAATTCTGAGTGCCTTGCTTAAAAAGACAAACTAAAAATGGAATGGAAAGTTTAGAAAGGTTAAATTTGTACACACCAGAGAAACTACCACTTAGAGGGGATATGATAATGTTCATTAACAGAACAGTACGAAATACAAGAGGTCACCTGTTAAGACTTGAGGACAGGAGATTTAGTCTTCCATTGCAGAACGGATTCTTTGTGGTAAGTACAATAAAGGTATGGAATTTACTGCCTGGAGTGGTAGTGCTAGCAAATACAATGGATGCCTTTAAAAGGAGCCTGTATACTTTTTTAATGAGTCAGAATTTAGAGGGCTATATATGTTTGTAGAGGCATTAATATTTAGTGTTTGTTGATACAAGGAGAAATCTGATTGCCTTTTGGAGTCAAGAAGGATTTTGTTTGGGAAGCAGAATTCTGAACTAAGTTTTTTTTTTCTTCTTTTTGATCACCCGCAGTAAACAAGGATTAGAAAAATGGTTGAGCTTGATGGAAGGAAGTCTTTTTCAACCTAAACTACTATGTAACTATGTAATGTCTGTGGTGTTCTGTAGCTGTTTCTAGACTTAATAGCGTGGGTCATCTGAGTAAGTATCAGTCAGTATCAGTCTAGAGAGTCTTTTAAACCATTACCATATCTATTGTCTTTGGTCAAGTGCATCTGTCTGTCCATAGGGGTCAATGAGGTCAGATGTTGGTGAAGGATTAGTACTCAGTAGTGTGTCTTCCACAAGGCACTCGCCTAGGATGGCACTTTGCCAGAGGGTGTTAAAGCACACTTCTGGTGCTTCAAACATTTTTTCTCCCTCCTCCACTGTTCAGCAAGCTTTAGCTCCTTCCAATTAATCGGGGTAATGGGGGCATGTAATGGACGTGATGGGGGTATGAAATGAAGGTGATGGTGGCATGTAATGGGGTAATTGGGCATTTAATGTGAGTGCAATATGGGTGATGGGGCATGTAATGGGGTGATGGGACCTGTCGTGGCTGTACAAAGTGGGTGATGGGGCATGTCGTAGGTGTGCAACGTGGGTTGGGGGGGTGCCCGAATTTTGTCTGCCTGGGGCAGCACAAAACCAAGATACACCACTGGTAGTACTTACCATAGGCAGGATTGGTGCTGTTATCCCTAAAATCCATTCCTTCAGCTACAGCCCATGGCTGTAGGGGACAGTCTCTCAGAATTTGCTGCCAACCATTATAGATGATCTGGAGTGGTTGGCCAACCCAGTGGCTTTTTGGACCTTCTTTCCTGAGCCATCACCTTTTTGGTAGTCTTTTTGCAGTCTTTCATCAGCTTTTTGATTGCTTCCCTGGAACACTTGTGGTCACTAACAGCACTGGAATTGTCCTTGACTCTTGCCAGGCACTTCTTAATCTGACTGCTGTCACATTCCCAACATGATGCCAAAAAAACAGGTCATTGTACTTCACAATGGTTTGGACTGGCTGCATATTTTCCTCATAGGAGAAGCAATGGGACTACTGCCGGTCTTCTTGCTGCTTCTCGGCCTTCTCTTTTCTGTCCCTCCCTCTTCCTCTCTGTGTGTCCCATCCCTTTATCCATGTCACAGTGGCCTCTCCTTCATACCCAAGCATGTACCTGGATCTAGCTCTCTACTCCTCTTTCCTCCTGACTACCTTCTCTCCCCACCTGACTAACTCCTCTCCCCTCTTGATTACCTCACCTCCCAACTAATTCTTGAGTCCAAGATAGATTCAAATTCTTCCATGCAGCAGTAATTAATGGAGGAAGAGATGTCCAAATTTTTGAGGATCCAACAAGGAATGGTATAAGAAGGAAAATATGGAATTCAGAACTAATTTGATGCAAGGGAGGTAAATTGAGTTCAAAAGAAACAGGAGATATGACTCTCTTAATCTCAAATAGACCAGTAAGTTGAGGACCAAATTAAGTTTGAGATAACAAGTAGATGACTATACTTTTTCACCAACCGCAAATGTCTTATTAGAAGATCTCTTTATATTGGTTTAGTGGTTGTATTTATCTCATGCTTTCATGAAAGTTTAATATACAACCTTTATTTTTTTTATGTATTTTTATTTTTATTGCAAATTTTCGTACAAAATTAACATTCTTATAATTAGCATCAATAATACATTTTATGTCTTAAAATAACAATCCAAAGGATCAACTTACATACACTCATTCATCCTCCATACATATATTGGGGGAGTTACTTAGAAGAAAGGAATTTCCGATGGCAAGGAAAGGTTCTATTATATGTTAGCTAGTTAATTTTCTTTCAATGTCCAGGGGTGCCAGATGTCATAATACCTACTCAAATTATTCGTATTGACATAAAAAGCTCTTTCCATATAGCATTGATAATTTATTTGAGCTTTAGTTAGTTTTTTTTATTTAAGCATCCACAAAACATATATTAAAAAATACATAAAGAAAAATAAAAAATAAAACATGCAAACATAAAAAACATAGTTTATGTTGCATAGTTCCATTAGCTTCAGAACAGACATTTCAAGCTGCCACAGGTAAGGACTCAGAGGATCTCCCAGTGTATCCATTATTTTATACCTTTATCATTCTGACAGAGATAATTCTGCCAAATGGTCATGGCTTTGATCAGTGATCCTTTCAAGTTTTATAATCCAGTGATCCCGGAAAGAACATTTTTGGGGAGAATTTACATAAGCCCAACTTTATTGTCTTCCATTCTTATTTGAAATATTAACTGAGAGATCACCATTGTCCATGGTATCTTTATTGCTTGTTTCCAATAATGGGCAATATTTATTTTAACCGCTACAAAGCAGTGAACGTCAGGATATGGATATTCAGGTTTCTTTTAATAATGTCCCAGGCTAACAGGGTCTGCGTCAATATATAATTTGAAAGAGCGATAGTCTTTGATTTAAAATATCTTGGAGTATTCCAAATCAATGTACTTGTGTTACTAATTCCACAGGCCTCGTTCTCAACATATACCAACTTTTTTTAACAGAATCTTCCAACTGCAATCTATATATATGTGAGATGATACTGGTCCAATATATATGCTTTATTACCGGGAGGGCCAAGCCTTCTTTTAGCGTTTTTTGCATCAACAACTTATGACGTATCCTGGGTTTTTTACCCCTCCATACTAAATTTTCTAAACTATTTGTCAGATACCTTCAGTGGTAATATTGAGAACAGATATGCCCATCTCGGTGAATTGCATACAACTCCATTATTTTAATCAACAGTGTGTTTGTTTCATGAGGTGGAGACAATTCTCCTCTATCAATTCACTCACCTTTCTAGTGATATAGATACCCAAGTATATAAAATTCATCTTTGCCTATGTGAAATTGTACTCTGACAATCTGGTCCACTGTGCTTCTATTCATATGAACATCCTGCAAACTAGTTTTTCCCACATTTATCTTATAGTTAGAAACAGCTCCATATTCTTTGATCTTGGTCAATAAATATTCTAATGATTATACTGGATTGGTAATTGTGATCAGTACAACATCAGCATATAAACTAATCTTTAATTATTGTTGTTTGACCAGGAAACCTCTTATATGATCTCTATATTTTTATAGCCAGGGGTTCAATAGAGATAATGTGCAGGGGGGAGATAATGGGCAGCCCTGTCTTGTACCATTTTTTAACCCAAACCATTCAGAACATATATTTGGGCCAACTGTCCTTGCAGATGCATTTACATAAAGAGACATTATCGCCCGATACATCCACCCCTGCACCCAAAATTTCAGAATGGTACTGCTAATGAAATCCCAACTAACCTGGTTGAACGTTTTTTTGCATCGAAGGGACAGTCCCACCAAAAACTGAAAAGGAATTTATTTTATTTTGCTTTGTTGATTTTAGATTTAGATTTATGTTGTTTTTGTTATGTGAGTTTATTTAATAAAGTATTTTACTAAATAAGTGTAACTGGGTGCCACCCCTCAGTGACTTTACTAGTATCTCACTATGGGGCTGGGGACACAGAATGCAGCCTATAAGTCAGAATTCTGACCATAGACTTGCATTGAATGGGAGGTTAATGTAACTATTACATCACAAGGGGGCAGAGTTATGACCTTGTTTGATCAGGTGAATCTCCTCTCTCTTCCACACAGATGTCCTTTTTGTGTTGGAAGGCAGGTAAAAAAAAAAGGAGTAAACAGCCACCTAGTCCTGCCCACTAGTGATACACTTGAGCAGGTAAGAGAACGGGGTTGTATATTATGACATCATCATGCAGGCTTTGGTCACAGTTCTAAAGTGAGACTCGTTGGAAGATTTTGGAGAATGTTGCACAATGGGTAAAATTCACAAAATGGATACAGGGCATAGACACCTAATTTTATTAGCAAAGGAAAAAACTGTGACATATGTTTTATGTATGTGTTTACTTTAAATGCACAGGTAATCTAGTTACATCTTATGTAAGTGGTAGTTATTTTGCATTTCATGGATTCTGATCTTGACTTTGGGAAATGGAGTTGAAGGAATTTCAGAGAATTGCTATATGAAAAAATCAGCAATAGGAAGAAATTTGATCCAATCTAACTGAAGAAAACAGGTGTAACATCTAAGATATTGTTCAGTTACTTGATTCACTCTTTCAGTGTGCACATTTGTGTCAGGATGAAAATAATTAGTCATATGATGTTTCATTTTAAGTCATTTACAAAAAGAGGACCACAATTTTAATGAAAATTTTGCCCCGGTCAGAAGTGATATGTGAAGGAATTCCATGAAGATCTCTTTGATGAATATTTCTTCAGCTTGCAGGGTCAAGTTTTAGAACTCTTTTGTCTGGCACATGCATCACAAGATTGAAAATATTCTTGAACTGAATCTTTACAGTTTGTAAAGAGTAATGTATTGGTTCTATGGAAAACTGGATGTTTTGCTAGAGGATAGTAAAGGACAAGGGAGAGTGGTTCATAGCGTAGATTTAGGTGGAACATTGAGTCTAAGATTCTTGAAAAAATAAAAGATTATTATTTTTTGTGTAAATCTTTACAATTGGGCATTTCATATGATGTTGTATAAATTTTTCTTTCAGGAGTTTTCTTGATATAATTATTATTGAGCATATTGGGTAGTCTTTCCAGAATTTTAATGACATGTTTATGATGAGACTCTTGGATTTCATAAATAATAAATTAGGATATCATCAATATAAATGATGACAAAGACATCCAGAAAATCTTGAAAAATATAATTGATGAAGTTTTGTAATGAAGCTGGAGCATTGCAGAGACTGGAGGGCATAACAAGATATTCAAAATGGTGTTATCTGGCTCTGAATGTTGTTATCCATTACTTATCCTTCTTTGAGTTTCTTATAAGTTTCCCTCAAATTAAGTTTTGTTCAATGAAGTCTGTCAATTAACTCAGGTATATGATAGCACATTGCATAGCAATTTCATTAAGTTTTATGTAATCAATTTTTGCATGCATAGTTTTATCTTTGTTTCTTACAAAAAATATTCCTTTCAAATTTGCAGGGATAGAAAGAAGATTAAAATGCCCAGAAGGAGCTTCTTCAAGAAAATATGTAGAGCAATCAAATTTTCTGTGAGCGGGCAAAGCTTCAGCTTCTTTACTACTAATAAATCAGAATATTGATTATATTTAAGGGTTATATGGACTTCTGGAGTATTGAATAACATACCGATAGAGGAGGATTTTTTATTCTATAATTATCAAGACAAAAATTTGGTAAAAAAGAAATGGACAATCTTTTTCCAATTGATGCAGGGATCATGTCTTTGGAACCATTTAATCCCTAAGATAAGAGGGTGACTGGGAGATGAAACCACATTGAAAGAAAGTTGTTTAAAATTACCATTTAACTTAAGAACAAATAATCACTCTAGAGTCATACTTGATTGATCATTTCAGTGAAGGAGACAAGAAAAACAATATGAGACAAGGAACAATTGAGAAAAGAGAGCAAATAATATTTTTTTTTTTAGCTTCTTGTATTAGAGGAAGGGTGAACTGGCCAAGAAAGGAGGAAATGCCCTGATTTTCCAATAGAGATTTGGCTCTTCTTCTTAATTTATCTACTTCAGAGAGAGGATTTTTATGAAACCCATCTCCTCTTTTTGTCTGCCTTTTCAGGTTGTGAGTGTGGATAAGTCGTTTTCCAAGGAAGGGATGTGGTTCCTTTTTCTGATCTTTCTATTATTCTTTGGTCTAATTGGATAGTTAAGGATAAGAAGTCTTCCTATGTTTCAGTATCCCGGTTCTTGCAAGTCCATCTTTTAAATATTCAGATAGACAAATGCAGAATTGATTTTTTTAAAGCAGCATCATTCCAAATAGTATCATTATTTGATCAGTAAAATACATTTTAGGTTTTAAATCAAAAAGCAGGTGACATGAGTTAAGAAACCCCATGAATATGTTTCTATCACCTGAGAATTTTTCAGGTAGAGCAACATTGAGGGCTTTCTTCTTCAAATAGAGAATAGAAGGTTTCTTCTTGAAAGAGAGAATAGAAGGGAATTGTGGGGAACTGAGAAAGGTAATTCAAGCCTGAAGTTATTTTTCATGGCTCTGCATTAGAGTTCCTTCATCAGATTCCTTGGGATGTCAAATGTTAATTTTAGTTTGTAACTAGAGATGTGAGCTATGAAGGTCTTGTATTGATTGGGTCAGATAATCAAAGCTATGGTTAATATTATTAAGTGCTTTAGAAATCAAATCAGGATCCATCTTAGAGAAAGACTTGTATAATTAGGTTCAGTATTTATTGTCACTTCCTGAATCAAAATAAAGATTATTATCTCTTTGTTTCTTAATCTTTAATTGATAAAAAAGAGGAAGAATGAAGAAAGGAGGTATATAATGATTATTATACCAAGAACAAGGTAAGTATTTGCAGAACATCCTGAAATGCAGCAATTATTACAAAGTTTGCATTTTTATGAGATGAAATTGTTAAATTCACAGCAACTGGCTATGCCTATATAATAAGTTCTTATTATGCATGTTTAGGAAAAGGGTTAATATGTATACAGGTATTAGAAGCAATAGTTAAATGCACTAGAACAAGGTAAACACTTTTGACAGTTCTTATTATGTGTAACTAATTAGAAAAAGGTGTGCCACCAAACAATAAGATATGTTGAATACCCACATAAACAATCACTCCCTTCCTTAGTACTCCTCACAGTCCTCAATATCAATGACATGTACAAAAAATATAGAAGCACAGAATGTTATGTGGAAAGAAATAATAAACACAATAGTGTTTTAACAGAGTGATTTATATGTATTTCTACGTGGGTAGATTTTGTGTCCAAATAATGTAGATCAGACTGCATAGAGTAACAGGATTGATATTTCCTCTATAAGAACAAACATAAGAAAACCTTGTGTAGTATGAAATCCCCTACTTAGTAAAGTCCACGAGAGAGTTCCAGTGCATTCCACCAGTGAGGGAGATGCGTTCCACATGAATCCAGCCGTGGATAAAATGTATCCCTAAACTTATTGCTCAAGGCTAGGGCATGTTTTTCAAATTCTGAATCAGATGAGCAATTTATTTAACTGGCCCTTCAGAAGACTGTGTAGCCATTTTCAGTGATGGCTGCCTTTAAACTTAATATACCTGTTTAAAACATGTTTTGGTACTGATCTTCCCAGGTTTTGGAGAACTCTGGAGCCAGGTGTGTACTGAAAATATTAGATGCAAATATTATATTTACCAATTAATGCAAAAATACATAGAAGAGCCTTTCCAGGAGAGGTCTTACATGTTGGAATAAAACTTTGACAAGTTTCAAAGACTGAACGCATAGTATCAAGAGAGTATGTCAACTAGAAAGTCTAAGTAACCAACAATATCAGCCACGCTTCTGCTCACTAGATTGAAGCGGGGCAGTGGCAACAGTTGTAAACCAAGTGACATGCAATTAGTGTTTTTTTTTAAAACCCAATTATTACCTTTGTGACGAAGTAGTGCCTTAATGAACATTAATTCAGAGCACTGTATTTTTGTTAAATCACAAGTTATTCTTTCCTGGAATATTATGCAATAAAAAAAACTTTGTTTGGGGTTAACAGGCATTATTGTATAGACCCCACTGTCTCAAATTGATGGAGATTTTTATTTGAGAGCTAAATAATTTAACTTGAGCTTCTTTTTTCCATTATTCATTTTTGAAAATAAGCTAAATTATAACATTTTCAGTATGAACTTATACAATCTCTAGAGCAATACTTTTCTGTCAGCCAGTCAAAGATATTAACTATGAAAGAAAAAAAAATCCATAAATCAGTTATGTGGCATTCAATGATACACTGATGAATCATTAGCTAATACTACATTACATAACATTTCCTATTAATATCAATTACCATAACATACACTACCACACTTCCGGAGCATGCTACCTAATAATGTCAAATAGTCTCTATGTCAGAGACGGCTCACCTTGGCAATGCAAAGTTTTGAAACTACATATACCATTCTAGGCCAGTCTTAAGTCAAAGTTGTAGAGTATGTTCCAGTATGAGGATAAAATGGTATGGACTTTTTTGAGAAACATGCCATTTATCATCTGACCTGCAGCCTCTATGCCTCACTGTGAAGTAGTTGTTGTATCATAAAACCTGATCCGACCAGTGTTCACCCTATATACAGGATCTGTATTTCAGACAGGTTAATTATTGCTCAGCCAGTTGTAGCAGCACTGGAGAACACAGCCAGTCAGTTAATTATATACCTGTATCTTTTAATCAACAAATTTTCCCAAACAACATCACCCTTTATTTAGAGCAGATAATTTGTACAGGCCCAGCGTTGTATCAAAACAGACTTTGCATGTGTCCCAGATTTCTTGCTTCAGTGATTACATCCACTGATTTATATCATTAGTTCTTATTAACAGCAGTTTATGGAAATCTCAGTAAGGTTTTCTCAGGTTGACACCAAGGCTAGAAAGAATCTTCTATTCCTGTGTCACCATTTCAAAATTATATTTCACAGGCGTATGTGTAGAAGAACAGGAACATTTTTGAATGTGTTGTGTCCACATAAAAACAGTAGGCATAAACGTATAGGCACTTATCTGTCTCCTCCCTTTCTTCGAAAACCGCAGGACTCCATAATCAATTCTCTGGAATTTTTTGCCGAGTTGACAGTCTTTTTCTGGCCCCTGCGTCCGGGTGAAAACTTTTGCTTGGATCGTGGTATCTCCCCAGTCCTTCCCTCCACAACAGCAGCAAGTCTGATCCTCAAGCTGAGGTGTCTCTTCCAGGCTTCCGGATCTCAGCAAGTCGCAGTAGAAACAAAGGTTGAAAGCCTTAGTGCTGGTATCACACGGTCACTCGCTTCCCTGTAGGCTCCCCCTTGGCGTCCTACGTCTCATCCTCTCCCTCGGATTGGACCTCAATCTCTTGAAGATGTTGCCTCACTGTGAAGTAAATGATGAAAGGAAATTGGAGCAAGGGTGCACCTCTCCTGATGTAAGTAGAAAAAGCGATATAAGCAGGTTTCTTCCAATAAAAAGTTTAAAGTTTTATTTCCAAAATGTATAAAATAACAATACAGGACCAAGCATAGTCTCACGTCTTACGCCCATGAGGCTTAATCATAGACTAATTTACATACAAAAAGAGCATACTATAAAAACACTTGTAGGACCGCCCATACACTCCTCTGATTGGTTAGTAGTTACTTCACAGGTGAGCAGTTTTTAAAAGAGTTAATTGGGCAGTGTGTCCATAATTGCAAGACACAGAAAAATACGCAAATACATTTAAAGTGGCAAAAAGTCAAATACATTTAAATTAATGGCCATTGCAGTGATCCATATTAGACATGTACATTCGTTTTCGGACGAATGCATTTTCGGACGAAAATAGCATTTTCGTCCATTCGTCCGAAAAACGAATAACGAAAATTTTAACTAACAAAATCCGAATGAACGAATGGTTAATAAACGAAAATCATTCGTTCATTCGTCCATTCGTCCATTCGTGCTATTGGCATTCTAAACCGAAATAGAGTCGGTTTATACAATACCAATAGCATTGTACTACATTCCATAAACCGACATGAATGACTTTCGGTTTATGGATGCATGTAATGCTATTGGCTTCCTATAAACCAAAATTGAGTTCCCATTCATACGAATAGGTCAATTGACCTATTCGTATGAATGGGGACTCTTTCGGTTTATAGAAAGCCAATAGCATTGCATGTATTCTATAAGCCGAAAGTCTTTAAAACAAACGACGTTCGGTTTATAGAATACATGTAATGCTATTGCTGTTCTATAAGCCAAAAGACTTTCGGCTTATAGAACAGCAATAGCATTACATGTATTCTATAAACCGAACGTCGTTCGTTTTAAAGACTTTCGGCTTATAGAATACTATTGGCATTCTATAAACCTAACTAGAGTCCCTCCTCATTCATAAGAATTTCTTATGAATGGGGACTCGACTCTAGTTCGGTTTATAGAAAGCCAATAGTATTCTATAAGCCGAAAGTCTTTAAAACGAACGACGTTCAGTTTATAGAATACATGTAATGCTATTGCTATTCTATAAACCGAACGACTTTCGGTTTATAGAATAGCCATAGGATTATATGTATTACATAAGCCGAAAGTCTATAAACCGAAAGTCGTTCGGTTTATAGGCTGTCGGCTTTTAACTATACAGCGACAGAGTCTCCATTCATAAAATTATGAATGGAGACTTTGTCTCCGTGTAGTAAAATGCCGAAAGCCTATAAACCGAATCGGTTTATAGACTTTCGGCTTATGTAATACATGTAATCCTATGGCTATTCTATAAACCGAAAGTTCGGTTTATAGAATAGCAATAGGAATACATGTATTCCATAAGCCGACAGCCTATAAACCGAACGTTCGGTTTATAGGCTGTGGGCATTTTACTACACGGAGACAAAGTCTCCATTCATAATTTTATGAATGGAGACTCTGTCTCCGTATAGTTAAATGCCGGCTTTTAACTATACGGAGACAAAGTCTCCATTTATAATTTTATGAATGGACACTCTGTCTCCGTATAGTTAAATGCCCACAGCCTATAAACCGAACGTTCGGTTTATAGGCTGTGGGCATTTAACTATACGGAGACTTTGTCTCCATTCATAATTTTATGAATGGAGACTCTGTCTCCGTATAGTTAAATGCCCACAGCCTATAAACCGAACGTTCGGTTTATAGGCTGTCGGCTTTTAACTATACGTTTGTCTCCATTCATAATTTTATGAATGGAGACTCTGTCTCCGTATAGTTAAATGCTATTGTATTCTATAATCTGACTCTATTTCTGCTTATAGAATGCAATAGTACTACGAATGGACGAATGAACGAATGATTTTCGTTTATTAACCATTCGTTCATTCGGCTTTCGTTAGCTTAGCATTTTCGTTCTTCGTTTTTCGGGCGAATGGACGAAAATGCAATTTTCGGACGAAAATGCATTCGTCCGAAAACGAATGCACATGTCTAGTATATATTCACATGTAAATTGCTTTTTTTTTTTTTTTTTTATCTTTTTATTTTATTAAACATAAGAGACATTACGTTCAATGCATATATAGTCATTCTGCCCAAGAACATTACATATAACATTACATATACATTATAAGCTTCTTAGGCTTGGATGGATGTTAAGACTTTTACATGCAATAAACCACACAAGACTTACTAACATAACAGGACTTACTAACATATAGCGAGGAGCCTAGATTTCCACATTTATCTAATTTTTTTTTTCTCAGTGGGCACTGGGGGGGGGGGGGGGGGGGGCTAAAGGACCCAGGTGTGAAGATGTAATATCTTATAGGTAATGTTTACAAAGCCTCAGGGGTTAACTTAATTTCGGGGAGATTCGTACTGCAAAATCCCACCTACGGGTTTCTGTTTTCCTTCTTTTCCCCTTCTTTACCTCTCCTCTGTTATTCCCTCCTCCATACTTTCTAGATGTTGTTGTATTTTTTAACCCAATTGATCCAGGGGAGCCATTTTTCCTCAAATTTTTTGTTGTTGTTACTTTGGAACGATATACCTCTTTCCATACTATATTGATATTCCAATTGGGCTAATATTTGGGATTTTGGGGGCCTTAGATTTTGCTTCCAGTATCTCGATATTATTGTTTTTGTAGCCATCAAGATTTGAATAATTATGTATTTCTTCTTAAATGTGAAATTAGATAGATTAAAATGTAGCAGTGCCAAAGCCATATCTGGCTCTATGTAATTTCCAGTAATCTCAGATAAGATTTTTAAAATTTCCTCCCATAGGGGTTTTAGTATCGTACAGTCCCACCATATATGTCTGGACGTTCCTATGTCGGTGTTACAACGCCAACATTGGCTAGAATTCGTAGAATTAATTTTATTCATTATTTTTGGGACCAGGTGCCATTGATGTAGAATTTTATAATGTAGCTCTACTATATTTATACAATGAATTGATTTTTTTACTTCTTTTATTGTGGTGGCCCAGATTTCTTCTGCATTAACTACCCCTATGTCTCTCTCCCAATTTGTCCATGCTTTCGGTTTTGTTTCTTTATCCTTGAGATTTATAATGTCAAGACATCGAGAAGTAGATATGCCTTTAGCACTGGGAGCTATAAATGTAATTATTTTAGCTAAGTGGATATCTTCACTATCTGTTATCAAATGGTGCATAAATAATTTTTTATCCGAAGATAGTTAAAGATTTCGCTAGCTGGAATCTGTGATTCCCGCTGAATCTGTGGGAAGGGTTTAAGACTCCGATTTTCCAGCAGATCTGATATTTGGATTATTTTCCCTTTCCACCTATTCAGATTTAGATTTTCCATATTTAATTCTAGAGTTTTTATAGGACAGAAGGGTAGGACTTTATCTGCCAACTTATAATTTTTTTTGAATACCAGCCAGTCCAACATTAAGTCCCTTATGTGCGGGGTCTTTATCTTTTGAATTAATTGTTTTGTGAACTCCGTGTTGGCCCAGAGAGCCAGTGGGATTTCCTCTACGTTAAGCTCAGCCAACTCGGCATAATACCACGGTTCCTTTTTAGCTAAGGGGTCCTGCCATCTCCGCAGATGTAGCAATTGTGTCGCCTGATAGTATTTAACAACATTTGGCACTGAGAGACCGCCTCTATCAGAATGTTTTAATATATGGGACATTGCAATTCTTGGGCGCTTGTGGTCCCAAATATATCTCAAAAGAAGTCTTCAACATTCTCAGTTTTGTAATAGGGATCCTAAGGTGGGCCATCCGAAACAAATATGTCCATTTGGGCAAAAGGTAAGACTTTATGACATTTACTCTACCGAGCCATGATATACCATTGGCCCTCCAATCCCTGGATAGTTTTTCATTAGAATATTTGTATAGTCCATTAGGTCTTCAACTTTTGATGTAATAAATATACCTAAGTACTCGAATCCTATTGTGGTCCAAACAAAGGGGTATATCTCCTTTAGTTGGTTTATCGCTATTACATCGAGATTTAGAGGCATTGCTTGTGATTTTCTGAGGTTTAATTTATAGTTGGAGGCCTTGCCGTACAATTCTATTTCTGTCATAAGGGCTTCCAGGGAGCTCTCCGGGTCTGCCAGGGTCAAAATAATGTCGTCAGCATATAAACATATTTTAAAGTCTCGTTGACCCACCCACGTACCCCTAATCTGAGTGTTATCTCTGATTTTTATTGCAAGGACCTCTAAGGTTAGAATATAGAGAATTGGGGCCAAGGGGCAGCCCTGTCGTGTGCCATTTTTTATCGCAAACCAATCCGAGGAGATGCCAGGACCCGTCGTTCTAGCTGTTGGGCCATGATATAAAGCCATGATTGCCTCCTTTATTGGTCCAACAAGGCCAAATCCATCCAGGGTTCGACTCATGAATCCCCAGCTGACCCTGTCAAACGCTTTCTCAGCGTCAAGTGACAGGATCAGCTGGGGAGTCCCCCTCTCACCCACATATCCCAACAAATCTATCAATCTCCTTGTATTACTATTAGCCGAGCGACCGGCTACAAAGCCCACCTGGTCCTGATGGATAATCAGTGGTATTACTGACTTAAGTCGATTTGCTATTATTGTAGAGTAGATCTTTGTGTCAGAGTTTATTAATGATATAGGTCGGTAGTTTGCTGGGTCCGATGGGTCTTTTAAAGGCTTCAGTATTGGTGATACTGCTGCTTGAAGCATTTCAGAGGGCATCTTACCCCTATCTCTAATTTCATTAAAAGTATTTGTGAGATGTTGAGATATATCCGCTTTAAATTTTTTGTAAAATATGTTTGAAAATCCATCAGGACCAGGAGCCTTGTTTAATTTCATGTGGTTTATCACCTGGATCGTCTCCTCTAATTTAAAGGGTTGATTAAGATCCTTTAATTGCTGTGGCGTCAAGGAGGGTAAAGTTATATTACCTAAATATTGATCAATCTCATTTTCTGTAGGTGATTCAGGGAGCGTATATAACTGCGAGTAGAAATTATTGAATGCGTTGCCTATGTCCCTTGGGCTGGTATTACTTGCCCCCTCCCATATAATCTTTGTAACCCTGGCTTTGGCTTTTTTGTTTCTTAATTTATTAGTCAACATTTTGTCCGCTCTGTTACTTTTTTGATACCACTTTTGGTTAAATCTCAGCAAAATAAAGTTCACTCTTGCCATTAGTAAGGCATTGATTTTATCTTTGGTCTGGTCTATCAGTAGGGCTAGTTCCCTGGTAGGGGCAAGTTTATTATTCCTATTTAATTTATATAATTCCAGGTTAAGTTGGTTAATTGATGCACCTTGTGTTTTTTTTATTTCACTATTTAATTTTATCAAATAACCTCTGGCTACACTTTTAAAAGCGCACCAGATAATAGAGCTGGAGATGTCCGCTGTAACATTTTCCTTAAAGTATAGCTTAAATAGTGAGGATAGAGATTCTACATTTGTCTCATCATGCAGCAGTCTCTCGTTTAATCTCCAGCTTGGGATCTGCCTCTGTTCTTTTACTACCTCCAACTCAAGTTCTACTGCGGAATGGTCGGACCAGGGAATATACTTTATTTCTATGTTTTGGATATACTGCAATGTTTGGGATTTTACCATAATGTAATCTAAACGGGAGTAGGAGAGATGAGGGTTTGAGTAAAATGTATAGTCTCTCTCATCAGGGTGCATGCAACGCCAAACGTCATATATTTCAAATTTAGCTATGATTTTTTGAAGATGGAGAGCCCCTGCTATCATTGTTGGGGTTATTCTAGCTCCTTTTTGAACTCTTTTATCTATGTCCGCATCCATTACGCAGTTTAGATCACCCCCCAATATGAAGATCCCCTGAGTTAGAGGTTGTACTTTTTCCATAAGGTCATTGATACATTTTTGTGGATTTTTATTCGGGGAATAGATATTTAAAAAGGAATATCTTTGTCCCTGAATGTCACATATGAGGAATACGTATCTTCCATTCTTGTCGTGCATTGTAAATAACTCTTGATAAATTAGATCTTTGGAAATCAATATAGCGACTCCCCTTTTCTTCTTACTGTAATTGGATGATATAATATGCGGGAAAAGGCAGTTTTTTAGTGGTGGGGAATCTGTCTTCCAGTGAGTTTCTTGTATGAAGCCCACCTTAATATGGTCTTTTTTTAACTTCTGAATTAGTAGCTGACGCTTTTGGGGAGAATTTAACCCCTGGGCATTTAATGTAATCACCCTAAATCCAAGCACAACCCCCCCAGCCCCCCCAATGCCCTTTCTATCGATCCGGCTCCATCACTTACACAAACAACAATACACATGTACAACATATATAACCTTTTGGGTTCACCCTGTGTCCCTTTTCCCTTTTTACTTGGGACACTCTGAAATTTTTCTGTGTGTCCTTCCCCTTTCCCCTTATGGATACTCATTGAGCTCTAATGAAGAGCTAGTTGTATTTGTGTGTGGCTGTCTGGGCAAAGATCTATTTTCTGTTGGTTTTTATTCCCTACGGGAAGCTTCTTAATCTGTAAAACTAAAGAACTATACCTCCATCAAAAAAAGAAAAGAGAGAAAGAGAAAAGGGGGAGAGGGGGAGAGAGGAGAAGCAAGAGGGAGAGGGGGAAAAATAAAAAAAAATAAAAAATTAATATTTATATATATATAAATTGCTTTTTTAATAAAAAATGATGATATAAAAAATCTTGTTTTTATTTCCTTTTATGTGACAATGCTGCCTCTCTCTTTCCCTTGCCCCCAGATTTATCGCTCTCCCTCCCCTTAGTGTTGTCTCTCTCTCACCCTCCTTTTGGCTCCCCCCTCGCTCCCCTTGTGTCTGTCTCTTCCCCCCTTCCCTCCCCTTGTTTCTCTCTGCCCCCCCCCCCCCTTGTTATTCTGTCCCCCCCCTCACCTGTTTCTTGCTCCCTGGCGGCTAGTGGGGGCAGCCGGGGGATCTATGCACTATACATAATAGACGGAAGTGACGGGCAGCATGGAGGTTGTCTGCACGATTCGTGCAGACATCCCCCAGCTGCCCGATTCTCCCTGGTGGCTAGCGAGGCATTTTGTAATGGCTATTTTGCTATTGGTATTCCATAAACCGACTCTATTTCGGTTTATAGAATTGCCAATAGCATGAAATGATTTGAATTTAGTATTAAAAAATAAATTGAAAAAAGTGGAGAGTTTTAACCCCTTTGTGACGCATGGTGCTTGCGTCCCAAATGACGTAAGCACCAAAACGTCACGATTTGTTCCTGGCCACTGATCACAAGGTGATCGTTAGCCAGGAACACTATGGCAGAGACCCAATCAGGGTCTTAATAGACCCTGTGGGTCCCTGCCCAAAAATTGCAAGCCCTTCGGACGTCACGCACGATTTAGAGAAATGTAGCTGGTGCTCGTTTTGAGCACCAGCTAAATTTCCCCTGTCAGACTGAGGCCATTTAAAATGGCCTCATCTGACAGGTGGGATCCCGCTGCAAAGGTTAAAATCAGGACGGCATAGAACGTCCCAACGTCACGAATGGGTTAACGTTTGCTCTGGTCATAATCACAGCACAGGCTTGTAGGAGTTAATTGTAATTACATTAATACATGAAAAGAATATAAGTAATATAGTAAAAATTTACAAAATAAAATTTATTTTGAAAAAACTAAATGAGGTTCATAAACTTGGAAGGAAACGGATCACAGTAAAAAGAAACTGTGATCAGCAAGGGAAGTGTTAATTAATACCCCTTTTATAATCGAGGTCGTCTTATAATCTGACCTCAAATTGAGGTCAGACTATAAGACTGGGATCCAGGTCCCCAGCAGAACTGCAGGGGACCTGGATCCCCCTCTCTAACAGCAGGGGATGTCTGCGCGATGAGCGCAGATCTCCCCTGCTGCTGCCCGGCATGACCGCCGGGACTTCTATGATGAAGCTGGGTACTTCCGGCTTCCTCATAAAAGTCCTGGCGGTCGTTCCGGGCGGCAGCAGGGGAGGTCTCGCTCATCGCGCAGACATCCTCCACTGCCTCGCTAGCCACCAGGGAGAATCGGGCAGCTGGGGGATGTCTGCACGAATCGTGCAGACAACCTCCATGCTGCCCGACACTACCGTCTATTATGTATAGTGCATACATCTCCCGGCTGCCCCCACTAGCCAACAGGGAGCAAGAAACAGGTGAGGGGGGGACAGAATAACAAGGGGGGGGGGCCAGAGAGAAACAAGGGGAGGGAAGGGGGGAAGAGACAGAAACAAGGGGAGGGGGCAGAGAGAAACAGGGGGAGGGAAGGGGGGAAGAGACACAAGGGGAGCGAAGGGGGGAGCCAAAGGGAGGGTGAGAGAGAGACAACACTAAGGGGGGGGGAGCAACAAATCTGGGGGCAAGGGAAAGAGAGAGGCAGCATTGTCACATAAAAGGAAATAAAAACAAGAATATTTTTATATCATAATTTTTTATTAAAAAAGCAATTTACATGTGAATATATACTAGACATGTGCATTCGTTTTCGGACGAATGCATTTTCGTCCGAAAATTGCATTTTCGTCCATTCGCCCGAAAAACGAAGAACGAAAATGCTAAGCTAACGAAAGCTGAATGAACGAATGGTTAATAAACGAAAAGCATTCGTTCATTTGTCCATTCGTAGTACTATTGCATTCTATAAGCCGAAATAGAGTCGGTTTATAGAATACAATAGCATTTAACTATACGGAGACAGAGTCTCCATTCATAAAATTATGAATGGAGACAAACGTATAGTTAAAAGCCGACAGCCTATAAACCGAACTTTCGGTTTATAGGCTGTGGGCATTTAACTATAAGGAGACAGAGTCTCCATTCATAAAATTATGAATGGAGACTTTGTCTCCGTATAGTTAAAAGCCGACAGCCTATAAACCGAACATTCGGTTTATAGGCTGTGCCCATTTAACTATACGGAGACAGAGTCTCCATTCATAAAATTATAAATGGAGACTTTGTCTCCGTATAGTTAAAAGCCGGCATTTAACTATACGGAGACAGAGTCTCCATTCATACAATTATAAATGGAGACTTTGTCTCCGTATAGTTAAAAGCCGACAGCCTATAAACCGAACATTCGGTTTATAGGCTGTGGGCATTTAACTATACGGAGACAGAGTCTCCATTCATAAAATTATAAATGGAGACTTTGTCTCCGTATAGTTAAAAGCCGGCATTTAACTATACGGAGACAGAGTCTCCATTCATAAAATTATGAATGGAGACTTTGTCTCCGTGTAGTAAAATGCCCACAGCCTATAAACCGAACGTTCGGTTTATAGGCTGTCGGCTTATGGAATACATGTATTCCTATTGCTATTCCATAAACCGAACGTTCGGTTTATAGAATAGCCATAGGATTACATGTATTACATAAGCCGAAAGTCTATAAACCGATCGTTCGGTTTATAGGCTTTCGGCATTTTACTACACGGAGACAAAGTCTCCATTCATAATTTTATGAATGGAGACTCTGTCTCTGTATAGTTAAATGCCGACAGCCTATAAACCGAACGACTTTCGGTTTATAGACTTTCGGCTTATGTAATACATGTAATCCTATGGCTATTCTATAAACCGAACGTTCGGTTTATAGAATAGCAATAGGAATACATGTATTCCATAAGCCGACAGCATATAAACCTAACGTTCGGTTTATAGGCTGTCGGCATTTTACTACACGGAGACAAAGTCTCCATTCATAATTTTATGAATGGAGACTCTGTCTCTTATTAGTTAAATGCCGACAGCCTATAAACCGAACTACTTTCGGTTTATAGACTTTCGGCTTATGTAATACATGTAAACCTATGGCTATTCTATAAACCGAAAGTCGTTCGGTTTATAGAATAGCAATAGGATTACATGTATTCCATAAGCCGAAAGTCTATAAACCGAAAGTCGCTCGGTTTATAGACTTTCCGCTTATAGAATACAAGTAATACTATTGCCTTTCTATGAACCGAACGAGAGCCCCATTCATAAGAATTTCTTATGAATGGGGCTCTCGTTCGGTTTATAGAAAGCCAATAGTATTACATTGTATTCTATAAAACGAACGAATAAAACGTAACGAAACGAAAACGAAAATAATGAACGAATTTCGTCTGAAACGAATGCATTAATGAACGAAATTCGTTTTAGACGAAATAAATAACATTTTTGTCCGAATGGACGAAAACTAAACGAAAATTTTAGTTTTGCACATGTCTAATCCATATAATGTTAAATACATAAATGCATGTCATACCTGCATCCCATAATAGTTTGTCAGATCGTGTATGATCTTTATATCATTTTATCATACTTTACTATTACGGTATTACTCTGGAATGCAATGTTGGAAAAGGTCAAAGATGCATATATGTAAATAACCATCCTGAACAAAACAAAAAACATTGATCAAAAAAAATGCACACATATCTAGGAAATACAATTCGAACCAGAAAGAGGAGAAAAGAAAAGAAAAAGAGTGATGGAGGAGGCTAAATGAATATACATTTAACATTCAGCAAAGGGTTACGCACATGCAAACATGTCCATAGAGACAGTGGGCACACCTACATGCATACCTCCCCATTATATATAGTCGAATAACTTGAAACCAAATTATATCTGTATACTGTAATACTTGGAATTTTATACCGCAAATCCCGCTTGATTTACATAGCGATACACTGAGGCAGTCTCCGTTAAATCCATATAATGACTACATCTAACCAGGACAAGGAACATAGCGATTTGAGCTGTTGCCTTAAATTATGTGGCAGCTATTCATTTGATCCCACTAAATCGGATTTTTTTTGTCTGGTGAGGATTTGTATACGAAAGAGTCCCAACTCAATGATTTGTTTTTTTCGTATGAAGAAACTCATGAGTAAAGAAACTGGTCTCTGGTGGGATGTACTGAGCCTGAAAAAGTACGTGGAAGTGAACAGGATTCCACGTGGCTTACGGATAAAGTAGATCCCTACCAGTGAACAGAGTAATGTTGATTTTATGCAGAAATGGAATGCTGAACTGGATGCGTGTTCTATTAAGCTAATGTTGCTGCTAATTCAACATAAAGAGACAATGCTGTCTGATATTAGAAAGGAAATTGTGGAGCTACAGTCAGAGATGTCTGACCATCGGAATGCAATCGCATTTAAAGATTTGGATCTATTATTATATGAATTCAAGGAGAAGCTGGAGACAGAGATTTCCGAAAGGAAAAAGAAGACATTTATGCGCTACATACAGGATTAAATGGAAGATAATGTATATAAGTGGCCGAGATTTAATGATAAACAACGGTCTTTTAACAACAAGAAATCTATCCTAAGGAATCGACAAAGTAGCAGACATGTTTCCTTTTCAAGTTCAGAGGGACAAAGTTCAGACACGGAGGGTGTAATTTCTCTTTCTTCAACTCCAGCTGCAAAGAAAACGCAGTTTAAGTCACAATCAGTTCATGAACAAAGAGCAAATAATACTTTCTCAGAAGAAGATGCACGTACAAAAAACGAGCGCACCAGGCACTTCCAGTCCCGGTACAGAAGAACCACAAACGGAGAAACAGTAGCACCCGACGAGAACAAAGATTATGCAATACAGCGGAAAAACAGTGTTGTTAACTTATCTAAAAACTGAACTGACTGAGGATCAAGTGTCTGTACTGTCAAAGGGCTTATCATTTTGCCCTACTGCTCATTTTGATTTATTTAGAACTATGCTTGATGTCAATAAATTTATACATAAGTTAACACTAAAAAAGTTCCTTTTACTACAGAAGGATAATTATGTCCTTCTAAACATGATGGAGGAGAGCTCGGCTGAGGACTCCACAAATCTCTCTGCCCTTTCGGTATATGAGGAGGAGGTAGGGCATGGGGATTCGAGGGATTTCTCTACCGACCTCTACCCTAATAATATAGAAACTTTTTCTTGTACTGCCTCTGATATTGCTCATGTTCAAAGTATGGACTCACCTGTGGAACATTCCAAATAACAATTTCTGTGATGAATGTGGACTCACCACTTTGGAATCTCTTGGTCTGGAATAAGCTCCTATTGGAGGCCCAGACACAGAGATTCGAAAGAATATTTTTAAGAAATATTTTTAAGAAAAAAATCAGATTTTCATCCTATTCACTTTTTTTTTTTTATATATTTATACACAAACCAGTGTGTTTTAATAATAACAAAAATATACACACAGAATGCGTTATCAGTGTATTCAGATTTAAATATAATTATATTGAATTACTAAATACGTATGGTACGCAATAGTGTTTATCATATACTTAACTCTTTTCCGATATTAAATGTTTTGGTTAAACCTTTAGATTCCAGTGAAAAAGGTATTATGTCGTTAAATGTTCTTATACCAGGAATTCTGCGAGGAAGTATGTGAAGGCCTCAATTACTGGACATATTACTACGTTATAATGGATCCCTGTATTTGGGGAGGATATGTTAGGGCCAACATCACCCCCTAGTGACCCCACCGCTGTTCCCTATTACATCTGTTCACATATTTAATTATTTGGACTTATTTCGCTTTGGAAATCACTTGCACTCTCCCAGATCCTTAACATTACCGTGTATATATTTAAATCAATTATTTTATTGTTTTTCATTTGGTTCACATAAAAAAAAGAAAAAAAGAAAAAACAGGAAGACAAAAACACAGGAAAAATCACAAAGTCATTGTCATGTATTACATTACAACATGTCAAGGAAAAACGAACAACAACAACAAAAAAAAAAAGGCAAAGGTTCTCTCCCTCCATCTCCCTACCTCCCCCCTCCCCACCCCCTGGTCCCCCCGCTCCATATCTGGCTATATTTTTCCATTATGTTTGATATTGAGTAGTGCATTTGCTCATAATACTTATTCATCATTATTTAAGATATTATTTCCTCTTCTTCTGGCAAGCTTTGTTTTTTCCAACTTTTTGCTATTGCTTGTTTTGCTATAAGGTAGATGTGCCCTAGTAATTTTCTTGTGTTTCCTGGGATTTGTTCTGGGAAAATATTTAGTAGAACCATTTCTGGCGTTCTCTCTATTTTTATCTTTAATTATTTTTCTATAATTTCAAATATTTTTTTCCAGTAATCAGTTACTATTGGGCACTCCCACCAGATGTGCAAAACAGATCCTATCGCCCCGCATCTTCTCCAACATTGGGGAGATGAATTTTTACACATTTTATGTATTTTTGTTGAAACCAAATGCCATCTGTATGTTATCTTCTTTTGTAATTCTAAATAATTTGTGCAATGTGAATATGAATTTAACTGCCTAAAGGATCTCAACCATGAGTCCCAAGATATTACCTTCCCCAGTTCTTGTTCCCATTTTTCCATATATTTACCTTTCTCTCCCTCTTTGTTTCCCAACATGTTTTTGTATAATAATGAAATCCCTTTTTGATTTTTCTCTGGTTTGTAATTACAGAGATTTAAAATTTTGTTTTGTATTGGGTGGTTCTGTTTATCCCCTATTTTCTTTTCTTACATAAATCTCTTATCTGCAGATATTTATAAAATTCCGAGTTTTGAATTTCATATTTCCTAACTATTACCTCAAAGTGTAATAGTTCTTTCCTATCTCTTATGCACTGTAGGCTTGTGATCCCATTACTTAACCAATTTTTTAAGTTAAGTTGTGGGATTCTAGCTTCTATTTCTTGAATTGGTGAGTGCCACCTTAATTCGTGCATTTCTGGTTCTTTAGACCGTACTGTCTCCATGTGTATATTGAGGCCTCTGTTGCCTGCAACAATTTTCTACTTTGTTTATTTTTTAAATCTCTGTTCCCTATGCTATGACACATTCTTTGTGGTTGAAATTGTAGGTCTTCCAGGTCTACCCATGCTATTCTTCCTATTGGTGCATAACATTGCATTGTTTGCCTTACTTGGGATGCCAGATAATAGTATTCCAAGTTTGGGAGGCCCATTCCACCTTATCCTATTCACTTTTGAGGGGAAAGTATCCAACGGTATCAGAATGTAGTGGAACAAGAACTTCTATTTTTGGAAAATAAAATTAAAAAAGCAAATAGTCAAAAAAACAATAATTTAACATCCAAACAACAGGAGGCTCTTAGAGATCTAAAAATAACAATCACATTGTTATTCGCAATGCAGATTAAAGGGGGGTCAGTAGTGGTTCTAGACAGAGACCAGTACATTACAGAATCCTTGAGACAGTTGGAAGATAGGGAAATATATACTAGATTTAGTTACAATCCCACACAAAAGTTTAATGGAGAACTATTAGCAATATTGGAATCATCTGAGTTAGATCTATTGATTACTAAAGAAGAAAAAAACTGTATGTATACTGATATACTGAAACATAAACTGTGTAGAAGTTCACATCATACAGGAGCCAGTAAATAAATGTACCTGACAATGCTTAGGGTGACGTGCAGCACAAACAGCGTCCTCAGCTGTAGACAAATAGTAAGGAATAGAGAGTTCAGCAAGCAAGTATGCGCACCTTTTCGACCCTTTTTCAGTGCAGTATATTGGTCGCACGAGCAGAAAATTAAGAGAACATATGAGGGAACATACATCTGATATTAGGTGTGATAATCAAAAATCCACCATTAACTGTCATTTTCGAAACTGCAACAATGGAGACTTGAAATATTTTACTTGCATGGCAATAGAACGGTGCAAATTGGGACCCAGAGGAGGAGACTTGAATGTGCTGTTAGCCAGGAGAGAGGCATTTTGGATCTTTAAAATGGGTACTAGGGTCCCAACAGGTATGAATAAAGAATGGGAACTCAATTGTTATATTGACTAAACTAGACTATATTATGCTGCTTGTCGCTTTTTTCCTCATGTATATATGGATTGCTACTATGAGATCATGTCATGTCATATGTTTGATAATATTGTTTACACACACTGTACCTTTAAGTTCTCCACAGCAATACTTGCGGATATCTGATGTGTTTGAGAGGGCTCCCCCTGGCACTGTGTGCTTAGGTTAGGTCTAACTTGAACCAATCCAGGTTGTGGGAAGTACCTCCACTACCCTTTTTAAACAGACTCCCTGTTTGAGGTATATGTCTATGATTAAGCCGTGTGGCGAAACGCGTGAGATTGCATCTCTCCAACTATGATTTTAATCTTCTATCAATAAACTTTGCTTTTTATGGCTGTATACTGATAGACCCATTACTCCTATTTTTCACCACTTACCCAAAATACATAAGGATTCCATTTCTCCGCCCGGTAGACCTATTGTAGCGGGAATTGGATCCATAGGTGAGGGTTTATCTAAATTTGTAGATTTTCACCTGCAACCCTTAGTGAAGCAACTTAAGGGCTATATACAGGATACTAAACATGTTCTGGAACAACTAGAGCATGTGAAATGGCAAGACAACAACTATGTTTGGGCCACTAGGGATGTGGCATCCCTGTATTATTCTATACCTCATACGTATGGTATTCAGGCTGTTACATTTTTCCTGGATAACTTCAGTAATTATTCTGTGGATTTGGTGGAATTTCTAATTCAAGAAACGTCTTACGCCAATCTTTTTTTTGGGTTGGTGGGAACGGTCTCATGTCTTTGGAGATGAGAACCCATACAGGTCATCGATAGTCTGGTATGGCAGATATATCGATGACCTGCTTTTCATTTGGCAGGGCAGTTCTGATTCCTTACATAGCTAACTTGCCTTTCTTAATCATAACAATGTTAACTTGGAGTTCACTTTGGAATATGATACTGAGAATATTCCATTTTTGGACATCAGGCTAACAGGAGACAAACAGAGAATAAGCACTGCAAGTTATAGGAAACCTACGGCAGGAAACACAGTTTTGCATTATACAAGTTGTCATCCAGAACATGTCACTCAGAACATCCCCAAATGACTGATTTGTGGTAAGAGGATATCCCCTCGATATTATCAACAATGCCTATATCAAAGCGAAACGTAGGAATAGGGACTGCCTTATTAGGAAAAGTATGACTACAAATAGAGCCAAGAAAAACTATTCTAAGTTTACTGATAAAAAAAAAGGGGACTATGATTGATAGCGGAGGTGCCAAATTCAATGAAGTAGACACCTCTGTTGCATTCATTACAGATTTTAGTGCAGAATTTGGTAAGATTAGGAATATAGTTTCTAACAATATTCCTTTATTAAAATCTGACAAAAAGTTAAGAAATATTTTTGATAAAGACCTTAAAGTAAAATTTGTATCAAGAAAAGCTTGCTCTTTACAACACATGCTGTCACCCAGCTACGTTGCTTAAACTTCTAATCAAGTACAGGGCTGTAACTGGATGAGAACTTTGGGTATGTACCCCTGTGGATTTAGGAGCTGAGCGTGTTGTAAATTTGTAAATATATCAAAGAGTTTCACATCCACATAAAAAAACTGTGAGTTTAACATGATAGATGACATTAATTGTAGAATTCAATATGTGGGTAGTACTAGCAGGAAACTGAGGGTACGCATGAGAGAACATGTATTGGATATCAGATGTAACAACGGCAAGTCCCCTCTTAACCGACATTTTCAAATATGCGGGGGGGGGGGGGTGTGATTTAAACTACTTTTCTTGATCAATGTTTTTTGTTTTGTTCAGGATGGTTATTTAAATATATGCATCTTTGACCTTTTCCAACATTGCATTCCAGAGTAATAACGTAATAGTAAAGCATAATAAAATGAAATAAAGATCATGAGATCATGCACAATCTGACAAACTATTATGGGGTGCAGGTATGACATACATTTATGTTTTTAACATTATATGGATCACTGCAATGGCCATTCATTTAACTGTATTTGACTTTTTGCCACTTTAAATGTATTTGCGTATTTTTCTGTGTCTTGCAATTATGGACACACCGCCCAATTCACTCTTTTAAAAACTGCTCACCTGTGAAGTAACAACTAACCAATCAGAGGAGTGTATGGGCGGTCCTACAAGTGTTTTTATAGTATGCTCTTTTTGTATGTAAATTAGTCTATGATTAAGCCTCACGGGCGAAATGCGTGAGACTATGCTTGGTCCTGTATTGTCATTTTATACACTTTGGAAATAAAACTTTAAACTTTTTATTGGAAGAAACCTGCCTATATCACTTTTTATACTTACATCAGGAGAGGTGCACCCTTTCTCCAATTTCCTTTAATCATTTTCATCATTTATCTTCATTACAGCAAGGAAGGCCGTCTGTGTTGCACTCACCTGTAAGGGGATTGCGGCTTTACGTCAAGGTGCTTGGGGCTGTCTGTTCCGGTGACTATACACTATCTACCGTCTCACTGTGAAGTATGCAGGCTGAATTGGTTGCTGAGTGTCACTCACTTTTAGCTTAATGTGTGACCCTCATTTATGTATATAGGGGAATTTAAATACAAATTTCCTATTATAGTCTATGGTGACACCTATGTGAAACCAAAGGGGGTTACCACTGCAAGTGCCCCAGGCAACCCCTGTGACCTCTGTACTTACAAGTGGTGTGTAGACAAAGCGGGTATGTGGACAGTGGGGGTGTACTGCAATGCTGGTATCATGTGGTCATGTGCCACAGGGTCAGAGGGCCATGTGGTAATCTTACCACCATGGCAAAGTAGTTTCTATAGATGCCACTGCCTATCACACTCACTTATGCAAAGGTAGCCTTTCAAATCAACAGTGGACAATGGTACATTGAAAATCATTGACAATATGCACATGAAACGGTACTGTGATACACATGACATGATGGTGGAAGAGTACATATAATCTAACAGATGTTGATGGTGAACGTTAACCAGTGATGACACTGTTATGGTGGTGTGTTAAATTATATATGTTACTGTATGTACATATGTATCCATGGCAATTATATATATATATATATATATTTTTTTATTTTTTTATTTTTTTATTTTTATTACCTAATGTATGTGATATATGCATATGTATTTATTTATGTATTACTTTAAGTTGTTGTAATTACATGTCATATGTGTTTTATATAGTTATATATGTATATTAAACATTTGTAATTGTATGTATTTATTTTGTTATGATTTAATTGTATTTTATTTTTATGATTCTATGATGTGGTTTATTACATGTTATATGTATTTGACATATATATATATATATTTCAAATATATGGAAAAGAAAATACAGCAAATTATGTGTAGAAAAGTATAACACTGTTGGCTCTTATAGATCAACTTACATGGGTCAGAGCCCAAAGATTGACTCTGGTTTCTACGAATGTTGGGACCCAGTCCCCACAATCCAATCGTGCGGAATAATCAGGTAGGTAGTATTGTTTTAACTCTCATGCCCAAATATCGGCTCTGGTTTATATGAGTGTTTGGACTGCAATCCCCACAATCCAACCGTGCAGAATAAACAGGTAGATAGTATTGTTTTAACTCTCATGGTAGCTACTGGAGCATAATATTGGCACAGATCTAAGGTGGGACAGGAGAAGCAGACCATAGCTTGGAAAAGCAACATAACAAATTTATTGGCCCCAATCCATAAGGCTTACTTTAAAAACAATGATAAAAGCGTAGACTTGCGTAGTTCAACTTCATTTCACCACTTAATATTCCTATTCCGGTACAAGAAGAAATATGCCCGGCGGCAGATCAGCCCACTTGCTACCGAATACACCTCCCTCTGCACCTGACTGTGTGTCTGACGTCAGAGCGAGGCGTATTCGGAATCAGGTGGACAGATCTGTTGTTTTTATTACTTTAAGGACTTTTTGGGGAATTCAGGAGGACATCGGCTATTTTCACAAAATCAAAGTGCTCCCATAGACTTTAATGGGAGAATTTTGTCTATTTTTGCATAGCTGCAAACCTTGCATAGAAGTCCATAGGAAAGTTCTAGGCTACCATTTCAGTAAAAGTTTGGAGAATTTCGGCCTCCACAATCAGCCATAATGGCTGATTTTCTGGCACATTTCGAGTTGTTTTTAGTGATTACTGAATTGTCCACTTGAAAGGGCCATTCAGATCACCATAGTGTCCCAAAAGGGGTCTAAATTTGGAGTTATTGGAATAAACTGCCAGAATAACCTGATACCATCACATGAGCTGGTTTGTTTTTTACTCACTGGCAGCATCTATTCTACAACCTTGCCATGCTCCTCTGACAATATCTAAACAGAATTTTTCAGATTCTGTACAGAGAAAAGAATAGCAGATGGTCAGATGTTTTGGAGCCTATTTCCTTATAAGAGCAGCTCTTAGAAAAGCTATTTTACGAGAAACTATTTAAGCCATTCAATACATCCTTTAGAGGTGGAGCAGGACAGTCAGAAGTGAGAGTTGTTACATTTGATCAATTGGGAAATTGCTATGTGGGACTCAAGCGTTCAATGATTTGGTGGTAGATATTTTATTTATTACTAAAATACAGATATATTCTGTTTCAAGTCAGATAATATTCACCCGGATGTGATTTTATGTGATAGCAAGCACTGAAGCCAGTCATCTGACCAGATCTTACCAGGAAAGCAGAACAGAGACCACATTGTCCTCTGTTGCCAGAGACAGTTTATGAAGAGCATGCTTACAACCAGGTGAAGGAAGCAAAACCCTGGTTAAACAATAATTGAGATTTATCTTTTGTGATTTGGTAATTAATTAAACTCAAACTAATAAGCATTTAGGTTAGATATTATTACAATCCTATTCCCAACGGCAGCTGGCATCTCTGCTGGACTGTCACTTAACATGAATTTACATGAAAGTAAACTGTCTATGCTCGAAAATATCTTTCACAGACATGCCTTTTATTCAGTGAGCAGTAAACAGTTTCCTTTCTGAGGCACTGAAATAGGATCAAATGATTGGTCTCATGTGACCCAAACTTGCCATTAAGTACATGAGGGTGGAAAGTGGTTTAAATTGCTTTATTACCACTTTATGTTAAAGTACCAGTTTAGAATCTGGCCCCACTGTGAAGCAGCATGATAACATACATTGACTGTGCTGGCGTGTGCTGCTGGAAGCTGGGAAATGACTGATTCCTAAACGTAGAAACATCTGCTGAAATCATGATCATGCTAGTTGGCCCTAGAGCATAAGTGATAGAAATAACTGAGGCTGTTTAATTCTGGATTGCACTATTATAAATCCTCCAACAGTGTTAGAGCCATAGGAATGCTGAGCAGCCATATCACACAGGCTAAAACACACCAACGTGTAGAAGCTAGTGTGAGCTGGTTGGGCTCTAACTTGATACTCTACTCAATTTACCTTGTTCAGCAAATTCTCAATGAAGAATATGGTTTGACTAGAGCACCAAGTAGCACTGATTTGCTCAGTTATTCGTCAGCCATTTGAGAGGAAGCAATATTTTTGAAACTTTGTCTGAATGTGGATATTTAATGACAAAAAAACCTCTCAACCAGAAACTGTCAATACCAAAAATAAAGTATTTGTATATTTGATTTGTTTAGAGCCTTCTACGATCAAAGAAAACTTATCATAGTTTAATTTCTTCTACATCAAATTATGGCTATTAAGTGATCCTACCCCCTGACTGAAATCACGTGTAAAAAGCAAAGCTCAGAGACTAAAGGAAATCCCAAATAAATCTTAAAAAAACCTACTGTTCTTTTTAAAGTGACAGAAAAGCACAAGGTTGAAGGCAGACAAAAGACTTAAGTCATAGTGAAAACTCTGGGCAAACCACAGAATTATAGTCAAGTTAGAACAAGTAAATCTAAAGGAATGCAAGGGCTAACAAAACATGACTTAAATTATCCTGAGGCATAAGGGCACGGGAGTAGTCAAGAGCACACAGCCTGAACAAGGGAGTGATATCTGAAGGAACGTAAGGTGATATTTGTTCTTGCAGACAGGGGGCTCTATTCATTGACCTCAGAAATGTATTAGTACCACAAACTGCAAAGGAACATTTTGAGTTCCACTAAAAAGCCATAACTCACAGCATTGAATAAGTCCCAGGGTGCGGTAGCAAAAATGTTTGTGACATATACATTTATTTTCAAGACATGTTGCAACACTGTGATTTGCTATGAATAATAGGCATCATGTAGCCACTGTCTTCAGTTTACAAAACCACAACTTGGCTTTGCATACAAAACATTTGTCAAGTACACATAAATGAGCTGTGCATCAAGGGTGCACCACACTGATGCACAGTTTTACATACCTGGTAGGATCTAGGATGACTAACTTGGTGTCTCTCTGAGTATTTAAAACAAACATAGACTAATCGAGGGAAATTATCAGACTATACATAATTGTGGGCCTATCTTGTATGTGACGCAGTTAGTAATCCTTACTAAGAACAACTAAAAAGAAATGTGCCCATCAAACCTGAAACTGCACTAGGTTCAGTAACATCAGAACAAAGGAACACAACAAACTGTATTGTAGGTTCTCCTGAAGTTGTGATACACTCACCATGATAGCTTCTATTAAGGCTGTGATATTTTAAATTAAGTTGGCTCACTAAAGTTTCTGAAAGGCTGTGTGACTTGAATCAGTATACCAGAATATCTAAATATAAAGTTTCTCAGACAAGAAAAGAATATGACCGTTTGAAGAACATTTTAGCAGCTTGTGATACTCTTAATGGAATAGCATATCAGGTTCTTGTGGATATAAGCTTTCAAGACCTCAGAGATCTCCACACAAGAAATTGGCAGGGGTTTGCCACTGTGACTGTAAAGCTTGGAGAAATAGCACAGATGTTAATAGAGGAAGACTACAAAAGATACACACCTGTATTTAATGAACTGAATACAACATGAATGCATTCCAGAGATTATAATGAGACTGACTTATAGTGATTTTTCAATATGTTTTAAAAGAACTGTTAGAGTTCTTTTCAGAACTCCAACAGTAGTAAAAAAAAAAAAAGTAGTAAAAAAATACATATAGGCTCTCTCTTGAAAGACTAATACAACAAACTACCACTCTTTAGAGCACAGCACTACCTTTTGCTCAAGAAAACACGTTGTGTGTGATTATTACTTTTTTAACACATCTTGGAATGGATAACTGATAAACTGTGAGACCATATGTTGTTGTGGGGATGTCAACAGACTAATGTAAGAATCCTTGTGAATTGATTTTCTTTTGCAATTACAAGAGACTAACATGACCAGATATCAGGTGAGATGGTAAAACCTTTCAATTTGTATCATTTTCTGGCTTCTCTTTTAAGATATATGTTTTTGCCACTATACATAACAGACAAATTTCAAAAACAATTAGCCCATTGAGGATTATGTATAAAAACACCTGTACTTTTCTGCGACTGATTCTATACACATGGGCTGCACTAGAGCAATAGAGCAACCTGGAGGTGGGGGACTGGCGAGGTGGCACCGGCCCCTCTAGCTGTTTTCAGAGTTTTTGGGTTGATTGTTTTGATGAGTTTTTGTGTGAGAGGAAAGGTGGGCCTATCATGTATCCTGCAGAGTGCAAGAAGTTGAGGGCTTAGTTTGCAGACTGACTGGTGATTAATGAGGTTATTTTCAGTTTGTAATGGGTTTATCTTTTCTGTTGAAACCACAAAATATTCTGAGTGTTCATCCAATGATTCGTATGTGATGGTGCTATGGTAACATAAGACCAAGTGAAAAAGAAAATACATGTAGTAGCAGGTCTTCTTCAAACAAACCAATGGGATTTTTTTCTCATTTTCTTAAAGTTTCTTAAAGTGTTGACCCACACTTATCCCTTGTCCACATCTCATCACTATTTTTCATGAAATGAGCAGATGTCGTGCAAGTTGTCACACCTAGGACATAAATCATCCCAAATAAATCCCAAATGTAAACAATAAAATGTGCATGAGTAACATATTGAACTGGTTAAAAAAATGTATGGGAACTATCCAGCATTTCATCTACTACAAGCTATAATTTTTATTATGCTTACCCTGACTGCAGTTTGTCTGAATGTATGTAGCACCATGCAGTGCTGGATATTTCCCATCCCTCAGTTAGAATCCAATAAAGTACCAGAGCCCAGCATGAAGTACGGTGTTGTACGGTGTTCTACGTCATTTGGTTTATAGACTTTAGGCTTATAGAACAGCAATAGCATTACATGTATTCTATAAACAGAAAGTCTATAAACAGAACGTCTTTCGGTTTATAGACTTTCGGCTTATGGAATACATGTAATACTATTGGCTTTCTATAAACCGAACTGGAGTCCCCATTCATAAGAAATTCTTATGAATGGGGACTCTAGTTCGGTTTATAGAAAGCCAATAGGATTACATGTATTCCATAAGCCACGACGTTCGGTTTATAGACTTTCGGTTTATGGAATGTGTAGGTCAATTGATTCGTACGAACGAATAAAACGAAACGAAAATAATGAACGAATTTCGTCTGAAACGAATGCAGTAATGAACGAAATTAGTTTTAGACTAAATAAATAATATTTTCGTCCGAATGGACGAAAACTAAACGAAAATTTTAGTTTTGCACATGTCTAGTGAACAGCCACCTTGACGTTATTCTGTATGACACCTTGAAAAACTTTGGAATTCAGTGTCTGTGAGGAAATGGGATACAGGATAGAGGCCAATATGCAGAACACATGATAACAGGTAAGTATATATAGAGGGAGTGATAACTAACCTTACACCTGTAGTGGATAGTGGGACCGTAACTGCAGAACACAGTCTCTAATCCACAGGAACACACTTAGCAGTAGTTCGAGGTAGCGAGGGTTAATGCAGAAACACACCACAGCTTGTAATCCACAGGAACACACTTAGCAGTAGTCCGGGGTAGCGAGTGTTAATGCAGAAACATACCACAGTTGTAATCCACAGGAACACATTTAGCATTAGTCCAGGGAAGCGAGGGTTAAGCAGGTGAATATAGAAAGCCAGGGGTCATGGACACCAGATATACATCAGCACAATAGGACAGACCAAGATCAGGGGTATCAGAGAGTCAGCAAACAATAAGACAAGCCAGGGTCAGGTACAGGGGCACAGGCAGGCAGTAGAATAGTCAGGGGAATCCAGGGTCAGCAACAGTAAAAGAAAAATCAGAAACGCCAGGTATACGCAAAACACGAGGATCACCAAGCAATGAGTGCTTAGTGAATCTGCCTTTTGAATCTTCCCGCAAGTGCGTGCTGAGACCAATAGGTAAGAGAGGGTATACGGGGGAGCTGCTGGGGGGTAGATCCTGACAGTGTTCTGTCCATGATGGCATGCTGCCCAGCCTCCTAGGTAGCAATGCAGCCCCAAATCATAATGTTCCCTCCACCATACTTCATCACTGGGATGATGTTTTCATGTTGGTATCCAGTGCCATTTTTGCACCATATGTAGTATGTTTTTTTTTGGAGACCAGCGGCTTGCCTCATTGTGTGCTGACATCGACTATATGAATCTCCAATGTTTTACACATGGTATATTCATGAATAAAGATGTTAACCAGATTCAATGATGCCCTCAAGCCTTTAGCTGTTACCCTAAGGTTCATTTTTACCTCATTGAGCATTCTGCTTTGGGTCCTTAGAGTAATTTTGGATGTACTCATACTTTGAAGTACTAAACTGTCTCCATTTGTGATCAGTTTGACTAACTGGGAACTGGTGAATATGTAAAACCCTTTGAGATTACTTTGTAAATCTTTCCAGCTTCATGCAAATCAACAATTCTTGATCATAGGTCTTCTGAGATTTCATTTTTGCAAGGCATGGTTCACTTCAGCATATGCTTCTTTTTTCTTTTTAAATTTTATTAATTTCCAGTATAGAAAACACACATTAACAATCTTATACTTGTAAATATTATAATAAATATCCTCAATAAATACAAAAAGAGCTCGTAAAATCACACATATTACAGACTAGACTAATATAATTTGGAAATTTTGACTAGGCCCAGAGGTGTCTCAGTTAACTCTGTTTAAGATGTTGAATATTCTTTCTTTGACTTATCTATTCTTTGAGGGTCATTCCATCTCCCCCACATTTTATTGTATTCACATTGAGTGCCCTTATTCCTATAATATCCCTTCTCCATATTACTTAGGAATTAGGAAGAGTTGAATCCTCTGTGGGGAAGGATCTACCACTATGTGAAACCCAAAACCTGAACTGCCACGTAGCTGAGGGTTGAGCCCCAAGATAACAACAGCCGGGGACTTGTGCGGCATCGTGGGTAACAGGCAAGGAAATCACTGATGGTAGGATGTGAACTTGATGGAGAACTCAGGTGATCTGAGAGTTACCAGTCTGAGTGGTGAAGAGGAAACAAAGAAGGGAGTCTCTGGACGTTAGGTGAATCATGAATCTGAGGCGAAGACTGGAACGAGGTCTGGCAGGGTTCTTGGGATCAGCTGTGCTGGAATAATACTGGTGTACCACAGGAGAGCCACAGGACGTGAACAGAGGATCAACCTGGAATCTGGACAGGAGGAACAGAGATGTAGTCATAAACAGTGAAGGACAGGGCAGGCAGCTCAGGTACAAAGTCGAAGACAAGCCAGGTCAGTAGCAAAATAATCAGGGTGAGGCGTAAGGCACAAGTGGAGCCAGGAAAAGCCAAAAACCTTTGTTATAGGTAATGTGAAAAGGAAATTAGCCAAATTTAAATGTTTCCAAAAAAGAAGCCACACCTCATGATTAATTATAGGTGGAATACAATTTAATACAATACAATTTAAAAAAAATTAGTAGTTCCCCTTTAAGATGACTTACTATTCAAAATTCGCACCGAATGGGAGGGTGGAAGTGTGACGAAGGCCATGTTGAAGCCTGGCAGAGGTTAGGTTTAGTGAAGGAGATGCAATACTGTAAACAGACATCAAAGGGTACCCGACGGCCGCAACTGATGACGGACACCTCCAGAGGCTGGAAGACGCTGACGGAGGAAAGAAAGGAGCCGGCAATGGGTGCAGACGTCCCTGCGAAGGTGGGGGCACTGCTCCGACGGTGATAATTCTTTACGTGTTGCCATACTATCTTCCCCTGCTGTCTCCATTTTCTAGCAATGATCACTTTCATAGCCATTATTATACCTAATGTAATCCCCACCAAATCTTTATTTAATTTGGGTATGTGATGGTGAATCAAGGCAATTTGAGGTGATGGTATGATCTTTTTCCCTATGTATTGTGATATTGTTTTGAAGACCTTATCCCAGCACTCTCTTATTTTACTGCAGTCCCACTACAAGTGGGTCCACATCCTATCCCCTTCTCCACACCTCCAGCAGCTGCTGTCCTTACT
Organism: Pelodytes ibericus; assembly: GCA_036172795.1. Taxonomy (NCBI): domain Eukaryota; kingdom Metazoa; phylum Chordata; class Amphibia; order Anura; family Pelodytidae; genus Pelodytes; species Pelodytes ibericus. The sequence continues at coordinate 69,768,909 of CM069860.1, forward strand.
TGGATCTAATCTTTTTAGACCCATTGGAATCCAATACCATCTGTTGGTTAACTTAAAATATATCTCTTGAAGATTCCGACAGTGTACATTTGTTCTAACCTGATTCCAGTTGTCCTCCCATCTAATTTCAAAGACTTTTTCATTTGTGTCTATATTTAACTTTTTTCCCCATTTTCTCCATGCTCCTGGAGGAGATATTATTGCCTGTTTCTTTACTAGCTCTAGGCATTATTTTAAAAATCTCTCCTTCTTTACGTTATCAAAAAGCTTCCCTAAGGCAATGTTATGCCATTCACTGGAGACTATTTGTATATTTAATCTTTTACTTTTAGATAGGTAAAGAGTTCCTTAGCGAGGAGACTATAGTCCTGTCTGAGAGATGAGAACCCTCTTACCCCTGAATTTTGTTTGGAGTAATTATGAGACTCTTCTAATGCCTTTGGATTTCCATCAGCCTAGGTCAATATCTTGGACATTTTGCAATATAATGTCAACAGGGGCTGATGTCAAGACTTTGTTCATAAATTTGTTCTTCCTTTTAAAAGAATACCAAAATTGTATCATATCTCCAATGCACGATCCATGAAGAGATTTCATAATATCATTTCCTTAATACTATCAGAATCTAACCAAAGAGCTACTTCCAGGTTAGGGGTCAAAAACACTCTCAATCGCTCACCAATACCTAACATACTAGCCTCCCAATACCATCTCGTATTGGGGAGCCCCAGTCTTCCTTTTACACAGTCTCGGTAGATCGTGTCCTGACTGATCCTTGGTTTCCTACCTACCATGTAAACTCACGGAAAACTCACTGAAACTGTTCAAGTGATTAGGGGGTTCAGATAGCCAGGAGCCATTATTAATATATATAAAATTTTAGGGAATATATATGCCTTTATGAGATTAATATGCTCCATCCAGGACACCATCAAGTGCTTCCATCTATTCAACTTTGTCTGTATTTCACACAGCCTAGTTCTACAGTTGAGTTCAGTCACTCTGCTCTTGCATTATTATGATACCTAGATGTTCTCTACTTCCTATATACCATTGAAATGGGCTCATAGACTCTAAGTCATTTCTCTCAGTATCAGTCATGGCAATGGGCATTGGTTGAGATTTCAGTTTATTTAACTTGTTGTTTGAAAACTTTTCATACAAATCTATCTTTTTAATAATTCTGCCTTTTGGATTTTTCAATGTTAATATTACATCATCCGCATACATAGCTTATACTCCCTAAATCCAATTTCTACTCCTCTAATCTGACCCTTTTCTCTCACTCTAGCCGCCAAAGGCTCGAGTAATATTATATAGAGAAGTGGCGCCAGTGGACATCCTTGCCCGGTACTATTATATACATTAAACCAGCCACAGTCCATATCTTGCCCAATTACCTTGGCTGATGGATTTTTGTACGCCACCATTATGGCACCCATAAAGCAAGGGCCCATCCCCATACAGCGCAATGTCTCCTCTAGGAATGCCCAGCTGACCCTGTGAAATGCTTTATCCACATCCATAGACAGGGCCAGCATGGGCATTCCAGAAGTCGAGGCATATTCAAAGACATCGATGATCTTCTGCGTGCTATCCTCTTCTTCTTTTCTTGATTCTTCTAAGGTATATTTTTGATTTTATAGGGAGGAAAACAATTCCCTAAACTCCGCTCCAATCTTCTTAGGAGTGAAGGTATTTTTATTATTATTTGTTATTTTATGTATTCTAACCTTTGCTTGGTCCAGTCATGATTTTTGAGTTAAAAGCTTATCAGATTTATTCCCTAAATAGTATTATTTTTTGTCTAGATCTTAATAATATTATTATCACCAGTACTTTGTTAATTTGTCGGTTTAAATCAACTACCTCTTTCCAAGATCATTGTCTTTGTCCCTTTTATTTCTCTCATTTGTATCATGTTCTACCCCAAGAATGCTGATCTACTTATCATGATACCTCTCATTACGCATTTATATGCACACCAAGTAGTAGCCTTTGAAACTTCTCCATTCAGGTTTTCTTTAAACAAGTATTCAAAGGTACCACGTATCTCCTTCATAAATTCATTATCTTTTAACAGATTCTCATTTAGCCTTAATGGCAGCAGGGCCGGCACTACCGTAAGGCAGCACAGGCGGCTGCCTTAGGGCGCCCCAAGGGGGGGGCGGGAAAATCGCCCACGCCCCCAGACCCATTTACTTACCTTCTTGTTGCTGTCCCCCGGTGCAGGTCCGTGGCTGTGAGGGAAGCGTTGTTCAATCCCCTCCAGTCACGCGGATCAATAAAGTGTGTTTAAAAAAAAAAGTTTGAATAAACTTTATTGATCCGCGTGGCTGAAGGAGAGCGCACAACGCTTCCCTCACAGCCACGGACCTGCACCGGGAGACAGCAGCAAGGAGGTAAGTACTGCGGTATGGGAAGGGGGTAGGAGGGTGGCATAACGAGCATACTGAGGGGCAATATCCTGGCATATTAACTGGCAATATCCTGGCATATTGGGAATATCCTGGCATATTAAGTGGCAATACCCTGGCATAATTATTGACAATACCCTGGCACATTAATTGGAATTATCCTGGCATATTAAGTGGCATTATCCTGGCATGTTAAGTGGCAATACCCTGGCATATTAATTTGCAATATCCTGGCATATTAAGTGGCAATATCCTGGCATATTAAGTGGCAATACCCTGGCATTTTTATTCTCAATATCCTGGCATATTGGGAATATCCTGGCATATAGTGGCAATACCCTGGCATAATTATTGGCAATACCCTGGCATATTAAGTGGTATTATCCTGGCATATTAAGTGGCAATACCCTGGCATTTTAATTGGCAATATCCTGGCATATTGTGAATATCCTGGCATATTAAGTGGCAATACCCTGGCATATTAATTGGCAATATCCTGGCATATTAAGTGGCAATATCCTGGCATATTAAGTGGCAATATCCTGGCATATTAATTTACAATACCCTGGCAAATTAAGTGGCAATACCCTGGCATATTAAGTGGCAATAGAGTGACAAAATCCTGGCATATGAAGGTGCAAAATCCTGGCATATTGAGTGGCAAAATCCTGGCATATTGGGGGGCAAAATCCTGACATATTTAGGGGCAAAATATTGGCATATTAAATGGCATGTTGAGTGGCTAAATACTGGCATATTGAGTGGCAAAAATAGTGTGTCACTGTGTCAGTATAAGGGTGTGTGTGTGTGTGTAAGTGTGTCACTGTATAAGGGTTTAAGTGTGTCACTGTGTCTGTGTAAGGATGTGTGTGTATGTGTAAGTGTGTCACTGTGTCTGTGTAAGGGTGTGTGTGTAAGTGTGTCTCTGTGTGTGACTGCAAGGGTGTATTTATGTTTAAGGGTTTCAATGTGTCATAGGGTGTCAATGTGTGACAAATATAGAGCATGCGAGTTGAATACTTAGATGTATTTATTTTCCACACTATACATTATACTTTTATATATATATAAAATATATGGAGGGTTGGTAGTATGGGAGTCGTGGCGGGTCAGAGGAGGGGGGCACCAAAATGCACCTTCGCCTGTGTAGACGAAAATCCTTGCACCGGCCCTGAATGGGGGTCTTACAATCTTTCTTACTTCATCCATCCATGTAAATTCTTATAGATCTACATGTTCTAATTACTGTATAATTCAACAGAATCATGTCTATACGAGAATATGATTTAAATCAGTGTGAATAAAAAGTGAAGTCTCCATCATTCAGGTGGAGTGCCCTCCATAGGTCATAAAGTCTAAATTTGCCCTGAAGTCTCTAAAGGCTCTTGCAAACCCATATAATGCATTGTCGATCTTACCCCTTTAGGAGTCTGTTTATCTAACTCAGGATCCGCAATACGAATAAAATCTCCTGCGCATATAAAAGTTCCCTGAATGAGGTCATGGAACTTGTGCATGAGCCCATTCAGGATTAGAAAAGAATATAGGCAATCATTTTGCAAACCAAAAAAATATATCTACCTCCTGAAAGACAATCTCTGGGAAAATTCTTCCTTCCAGTAAGTCTCCTGCAACAGAGCCATCTTAACTCTTTTCTCAATGAAGAAATCTATCAATATTGTCCTTTTCTGGGGGAGATTCATAACCTGTACATTCAGTGACATGTAGAGTTGACTAGGACGGAAGTTTTATCGGTGCTGAACCCCCTTATATTCAAGAAATCCCAATATTTCCTCCATCTCCAGTAGGGGTGGGAGAGGGGAAAGGGATAGAGAAATTGGGGGGGGGGGGGTGGCGGGGACTTCAATATCGTCTTTGCTTATCTTCCAAGATCTATACGACTTTTGCTATAAAATTACATAAAGTAACATTCATCTATTTTCTTCAAAGAATTCATCAATTAATTAATGAAGCATATGCTTCTTGTGACTAGCAAACTCAAAATATTTGCATGTTCTTTATAAGTCAAATTTGCTCTAAAACACACCTCCAATCCAGTTTCCAATTAACTTTTGTTAAAGTCATTAGTCTAAGGATTCATATACTATTTCCATCATAGGCTCTTTTTCATCTGATGGCCTACATCTTCAATAATTCTTTGTCATTTAAGAGGCTGGCAGGGGAGCATAGGGTAATAGAGTCCTGCTTTAGATCCAGAGTCTTAAATCCCTGGTTTAAGGAACCAGGCTAAAATAGCTAAGATTAACAATTATTCATCTTGCCTATCTTTCCAACACAACTAATGATGCCTGATTTTTGCTATTACCTTGCAGTCCGAAACAGTTTGCTGTTGAGTACATAAAACCCAATGTCTATTGAAAAGAGTTGGTGTGTGCATTTTGTAGAAAGAAAAAAAAAACTTGTGTTAGCAGAAACATTTTGCTGACTGTTGGTAGTTAGGAACTCAGAAACGAAGTTGCAATTGAAGTGTACTTTGTACATTCATTCATGCTCACCATAGACCAAATTCCAGACATTTCTCATGTTTTCACAGATAGAAAGTGTAAATGAATGTAGAAGTATAGTGAAGCCTAGTAGAATACATTATATGGAACAATGTTTTAGTCAGGAAAACATTTTGTTGAGATGTTTACTAAAAATTTGGGAAATAACTCCTAAAATGAACAAAGCCAAAGTGCTATTCAACCAACATGTAAAATAGATGCAGTCATATATAAAGTATATAGTTAATAATTAATATTGCTCATTCAGTACCCCATGTTTTTATACAAACAAAAGTAAACAACATTCAACATTCAAGCTGGAGGCATGAATATTAACCATTGTCATTAAATAGGTCAGACATGGTTACATTATTCAAGCATTGATTACTCTGAAGCATTTCCTCTGGGTTATTGTACTCTTTATGACATTTTGCAATCCTCTAGTGTTGATCAACTTTTTATTGTGGTGGGCCTCATATTTGGCTAATGTGTATGATGGAGGGACAGATATTAATACATGCTTACTCTCATGCTTTAATATCATATAAACTATATCCTTTTTTTAAATCTTGGATCCCCTTGAGGTTCACAACTGAGAAAGGAAGAGAAGGGGAGAGATGCTGTTATGAACACCAAAAGTCCTGTTCCCAATGCTCAAAATAACATGCAATACACAGAAATGATGATGTAGGCACAAAAGCTAAGTAGAATTTCAACACCCTTTTTCTGTTTATTTTCTATCCTTTACTGGTGAAGGTCTATACCCAATATGTGATCTACTTTACTACCTGTACTAATCCCTATCACCTGATCTGTCTACTGCCAACCCCTTATCAGATCTCTGAATACTTCATGACCATAGGACCCAAACCTAAAATCAATGATCAAAGGAGTCAAAGCTCTATCTTACTTGGTTGAAAACACTTGATTTTCTAGATAATATTCTGCTTTTGGGGTATTAATGTCAAACATAGTCCTCATATCTTGTCAGATAGATATTACAAGGTATAATTAAACAGCTCTAGTTGAGGAAAATAAGATGTTAATAGTAGTGTTGAGCGAACCCGAACCGCACTGTTCAGGTTCGTACCGAACATTACGGTGTTCGGACCCCAGACCCGAACATTTCACTGTATGTTCGTGTTGGAGTTCGGCTATAAACCAAAAGTCTATAAACCGAAAGACATTCAGTTTATAAACTTTCGGTTTATAGAATAGCAATAGCATTACATGTATTCTATAAACCGAAAGTCTATAAACCGAAAGACATTCGGTTTATAGACTTTCGTTTTATAGAATACATGTAATGCTATTGCTATTCTATAAAAAGAAAGTCTATAAACAGAATGTCTTTCGGTTTATAGACTTTCGGCTTATAGAATACATGTAATACTATTGGCTTTCTATAAACCGAACTAGAGTCCCCATTCATAAGAAAACCGAAAGTCTATAAACCGAACGTCGTTCGGTTTATAGACTTTCGGCTTATAGAATACATGTAATACTATTGGCTTTCTATAAACCGAACTAGAGTCCCCATTCATAAGAAAACCGAAAGTCTATAAACCGAACGTCGTTCGGTTTATAGACTTTCGGGCATATAGAATACATGTAATACTATTGGCTTTCTATAAACCGAACTAGAGTCCCCATTCATAAGAAATTCTTATGAATGGGGACTCTAGTTCGGTTTATAGAAAGCCAATAGTATTAGATGTATTCCATAAGCCGAAAGTTGGGTCCCCATTGACTTTTTTCCGAAGTTCGGCCGAACCCGCCGAACCCGAACATCCAGGTGTCCGCTCCACACTAGTTAAGAGGAATAAACAAACAAAAACAAGCACCAACAGTACTACCGTATTCTAAAAATGCATAATAGAATTTCTGATAGCAGACTGGATTCCTTGTCTGACCAGCATATCTCAGCTTCTTCTGTACTGGAAAACATGACATTTTCTTATGTTCTCCCACAGATGAAGTTTGGCATTTATTTCAGCTGCAGAATAATAAAAATTCAAGGATGTTTGAAAATAATAGGAAAAAAATGATTCTAATAAATCAATGTTGTACCCCTTTGAGTATTTTTAATTTGTCTCTTGTTCTTCATGGTATATGTTCCAGAATACTAACAAACATTCTACGATAATTTATGGTAAATAAAGGTATTATACTTTTGGAAATGTGCATTTTTGTTGTTAGCTATGTGCCAGTTAACAAATTAAGGTTGGATTATCCCCCCACTTTCCTGAATGACTACTTGGTCTGCTCCCTAGCATGTTTCTGTTGAGTCATCAGACCCCCATCTTCTGCTAAACTTGTTATAGCCAGTTCTGAGTTTTTATATGTACATATAGAGTGTGTTAGTTCACATGTTCTATCTGATCTGAATAAGTTTAGTTTCTTGATATCTGCCAAATGAATCTCAATAGTCTCCTTTGCCTTAGAAGCCAGCAACAAATCCTGATGAGCCTTTATACTATTGTCAATTGTGAGTTGTGGGCCAAATGTCATTGTGAAATACTTAATTCAGCTACTAAAAACACACAGAGTGGATGTTAAGAGCTCCTTGCATACATTAATACTCCGCAACACAGAGAGGTCAGGTTAGCTGTCAAACAGGATCTTATTGAAGTACCTAGTGCACTGAATGACTTGGCGAACCCAGGAGATATCTGGAAGTAACCAAAACAGAACACTGAGGACAAAAGACAACCAGAGCTACCGAAAACCTGTTACACATGTGATTTTTACTACTGTCTCTAACCTTCTGTTCTCTTCTTTCTCAACCATCATACTTCCTCTTTTTATACTTCCTCACTTTTACTTCTCAACTTACCTTCCTTAATAAGATAATGTTTATATTACATCTGTGCTTTATACACTTTTAGAAAGTAAGCATATAGTCACCACCACAGCTATGAAGACTGATATTAATACGTGTGAATTGTCACATCACTTTTTTGTAAATAAAAAAACTGTTTCATGTTCTAATATGGTAAACAATAGACCTACTTCCATTCCTAACTATTAAAAATACATAATAAAACCAATTATTTGAAAGTTTGACTAAATGTCAGTTTAACTGTTCTTGATGAAGAAAATAAACATTCACTACCAATTGTCAGACTTCCAACAATGTGGAGAACAGCATGTTATAAATATCCTCTTATTCATGTCTCTGTGTCATACGTACAAGATATAAAACCAAATAAATTGTCATGTGTTTGGGTGCTCCAGTGCATATTTTATAGGACTAAGTACATGCTATTACAAGGTCTTAGATCACAGTCAGATAGCATTGTTAATGTCAAAGTGATATAATAAACAAAATAAGTAAACCAAAGTGAAATAATTAAAATTAAATAAACAGTATTTTTTATCAAATATCCAGGATGATGAGCTCCTCTTGCCATGTAATTCATATATGGGAATTATAGAAAGATAGAATGTGTTGGTAGATAAGAACCATTTGGCCCATTTAGTTTTCCCAATTTTAACAATACATTTATTAGTACCTAGTTTTATCTTAAATGTAGGATAGCCTTGTGCCTATCCCACGCATGCTTAAACTCCTTCAAGAAACCATACCAAAAGCAGGCCTATTAAGGTGGCACACACATAAAGACATACAAAAAGAGAGCTTCTACTGTTTAGCCAAAATATAAAGTGGACATTTATAACAATCCTAAAAAGCAATACCTCTCCCTATGCAGCCAAGAATTACACTAGCATTTCCTGCTGCTCTATTACATTGTCTAGAACAGGGGTCCTCAAACTTTTTAAACAGGGGGCCAGTTCACTGTCCCTCAGACCGTTGAAGGGCCGGACAATAGTAAAAATAAAAACTATAAAGAAATTCCTATCCACACTGCATATATCTTATTTTGAACAAAACGAGAACAAATACAATATTTAAAGTAAAGTTAAATCAACAAACTTACCAGTATTTCAATGGGAATAGTGTGCCAGTCAGAGCCCAGGAATATGATGCCAGTCAGATGCCCAGGAATATGATGCCAGTCAGATGCCCAGGAATATGATGCCAGTCAGATGCCCAGGAATATGATACCAGTCAGATGCCCAGGAATATTTTGCCAGTCAGATGCCCAGGAATATTTTGCCAGTCAGATGCCCAGGAATATGATGCCAGTCAGATGCCTAGGAATATGATGCCAGTCAGATGCCCAGGAATATGATGCCAGTCAGATGCCCAGGAATATGATGCCAGTCAGATGCCCAGGAATATGATGCCAGTCAGATGCCCTGGAATATGATGCCAGTCAGATGCCCAGGAATATGATGCCAGTCAGATGCCCAGGAATATGATGCCAGTCAGATGCCCAGGAATATGATGCCAGTCAGATGCCCAGGAATATGATGCCAGTCAGATGCCCAGGAATATTTTGCCATTCAGATGCCCAGGAATATTATGCCATTCAGATGCCCAGGAATATTATGCCAGTCAGATGCCCAGGAATATTTTGCCAGTCAGATGCCCAGGAATATGATGCCAGTCAGATGCCCAGGAATATGATGCCAGTCAGATGCCCAGGAATATGATGCCAGTCATATGCCCAGGAATATTTTGCCAGTCAGATGCCCAGGAATATGATGCCAGTCAGATGCCCAGGAATATTTTGCCATTCAGATGCCCTGGAATATGATGCCAGTCAGATGCCCAGGAATATTGTGCCATTCAGAGCCCAGGAATAGTGCTCGTTATCCCTCCCTCCTCCCCCGCTTCCCCATCACTTACCTCCAGCTGCTGTGTCCCCGGACGTCTCGAGCGGTGTCCTCCTGTGGAGGAGGGAAACAGTTACCGGATCCGGATGTGACGTAACGTCACATCCGGTCGCGGTAATTTTTTATTTTTATTTTTTTTTCTTCCTGCAGCCGCATCCTTTGCGGCTGCCCGAAAGAAAAAAAAAAGTAAACAGTGCGTGTTGGGTGCTGGCAGCACCCCCCGCGGGCCACATAAATGTCCTCAGCGGGCCGTATGTGGCCCGCGGGCCGTAGTTTGAGGACCCCTGGTCTAGAACATTTAAGTCCTCTGAAATTATTACTCCTACATCCCTTTCCTTGGATGTAACAATAATCTATGTTCTGCCCAAGATGCATTATTTTAATAGAAACACAATAGTGCTCTTTATGTGTTTCCACATAAAGAACCCAATGTAAAAAAGGCTGCCAAATCGCAACTTATACTCAATGTCTTGCTCATTAAATGCACATAAAACAACCTTCCACAGGTAGAATACACGAATCCCGACCAATCACTCAATGAAGTCTCCTAGTGCTGTGTAAAAGATGAAAGCATCCGATAGTGAAGACATAATTTACTAAAAGAATAAAATACAAAGCTTACGTAATTAGCTTTGCAAAACCATGAGGAATCTCACAATAAACACTTGAGGCACATATGGTGCATACATCTAGAAGTCCTGAAGTCTAGCAGTGCGACAAACACAGCTTCAAAGTAACGAGAACTGATTGTGGAGCAGGAGCTCCTCCTTAGTATCCTCCACCAGCATTATGAGTTTCCCCCACCTGAGGGTTTATTTAAGGTGCATGGATCTATGTTGCTCATCATGGTCTTATATAGTTCCGGCTTAAAGCTTCAGAAAATAAATGTGCAATACATATGCTACTTCCTAAAAAAAAAAAACACGCTACTAATGATACGCGGAAATACCTGTGAGCACAAGCATAGTCAGAACATTTTAACAAACACATAATACAAAAAGTACGTAAGAAAAAAGGAACCAATCAGTCTAAAAACATAGTATCAAATAGAGTCTGCAGATGCAATAGCATCCCCAGACTAACAATATCAATGAAAGGCATATATTAATGTTGACAACTTTGTTTGTTGTATCATATAAATGTAGAATACAAAAATAAGTATATATATATATATATATATATATATATATATATATACACACACACACATAAATAATTAAATAATACATATAAAAATATTAAGTATAACATTAATGATTGTATTATTAGATTAAAAAGGTGTTTTTTTTGTAATTCAAATTGTATAGTTTTTTTCCCTATAGGTTTATGCAAAAGGGGGGTAGGATTTGATTGAGAGGTAATGGGTTAGGAAGAGCAAGTATGATACAGCAGACATAATATAAAAATACAGATGCATAGGCAAAGCATTCCATATATTAATATTTAACATAGGAAAAATAAACGATAATCCGAGTTATACCAAAGGGGTGTGTCTTACGAAATAGACGTGGAGAGAAAGTGTATTTTACTAAGGTTGATACATGGATTAGTAACTTTAAAAGTAGAATTCAATGTCAATGAAGAAACAGTGTTTATACATAAAATGGGGAGGGATAAGTCAGGGGTACACGTGGGGGGGGGAGTAAGCTGAATAAGACTGTCAGTTTTGTGAAATACCATAGAACATATAAGATATGTTCAACACTTTTTCTGCTCTGAGAACCTTAATAAGAACCTTTACTCACACCATCTAGTTTTATTCACCAGACCGTTTGCCTTGTGCGTTGCAGGAGAAACCTCAATATGCAGGTGTCATGCTTTGTACTTAAGATTGGTTGTATAGTGTTCCGCTACAGAGAGCTGGAAAGCCAGAATTTGAATTTGGTTTGCTCAGTTGGTGTCCATTTAAACAAAATAGGTTTGGACATCTTTAATACTTCTTCAGTGAGGGATTGAATTTGCGCTTGTGGGTGGAATAGTGCCTTCCCAGCTTTGCCTTGAACGTCCTTGCAGTGGTGCTTTGAGAGCCTCAAGGATTGCATTGGACCATTTTGCCTTTTGCGGCTTGGGCAGGTGAGACCTGGCTAAGCATGGGCAGATAATCGAGACAATTTATAGCACCCAAAGTGTATAAGTTTAATGTCTATTGGACATTGTTGATGGCAATTGGGCAGGAAACTAAATGTGTCTCCTGTGAGGGTTGTCTTGGTGCAGTTAGGTCTAAATGTTGATCCTCCAGCCCTCAATGGGAGAATCATGGTAGAGTGCAGAACACAACAAAAATGTTATCAACCATTGTTTTTAACTTTGGTAAATATATTAATCCAAACCCAGTTATGTTGTTTATGACAGAGTTGCTCTGTACATCAGTACTTCATGCAGTTACCTGGGGAACAGGTTTTGTGTCTGTGCCCGCAGGCTTAGTGGTATGTAGCCTGCCATCTTTGGCTACACCACCTAAGAAGGTCCCAGTATAATCAGTGCACACACTCACAATGTTTCCTGCTACTTATGAGAATCACGGCTAATATCCCAGTAAAAACGTGTGCCTGACATGCGTTTCGACACAGCTCCTGCTGTGGATCGCATGGCTTTATTAAGGGCTTACAAGAGAATGAATGAAAAGTTGGCCATTTATATATCCCCGCTTCAGTGTGTGATTGGCTGCCGTTACATTCTCAGCAAGCCAATCCGCTATTGGTAGGCATGTCTTAAATTCAGGAATCACTGAATAGACTCTTTGTGTCTCTTCAGGCATTTTCAGAATGAACCAGTCTGCTACTAGTATGTGTGGTTAGAATTTGAGAATTGCCGAATTGGCTCTTTATGTCTTTCATAACAGATAATGTATTTATCCCCATTATCTAAAATGGGGATAAAGACACTCTGCATTGACGGTTATAATTAAGCCCTTCACTGTCAATCCATTAAAAAGTGATAGCTCCGTTTATTTATGACTAAAATGTACATTTCTTTTAACACCTTATATTCCATAGCATATTGTATTTCAATAACCTACCATTAAGTACTCTTAATGCAGATTATTTATGTGTTTAATACTAGCAAGTGACCTTTAGTACAGTTTGCACATTATTTTTCGTTGTCTCTTCCATATCCCTATATCCAGAAATAGAGTATCCAGTTTCTTTGGAAAAAGAATCCTCACAAGCAATGTTAGATACTCAGGTTCATGATATCTTTTGTGAGTGGCAACCATTAGTGCTATTTATGCTACCATACACGTTTCTCGTTTGATTCTATTTTTACTTAGGTCTCTTCATGCTGGAAGATAAATATCTCCTGAGGCTAATAAGAGAAGTATCAGATATTGCTAATCTGTTGGCTTTTTCAAAGTATTTTCCATGCTGTATAAGATTTATTTGTTATGTGCCTTAAAGGGACAATTCTTGCCTCCATTCATGATATTTTTCAGGCCTGACACAGGTGCATTCAACAACTGGTCTATCGTTTTCACGGTGCATTGTGTAATTGAAGAGCACATTGACAATATTCAATAGGTGGCTGGATGATATGTGTATACTCATGGTTAGCTATAGGGTTGTCTACTTACAGTAAGATGCTGTATCCCTGATCTTAGGACCCCTCTGATCATCATCCACATCAAGAAACAACCTATATATCTATATTCCTTGTTATTCCGCAGGTGATGCTATGTCATTGTATATAACAGTAAATACTGATTTAAAAAGTATATACAGTTATGCATGGGTATTCCTTCACTTTTATTGTGGTGATTGATTGGCATATGTGTTACATGTGTGGTTTGATGCATAACATTAAAAATTACTGGGGGCGTATCCGGCCATCGGGGAGAATAGCGTCGTGAAACCACAGCTCCCGCCTGATCTCACTAGTTTAGCCTGCAAATGTCTTTAAACACACAGCCATGAAGAAAAATAAGAGGGGCCCATCTACTATGAATACTTTCATACTCCCGCCGAGCTCTCAACGCAACAACGAGGTGAAGTGGAAGCCTACTCACCCGCAGACTCCCGTTCTTCGGAAGATGCCGAAGTCGGCCCATCCTCCTCGCACACAAGGGCTGACATTCTGGCGCTGACACACCAAGTCTTCACCTCAGCACCCTGGAAGGAGGACTTCGGAGTCCTGATTGCTGAGCTTAAACAAACGGTGACTGACACGGTGACTGACACGGTGACGACGCTGCGTACAGACCTGAAGGGCCTAGATCACCGGTTGATTAAACAAGAAGCCGCGACAGAGCAACAAGCTCTGAAAATCACCCATCTATCCACTGTCTCAACGCAACACTCTCTATCTTGCAGATTACAGCAGGAGAATTGAAGATCTCGATAACAGGAGCCGGAGACATAACATTCGCATTAGAGTCCTACCTGAAACCTCCTTACCTGTGGAAGATACAGGAGCCTTGTCGGCCACGGTTTTTAACACCCTACTGGGCAGGCCCCCGGACACGGTTCTACAAATGGATCTGGTGCATCGAGCCCTAAGACCTCCCACCGCTCCATCGAGGGATATTATATGTTGTGTGACGGACTACCGGGAGAAGGAAACCATTCTCCGAAAGGCCAGAGAAGTTGGCCCCTGGTCGTTCCAGAATATTTTATCAGGACTTATCGGACTTAACACTACAGGCCCGAAAGGCCCTGCGCCCATTGACGCATGAACTGCAACGATCTGGCAGACAATATTATTGGGGACACCCATTTAGCCTCCATGCGCGAGATGGCGCCTCCACAAAGACCTTACGAGTATACCAGGAACTAGATCAGTTTCTTGCTGACTTGGGTTTACCTGCGATTCGAGTGCCAGACTGGAACCTTCCACTTCCAAGACGAGAGCCAGGTGGTGGACCCCTACCTCAACTCTCGAGAATACGCGCATCGTCCCGAAGCCGGAGACCCACACGACCAGTGCCAACCGCTCCGGGACCCCCTGGAGCCTCGACTCCTCGCGAGGAGACAGAGGAATAAACTCCTTACAGGGCTGAGTGTCTCTGCTTCCTTGGCCTCCGGTTCAATGTACAGGTCTATACCAGCCATTACTACACCCTTAACGGGCCCACGCGGACATGGAAGTGGGATGTATCCCTGTTGGAAGAACTGTTTTCATCCTAAGGCGACCGCACCCGTGAAGTTCCTATGACTGCAGCGGCACGGAATGGACCTATCGACTCATACCATGCCTAAGGCGATCTGTATCAGAGGAGCCTGGATTGTTGAATTAAAGTCACACATACAGCCTTATTGCCACAATTCCTGTTTTACGAGAAGGATACGTTGGAGTTACCTATTAATCACCCTTGCCTATTAGGACCTGTTTGCGTCTGATGATCCCCGGGCATGGAAGTGTGAGCCTCCAGTGACAAGTTACAGGACATAGGCCCGTTTATCATTCCAAATCATGTGGCTCCACTGTATATGACCAAAACTTATTGTTTTCCTTCTGAGTGGTTTATCACCTGACCGAATACGTTTGCACAGGGCCGTGAGTATATGTTAGAATGTTAAAATTTTACTGAACGATCTATGATGTTGTCATTCCCCACTGCCTGTAGCACTTTTCAATAGCCGAAAGCATCCCCCCTAAACATCTATCCAGCCCCTAAAACCTGCACATATATAGACTACATAAAATCTAAACCTTGCAACACAGGTACGTCCTTATACGCTGAGGTCCCATCACCACACGGTATACCCGTCGCCTCCCCCATACCTTCACGGATGCATTTCACCCCGCAGTAGTTGGACCAGACATAGCGTTAGTCACTATCTGTGTTGACCCGGCTGACCTCGGGAGAGTGGGAAAAAAAAAAACCTCAGTTATATGTTACTTCTAAACTTAGGCTGTGATATATATAGGTGTACATATGTACATGTGTGTAAAGACATATTAAATGTGATTGCACTGTTACATTATCTGTTTGCTATAGTGTTCTTTAATTAGTTTTTTACATGTGCATTTCTGCTTAGTATCTAGGGACTGTCCCATTTTGGTACTTGGCATCTATTTTGTGGTCTGGTGGACATCGAGATTTTTGTAGAGACCCACTGTGGTCCTCTCCCGTGATTGCCGGGCACGGCCCCGGACCCCTATTGCGTCCTAGAAATATTGTCGGGTCTCTGAGACACACAACCAGATATAATCGTGTGCCCACATACCCGCAATAGACGCTCCAGGTCTTACTGTTACCCCCCCTCCCCCGTTGTAATGGACTGTTCCCAGGCGCTTGGGGCGTATATCCCTGCGAAACTGACTGTGGTCTCCATAAACACGAAAGGTTTAAATATCCCTGAAAAATGTTCCCACTTAATTTGTGACCTTAAAATCCAAAAGGCGTCTGTGGCCTTTCTGCAGGAAACGCATTTCCGGACAGGTTCCCACCCTAGCCTTACTACTTCGGCATTTCTTACAGGCTATTACAGCTGCGACCCTTTAGCCAAAATCAAGGGTGTAGCCATCCTTTTTTTAAAACATACCCCATTTGAAGAAACCGCACAATTAATCGACCCAGATGGTAGATATATCTTTATCAAAGGCAAAATTGCCGGTCAAACGTACACGTTCGCTAACGTATACCTCCTGAACAAATGCCAACATAAGTTCTTGTCTGTGCTCCTTAGAACACTGCGCCCCTTTCAGGAAGGGATCCTGGTATTCGGGGGAGACCTCAATATAGCTCTAGAACCACACATAGACACATCTGGAGGCTTAGCATTAGCACCGTCCCATATCAATAAGAAAGTTAAGCCCTTATTACAAGATCTCCAACTGGTAGATGTCTGGAGAGCCCTACATCCCACAGACAGAGACTATAGTTTTTATTCACACCCACAAAACTCATATTCCCGTATAGACTACCTGTTTCTCCCATACTACCACCTGCCTTTACTGACTTCCGCAACATACGGTGTAATATCCTGGTCTGACCATGACCCGTTCACCATTTCTATGACATCTCCTCTAGTTAGACCGACTGACACTGACTTGACAAATACCACCACTGCCCTTCTGAAAGAATATTTTTCACATAACTTGACCCCAGACGTCCCCCTCCCCACGATCTGGGAAGCGCACAAATGCGCAGTTCGTGGTCACTACATCAGACATTGCACCTTACAGAAGAAACTGCATTCCTCTCGACTAACCACACTATATACACAAATAGCTGCTCTTGAGAGCAAACATAAATCCACTCTCGACAACGTTGAATTTCTAGAACTGACTAAACTTAGAAAAGATTTAAATGAGATCCTAAATTTAACGACCCAGAAAACCTTCACACGCCTTAGGGCGTTGTACTACGAGCACGGAGACAAACCCGGCAAGTATTTGGCCAGAGCTCTACGCAGGCGTAGGAAATCCCAGGCGTTTGTGTCTTACTACACATCGCTCTACAATCTCCATCACCCACCCCTGACCAAATACACCGGAAAAACCTTGCCATCCAACAATAGCTGTCAAAATATGTAGTTCGTAAAATAACAACAGAGGATGCTAGGTCCCTGGAAGGTCCAATCACTATAACAGAGTTTGCGTCTGCCCTTAAAGATTCTAAAACAGGTAAATGTCCTGGCTCTGCAATCCTGACTGGCGCTAACCTACATCCACATTCACTGACTGTGCTACAATTTCCCTGATCCCAAAGGAGGGGAAGGATCCTGACATTTTCAGTAACTACCATCCAATTTCCCTTCTTAACGCAGACATTAAACTTTTCTCTAAAATAATATCAGCCCGCCTCAACCGTTTTGTCCCGCATCTGATCCATCCAGACCAGGCGGGTTTTGTCCCGGGGCGGGAGTCCAGGGATTGCACCATCCGAGCCCTAAATCTGATCCACAGCGCCCACGCATCGGGCACCCACACAGTCTTGCTCTCTACAGATGCCGAAAAAGCCTTTGACCGGCTAGACTGGTCTTTCATGATGGAAACCATGACATGCATGGGATTTGGACCTAACATACTGAGATGGATTGCCTCCCTGTAATCCTGCCCCTCGGCCAGAGTCCGCGTAAATGGTGCGCTTTCCACCCCATTCCAGATCTGCAACGGGACGAGACAGGGATGTCCCCTGTCACCCTTATTGTTTGTGCTCTCGCTGGAGCCCTTCATGGAAGCGATACGACAGAACCCAGACATAACAGGTCTGCAGGTACATAACGTGCATCATAAGGTTTTAGGTTACGCAGACGACCTGTTATTTGCATTGTCCAACCCCATTATCTCTTAGCCAAATGTACAAAAGGAATTCAAAATATACGTTGACTTCCCATTCCGATGGAACTCAGATAAGATCAGATATCTTGGGACCTGGCTACCCGGGGAGCTATCCAGGCTCTATCAATATAATTTTTTGCCAGCCCTGCGTACGTTACAAGACGATTTTCGAGTTTGGTCACCCCGACACATTTCCTGGGTGGGTAGGGTCAATGCTGTTAAAATGAACGCCCTTCCCAGACTATTGTACATATTTCAAGCATCACCCATTAAAATCCCCCCAGCTTTCTTTTCCTCATTGCGTACCTCAATCATACGATTTATGTGGGCAGGGAAACTCCCCAGAATCAGATTTGACCTAATAACTCGCCCCAAGATTCAAGGAGGCCTAGGTTTGCCCTGTCCCCGCACTTATTATAAAGCAACACATCTGCTGCGCATCTTAGAATGGGCATACAACCCCCCCCCCCCCCACAAACAATGGATACCCCTGGAGGGACATACTTCCACAATCCCGCTGGGCAACTTGTCGTGGATCTCACCACAGTGTGCTAAACATGCCGCAAAACTTAACCCCCTGACATTAGCCACCCTATCGGTTTTCCATTCCGCGACTAGACCCCACTCCCTCACATCACACCCCTCCCCAATGATGCCCAGATGGGGTAATCCCGACTTTGCACCTGGTATGATAGCAGGGCATTTCTTGACCGCCACTGGAGAATTCACTAACACAATAGCCGCCTGCATGACAGACGATAAACCCAAACAGTTACAGGCCTTGCTCCCTGATCGGGTTCCTACACAGATGGAACATTTTCAATACCACCAACTGACGGATTTTATACGCACACTCCCCCAGAAACATAATCTATGTCGACCCCACACTGATTTTGAGGACCTCTGCTCAGGAGAAGCCCTACCCCGACACTGTATCTCTGTTATACAATCTGCTGGTGACATCAAATGTCTCTACGCTCCCACCGTATTTTGGGAAATGGGAAAACGCCCTCCAGCTTACTCTGACCCCATTGCAATGGGAAAAGATCTTCACGCTAACACATAAAACATCCTCCCAGACCAAGACACAGGAAATAGGTTACAAACTCCTATCTCAGTGGTACAGGACCCCCTCCCTCCTTCATAAAATATTCCCTGATTGTCCGGATACTTGTTGGCGTTGTGGTGGAGACGGGGGCACAATGTTGCACATTTGGTGGGAATGTCCTCTCATCACGCCCTACTGGACGGCGATCCATAATACGCTACAGAATTTTATTGATCACCCACCCCCAGGAGTCCATTATTATGCACCCCCCCTACTTTGAAAGAATGGGTAGGGAAAGTGGAGTCGATTCGGTGGATGGAAAGCATTATTGCCACATCCGAAAACCGGGTAAACTTCATAATGGTTTTATTGGCTTGAATTTTTGGATTCCCCACAGATGCGGTCCCTGGTGTAGCTGCTCCCCACGCGCCTGTCATGTAGATTTTTTGTTTCTATTTACCCGGCATTTTTTAAATTATCAGAAATGACACGCTGCATTTTCTCAATTACATTGAATCTAGCCGTTGTATAATTTGTGTGTTCATGCTATGTTGAATACCTGCTGTGTATGGTTTACATGTACGATATGTTCACCCCATGTTATTAATGATGTCATCCCCTTTGCTCCCTTTTCCATTTTCTGTACCCCACCCCCTCCCTATTTTTTTTCTCAAAAAAAACAACAACAAAACAAAATAAAGTTTGATTTATGAAAAAAAAAAGAAATTACAGTTTTTTTCCTACGGTAATTTTTCCATTATATCCCAATATCATATTTTGTACAAATATTCCAATCAATAATTTTTTGTCTAAAATTTGCTATTATGGCATCTATGTAACAATTTCGAAATGAAAAAAACTCTTATACACTGAAATGTTTTTAATGTACTTTTAGGCCCATTAAAGTACAGTTCTCCAACTAAAAGCTGGGGAATTGAAATTACAGAATTTATGAAATTGTATCTGATTGCAGCCTTTATTCAGATGTAATCAGTGCTTTTGGAATAGCCCAAAGCCTGTGCTTCAAAGATAGACAACATTTTCCCAGTGTGAATGCTTCTGAAGTGTCAGCCCGAGATTGTCCTGGAAGAAGGAATTTTACAACTTCCAGCTTTTTTCCCAATCTGTCCCCATTTCAGAGCAGATCATGCAATATTGAATAAAAAGAACATAAACAGGTTTTAACAAAGTGTTAGCATCTTGTTTCAGTCATTTTGTTCACTCGTTTATTTTTCTCTATCAATTGATGACCCATATTTGTAGACTTGATTGAAAAGTGTATGAGTAAAGTCATCACATAGCAGCTTCAGACTATTATAACATCATTCATCAGGTCATATTTAATAAACTAGAAGAGATACAGGAGAACATATCATATCATCAGTCCATCTATAAATAATATGTATTTCCTTAAAAAAAAAAGACAGAGTGTTGATTTTCTTTGCGCATGAATAATTGTATTTACACCACACAGTTTGTCATACTAAAAATTACAATGGAATCCATTTGCCAATAACAAAGCTATAAACAAAATTTGCAAGGATGGAAAGGGTAAATGAATTCCTATGTTGAATCTGATTTACAATCAGAGGAGTCAAACACGATGGTAAATCGGACCTAACTGAACTGGATGATCTTGGCTGTGTCTCTTCATATTTCTTATAACCCGTAAAACCAATCTGTGTGTCTCTAAGCAAAGGAAGATTTAAGGATGAAACTGACCCTGATAAATGATCCTTACAGGAAAGTGCTGTCTAAAAGAGAGGTGATTAAAGGTGGACCTGATAATTACCCTCGAAAAAAAGTGTCAGCACCTGCTAGGACTGTGAGATTGGCTGGTCAGGACTGAGACATTTGATTATTTATATATCTACATACAACTCCAGTGTTTTATATATAAGGAAAATTCAGAGGTTGATACCACCTGAAATGGCATCTAAAAAAGGCAATGAGCAGAATACTGCTTCTAAAAAGTTGAAAGTCAAAGAAAAACGTAACATAGAATTGGGGGAAAAAAGAGATTCTGGAATTGAAGCACATTTCTCACCTCAACCTATAAAAACTCAAATTAATATGGATTCCACAGATGCACAAGATACAAGAATGAATATACCTGAAGTGGATACCCCTAAACAAATATTTAATAGTCCTGCAGAAATAAAGAAAGGTGGGATAACTCCTGAATATCTAAAGAAATGCTTGGAGTTACAATTTCAGTCAATCAAAAAGGAATTTTCACTGCAGTTTGGAGAATTTAAAGAAGATATCATGAGGTTAGGAGATAGAGTGAAACCAACGAAGATAAAATTGAGCAAATAGATTTTACTCTTAATGAGACAGACGATAAAGTTCTGAAACTGAATCAAAAAATTCAAGATCTGGAGGTAAAACTGTCTGACATGGAGGACAGGAGTAGGAGAAATAATATAAGAATCCGAGGAATTGTCGAACCAGTGACACAAGAAAAATTGATACCCTATTTATTGGAACTTTTTGGAAGTATGGGTGTGTAAAATCTGGGGGAAACAGAGATTGAAAGAGCTCATCAGTGTGGGATCTCTAAAAATATACCGGCAGGGGCACCTAGGGATATCATTGTGAGATTTACATATTAGAAAAATTTAGAAACCTAATATTTTTTCAGGACTTATCATTCCAGACTCTTCAAGGCAGAAAAGCGTTCAGACCAATTTTGGACTACTTAAAACAGAGACAGATTAAATACTGGTGGGGGTTCCCGGTAAAAATTTGCTTACTTCAAAACGATAAGATTTTTTCTTTTAATAAAGTTAAGGAGGCACAGGAATGGTTAGAAAGAAACTTAGAGAGCATGTATAAAAGGGAGAAAAGGAAGAAAAAGATACAAGAGAAAGAACACATGGCATAGGCATATATATTCTCTATACAGAAATGGAAAATATAAGAGAGAGGGTTATTATTATTATTTTTTTTTCCTCTCTCTCCCTGGGGGAACTACTAAAATTTTACAAGATGACATTTTTTTTTTTTAGGACTAAAACACAAATAGGCAGGAAACATTAAAGCTTTAAATGATATGTTTGTAATATAATGCACTGAAATTGTATACAGGGGGAAATATTAATAGGTATAAAATTAGATAGTTATTTACGCAATATATGGATTGGGTTGAATAGCTGGTAAGCAACCACATAGTAAATTGATATAAAAGCACGTAAAGGAAGAAGAAGATAAAAGATAGATTTTCTGATCAGGCAAGGCATTGAAATTGCTATGATTCAGGAAACACATTGGACCCAAAAATTTGCTGAGAAATTATCATTTGGTAAATACCCATATATGGAATGTGCGTCCCTACCAACACAAAAAAAGAGGGGGGGGGGGGGGGGTAGCTAAACTAATAGCAGAAAAATTCAAATATGAGTTACTCCATAAAGTTATAGATCCTGAAGGTATATATGTACTGATCATTTGTAAATTGAACGATAAAAAATACACATTTTTGAATGTCTACATCCCTAATAAGGGTCAGGTGGGCTTCCTGAATGGGCTCATGCAGAAGATGCATGACCTCATTCAGGGATCCTTCTTCATGGCCGGTGATTTTAACTGCATTCTAGACCCAGAATGGGACAAGAAAGTAGTGAGTGGTGTGAGGATAGATAAATCAATCTATGGTCTGGCAGGTGCTTTTAATGAATTTCTGGGCAAACACAAACTATATGATCTTTGGAGAACCCTCCACCCGGAGGAGAGAGATTACACATTTTACTCCAACCGTTTTAAGTCATATTCTAGATTAGATATGTGCTTGGTTCATGTACATATGGTCAAGAACTGTACGAAGATAGATTTCAATGTTTTAAGAACCAAATATGGTTTATCCACTGGAGAATTATTTAGATTATTTAGAATAAAACATTTCTCACAGGAGGGAATATATATAGGAGGGGGGAAAGAGATTCTAGATGAAGCGGTAAAACTGTTCAATAATGAGCCAAAGAAACAGATTTTGAAAATATGTTCAGGATTGATAAAACAAATAAATAGATACCCGGTACCTTTTGCGTGGGCCTCATGGGAAAGAGAACTAAATATGAATATAGATGTCATAGAGTATGAGAAGAAGTGGCAGAAGGGATGGCATACGATAAGGAAACATGCCCACTGTTTAAACCTTCAGGAAGTATTTGTCAGAGGATGTAACAGGTGGTACATGACCCCCAGTAGGTTAAAAAAAATTAATCCAAAAATAGAGGATCAATGTTGGCGATGTAAGAACAGTAAAGGGACCATGCTGCATATTTTCTGGGAATGTTGTGAGGTGGAGGAATGTTGGAAAGAGGCTTTTCTGGCTGTTTCACAAGTCATTGGTAGGAATTGCCCAGGTACCCCGCAGATGGCTCTCTTTCATCAAGAGGGGATCAATAAAAAATAAATTCCATTGATTACGCATATTCTTTTGGCAACTAAGCTGGTGATAGCCAGAAAATGGAAACAAAACAGTAAAAAACACTGGGCCCACGTAACGAACCAAATTTATTCCCAACAGCTAATGGAAAAGGGTTATTATATTTTCAGAACTGATCTAGATAAGTTTAAAGATATTTGGGAAAAAAGGAAAGTGGAATAAAACATTAAGTATACAGGAAAATACTTGAGAGATATGCCCCCCCTTGGAGCCCCTCCAACCCTGTAGTGAGATTTTCGTCCTTATCAAGTTAGATTAAAACGATGCATTTTCATATTGAGTGGATACTTTGGCTTTCACAATTCCTTTGCCTCTAATGTTTATTGTTTGTATGTTTGTTAAGGTAATGTCGATATATGTTGTTAGATTTGTATATGTTTTGAAGATGTAATAGTCGAGTGAATAACGTTTTTATGAGAATATTTATATAACTGTAAAATTACCTATAAAGGCTGTTTTTTGATATTTTCATAATAAAAACAATTTTAAAAAAATGGGTTCACTCATCCATCCATTTGGATGCTGTTAATATGCATGGAATGGTTTATGGAACATGTGGTACAGATGATAATGTGGAAAGGTGTGCATGGAATGGTTTATGGTTAGTATGTAAGTTACAGGGGATAATGTGGCAAGGTGTGCATGGAATGGTTTATGGTGAACTATTACTCTGATCATGTTGCTGCTGGCTCTAACATTAGTTTTCAGACGAAATTTGTATCTGCCGAATTCCCTCACCCTACCTTCATTCCGAAATGATGATGTAACTACAGCATAATTCTATTAGTAACAAAAATAATGGATGAATTTAATCTGAAAATATATTTGGTTCAGACAAAACTAAAAAAAAAATTAGTCTAAATGCATGAAAAGAACATGTTTGCAGTGCCCAATTGTTTTACTGTTTGTAAAAGGCTCCTGCACCATTTGCATGGTTTATATTCATATTTCTGATGCTGAGTGGCCCCACCATTGGTGTTCAGTGTAGCCTTCAGTGTTAATCACTGATTGGGAGGTGCAGACCTTGTAAGCTTTGTATTCTTGAGTTAAGGATCCTCAATACAGAAAAGGCACCAAGCACTCTCCAACAATTAATACAGATAATTAGGGATTTTACCCCAATGGGAACACACCCGTGGTTGAGCGGCAGATGGTAAACCATTGAGGACTTTGCTGCCCCACAACTGTATAGTTATTGAAGACGGTCTGGAAAGCTTAACAGAATAACACAGGGCTAATAGAAAAATGGTCAGTAAAAGCAAACTGGTCAGGACTAAATAGTCTGGGCTGGCAGCATTCAGGAAGAGTAGAATAAATGGGCAGGAGTCAAAACCAAGAAATCAGATCAAAGGGTTAGGCAGGAGAGAAGCCAGGGTCAGAAGCTGGGGTCGAACAGGAATAGAGGCAACACAAGCAGGAATCGGCAACAGAAAATCCGGATATATATACTAGTGAAGCTTCAGGAACACAAGCAATGCATCAGCCTGCTAAGGAAGTTTAAATAGCCCTCCATGACTTGAGACCTCCTACAGACCAATTAGTGGGGAAGGAGGAAAAATGATATAATGCCCCTTTAACTGGGATATTGAATATTCATTTTCAGTTAAATCACTGTGCTCCAATCCAGCCGATGCTGCAGGGAGTGTGTCCAGCCACCCAGCAAGCCTCAAGCAGGCTGCAGAAGCAGCAGAGCAGCGCGATGGAGCTTCGATGGAGGTATTCGGTGGGGTTCCCTATGTGAAATCCAACTCTTACATTCTTCTTTCTCTATCCCAAACCACTATATTTACTGCCAGTAAATAAAATATTATAAATGTTTGAGTGAGTCAAGAAATAAGTTTCAACTTAATCTGTACTATATATTAATTTCCTTTGCCCTCGTCATGCTATATAATTTGTTTACCAAGCCTGGACTTAATTTTGCTGCCTTTCTATCAAATTGATTTCACTCCTTCTATCACTTTCGGTTTCCTCTCACTGGTAGCAAAATAAGATCACAAGACTGTCAGAAATGATAAAAAATGATGGTTATTTTTTAAACAATTATGAGGAGTGATCTCATTCAGCTAAATAAAATTATTTGACATAGATTTGTTGTTTTAATTACTAAGGTACTTTCTCTTGTGTTTTTCAAAATTCCATTATAGAAGGAATTTTAATATTATCAATTAAATATTTCTACAATTAAATATATATTATATATTTTTTAATGTTCTAGTAGAATACTCATTCTGTTGTAGAAGTTACAGTACAAACAGAAGCCCATATTCTACTTTTTGCTTTTCATTTCGTTCCTATTTTTTATAGTATCAGGAGAACTTTAGTCATATGCATACTTATTGGCTGGGAAAATACATTTCAGCCAATCACTACTGTCAGATTCAGAGGCCTACTCCTTACCTTGCCCTATTCCCCATGTCCAAGGGAATCTCCTCCCTCGAGGTCTCTCGAGTAGCAGATAAACCTTGCCACCGCAGACACCTCGTCGTTCCCCGTCAGAAGTGTTGTGTGCGCGCTGCGGCCATCTTTCCAGGGTTCACTTTTTTTATGTACAGGCTCCAGGACCATGTAAATGTTACGAAGCGCCATGTTTAATTATATATATGGGGCAGCTCAATTTTTCTCACTAACATTTAAGAATTTGACCTCAAAAAAAGATTATTTGAAATGTATCAAATGTAAACATATATATATATATACTACATACTTCATTTGAAGACCATGTATGTGCTAAATCGATTTAATCTAATTATATTATAACTATTGTATCAAGAGAGTAATGATATGATAATTGGACCATAAGGCTTTACATCTCCTGAAACAATATAGCATGTTGACGGGACTGTGGATCATATTGCAAATCATTGTTAGACTCACTTGTTCTAGATTAAAATCTGGTATATCGATCATCATACTGTTATATAAAAGCCAACCTAGTGCAGATAACATATTTTACTAAAGCTACAGTTTGCATTTATGGAACATAGATAAAACAGGAGCTTCAGACATAAATACCGTATTTGCTCGATTATAAGACGAGGTTTTTTTCAGAAAAAAAATTCTGAAAAATAACCCTCGTCTTATAATCGAGGTCGTCTTATAATCTGACCTCAAATTGAGGTCAGATTATAAAACAGGGATCCAGGTCCCCAGCAGAGCTGCAGGGGACCTGGATCCCCCTCTCTAACAGCAGGGGATGTCTGCGCGATGAGTGCAGACTCCCCCTGCTGCAGCCCGGCACTAACGCCAGGACTTCTATGATGAAGCCGGGTACTTCCGGCTTCGTCATAAAAGTCCCGGCGGTCGTGCCGGGCGGCAGCAGGGGAGGTCTGCGCTCATCACGCAGACATCCTCCGCTGCCCTCCTAGCCACCAGGGAGAATCGGGCAACTGGGGGATGTCTGCACGATACGATACGTGCAGACATCCTCCATGCTGCCCGACATGGCAGTCTATTATGACGGACCAGCTGCCCCCACTAGCCACCAGGGATTGAGTTACAGGTGAGGGGGAGGGAGAGGGCAGAGAGACAGAGCAACAAGGGGAGGGAGGGGGGCAGAGAGACAGGGGGAGGGGGGACAGAGCAATAAGGGGAGGGTGGGGGGAAGAGACAGAGCAACAAGGGGAGGGAGGGGGAAGAGACAGGGGGAGGAAGGGGGGCAGAGAGACAGGGGGAGGGGGGGACAGAGCAATAAGGGGAGGGAGGGGGGGACAGAGCAATAAGGGGAGGGAGGAGGGAAGAGACAGAGCAACAAGTGGAGGGAGGGGGGAAGAGACAGAGACAGGGGGAGGGAGGGGGGCACAGAGTAACAAGGGAAGGGGGGGCAGAGAGAAACAAGGGGGGCAGAGACAGAGGCGAGGGGGAAGTCAAAGGGAGGGGGAGAGAGAGAGAACACTAAAGGGGGGGAGAGAGACAAAGCTGGGGGCAAGGGAAAGAGGGAGCAGCATTGGCACATAAAAGGAAATAAAAACAAGAAATGCATTTTTTGATATCATTTTTATATTTACATAGCAATTTACATGTAAATATATACAAGTTGAACTTTTTTCCTATAGGGTATTCTTTTATTCAGGCTTTTCGTTTTTTTCCTAAAGGAATATCCAAAGTTTGGGGGGTCGTCTTATAATCAGGGTCGTCTTATAATAGAGCAAATACGGTACTCTCTAATTTCTGGGATTGGTATAAGACTAGAATTTCCTTGAGTGTTCTACTTCTAGACCACAATGAAATATGCTTTGCTGTTCTTTGCATAGAATAGCACCTGATGTGCTAACACACCTATAAAAACATATAGATGTGAACCAGTAAGAAATCATTTACATGTGCATACATGATTCCTATCAGAAGAGGACATGCTGGAGCAAATGTTTTCTTTACACAGGAATATTTGGAAATTGTTGTGTCGTCCAAACATCCTAGGATTGTTTTATACCAATGTCTTCAGATGTGAGGGTTATATATATACGCCTCTTTTTATAGTGCTTTTTTTGTATTGATAGTGATACCATCAACATGAAAGAGCTGTGACATTTTTAAAACATATTTTCTTCAAAGATTAAAAACATATTTCTGCTTCACAATGGAAAACAACATAATGCAAAACACAAGCAATAATCCATAACCGATTACCATATGATAATGACAGGTGTGCATAACAACATATATTCCTTTCAATTAATTCAATTTAATATTTATATTAAAACAACGAATTGTTGAACTGGAATATTAAATCGTTTTTATGTATATAATACCAATTGATTGGTGAAGCTAGAATATTAAATGAATCCTTAAAAGGTTACACCATAAGTGCTTCTTACTCATGTAACTATACTAAATAGTAATTAGTAGGCTTTATCTTCACCCTTGTATGGGGTGTTATAAACACCCATTTTAATTATATTGTAAGCTGTTATGGGTTATTGCTTGTGCGGTGTTATTATATATTTTGGTCATTTTAAATTGCTAAGCATTAATGTGTTTGTAATCTTTGACATTATAAAGTTGGGTTTAAATAATAGGTGGATATATTCTGCTATTTAATACATATGTAGGATTATGTATCATAATAGGTGCCCTGTTAGGCGTCCCTTTTGCATTTAATTTCAAGCGTCTGATTTATAGAGTGTAACATTACTTTTATTTGTATAGCACCAACAATGTATGTGGCGCTTGGTACAAAGCCACGTAAATAAAGATATGCATACTGAGTTAGATGAACAAGAATAGACTGATACATGAAGTAGAGAACCCTGCTCACATACTTACAATCTAGAGGGAGTTGGGGACATGAGACAAATAAGGGAGTGAAGAAGCCAAAGGGAAGGTGGTGGTAGTAACAGTATGAAGGATGGTTGGAGCTAGGTGAGTATGGCTAGAGATGAATTCTGTGTGTTCTAGTTGGATGAGTTGTAAGCTTTCTATTCCTTACAGTGCTTGGGGATAGTGAGAGTTGGTTGGATTGGCTAGAGGTTACTTAATAGGTATTCTAGAGAGATTAGTAGTAAGCTTCCTTAAAGAGGTGAGTTTTAAGGAACTTTCTGAAGTTTAATAAAGAGGGAGAGAGCTGAATGCTCAGTGGAAGGGAGTTCCAGAGTGATGGGGCAAAATCTTGCAGGTGCGAGTGGGAAGAGGTTGGACAAGAGCCCAGGTCCATTTGAGGAGTGTAGAGGGCTGCAGGGTAGTATCGGTTAGCAAGAGAGGAAATGTAGGGAGGGGCCAACGAATGAAGGGCTTTGTAGGTTAAAGACAGAATTTTACATTTTATCCCAGAGCAGACGGGAAGCTAATGGAGGGCACGTGCAGCTGAATCAGAATAACGAGCAAGAAAGATTAGCCTGGCAGCTGTATTTGAAATTGAATATTCTACCCTATTTATATTCTTTTTGGCATATTGTATCAGCTTTATCTTTAAGCAAAAGTATCATCCCCTTAACACACTTCAAAACCAGAGGCTATCTAAATGTACCTTTTCTGGTTAAACACTTTGTTGTTAATATTATTATTATTATTATTATTATTATTATACAATACAGACAAAATATTGTCCACATTTTGAAAAATATCCACAAGTCCACAAAGCCAGGCCACAAAGGAGCACACATGTTTTTGTCTCTGGAGGTCAATTATTTACCCTGTTGCAATAGAGGACAAGTGCAAATGTTTCACATGTATGTATGCTTTAGATAATCCTTTAATAGTACAAAACAGTGGTCTAGATCAGTTGTTATTTCAGTCTTCATGGCAGGAATGTTGCATGTCTGAATGGTTCTTGTATGTACAGTTGCTTCACTGCCATTCTATATGGTGCCCTTATTTCCCTTTTTATTTTTATCCTATTTTTTTGATGTTGCATCTATCCAATCTGATTTCCAGGACACTATGTACCTTGAGTATTGAGCGATAGAGGATGGTGCAGTTCCCCTTTTTAAACCTTGTTTAGAATCAGACTTAGGGACAGTCTATTTGTGTTGCAGTTGCTAATCTTCTAATAAATGCATGACACAATCATTAGTATCTACTACTTCAAACATAAGTCCAAAGATCAGGAGGTTGTTATCCTTTCATGCCTATTTCCTAATCCTGAATGTCCTCTTCATTAATTTGGCAAGCACAACTTATTTCTCTGCATGGTGATCAGTTCCACAGGATAGGTACATTTTAATTATATGGCTTGATAAGCAATTTTTGTTACAGACTAATATTTACATTCTATATTTTGTTTTGTTGTAGTCCATTACTTAATATTTTATATTAGCATGTCTTATTAACAATGTAATAATTGTGAACAGGGCTAAGGTGTATTCATGCAGCTGCACCACCCTTACTAGTATCTCACTACGAGAACACAATAAAAAAAAAAAAAAAAGCACAAAGTACACACAGTCACCGTGTGATATCAGAAGTGTATACAGAAAATAGAGTGTTGTACTATTTTAGTCGATATGTCATTTCTGTTCTCCATTTGAGTACCAAAGCCTTTGAAAAATCAAAGAGACTCCATGGGTCTACTGCGGCAGGATAAAGTGAGCATTCGTGCTCACAGACGTGTGAGTGCATTACTTTCAACTGTATATTACTCAGCACTAGAGTTGAGCGGACACCTGGATGTTCGGGTTTGGCGGGTTTGGCCAAACTTGGAAAAAAAGTCTGAACCCGAACGACATAATATCCCCCCCGTCCCCACCCATTGCCGGTGGGTGGGGACTCTATAATAATAATGAGGAGGGGACCTAATGTCCCCCCCGGTCCCCACCCATGAGCCTCGGGTGGGGACCCTAAAATAATAATGAGGGGGACCTAGTGTCCTCCCTGGTCCCCACCCATGAGCGGCGGGTGGGGACGCTAAAATATTAATGAGGGGGGGACCTAGAGTCCCCCCCAGTCCCCACCCATGAGCGGCTGGTGGGGACCCTAAAATAAAGTGACTAGGGGTGCCCAGCCCCTAGACTCCCCCCCAATAAAAAAAAATGCCTACTCACCCCCCCTCACACTTATAAAGCCTTGCCCCGCCCTGCAATTAAGCTCAGAGCATTCTGATTGGTTGGTTTAAGCCAACCAATCAAAGTGCTCTGACAGGTAAATGAAGAAACTGACAGGTAAGTCTCTCCATTTACCTGTCACAGCACTCCATATACAATATACATTATTCAATCTGGTTGATGTTTATTCTGACTATTCCTTCCCAACTTGTTATTTAACTTCTAGACCTGTCATTTATTTTGCAGAATAGTAATATTGAAATTTAAATGTCGGTGTAAGATTCTGAATAATCTGTACTCCATCCCAACAAATGTGAGAACCAAATTAGCAAAATAATATTTAATTGTTGATTACTAACAAACTGGCTCTACCTGTGCATATAAGGGCAGATGTGCAAGAATAAACAATCCAAGCATTTAATTTTAAGATGAGTAGTATGTACTAAGAGTTCACCAACTGAAATCAGTTAATGTATATGTTAAATTAAGAGTAGTGACATATCTACCTCAAATTATAATAGTGTTTCTACTACAAGAAAAAATGCAATGTGTGAGACATACTCAGCTTAAAATGAAAAAAAGCTTTATACCTTATTTTTTGAGGAGTTTTAACTTGGGTCCTTAAGGTAATATTTTTATGACCACTTTCTTTATGGAAATTCTGTTGCTTCATGTTTGAGGCACCATCATTTGGACAATGTTATTAGTCAGTGATGCAAAGTTATTCTTTGTAAATGTTTCAAGCTCCAATTTGCTTTAAATATAAAACCAAAAGTGTTACATTACACACATCCAAGTCTAGGCCTTTTTTGCGGTACAGCATATTTAATTGTGTCAAAATCTAAAAGAAGGAACTATTTAAAATACATTAATATTTACACTAGAGCATGAGTTATTATCAATTATTGTATTTCCCTGAAAAAAGCTAATACACACATTACGTTGGTCGGGGATCATACAGAAACAGTGGCCTGTGCTTCTTCTGACACACCTGTCACTGCTTCCATAAGGTGCTGTGTGTAGCCTGGCTGAAGGAGAACATGGGTATATGGATGTCATATACTAACAGCAATTAGTTACAGGTTCTCATTTGAAGCTGTTCATTGGTATATTGCCTCACAGTATGATGTCAAGAACAGGAGATAGAAACATTTAAAATGTGTGTTTTTTATTTATTATGCTGGTAATGAATCCTTGTGTTATGCTATACATTTACACTACCAGTAATGTGTCATTTGCAGAGACCTTTTAAAGGAAGTCTGCCAACATAGCATATGCTATGTAGCAGACTTGCAAACAAATTCATGAAATAAGAGAGTGTATTTATTAAATGTGCATATAGAGTCTGTTTATGACATCACCTTGATATACACATTTTCCATTGAAAAGTAGTTTAGTTGCATATCAAACCACGGATGATGTCATAAAAAGGATGCATATACGCACAGACAAAATCCAATTAATTAATCATGGTAGGTCTTCTGTGTATATCCATCCTACATGCTGCTGGGCAGCACTTTGCATGGTCTTTCTGCAGCACGTGGAACAAATATGTGTCCCTGAAAACATGGCCGATGTTGGCAACTATGCCAGAGTAATGTAAACTTGTATTTTTATCCCACATTGAGATTTGGTACTCGGCACATACATTTTTTGTGTAAAGAGTTTTATTAGGGTTTTAACAACGTTTACAAGAAAGCAAAAATCACAGAAAACAAATCAACATACGAAAGAAGAGGTGACTGTCACTGTCAAGGAATGGAAGACACATTGAGAAAGAGGTCTTGAAATGTCTGTGTTCATTTATCCGCCCACTATATAAATAAATGTGATTGATTCCAGTATCCCTTAGTGTTTTCTTCTATACATTGAAGTTCCATATTACTTACAGGCTTTAGTTGGAATGTCCATTTAACAACTGTATCACATGGTGTAACTTAGGGCCTTGTGTACCCATATATGTAATTACGAGAGAAGAGTAGAAGTATGGCCAGGGCTCTTACCGACTGAAAAATGCTGTTTGTGCACTTTTAGAGCAGGATGAAGATGTCCTGGGTTCTCAGATTACTTGGAATTTGTCCATACTGGTGTGTATTCATGCAGATAGGTTTTCCATCATGTGTAGATTGCAAACATTTGTTTGAGTTTCTGAATTGTATGGCAGGTTACGTCTCCAGTGTTTGGCAATCACTGAAGTAGAAGTGGCACAAATCCAGTGGATTCATTTAATCTGGTATTTTTTTTAAATGGGTTAGGTTTGGATTGCATTTTAAAATAGCTACTGCAGGAGAGGGCTAAACTTGAGTCTTTAGAACTGTGGACATTAAATTAAGTGAGTATTCCCAAATCAGGGTCAGTTTTCTACATACCCACCACATGTGAAAGTAGGGAGCAGTGTTTCCATTGTCAAGCACGCAAAGTCTGTTCATATCAGGGAATTTATATTGTAACTTTTGATGGGTCCAAATACCACTGAGACTACTTTATAAGCACTTTCTTGACCAAATAAGGTCACTATAGTGAGTGGTCAATAAAGTTTTCACAGAGTGTCTTACTCTATAGAGATGTCTAAAGGTCTCGGAAAAAAAGTATTCTATTAGAATTTCTTAGCTGATCAAAGGTTCTCATTTTACCATTTAGCAGGATAGAGTCCACTGAGGTTAGTTTTGCTTCTGCCCACCACTTAAATCTAGAGCCGTATAAGCCCAAACTAATGTCTTCATTATACAATATTGGGATAAACACCAAATCTGGTCTGCTTAGATCTAACTTTTTCTCTTATCTTTTACACAATTCCCAGGAAGCAGATTTAAACT
The DNA here is from genome assembly GCA_036172795.1 of Pelodytes ibericus. Lineage (NCBI taxonomy): Eukaryota > Metazoa > Chordata > Amphibia > Anura > Pelodytidae > Pelodytes > Pelodytes ibericus. The sequence goes on from CM069860.1 coordinate 69,802,588, forward strand.
TTAAATTTTGGGCGTGGGTATCGACAATAATATTTGAAAGGGAAAAGGGCCCACAACATATCTTTCATTGTCCACCCATCAAAGTGTTTTAGTTGGGTAAGACCAGGCATATTGTTATGTCTGGCTGATAATAAATATATATTTTTGGTATTGCCAGACCAACTTCTATTTTGGGAAGATACAATGTTTCTTTACTATATCTTTACTGACCCCTCGGTCTTTTGTTATTCCATATGAAGTTGGAAAGAGTGCACTGTAGGTCCTTTATATCCCATATAGGAACTAGTATCAGGGGGGCCCAAAATAAATATAAAATTCAAGCAACTATATTCATTTTTATGGCAATAATTTTTTTCCATCCAGGATATAAGAAAGGTATTCCAATTGTCATATCTGCTTTAAGAGATTTGAATGTTTAATTACTTTTGTATAAGGAAGGTAGATCAGCTGTTGGTTTGATAACCAGGTATATGATTTAAGATGGTGGAATTAGTGGAAGGTGCCGTCCTAGTGGATGGTTGTGACAAGATTTGGAGTTAGATTTATATTTAGAGCCTTACATTTACTGTGATTAATTTTATAGCCTGAGATTTTCGATAAATCGTTCCGTGTTTTAGATAAATTGGATGGGCTGGTCAATGAGGTAGAAAAGCATGTAGCCACCAAAGAGCAATAATTTATAATTAGGTTCTCCCACCTGAATGCCCTTAAAATTCTCATTAGTACTAATTACTATTGCTAGGGGTTCAAGACATAATGCAAAGACAACAGGAAATCGGGAGCAGCCCTGGCATGTCTATTTGATTCTAGTCCCATGAGAGTAATTGAGGCTAATGGGTTGTGTCCCATTCAGAAAGTTTCCATACAGAATTTCCCTAAAACATGCCACATAGTCAAACGCCTTTTTGGTGTCAAGTACCAGCATCATACTAGGAATGTCTATTAAACTGACCATTTTTCTAATGTCATCAGGTACCTTTCTTTGGGGAATGAATCCCATTTGGTCTAGATTGATAGTCGTATCTATCACTGAGCTTAGTCTCATGGCCAGAATATAATTTAAGGTTAGTGTTAATCAGTGAGATCGGGCTGGATCTCCCACAGATGGATGTTTTTTACCCTCTTTGGGTATGACTATTATTTTGGCTTGGAGCATTTCAGATTTAGGTGGTATCCCTTCCATAAAAAAAGTCAAACATAGAAATGGTTTCAGCTTCGGTATACACTTTTTATAATAAGAGCCTGGAAAACAAACAGGGCTGGGGGCTTTAGTATTTTTTAAGGTTTTGTTTACTTCCATAAGTTCCTCTTCATCGATCACGGCATTTAGTTGTCTATATTCCTTGGAGACAGGTTAGAGATTTGTAATATATAAGGGACTTTATCACCCTTATATAGTAAATAGCAAACTGTTCAGCTATATAATCAAGTGTTCCTTTATTGTCAATTGTTTAGCAATTTCTTTTTTTTTGCGCCGAGTTCTCAGTTTGGAGCTAATAGGGTTTGTAATTTAACTGTAAGTGATTTAAGTAGGACTGTCGTACTTTCTTTCCACTGGTCGCCATCTTAAGAAATGCTCACCTAATGTATGCTTTATGATCTTGTTAGATTGTATTTCAACTGATTTCAGGGATATCAGGTACAAGAAGAATGTCTCAATTTCATTTTATATTACCACTGGGTCAGTGAGTAGAAACTCATTTAGTCTCCGGTGAAATTTGTGATGCATGCCCTCCGGAGAGAAGAGCACACATACCACTGGCCCATGACAAGGCCCAGTGATAGGTTGAATCCCTGATGATATTTCTCGCTGTAGTAAAAATTTATAAAAAAAATATGAAGTCTGGTCTTACATAAGAACTATGAGAATGCGGATGAAACATGAAATCAAAATAATTTGAATCTGTTTTCCAGACATCGACTAAAGCCACAGTACTTTCCCAAGCTTTTAAAAATTAGGTGGTCTTATGTCTAGGAGCACATACACTTTTAAGGTACAGTGGTCAAATTATTCTCATGGGTTTTTCTTCCTTTGGAAGTCTAATTTACTTATTTGACTTCAAGTACATATATATATGATCATCTTCAAAATTAATAAACCCCTTGATAAAGACTATCAAAAAAGCAGTATTAAAACAATACACATATTGAACTTTATTGTATTTTCAACTTGCAGAATACTTTATCTATGATTCAAGGGAATCAACCACAGCTATGCATTTCTCATTATAATTAGGAAACATGGTCCTATTTGGTTTAAAATTGGTTTAAAAACATGTGGACCCTATAAATAGTTCATATGATAATATGAACACTGTAAACTGTACCTCTACAGTTTGACATTTTGGAAGGGGAATCAATAATTCAGGCATTACTAATAGCCGACATGGAAAAATGTCCTCACCTGGCTTATATTTTCTCCACAGCTATCAATGACTGATTTTTCTCTATTCCCATGTCAGTTCACCACAGTTCATGGTTAAGTGACTTCACGGAGTTCATGTAGACATTACTATGGGAACTATGGGAAACACAACACATACTCCCACCAACACCACCTCTAGAGACCCTAATTACATGCACACAGCCACAACCCTAATTGTCTAATTATCCACATTGTGAAAACCACCTTGTAACACTCACATTAGAATTTTGCCAAAATACACAGAATCATTTTAGAAAGCATAGATAAACCTGTCTGATTCACTACTAATAGCAAAAAGAAAAAGAAAAAACTATTTTAGGTCAGAGCAAAGACCAGTAGTGATATGATGAAATGGCTGATCTACAGCGGAACACACCAGATGTCTCTTTAAAGATTCTATTGCTGCAGACATATACATGTGCTATAAATTCAACTCTTTTAGAGGGAATATCTGATCACCATAAATTAAGTCACCACCTACCTTTCTTCCTTAGTCCTTAAATCACATTTGAGAAAATTGAAAGGACATTAATGTACAGCATGTCAGGATGCAGATACAAGTGCTTGTTGGGATTATTCTGCTCTAAGCATTGGATACATGAGATTTAGAATAGAAATTATTTTTATATGCTCTGTTGATTAATGTAAGTTTTACTTTTTTAAAGCATGGTACCTTTTAACCATATAATGAATAGTGGGGTATTAAATATTAAAATCACATCAAAATGTTGTTTTTAGAGAAATAGTAAAATACATTCAGTCTTCCACATTAACCCTCAGAAAAACAAAAAGCAAAATCTTCCCAACACACCTTCTAGAGCCTGGGTATTGTACTATATAATCCCATGTGGAAGACTTTAATTAGGTTCCTTGGGACAGGACAAAGAATTGTTGCATAAACAAGAAGGTGATGCAAAACCAACAAAAAGCTAAATCAGATGTATGATTGATATATTTTAAATTAAATTAGTCACCTTTTTTAATAAAATGTCAAAATTCATGGGATGTTCTGACACCATTGTAATCAATGACTACCTTTTTCTTACCACAATAGAATTCCTATCTTTGCTTAAAAAAAAAAATAGCAGCTGACTTAACATTGGCCTCAAGACAGTTATTTAATGGCCAGGTGTCAACCAATAATATGGCAATATAAAATGCAATTTTAATATGAAGCAAAGCCCCCTGGCATACTTATTTTAAGGTTATTCTTGTTTATATTTCTTTGGAAACATGTACTTGAACATACAGTCAGGTCCATAAATATTGGGACATCGACACAATTCTAATCTTTTTGGCTCTATACACCAACACAATGGGTTTGAAATGAAACAAACAAGATGTGCTTTAATTGCAGACTTTCAGCTTTAATTTGATGGTATTTACATCCAAATCAGGTGAACGGTGTAGGAATTACAACAGTTTGTAAATGTGCCTCCCACTTATTAAGGGACCAAAAGTAATGGGACAGATTAACAGTCATAAATCAAACTTTCACTTTTTAATATATGGTTGCAAATCCTTTGCAGTCAATTACAGCCTGAAGTCTGGAACGCATAGACATCACCAGACGCTGGGTTTCATCCCTGGTGATGCTCTGCCAGGCCTCTACTGCAACTGTCTTCAGTTCCTACTTGTTCTTGGGGCATTTTCCCTTCAGTTTTGTCTTCATCAAGTGAAATGCATGCTCAATCGGATTCAGGTCAGGTGATTGACTTGGCCATTGCATAACATTCCACTTTTTTCCCTTAACCCCTTGCCGACAAAGGACGTGTCAGGCACTTCCTGGGAGAAACTCCCTTAACGACAAAGGACGTGCCTGGCACGAGAATCAAGCGGTTTTCGCTATCAACGATCGCAAAAACTGCTTTAACGGTGCTGGTCTATTGCCTTGATGTCGAGGCAATAGCCAGCACCGAAATTTCTATTCTGGGGCCCCCACGATCGCCCCACGGAGCGATCATGGGAACCATACTGACGGAGCAGCATGCTCTGTCAATATGGCGATACCCTCTGGCGGTCTGAGCTTCGGAAGTGAAAGTAACTTCACTTCCATCGCTCTGAATATGCGACTTGACTGCCCCTAGTGGTAGTTAAGTAGCATAGCAATGGAAAAAATGTAAAATAAATATTTAATTAATAAAAAACTGGTTATATAGTTAGATTAGCCTATAGGGTTAAAATTAAATAATTTTTAGCATAAGGGAATATATTTTAATTAAAATATATTAAGGGATAGCATAAGGGTTAGAGTTGGGGTTAAATTTAGTGTTAAGGTTACATTTTGGGTTTGGGTTGGGGTCAAAAGGTCAATATAGGAAAAAAACAAAAAACACTATTTTTGGTTTTTGCCCCATAACTCGCAAAAAGATACCGAAAAATATGGAAACATGCATATTTCTGAACTTGGGACAACATTTAGAAACTATTTAGATGGAGTCTTTTTTAATGATTGTATTTTTCTAAATTATATTTTAGGTCAAAGTTAAAAAAGTTTTTTTTTTTTTAAATGTTTCATAATATTTTATGATTTTTTTGTAGTAAATTATAAGATATGATGAACATAATGGTATCTAATGAAAGCCCTTCTTATGACGATAAAAACAACATATAATTTGTGTGGGTACAGTATCTGAGAAAAAAGAAAATTGCAGCTAAACACAAACACCCCAGAAATGTCAAAACAGCCATTGTCACCAAGGGAAAGTCAAGGTGATAATGTCTTGTCACTAAGGGGTTAAAAAACTCTTTGGTCGCTTTTGCAGTATGCTTTGGGTCATTGTCCATCTGCACTGTGAAGCGCCGTCCAATAAGTTCTGAAGCATTTGGCTGAATATGAGCAGATAATATTGCCCGAAACACTTCAGAATTCATCCTGCTATTTTGTCAGCAGTCACATCATCAATAAATACAAGAGAACCAGTTCCATTGGCAGCCATACATGCCCACGCCATGAAACTACCACCACCATGCTTCACTGATGAGGTGGTATGCTTTGGATCATGAGCAATTCCTTTCCTTCTCCATACTCTTCTCTTCCCATCACTCTGGTACAAGTTGATCTTGGTCTCATCTGTCCATAGGATGTTGTTCCAGAACTGTGAAGGCTTTTTTAGATGTTGTTTGGCAAACTCTAATCTGGCCTTCCTGTTTTTGAGGCTCACCATTGGTTTACATCTTGTGGTGAACACTCTGTATTCACTCTGGTGAAGTGTAAGGTTGATGCGGAGCTGGAACCACTGTTCAGAAGTAGGTATGGTATACGTAACAAACCCAGGCAAGTGAACAGAATTCTTCTGCCTGAAGGAATTCCACCCTATGGTTGAGCCTCAGGTTTCTTTCCTCCAGGACTTTGGCACTCTGACACTTACTAGAGTAATGAAACGTAACCAGAATAAAACTGACACGGGAGCAAAATACCAAAAACAAAGGTACAGGAGGGCTAGGCAGGAGAATGGTCAACAAGCAGGGATCTAGGCTGGCAGCAAACGATCGAAGTCAGGAGGCAGGCGAAGAGTCAAGACAGGCGGCAAACAGGCAGAGTCAAAAACAGGCAAAATCAGCAACAGGAGTCAAAGGTAGTCTGAGAACGCTAGAAAAGGCTTGGAGCACTATTTGAGGCAAGGAGCAAGTGCACAAATGAGGTTTAAATAGCCCTCCTACCAAACAATCAACCAATGAGAATCACAGGAAAAGTAATGTTTAAACCTGGCCCTTTAAGGATGAGTAAGGGCAGGAAGCCAAACATAGAACTGCACATGTGCAGAACAGTAACCTAGGATTACTCATGAAAGACCTGTTAATGGAGACCAGATTGCAGTGAGACAGATTTCCGGGGAGTTCTGAGCAGGTAAGGAGGTTGGTGAGGAGGGAGTAATTGGCAGTGTGACAGTGCTGTCGTGACATGAAGTCTTCTCTTGATTGTTGACTTTCACACACACACCTACACCTACCTCCTGGAGAGTGTTCTTGATCTGGCCAACTGTTGTGAAGGGTGTTTTCTTCACCAGGGAAAGAATTCTTCGATCATCCACCACAGTTGTTTTCCGTGGTCTTCAGGGTCTTTTGGTGTTGCTGAGCTCACCGGTGCGTTCTTTCTTTTTAAGGATGTTCCAAACAGTTGATTTGGCCACACCTAATGTTTTTGCTATCTCTCTGATGGGTATGTTTTGTTTTTTCAGCCTAATGATGGCTTGCTTCACTGATAGTGACAGCTCTTTGGATCTCATATTGAGAGTTGACGGCAACAGATTCCAAATGCAAATAGCACACTTGAAATGAACTCTGGACCTTTTATCTGCTCCTTGTAAATGGGATAATGAGGGAATAACACACACCTGGCCATGGAACAGCTGAGCAGCCAATAGTCCCATTACTTTTGGTCCCTTGAAAAGTGAGAGGCACATATACAAACTGTTGTAATTCCTACACCGTTCACCTGATTTGGATGTAAATACCCTCAAATTAAAACTGAAAGTCTGCAGTTAAAGCACATCCTGTTCATTTAATTTCAAACCCATTGTGTTGGTGTGTAGAGCCAAAAAGATTAGAATTGTGTAGATGTCCCAATATTCATGGACCTGACTGTATTTTTTATATAGCATGACTAGTACATAGCTTTGATTGTGTAGCTGTCAAAGACAAAGTACATCATTTGACCAATGTACTTGTTCTCCTTCCAAACCAGAGCAAAAGACATACAAAGGTTTACTGCAGTAATATAATATTTTAAAGAGTATAGTTTTTTTTTATCCTCTTGTAGGGGTGGTGAAAAGATTTATACTGGAGCTTAAGAAATCCTATATTCCTTACTCTCATACAGAGCCATAGTTAGCAGTTTCTGCCCTGGAGGCAAGAATAGAAAATTGTGCCCCCACCCAATACATTTTAATACATGTTCCTCACCCATTCCAGCTTCCAAAATAGGGTATTATTCCCTTTTGACAATGAATAGACTGATGTTTGTGTAGTAGGATGATATGATATATTGAATATGAAGAATTTAAAATATAGCATTATTGATTTTCAATAAAATATAATTCTCAAGCAGACACATCGATCAAAGGATTAGTGAAAGGATAGTTTTGGCACTTACCCACTAAAAATGCAGTGGGTGGGTGCTGGGGGCTTGCAATATCCACGTTATCCATGGTTTTTTTTCAGTATATGTATTTAAAACAAAAAAAAAAATAGTATAAAGAACCCAAAAGGAATATTACAGATGTAAGCCGCAATAAATCAGAGCTTAAACATCTGATTAGCCAAGGTTTGCTTGATAATTATACTGACACCAACCTAATATAGTTTCATACTAGCTATTGATAAAAAATTAAAACAGGTATATGAATAAAGAAAATTAATGATTAATTAGTAATTAATTACATATGTCAGTAAATCACTGGTCAGACACAAATAGTGGTTTAGCATAACCATTGAGAGTTTGATAGGACAACTACCATCAGTACATGCACAGTAGTACATCATATCTCTCATAATTATATAGTGAGTAAGACATAAATGGTTATACAATTTATCTTTTATCAGGTTATAGTTAGGCAGACATAGATTGTGGTATAATGTAGCTTCCATGTGTAAATACAAAGTAAGACATTGAAGGGAAATAGTTGCTTTTCAAATCAGTATATAATTAACCATATATTAATAGTGGTAGCTGACCATCATGGAGGAGTTTTGGAAGCTAAGCATCATGGGAACTGAAGTTCACAGTTCACATATCTTCATGGACTGAAATCTATACTTTCATGACTCTCAGTTACACCCCTCTATATGGTGTGGGCCGGAGGCAAGTGTCTCAGTCGCCTCACTCTCATTACTGCAATGATCTTCAGTTTCATTACAAAGGACAGTCACTAACATAGACCTTTAAAAAACTCTCAAGGGAAGTCCTGAGTGCTGCTCTGAATTTCCAAGAAAAAAATTGCATTTCTAGGTTAATTAAACTCTCTATGCCATGTTTACTTGTGTAGTACCTATATTGGATTGTTATTTATGTACAGTAAGGGATGTTATGCACATTGACATATTTTTAAACAAAAAGTCTATGTACAAACTGCATCCTGTCTTTTTCATAAACTTCAAACAATTTATATAATGTTCTAGTTTGAACCTCTTTACTGTACTTGCACTTTGTTCAAAAATGAAAACTTCAATGGTTTACAAGTCCTACTTCGACAGCAAAAGTTACATTTATATGTTTGATTTTCTCATTCAGGTCATGGAATAAATATTATCTTGATAGTCCACTGGCTATAGTTGACAGATTTATGTGGCTAATAATTAAAACAAATAAATATTGGTATATATTTTCATAATTGAATATAAAACGCTATTCTTATTTGTAATCACATAGAACTATAACTCATTTGTAGTGTTGAGCGAACCCGAGCCGCACTGTTCGGGTTCGTACCGAACATTATGGTTTTTGGACCCCGGACCCGAATACGGACATTTCACTGTATGTTCGAGTTGGAGTTCGGGGTTCAGCGATTTAATGGCGCGTTTTGAAAGGCTGCAGGGCAGCCAATCAGAAAACCCATAGCATTACAATTTTAGGGGCCATGTTTGCCACTCGGACAACCTAATTTCTTTGATGTTGTCAGAAAGGCTCTTTATCAAAATAGGGTAAAAGAAAAAAAAGAAGAAAAAGCCCAGTGGGCACAATGTCAAAAAGAAGTAAGTAGCAAAAAAAAAATAGGTTCACTTTACCCTTCAGTCTCGTGTTCTTAGGGGCTAAATTGGTGTCTCAGGTGATAGGCCAGTCCAAAAAAGTGACAGGAACGCACCAATTGGAGTGCAGATCTCAAAACAGGAATAACAGCCAAACGGTAGAAAAGAAGGGGCTGATTTTCGCCCCCCTCCTATGTATCTCGAATGTAGCCTCCAGACAAATTGTGAGTTTCCGTGTGCTAATAGACACCACAGCCACTGTCACATATATCAGCTATCAGCTGTATCTCCTCTTTCAGCGTTAAGCATTAAATGTAACACAAATTTGGTGAGGTTAATTAGACTCCAACAACAAGGCAGTGTTTTATAAGCCTTGTATCTTGTATAGTTAGCGATATCTGAGTTGTTAAGCTGGAGTATGGACCAAGTTCATCAGGGAACCTACTGCTCACCACTTCACGGATAAGTCGCCAAGGACAGAGAGTCCTATAATGCTAGCAACACTAGTCAGGCCTTCTTATACTCATATGCCTTCAGTGAGGTATAGGGGATTAACCATATCACAAACAGCAATTAGTCAAAGAGAAATTTCCCCAAAAGGTTCCATAGTAGACAGCCCAAAGGGCCCAGTACCCATATCCTCACCTCAGTTCAAGCACAATTCTTCTAGAGTGCTCCAGAGTTTTCAAGATAGTAAATGCATATGAACTACCTTATCACAGCAGTCTCAGTCGCCGCTATGGCTTCACAGCAGAGGGTGCACAGATGTTATGGCGTTACTTCCTGTCGTCGGCTGATAAAGCTGGTAAAGTAAACCGAGGTCTCGTCCGTCCTGTTGTGTAGCTACGATCGTCTGAAAGTTAGTTACTGGTGGGACCCGACATCGGCGGGTTGGGTGGGAGGCATCTGGTAAACAATCCTTTTTTCGTTTTTTTTTTTTTGTTTTTGTTTTTTTTTTGTTTCTTCTTTTATTTTTATATAAACAGTGTTTAGTTAGTATAAACCTTTAGGCTGTAAATTTAAAACTGCACTAATTAGTTGTTTCACTCTTTTTGTATGTATGAATTTGTGTGTTACGATTGACTTTCTAAGAGATTTTTCTTATGCCCTTTTTTTTATTTTTTTTTGTCTGTGGTTTAATAATAGGCGAATTGTATAATGTTTAGTTATAAATTAATATTAGACTGGGGCACAATTTGACACATACCTCGAGGGTTTCACAGTGACTCTACTATTTTTGCAAGTACTTTACACTCACAATATGTTATAGATATTAAGATATATATATTTTCACTTATTTACATTTTTTTTACTTTAAGAGGACAAAGAGAAAGAAGGAAGGTGTTTTTTCTTCTCTCTTTTCTATATACTTAGTTATGGTAAATTCATAGTCGGCTAGAGTCTTTAATTAGATATTAGAATGAATAAAACTAATATAGGAATGATGCAAAACTTGACACAAACCTTGACGATTTTATAGTTGTTGTAAATAATTCATAATAGGATATAAGCACTAAGACAACCCTTTGCTTTGTTGTTGTCGTGTTTTTGTTTTTGTTTTTTTGTTAAACAGTGTGTAAACTGAATACTGCACTAATTAATAACAGATGGATTTATAACTATGTATAGATTTGGAGGAATTAGTCGTTTCACTTTTTTTGTATATAGGAATATTTGTGTTATGTTAGACTTCTTAAGAGATTTTTCTTCTTTTGCCTCCTGTAGGCCATCAAATGTCTGGTCGTAGGCGATTGATGGCTAACTAGCGGAGTTATATAACCACTATTTTGGACAGTGCGGGGCCAAATTACTAAGAATTGATCCTCCTGTGGCGGACTTTCACTCCCCTAAGCTCCCTGGTGGATGCAGGGAATTTGTGATTCATACATATCAGAGAGGACTTCTCTGTTGAGTATGAAGTTATGTGGTGTGCATGTGTGTGAATGGGTAACCGCTGGGGCTAAGAGGGCTGGGTATGGGGGTCAGGGATTGTACCAGAGGAAAAGGATGGTCAATCAGCTTCAAGATGACTATCAAATGAATGTCAATAAATTCGCAGGGGTTAAATTCCCCACACAAGAAATCATATTTATATGACTCAATGTTAAGGGGTAATATTGATATCGCATTTATTCAGGAAACCCACTGGAGGCAGGAGGAGAAAATTCAGTGGAAATACTCGAAATATCCCCATGTATATTCCGCCACAATGGGAACAAAAAAAAGGGGCGTTGCCATTATACTCTCAGACAAAAATAAATTTGAGTTTATTTATCAAGAAACAGACCCTGATGCACGAAGCATTCTGTTGATATGTAAGATCAACGATATACTTTATACACTGGTTAATCTTTATGCCCCTTCGGATGGAACTTCAAGATTTGTTAACTCATCATTAGAGCAAGTTGAAAGGGTAGCTAGAGGCTTTTTGATTGTTAAAAGGAGATCTTAACGCAATAGCAAACTTTTCTTTGGATAGACAAGCAGACGGTCTTAGGAAGCAGGATATACATCCGAAAGCAAGAGCGGACCCTTTTTCGGCCTGTTTGTTTAGACAAAACCTTTACGATGTATGGAGGGTCCACCACCCAGAGGAAAGGGATTATTCTTTTTTCTCGAGGGTGGACACGACCTACTCTAGGATTGACTACTTCCTGGTTAGGGTTCCTATGCTGCGAAGGTGTCTCATTTCCACGATGGGAAATATTACCTGGTTGGATCATGCTCCAATATTTTTAGAAATCAAAGATAATTCTGAGTATCAAACTCGTAATAATTGGAGATTGAATGAGCAGTTGATAGAGTCAGAACATAATGCCCATGAGTTGATCGAGCAGGTTAAATCCTTTGTAGAAAGTAATGACAACGGTGAGACAACGGACCAGAATCCGTGGTGCACTTTGAAGTGTGTCTCAAGGGGATACCTAATCAGGAAGGGGTCGTGGCTAAAAAAAAACAAGGGCAGGGACTTGGCGGAACTGTATGCAGAGATAGCAACCCTGGAGGCCCGGAACAAACTAGATCCCGATGAGCGGACAGGAAGGGAGATCCAGGCAGTCCAAGAGCAGATTAAGGACGGAATCCGGATCAGAGTGGAGTGTGCAATGACCCGTTTAAAAAGTAATTAGTATTGTAGCAATAACAGAACGGGGAGAGACTTAACCAAAAAACTCAAGGCGCAGAAGGCACGCTCAAGAATAAATAAGATATTAAAAGATGGCAAGACCTGCACCGCCCCGGAACAAATTGCAGCAGCCTTCAAATCATATTATGAGACATTGTATAACCTGCCACAGCCTGAGACAACTGCTTTGGATGTAACTGCATTTCTTGGATCTCTCTGCCTGCCGCGCTTGTCGGAGGATTGGGCGGAATCTATTAATGCACCGATTACTTTGGTAGAGGTGTCTACCACCATCAGAGAGTTGATGAAGGGTAAATCTCCAGGCCCAGATGGGTTTCCAGCATCTTTTTATCAGGTACTGGGCCCGGTTATATCTCCCATACTGGTAAGACTGTATAACTCGCTTATGAGAGGAGAGGGATTTCCACAAGAGATGTTGGAGGCTTCTATCTCCCCCATTCCGAAGCCGGGCAAGGACCCTGAAGTGGTGAGCAACTATAGACCTATATCACTAATCAATGTGGACGTTAAGATATTCTCCAAAATCCTGGCAAACCGTTTGAAGTTGGTGATCCTCGATCTAATTCACCCCGACTAGGCCGGCTTTATGCTGGGCAGGGAGGGCTCAGAGAATACTAGGAGTGTTTTTGATATTATCGACATTATACATCAAAGGAAAACCCCCTCTGTCTTGGTCGCTCTAGATGCAGAGAAGGCCTTTGACAGAGTGGATTGGAGATTTTTGTTGGAAACCCTCCGGGCTTTCGGCTTTATGGATATGTTTTATAATGCAATAATGGCATTGTATGTGAATCCACGGGCCAGGATCAGGAGTGCTTTCCTGGCTTTGGAATTCCTGGATATCCGCAAGGGAACAAGACAGGGGTGCCGAGAAATTCACAAGAGGTGGTGGGGGTGCCGATAGGATCAGATGAACATTTAATCACCTTATATGCTGATGATGTATTATTGACCATGACACACACCCTCACCTCAGTACCGGCACTTCTTAAAAAGTGCTAGAGCTATATGGCTCTTATTCTAATTATAAAGTGAACCTTCTCAAGACACAGATAATCACCCTATATATGTCAGTACCTAACTCTCGTATGTGGCCGGCCTTTGGTGAAAGGGGGGTGGCATCTGAGAAAATTGATTACTTGGGGATTAAGATATTCAGACAAACCGATAGAGTTGTTCCGGGGAATGATGGGTTGCTACTGACCGACCTTCAAAAACTGACCTCACAAGGGCGAAGCTTGAAACATCTTGGCTGGGCAGTATTAACATCCTAAAAGCTTACATTCTTCCGAAGCGTGTCTACCTGCTTTGTACTAAACCGTATAAAGTCCCAAGTAAAACACTCAGAGAGTATGATTTAATATTTGCAAAATTTGTGTGGGCAGCTAAAAAGCTGCATATCCCTAGCCAAACCTTGAAACGCAGAATGCAACACGATGGACTGGGGTACCCGGACCTCTGCAGGATTTACGAGGCATGTCAGCTCGCACATGTGCTGGCATGGAGGAATCAAAGATACAAGCCATGCTGGTACATGCTGGAGAGGATGGCTTGTGAAAATAAAGATCCGGCACTATTGGCTTGGCTGCCTAGGGACTTCTACCAAAAGCTGGATATCTCCCTTAAAACAATTACAGAAGTGATGGCCTCACTATACAAGCTAAAGAGATCACTAAAAATAACCGATACGATATCAAAAGCCTTACAGTCTGCTACATTATGTATAGAAAATACCGGACTACAAAGATGGAAGGAGGCAGGGATTAATACAGTGGGTGATCTCTATATGGATAATAACGTGATCTCTTTTGAGACATTATCCAAGAACTACAGCCTTCCAGATAGGGAATTGTATAATTACCTGAGACTTAGATCTTTGGGGAAAATCCACCTACGGATATCACAGATTGGGATAGATTCTTGGCCCCGACGGGCACCGTAAACGTAATATCAAGATCCGACGATTTCTTGACATGGGGTGACGGTCGGGAAGTCGTCGGCGATCATCCAGTGGGAGAATGACCTGGGTAAATCGTTCCCAGCGCGACACTGGTTTGGGATTTGGCAGGAAGTCAGGAGAGCAATTCATTGTATCAATATCCATGAACAGTTCTATAAATTACTCCACAGATGGTACTTGGTTCCTAAGAGGTTGGCTAAATTCGATCAGAATGCTAACGATTTGTGTTGGCGTTGCCAACAAGCAATCGGATCTCAACGACACATATGGTGGGACTGTGTTGATCTATCAGCGATTAGACAGAAGGCATCCTCTCTTATAGAAGGGGTGACTCCTAATCAAGGGCAACTGACCCCACAGACTTTTTTATTTCATTTGGATCTAATAGAAACCAATAAAAATCGAAGAGCTCTCAGCATTAATATCCTCTCAGCTTTTAAAATTTGTCTGTCAAGATATTGGAGGAGATCAGAGACACCGTACTGGCAAGAAATGAAGTCGCAGATAAGTTTCCAAGCTACAGCTGAAAAATACTTTTTTTAAAAGTCAAAAACAGACAAAGTAAAGAAACATATGAGGAAATCTGGGTTAAGTGGACGGAGCTGTCTAACTGATCTCCCCCAATAGAAGGCTCGTATTGCTGGAATGGAGGTGGATTTTTGAATTTAAAATTTTTCCCCTGAGAATAGACTTTTTTTGGAGTAAGCATGTTTCCTTTATATAAGCGACCACCACTCCCTCTAGGTTTTAATTAATGAAATCAGGCCACCCGCCCCCCCTGTCCTAACCCAGATTAGCTAAGACAACATATATATCCCCAGCGGCCACGAGATAATTGATGGAGTGAATGGTGACTGTATGCATTTCTTTTCTTGTTTTTTTTTTCTTCTAACGGGTGGACAATTATAGAAATATGCTGGGCAGCACGGATACATAAATGTGGTTTATCGGCTGGATGTACAGAGTGTTAGTATTTTGAGCACAAATGACTGATGCATAAACACTCAACTGTTTCTAACTGTTTCTCTAATTTTGCTTGTTAATGAAAAACTTATGATGATTTAACCTTGCTGTACTGGAAAAGCGCTATTTGCACAATGTAATGTCCACTCTATTTTTTCTAAATATACATTAATAAAGAATGAAAAATAAAAAAAAATTAAAAATAAAATGTGCTTACAGCGCACTTTGAAAAATTCTAATAGTTTTGGGTGGTAAATAGTACATTTGCATATCTGAGAGTCCAATAGAACAGTCCAATACTGTGCTTACAGCGCACTTTGAAAAATTCTGGCTACCTTCTCCTCCTCCAGCGCCGCTTCCACCTACACCGCCACGGTTACCGCCTCCTCAACCTATGGGTCACTTCGTATAAACTGAAAGAGAATACCCTGCACTCCAACCCTCTCTCAAATGGATAATTCTGTTGATCCTCCTGGCAGCCATGCTTTAGATTTAGATTTATGTTCTTCCAAAACTAAAATCAAAGATTTGTGATGGCTCAGCTGTATTTTTAATTTGTATGTATTTTATGTTATTTGAAGTTATTTCCCTATCCATATTTGTTTGGAGGGCACTTGTCCTACTCTTACCCCCATTTTACTTCCTTTTGCAGCCCTCTAGCACGTTCCAGGACTTTTTTAGAGGCATTTTATGAGTCTAGATTATATAAGGTGATAACAGTATACAAAATATAATAGAGAAGACAATAGTGTATGGCGCTATTATAATTATATAACAAATATTCAGTGCATGCAGCTCAGTACTCAGTAGAAAAATTACCTCTTGTTTCTACATGTACAGATGATAAAAAGAAAAAAGGGAGAAGAGAGGAGCGCAAATATATATTAAACAATTGTGCAATAAAAAAGTATATATGTGAGAGAAAAAAACAATGGTGAGTATTTATTATATATAGTGATATATAACAAAAACAAAAAATACTTTTAAAATACTTATAATATGAGGTTAATCAAATGGTCTAGATGATTGATTGAAGATCTCACAGAATGTTGCGTATTCAATATATGGAAAGAGAAAAATTAGAAAAAATAGTGCTCTCTGTTTACATAAAAAACAGTGCGAGCATCAATGGATAGTGGCAGAATTACTGCTCTATATATGGATGTAAAAGGAGATTCCCAAGGATTATAGGAAACTTCAGTTCTTGAAGATTTTCTTGCAAAAGTAGTATCTCAGTGTATTTGCATTCACATAAATAAAAAAGAAGAAAGGCACTCTCGCAGTGAAGCACAGTAATAATGGTATTTTAATCAAAACAGGGGAAAAAAAGGCTTACTTAAAATTTTTGTGAGTTTAAATTTCTTCAACTCACAAAAAGCGCTGTATAGTGCAGGAAAGGCTGGTGGCCGTCAAATGGACCGGAGAATGGAAGCGCAGATCGTCCGTGCAGCGTCCGTTGAGAATGTCCGTTCGCTTCAACAGCTGAAAACAGTGTCCACAATCGGAATACGGAAGTGTGTGGAGAGGAGGGGCGTGTCACAGACGCGTTTCGCTAGGTGGGGCTTCCTCAAGTGTACCACTTACACAAAATATAATACATACATAGGGTTAAGAAAATGAATACCAGCAAATAATGAAATGGACCCTAAGAAAACACTTGATATAAATGGGCACTAATAACAACTATGAGTGTTGGCAGGATGCATCACTAGGTGGGAGCCAACGGAGCTAAATCCCTGAGTCTAATGGCATTGAGCACAGCACCTATATTCTGTTGCAAGGCAGCAACGATGGCACAGGCAAGTTGTTTGGGAAAAACGAAGGAACAGTCTTGGAACAAAAATGGCACAGAAAGCTGTTTGTGAACAAATATGGCACTGGTAAGTAATTTGTCAGACAATATGTCACTGACAAGCTGTTTTTGCAGGGAAACATGGCACAGGCAAGCTGTTTGAGGACAAATATGGCACAATCAAGCAGTTTTGGGGGGGTCGCTAAAAGTTTAATTATTGCAAATACAAAGTTTAAGCATATACTGCTCATTGACGTCATGTGCAAAGTGTATGCAATAACTGCTCATTGCACCATATATAAACTGTATGCATTTACAGTTCATTGAAATCCTATATAAAATGTATGCATTTACTGCAATGTGTACAAAGTTTATGTATTTACTATTCATATGCATCTAAAACTTTTATTTATGCATTTTATTTAGGCTTTTACTGCTTATTTGCTTTATATGTATCATTTAGATATGTGTATTGGTATAAACCATTGCATATAAAGTTATTACTTATTGGCATTACATACATATTTCAGATATTTCTGTTGATATAAAGCCTTGCATATGAAGTTACTGGGCACTGGCATCATATAGATCATTTAAATATATCTATTGGTCATTGCTTATATATTCCGACTGTTCATTGGAATCATATAAATGCTTTGTGTATATATATATATATATATAATCCAAAAAAGGTAAAAAATGCACTCACAGGACTTCAAAGGACAGTCATTCAGGTTTTAATAAAGATGATCGTCAGCATAGTTCTAAAGCGACGTTTCAGGCTGTTAAGCCCTTTGTCAAGCACTCCAAATGAGGACAAACACAGCAAACATATATACACATCTAATCAAACACTTACCAGCAGCAGCTGGAGAAACACCCATCCCACACCACGATGTGTTAATCAAGTAGCAGTGTCCAGTCAGTGGTGAGTATGTTTGCGTTCCACCATGCGTGTCACCTATGCCTGCCCGTTGCTAAGCGACGCTCAAAAGGCGTCTAGTAATTGAGCACGCGATCGTGTGCATAGATAGAGACCAAAGCCCCGTAATGACGCGGGGTGGTAGTTCATAGACATGACTCAGTGTCTAAGGGGCATACTACTACGTAGAGTGCACTAGCTGGGAACCCGGTCCGTGACTGGAGACTCGCCGAAGCGAAGTTGTGTCCCGATACAGACACAGCTGTTCATCCCGTGTCTGAGACTTTAAGGGGTTGTCACATGTGCGCGATCAACAAATAAGAGACACTGTTCTAGAGCAGACTTGGAAGACTGCTGTAAAGATACTTACTATCTATAGCTGAAGTATAGTGGGCATGTTAAAACTACATCACCGGGTATCCTGGGACATGCTAGCGTATACAAACAGTGACGTGATATAAAGAATAAAAGAGTGATAATATACAATAGTGTGTACAATATGGAAGAATAAAGAGAAGAGATATACACAATTAAAAAGAGACAAAAGAGAGAAAAAAAGAGAGAGAAAAAAAGAGAGAGAAAAAAGAGAGAAAAAAGAGAGAAAAAAAGAGAGCATAAAATAGAGCGAAAAACAGAACAAACCATTCAGAACATGAGATATATATATGTAAGCAAAGTCTACACAATAGCAGAAAGATCAGAGATGAGTTAACATAACAACAACATAACAAAAAATAGCAAAAATAAAAAAATGGAAAAAATGGCAAAAATGGGAAAAGACAAAAAAAATAATGATGAGAAAAATAACAAAAAGAAAAGGACAAAAAGTGAAAACGATGAAAACGGATGAAAAAAACAACCTTTTACAGTCCAACAGTGTCACTGAAGCCACTGAGTGTAGAGCATCTGGGGTGCATACACACTCTAGTTTTTGTAAAGACTCCAAAAGATGGGGCCCTTCGTGTCTTCTAAGTTCTTGAAGAGAGGAATGGATGAAAAAGTAGTTGTTCATTTAAACCTCTTGGAGCTACTGTATCCAGTGTGAAAATCCATTTACACTCACGTTGAAGAAGAAGTTTTGCTCTATCACCCCCCCTCGAGAGTGGAGGTATATGGTCAATAACAATGAATCGGAGTTGTGATAAAGAATGTCGTTTTTCAAAGAAATGTTTGGCCACTGGCTTGTCTGTCACCTTATCTCGATAGGCTGTTCGTATTGATGATCGATGTCCTCTGATCCGATCCCTGACAGTCATGATTGTTTTTCCAACATATGATAGACCACATGGGCAAGTTATAAGGTATATTACAAATTCAGTTGTACAGGTAATACGATGATTGATTTTATATTGGTGTCCTGTGTGAGGGTGTGAAAAATGTGTGCCGGATACCATATGGGAACAAGTCACACATCCAAGACAGCGGTAACAGCCTGTGCGTTGATATTGAGTACTGGGTGAATAGCAATGTGTTGGATCTGACTTGACCAATCTATCACGTAGATTCGTCCCACGTTTGTAACAAAGCATCGGTGGTGTATCAACTATTCTGGGCAACGTATTGTCGCCCGTTAGGATATTCCAGTTGTGTGTAATCACCTCTCTTACAGACGGAGAGGACACATGGAACTTCGTCGGAAAGACTATCCGGGATTGTTTTGCTTCATGTTGATGTTTAGGTACATATTTAAGTGCTTTGGATAAAGCTCGTTGTACGTCCGGACGCTGGTAGCCTCTTTCGTAGAATCTTTTGGCCATTTGATCCAATTGTGTTCTCATATTCATGGGATCAGAGTTGTTCCTGATTACCCGTAGGAATTGTGAGAAAGGTAATGATTTTTTCAACGACGGAGGGTGAAAACTGTTAGAGTGTAGTAAGGTATTCCGATCGGTAGCCTTCCTATACAAGGTGTAACCCAATCTGTCCTGGTTTGTATAGACCAATACGTCTAAGAACTGTATTTGTTCAGATGAAAAATCCATAGTGAATCTTATAGGTGATGATATCTGGTTAAGCAGACCTTGTACCTAGCAGCAAGCTTGACTTGCTTTATTCATTTTTTTTGATCTTTTACTATATCCGTAGCTCATCACTCCAGCGAGCACGGGGAAATACGACACCCACATGGAAGATTTTTTAGGGAGAGCAGGCGCTCTGTTGGAGCAAGCCGAGACCATTCAAATCTCGGATGCTGAAGCTGCTAGCGCCTTATGGTCTGAAACTCAGCTGGATTTGCCCAGCACTGAGACCATCAAAGATGTATACATTGATATTCTTAAACTAAAAAAGAGGGAAACAGATTTAGACCTACATGGCTTGTTTTTGTCTGACTATTTTAAAGCAAAAAGGATACCGAGAGGTTTTAGGGTCAGAAATATACCAACCATTGGCCGAACCAACCCCGAATTCTGTAGAAGGTGGATAGGCATTCTAAATAAATGCTCTATGGATCTACTGATTCTAGTCATTGAAGAAATAACTAAGGAACTTACAGAGGTACGCAATAAATTAACAGAAATACAAACCACGAAAGCCACTGCACTATCTTCTACACCAGCCACAGACATGATGAATAAACTTCAGGAAGAAGTACTACAATACAAGAATGAAATCATTAGATTCAAACGACAAAAAATGACACAAGTCAATAATGATTACCAGTATCATAATGTCTACCATTGGCTCAGTGGACGTAGTGGTGAATCACAAGGCCGAGGTGTGAGGAGAGAACGCATTAGAATCAAGAAACCATCAGTAACTACAATTGATGTGTCCTCAGGGGACTCAGCCTCAGATGCAGAAGCAATAAATCCGCGAATCAAACCACTCCCATCTTTTTTAGATCAAACAAACTCGACAGAGTGGCCGACTCTAGGTGTATTAACCAGAGCACAACGAGATCGAGGAAGAGACCACACACAAGACGTGGGCAGAAGGGGAAACTACACCCCATTAAGAAGCAAACCCCCGATCTCCAAACATTAGAACCCATCTTTAACCTCTCGGATAGAGTCCTATCTTCAGCCGAAACAAGCCTTCTCTTGAAGGGACTATCATTTGTACCCACGAATCTCCCTAACCATTTTGAACAGGAGATAGACCTTTATAAGTTTAATAGATCTCTAAGATTAAAAGAATTTTTCCATCGTGCACTAACACAGAGCGGAGCTGCAGCACCATTCAAATTGAAAAGTCAATTCGATCCACACACCAAAAATATTGCGTTGAAAACCTACTCTAAAATCACAGAGAGACAAATCCGGGAGATATGTACTAGTCCCGTTGGAACAGAATACAATTTAACAAAGGATGAAACACATGCACTTCAATGTTTGGCAAAAGACCCACAGATTATTATTCGCCCAGCTGATAAAGGTGGTGCCATTGTTATACAAAACTATGCAGACTACCGTGGAGAGATCCTTCGACAATTACAAGATAGGGATACCTACCGTACTACACCTTGTGACCCCACTTCAAATGTCCAACAGGCAATCACCAATCTGTTGTCTGATGCTCAACAACACCTGTACATTGACGACCAAACGCACCAATTTCTACATCAGAAATTTCCTATCTGCCCGGTTATTTACACTTTACCAAAGATTCACAAGAACCCAAGAAAACCACCAGGAAGACCAATTGTATCGGCGAAAGGCAGTCTATTGGAGCCGATCACTCAATGGATCGATTTTCACCTCAAGGAGACGGCTCTCCAGTTGACTACATGCTTGAAAGATACTCCTGACTTTTTGCAGAAGTTAAAGGATATCAAACTACCTACATCTGAAATCCTGCTAGTTACAATGGATGTCTCGAGTCTTTACACAGTGATACCCCATGATCAAGGAGTGGAGGCGGTGAGGACACTCCTTGCTCAATCAACCACATACACGGGCCCTCCTGTTGAATTTTTGTGTCAGATGCTCTTCTTCTGTTTATCGAATAATTTTTTTAAATTTGAACACAAGTATTATATACAGACATCTGGTACATCCATGGGAGCAGCGATGGCACCCACGTATGCGAATATGTTTATGTATGTATATGAAATGCAGCACATCATCTCGAATTACTCAACACATATTTTAATGTACAATCGGTTTGTAGACGACATATTTTTGGTATGGACATCAACAGTGGAACACTTACAGTCTATGCTGATGACTCTTAACCAGATATCATCACCTATAAGATTCACTATGGATTTTTCATCTGAACAAATACAGTTCTTAGACGTATTGGTCTATACAAACCAGGACAGATTGGGTTACACCTTGTATAGGAAGGCTACCGATCGGAATACCTTACTACACTCTAACAGTTTTCACCCTCCGTCGTTGAAAAAATCATTACCTTTCTCACAATTCCTACGGGTAATCAGGAACAACTCTGATCCCATGAATATGAGAACACAATTGGATCAAATGGCCAAAAGATTATACGAGAGAGGCTACCAGCGTCCGGACGTACAACAAGCTTTATCCAAAGCACTTAAATATGTACCTAAACATCAACATGAAGCAAAACAATCCCGGATAGTCTTTCCGACGAAGTTCCATGTGTCCTCTCCGTCTGTAAGAGAGGTGATTACACACAACTGGAATATCCTAACGGGCGACAATACGTTGCCCAGAATAGTTGATACACCACCGATGCTTTGTTACAAACGTGGGACGAATCTACGTGATAGATTGGTCAAGTCAGATCCAACACATTGCTATTCACCCAGTACTCAATATCAACGCACAGGCTGTTACCGCTGTCTTGGATGTGTGACTTGTTCCCATATGGTATCCGGCACACATTTTTCACACCCTCACACAGGACACCAATATAAAATCAATCATCGTATTACCTGTACAACTGAATTTGTAATATACCTTATAACTTGCCCATGTGGTCTATCATATGTTGGAAAAACAATCATGACTGTCAGGGATCGGATCAGAGGACATCGATCATCAATACGAACAGCCTATCGAGATAAGGTGACAGACGAGCCAGTGGCCAAACATTTCTTTGAAAAACGACATTCTTTATCACAACTCCGATTCATTGTTATTGACCATATACCTCCACTCTCGAGGGGGGGTGATAGAGCAAAACTTCTTCTTCAACGTGAGTGTAAATGGATTTTCACACTGGATACAGTAGCTCCAAGAGGTTTAAATGAACAACTACTTTTTCATCCATTCCTCTCTTCAAGAACTTAGAAGACGCGAAGGGCCCCATCTTTTGGAGTCTTTACAAAAACTAGAGTGTGTATGCACCCCAGATGCTCTACACTCAGTGGCTTCAGTGACACTGTTGGACTGTAAAAGGTTGTTTTTTTCATCCGTTTTCATCGTTTTCACTTTTTGTCCTTTTCTTTTTGTTATTTTTCTCATCATTATTTTTTTTGTCTTTTCCCATTTTTGCCATTTTTTCCATTTTTTTTATTTTTGCTATTTTTTGTTATGTTGTTGTTATGTTAACTCATCTCTGATCTTTCTGCTATTGTGTAGACTTTGCTTACATATATATATCTCATGTTCTGAATGGTTTGTTCTGTTTTTCGCTCTATTTTATGCTCTCTTTTTTTTCTCTCTTTTTTCTCTCTCTTTTTTTCTCTCTCTTTTTTTCTCTCTCTTTTTTTCTCTCTTTTGTCTCTTTTTAATTGTGTATATCTCTTCTCTTTATTCTTCCATATTGTACACACTATTGTATATTATCACTCTTTTATTCTTTATATCACGTCACTGTTTGTATACGCTAGCATGTACCAGGATACCCGGTGATGTAGTTTTAACATGCCCACTATACTTCAGCTATAGATAGTAAGTATCTTTACAGCAGTCTTCCAAGTCTGCTCTAGAACAGTGTCTCTTATTTGTTGATCGCGCACATGTGACAACCCCTTAAAGTCTCAGACACGGGATGAACAGCTGTGTCTGTATCGGGACACAACTTCGCTTCGGCGAGTCTCCAGTCACGGACCGGGTTCCCAGCTAGTGCACTCTACGTAGTAATATGCCTCTTAGACACTGAGTCATGTCTATGAACTACCACCCCGCGTCATTACGGGGCTTTGGTCTCTATCTATGCACACGATCGCGTGCTCAATTACTAGACGCCTTTTGAGCGTCGCTTAGCAACGGGCAGGCATAGGTGACACGCATGGTGGAACGCAAACACTGGAACGCTGTTTCTCCAGCTGCTGCTGGTAAGTGTTTGATTAGATGTGTATATATGTTTGCTGTGTTTGTCCTCATTTGGAGTGCTTGACAAAGGGCTTAACAGCCTGAAACGTCGCTTTAGAACTATGCTGACGATCATCTTTATTAAAACCTGAATGACTGTCCTTTGAAGTCCTGTGAGTGCATTTTTTACCTTTTTTGGATTATATACATTGATGTGGATTGCACCCAGGCACGTTTTTGCATTTTTGTGACTTAAATTGGGCAGAGTGCTGGTACTTTGGATTGATATATATATATATATATATATATATATATATATATAATGTATTGCTTATTTTAAAAATACCTATTGCTCATTAAGAAACCTATGGAGGCTAAAATGTATGAATAAAAAAAGTCCTAGACCGAAATAACAAATGCATTATTATGGAAATAGTTAGTATATTTGTATTTAAAATCTGTTAAATCTAGATTCTGATTTAGACTACAGGGAGACATCTTTCCCAAATTATTTTTCCACAATATTTTTGTTTGTCGTCATTTATCTAGGTGACCCCCTTCTCTGAATGTGGGAGGACATTGTTCTAAATCTTTAATAATAAGTGGAGTTGTGTCATAATTATGCTTTTCGTTAAAATGTAGAGCAGCAGTAACATTTGATAAAATACCACGAAGATGCTCATTGAACCTATCTTTTTAATCTTCTAGTATTTCCACAACCATATTCCAAGATATAAACAATAAATGTACTACATGAACTCCTTGAAGTGATTTTTGGGTATATTGATATCTCTATTTTGTTTATTGGTGTCTCTAATTTTTTGTACAAATATGTGGACACATGGTGCATAAACTGTGTCTTCAAAAATATGTTCCATGTAGCAAAATAATTAAAATCTAAATGTGGGACAAGAAAACTGGAGACAATAATCTTCTTAATGATTTTGTTTCATATAAAAAAAATGCTCAGGGTACTTCTGGGAGGTGATTCTAAGGAACATTATCCATTTTGAGGGCATATCAGTGTTTATGTGGCTCCCTCTGTATATTTGGTTACACATTTAACCTTTTTTGTTATTTGGTTTGCATTCTCTATGTCTACCTTTTTGATTGTTTCATACAATATGTGATGAATATAGTGCTTCTCTTTACCTATTTATAGTTCCTAAGGGTCTAAAAATGTAACAACCAATCAACTTTCAGTTACAAGACATCTAGTTCCAAATTGAATGGGATGAGACTCTGGAATATTGACCGTACATCATAATTAAATTATTTAATTACATGAATCTCTTGAAAAGTACAAAAGGTGGTAAAGATTGCCAGCTACTAAAAGATAATATTATAAATAAGTTCACATAATTAAAAAAATAATTGCTTCAACTAAAACCAGTAAATCTATATGTGATACAAGCAGCATTACAAATAAAACTAATTTGATAAGACCAAAAGGACATATCCAGCAGCTCTTCCCAGATCTAATATGACAGATTCCTTTCTAAAAAATGTAGAACATAAACAACCAAAAGAGTAAACTGAAAGAGAAGCCAATAATCATTAACTTCTCATCCATATACCAGAATAGGAACGGTTTATAATGCACAAGGGTACCACAACACATCCCAAAGAGGCACCAGCCAAGGACATTCAGTACATCCCAAGATACCACTGATAAGAACACACGTACCATGTCACAAAAGAACACTAGAACTATATGAGGGACTAAAGCAGGATATTATGTCCAGCAAAAGGAAAACACCCAAAATAATGGTCAAACAGGAATAATCAACGTATCTAATCATATACTCACTCAAGCAGAGACAGAAGTGCTAAATGAGTTTAAGATGTTTATAGATCTGCACAAATGTATCCAAAAACTCATCTTAAAGCACTATTTCTTAAAAAAAGTAGGTGAAAATACTATACCCCAATATAGCACTGTAGGGTTAGATTACAATTATGCTGAATGTCTTACCACACTCTTTTGGATTAAAACTAATATATTATTTCAGACAATATCACAGGACAAATTAGACACAGTGGGTTTAAACCTCCTTCTAGTTTCTTCCCTCTTCACTTCTAAGGTGAACCCATAAAAGTTTTCAACAACTTGGTACAGGCCAATTTAGATATCTTAAGGCAGTCAGGAGTCACATTTAGGTTGGATATTTTGCTGTCTCACCTAGCAAAAGGGCAGATAAAGGGGGAGGGGGGCTTTAATCATACAGAAAAAAAAGATAATTACTGCAAGGAAGCACTACAACTCCTTGGATAAACCACTACATATATATATTATAATTGGTATGCCACCATTTCCTGAAAAAAATACTGGTCATGTATATGGGCGGACCCACAAAAGGGTGGGGCCATGCTGGGTGGGACTTTGATTTAAATATCCATTCAGTTTCGTTTATTGAAAGGGCCTCCTTCCCAGGATTTAGTCTTTTACATATGTCAGCAGCCCTTGATTTTGGGTATGTAACTTTCTTTAAAGACTCCAACAAAATCATACAAAGCAAAAACCATAGAACAGAGGTTGATAAAATACATCTTGGATGCAAGGACTTGACTTCACCATACTTGGATAAACAAAATTCCTTATGGTCAATGGTCATACATGAACAGGACCTCATGATAAATAGATTTAAAGGCAAACATCACATATTGTCTGAAGCAGTCAAAAAAGTGGACCTTATATATACTGACAAGAATGCAAACCAAATATACAAAGGGAGTCAAATACATTAAAAATATCCTGTATAAACACTGAATTACTGAGGGTGATTTTTAAAAGAAAGAAAACCATTACCACTATTATTGCCTCCAGTTTTCTCAAACTGACACAGAAGCTATTTTGTCCCACATTAGGCCATCTTTTGTAGAGGACACAATTATGCACTATATGTCCGCATATTTCTAAAATAGTGATACCATTATCCCCAAAAATCCCTGTTGTAAAAAGATAAGGTAGAGAATAAATTATATTTCATTAACTGTAACGGTAATTCTGTTGTTTATATCTTGGAATGTGGCCATGGCTATAGAATGTAGGACAGTCCACTAGAAGATTAAAAAACAGAATTCTGTTACTAACTCTCCTATTATTAAAGGTTTAGAACAAATTGTTCCCACAGAGAGGATCACTTAGACACATTAAGACAAAGAGAAACAGTTTGGATTAGTCCAGTGTCCGTGTTTCCTGTACTTCAACTTTTACTTGTTCAAGGACTGAATACATTTTTCTACTTTTGGACTGCATGGATTTGCCTGTTTTCCCCTGCATTAAGCTTGTGGACCTTTTGGTCCACACCCAGGACCAACAGGTGATACATTTAATTATATATTTTTGAGATTGTAGCTGGGATATGTATGTTCCTGGATTTATTAGATCAGTCTAGGACTTTTGAATACATGTTTTTTTTTAATTAGTACACATTAATAATCAATCAATGTTTTCTTATGATCTGTAAAATTATCTGATGGTATATACTTTCTTACCCTTATTTGAGGAAGAGTTAACTACACCATTATGGAAACTGCTCTGTATTTGTCATTATGGCCTTTAAAGCAGTAGAGTCCTTAAAACATTGCTTTAGACCCCAATATTGAAATTGTTTGACCTAACAAAAGCAGAGGTGATCCAGGCAGTTGAATGCAGACCAAGACTTGGGGCTTATTAGCTGCAGTTAGCCTGGAGTTCAATGCAGCGTGATTTCATGCAGTGTTGGGTCACGCTACCCCCTTCATGTCTCAGGACACAAAAATGAAAGGTTTGCAAGTACGTGCTAACTATAGTAAAGCATACTACAAAAGGTATATGTTTGAATAATTCATGGTACAGTCTGACCACAAAAGTCATTACATTCATTACTTCCTAAAGCACATGCCAAACTTCAGAGAATGTCCTACAACTGCAAAAATATCAGCTTTACATTGAATGCACAACAGGATGAGAAATGCTTATTTCTAACACACTGTCCAGAGATACAATAAATCCACATTAACAGGAAGATAACATGAATTGAAAAAAAGTGATAGGCGCTAAAATAAAAAAAAGGGTGTGCAAAATATATGCATACACTTGTGCAAATCCCACAAAAACACACAAATAGTGAAATAAAATATAAAAATGTGTTGCGCAAACATAAAATAATACACACAAATAACAAACAATGTGTAAATGAGTCATTATCAGACTGAAGCAGTTTAAATGGAGTCCAGGAGAAATGGGATTATTTAAAAGTTACATTATTGAAGGCAACATAAAATTATATTAGGCTTGTCAGAGCAAATAAATCAAGGAACCACTGTGGTAGTGCACAGAAGTGGCCAAAAAAAATAAAAAATACAAAATCTAGCATTTAGTAATTATGAAAAAAGTTAGAATATGATAGAATAAGGCAGAAAATGATAGAAGGAGGCAGAGCAAGTTATTAGAGCTTTCAAAAGACACACATAAGAGGAATTTTCCATTAGTAAAAAAAAAAAAAGGTGGTAAAACTTGTTTAGATACACAAACAAAAAATAACAAAGAAAAGTTAGATGAATTTTTTTTTTTTTTTTTCGTTTTTACATTTTTTTTCTTCACAAGGTTGAGGTCCTCTCTTGAGGTTCTTTCCATCAATCCCCATGGCCTCAATTTGCCCCAAAATATAGATCTCTCCACCAACACCAAAATAAATAGACAAAACCTTTATTCAAGAAACACACTTTTTCTCCAAATACTGCCCGACCTTATATCAAATCTTTCCCACTGCTATACTTCTAATAATGTTTATAAAAAAAAAAGACTGCCTTACAACATAGTAAAAACTGCTACTACCCTTTTTTACTCATCCCTCATATTCCTGATCCCAATGGAAAAATAATATACTTACTAGGCATACTAGTACAAACTGATTATTGGAGGGGACCCTTCCTTCCACCCTTCTGACAAACTCATATCAAATCTTCTTGTCCACAGGACATTTTGAGTCTACAGCACCCCTCCACCAGAGACTGTGCTTGTTTCTCCAATATGAATGCTAATCTCCAAGGCTTTCCTATCTTTTGCACTCTCCTCTGCAATTCATTCAATTACATGGTCTGACCATGCAGATGTAACTCTCCAGCTATGGCTCCCTAACTACTCTTGAGACTGGTCTTGGAAACTGCATAGTATCCGCCGTCAAACAATCCATTCATGATTATTTTTCTCTAAATACCCACTTGGTCACAGACCCCTCCACACTCTTGACAGCTCATAAAACTGTGATCAGAGGTCATCTGAATAGCATTTGCTCCTGACCTGATCCAACTTGAGACACTAAAATAAACCCACTCGACCCCACAAACCAAGGTCAACATCAATTCTGAACAGAAATGTCTGGCTGCACCGCCTCGTGGAGACACTCGGGACTGGATTCTTTTTCCTGGGCCACACCTGGCTAGCCACTGGCAAGGCATGTCATCCTGTCATCCATGCTAGGCTGCTCGAGCCTATAATTGCACCAATGTGCAGGTATCTCAAGCATCCCTATATAAAATGTCCCCAAGATGGGCACAACCCACCTAACCACCCACGTTGTGGTGGACTAAACATAATATGGCTACATATTATGACAAAATCTGCAATTGTTGTTATCATAAATACTGTTCAGGTAATTTTGTTTAAATGTCTGAAGCACTGACCAGGATTTGGTTTTAGCAACCCTCCCATCACATGTGCTCTATAAATGGTGTCATTTTGTGTATAATTGGTAAGAAATTTAAATCATAATAATAATAATGTAATTTCCAAAAACAAATATATAAACATTTGCTCAGGGTCTCAATGATACACTCATATGCACCCTCAGATATTTTGAGCTCTTAGTAATGGGGAACACCAGATAAAGAAAGAAGGTCACACGATTCGAGATCCAAAATATGGTTGCCATTCCTCAATAGGGGCATTGATATGCTAGTGGTTGTTGCCACTTTATATTAGTAGGTTACACAAATACACAGGGAAATTTTACATGGATGGTAAACTGCCTTCTAGAAATTTGCAAGTTGCAAATTTCTCTCTGGGACTAAGCCATTTTTGATTAAATGTTCATAGTTTATTAACATTTCTTCATTAACTTAATAAATAATATATTAATTTTTTACCTCCCTCAGTAGAGAAGAGACAGGCTGCTTTCAATGCCCCAAATAGAATCAAAATCAGGTTAAATGACAGGCTAATACAAGCCCAGGTCTTAAATATTTATAAAGCATATTATGGGTTTGGGATTTAATTATATATTAGAGACTCAAGAACACACTTTCCTGGAAAATCCTTGCAAGGAGCTGTAGACAGCACCTTCATTTATACAGAGAATTCTTTCATCAACCTCCTGTTTCTAACTGTAGCAGCATTAACTATACCAAGCTTGAGGAGGGAGCAAAATGCAGGTTGAGGATCAATTATCCAAAATGCTTGGGACCTGCCACTGGCGTGTCAGGCCTGCACACGTGCCATTGCTGGATGCTGAATAAACTGTTGTGCACTTACATTCTGACAGAATAAATAACATTTCAAGTGATAATCAATTAAAACCTTCTCAATTTTTATACTGTGATTCATGGTTTCCAATATGTGACAAAAGCATGATGTTAGCACTGCAAACACAGTGATGAAATAAATATATTGATTGAAATTAAAATGCATTTATTTATAAATTAGATTAACATCAGAAAATATTTGATGTCAAAGTTACAACTAGTTTTAACTAATAATACACAAATTATTCTATAGTTCTTGTCCATATAGATTACATCATACAAACATTCACAGTGTAGGTTGGAAAAAGTATGTGAAGTAAGTCACATGTGCACTATATGGACAAAAGTATTGGGGCACACCACTAAATTACTGAATTCAGTTGTTTCAATCAGACCCAAGTGTATAAAATGAAGCACGTAGTCTGCAATTACAAAAAATTGTGAAAAAAAGGGTCATTCTAAAGAGCTCAGTGAATTCAAGCGTGATACTTTGAGAGGTTGCCACCTTTATAATAACTCAGTCCATGAAATTTCCTCCCTCCTACATTTTCCACGATCAACTATAAGTGGTATTATTGGAAAGTGGAAGCATTTAGGAACAGCAGAAAGACCACATAAATGGCTGTCCCTGCTGCCAAGTCTAAGTATGTTGTTCTAGCCAAAGTGATGGACACAGATCAAAGTTAAATCTTGGGCAGACACTTTATTTAAATTAAATAGTTTTTTTTACTTTTCTATAACTTTATCTGGATTTATAGTTACAACCTTCAATTTTAAGGAGACATAGCTACTTCTTCAAATGAAGTCGTGGTAAATCTCCGGATCATGGAATTTAATTGTGCCTTGAAACCAAGTCTGTTTGCTTTCTCCTTTCTGAGGAAAGCTGGTTATTTATTGTCATGTGTTGAAAAATAATCCCTATCCTGTTTGGCATTGAGACCACAGTCTACACCTTTGTCATACAACACTATTGTATGAAATGGATGCAAATCTTCCGTCACCTTTAACACAATGTAGATAAAGTCTAGTCTGAGCTTACGGGTAAAATGACTCTACAAGTCAACAGCATCTGAGATCCATTTCTAACAAACAAAGCATTACAAATAAAGTATGGCTGGCAAACAACCGTGTCATGAGTGTTCCTCGGGGAAGCTGTGTGTGCACAATGAAGTAAACAGAAAGTTTAATTACATGTATAAACACACTGTGAATATCCAAAATTGAGATTTAT
Organism: Pelodytes ibericus; assembly: GCA_036172795.1. Classification (NCBI taxonomy): domain Eukaryota; kingdom Metazoa; phylum Chordata; class Amphibia; order Anura; family Pelodytidae; genus Pelodytes; species Pelodytes ibericus. The sequence continues at coordinate 69,834,402 of CM069860.1, forward strand.
GTCAAAAAGTTTTTAAAAACAAGTGTGTTCCACTAATAGTTTCACAAATAAAACAATTGGCTCACATTAATATTGGAGACTATTGATAAGGTTTTTTATTTTTCTTGGCAAAGTGTGCTTTGTTGAATAAACTGTATTTTGGTGTTTGTCTGCAATCTAGGAGTAGTGGACTCTTGAATGCTATCAGATATACATATTGGATTATGTGTAACAATCATTTCTCTGTGAGGAACTAATGCCAGGAAGGGAAGATAATGCAATCTGGTGACATAAAAAAATATTGTATTTGATCGTCTTCCATGACATTTTACTGGTGTGGATTAATGAGGAATGGGGTTATATAACATTGGTAGAAAACAGAACTTCAAATGTCATATTACTCTAGATGCATTTTGTGTAAAAATAAAACAACAAAAAACACACATATAATGGTAAGTAATTTCCTTTTAAAATGTAAGCATGTTTGTTTCAATTCTTCATTCAATTCTTAGCACATCTTTAAATTTTGTACCAAGCAATAAGTAAACAGTTTATGGGGTTTCACTTCTTTGGTGAATTATAATATAAAATACTGCACACAAAAATAGTCAATGATCATTTCACAAGTACAAAACGTGTCTCGGGCCTGGAAGAAGGTGTTGTTGGTGTTGGGCGTTTTTGTTTGCAGTAGTTTGTGTCAACTCTTATTAGTTTGGAGCTTGGGGCCAAATGCCGAATGTTGGTCACAAGCAGGGTTGACAGTGGGAAGAGTGTCCTACTAGGATGTACCGAAAGCATTGATTTTTTTCATTATTTCTTCTACTTATTACCAATGGTATCAGGAGTTACTGAGGCAATGGAGTGCACTCTCTTGTCTGAAGCATCTCGCTCTGTGAATTCCATTTACGTATTTCCTTTGCTACTGTATCATCCGACCTTATGTGAATTGGATGTGTGCTCACAAGTCTATCTGCTTTACTGACATCTCGCTAATTAAAACCGTTCAGCTTTTGGGATATGCTTGACACACTGGATTGTCCATTTAAAACCTTCACAGACAGTGGTTCCCTCACCATCATATGCTTTGCCTAACAAATTAAGCCTGCTTGCTTTATATATATATATATCTTTTCATCAAAAAATAGCTATTGTTATATCACATCATTTTGGCTCCTTTCCTTTCATGCTCAATATGGATGAACGTCTCAAGGATAAGTTATGTGCACATATGTCTACTTAATTATTTGACGCTATATATCTTGTTATTGAGACTTTTTGACCTGGTCATTTTCTCATTTTATGGGAATATGTAGTATTTTTGCGCATGCATTTTTGGTCTAGAGCTCTGACCTTTTTTCTAGGGGATTTGTTATTGTATATTGTTTATTTAAAACAAAACAAAGCATTGTGAAGCGCTTGTTTTAAACGTAACACTTACATTTAATTTCTTATTTTCCAATATATGGCCGGGTGTGTATATTGCATATGTTTTTTTTATGTGATTTGTAAGGAACCATATGCCCTTTTGTGGTAGAATGAATACATTTTAAAATATTTGTACTATGCTCCCATGTCTATTGAGTGCTGTTTTATAGGCCTCTCTTTAGTAGTTTATTTTACCTATTACTAATTAACTGTTAAAAAATAACTATACCCATTAAGAAAACCTATACTTACAATGGAATGCAGGTTGATTACCGCACAACACATGATTTAATGAGCTGTGGTAACCATTAACGGCATTAAAAGAGAAATTTGTTAACTTAGCAAAATAAATTACTACACTGCTCCTATCACCAAATCATAGTTTTTTTATGCTTTTTTTTATTTCTCAAATATAGAAAATGCATTATAGAAAATAAAACATACATTAGCAGCATTGACAGTGCAAATCACATTTTAAATGACAAGCAATACTACAATCCAAACAAGAAACACAAAAACATGCAGCTAAAAATTGATGCAGAGATGTCATAAAAATTACATAACTAATAGGAAATGTGGGTAAAAAAAGTTAATTGTTGTAAACTGAATCATTATATGTGTCCAATTTATAAATTATTTTTCCCCCAAAGGTTTTGTTAAATGACTCCTATTGCAAAATGTTTTGTAATTCCCAATTTCATTCTACATTGGAACTAAACTCGAGACGTTATATCACTCTATATATTTAGAGTTTTAGAATTTCAGACAACACGTCGTCCTCTATCTGCATAAGAGTCCAATCCAAATTCAAAAATATGCTACCTGAATTTTGATTCTTGTTAGGGCAAAAACATGTTTGCATACTTGATTCGAAACTGCTTGCACAGTTCCACCAAATATGCTGTAAGTCACCATTCAAAAAAATCACATTGTTACCAATTTGAAGAGGTTGATCTATACATCTTAGCTGATTTGGAACCAACAAATGTTGGCAACTTTATAAAAGTTCTCAATGACATTCAGACCATGAACCGCTTCCAAAACACCCTTTATTTACTTCATTCTTTCTCACAAGTCATTCTTCGATGGGTATCTTTCTTTTTAGATTTTTTGTATTGCTTTAATTTCACCTAACTCATCCCAATCTCTGATAATTTCTAAGCAATTAGCAATAAGTGAAGTAACTTAATAGCCCATGGGTTGTCAATGATGAAGTGTTTACTAAGATAATTCTTAATGTATCTTTATTAGGAAGTGAAAACTCTGTCTTAAGTTGAGAAAAAGATTTTACTTTAGAATTAGATATTACATTTCCAAGAGTCACAATTCCCCTAGTTTCCCAATGTCTAATATATTTAAATTTGTATTTACTATTGTTTGGATCAGCAAAAAACTCAAGACTTTATTTGAAATCTTAATATTGTTCTTAATTTTTACTCCAAATCTGCACAAGTTTTAGATGCCCACAACATGAATGAATACCTATTGTTTCAGATTCAATTTGATACCATGCTTCTGTTTTAGATGTATCTCTGGATCACCAATACATGAATCATCAAGCAACCATCATGGTAATTTCTTGTTTTGGGTATTGTCAGGTCCCCCTGTGTGGAATTTCTTTTTAACAAGTTTAAACCCAGTTTTTACTTTTTGCACTGCCATATAAAGAAAGAGAAAGCAAATTAAATGGTCAGTACCACTTGCATCACACAAACATAGATTTATATATCTTTATTTGCCCAGGTAAAGCAATATTTAGATCTTATATAAGATACACATGCCTTATTGCTAGAAATAATAATAGCCGTGCCAACAATTAATTTGTAATTTGAATAGTTAGCATAGTTAACAGTCACTGACATTAATTCACCTAGAGAGGACCTGGGGTGTTCCAAAGAAATCAGGTTGGTTTCATATTCTTGTTGAGATGTTCTAAATCCTCTAATCTAATAGCTCTGGCCAAGGACTTAATGGACAGTAGGTAAGGGAGTGGATTTGTCTTACAAGATACTTTCTGGTATATTCCTAAAGTGTAGATTATTGCACTTAGAATGGTCTTCTGTGTCTGATATTTTAGCTTCCAGTTCTTCTATTTTAATTTGTTGTTTTCTTGTTAAATCTTCTTGGGTCTTTATTCTAAAGTCTAAGTTATCTGTTTTTATCTCATTGGCTTTCACCAAGATCCATCATTTCTTTAAGATCTACACTGTTAGTTTGTATTTCCTTTTTTATCTGCTAAAGCAAGGAGTCCAGTATATTCTTCAAAATATTTGAGGTTATTGGTTATTTTCCCACGAGGTCTCCAAAGTCATCATCGTCTTTGTTTACTCCTATTTTTAGGCGTTATGTCACTCTTTGTTTTCCCACACAAGACATGTGGAATTCCTTTTTCTAGCTTGTTTTTCTTACCTGTTTCCTTCTTCAGGTCTGTTTTTGCTCCTGTATTAAGTTTCTGCAATGATCAAAAAATGTTTTATGTATAGCAAGTATTTCCCCTAAAGGTCTATCCTCATCAATGTATTTATAGACCTATGTAGAGATTTATTCTTTTAGGGAAATGGTTAAGTAGAGATATCTTGTACTTCAACCAGCAGGCCAATCATTTAATTGGAATTACGCTATATGAGGTTTTGTTCCCTGTGCTTATGTCTCTTCTGTTAGGGCCTTTAATTTATGTTTACCATCTCTCATTAAATAATGATGACTTTTGGGTTTTTCAAACACATTAAACGACAGGTTCAGACAGTATTTCAGCGAGAGAGCTATAAACCCCCCTTAAGATGGGTTTTCCAAAGCATGAATTTCCGAATAAAAATCTTCTTCCTATCTATATTTCTCACAACTTATATCCCATCATCAAAAATCCATTAGTTAATTATCATCATTATGATTTATGTGGATCGCCTTTTTTCCTTTTGAGTTTTATAGAACCGATAGATGATCATAACCAAAAAAGCTCTCTTTGGTTTCAAAGTTCGCAATCTACTTTTCATCTGCCAAGAACTGGTCTGTTTTCCACACAAATTAATTACCATTTATAATGGAATGCAGATCCCCTTAATGTGAGTTTGTCAGAACCAGTCCCAGATCAACCACACAAAGTGGCTTTAACGTATAGGTGTAAATCATCCTTTGTAGCAAAATGCCTCTCCCCCTAATGCAACACTTAAAAATGTGGAAGTATTCAAAACCATCAAATTGCTTTAGGCTGTATGTATTTAATATAGGAAAGTAATTGTGCAGCAGGTGGTGTATCTGGCATGGAAGGTGTGATGATTCCAGGTAAGCAAACTCCAGATAATGACTGTTCTTGATATGACTCTATAAGGATAGCTAGATAAGAAACCATCATGATTATTAATCAGTCCATGTCGAGTTGCATGGTGGCTGATTTACTATCTATAGATGCTTTCTGACTAAAGGCTCACGAGAGGGAATGCATACATTAGTAGATGATATAAAAAATATCTGGCATATTTCAATATCATCTACTAATGTATGGAGGGTTCTGTCAATAAAGTCTAGCTGTTACTAGGCCTGTTTGTCTGTCTACCCTAAGTAACTAACATGCATTATCGGTCAACAGTAATAAATAACTATGTCTACTGTCTACTTAACTTGTCTGTGCACCGCCTGTCTCCCATTACCACATCTCCAGTCTATGGTCACCTCACTCACTCCATTGGGGTCACCTATGTCATGAGACACAAGTAGGTGATCGAGTAGTACTCACCAGGTGAACCAGCACCAGCATTGTCACCTCCTTGTGGGATGCCTTCTACTACCACCGGGGAGATGTACCTCTTGTTTGATATCCTGCCAGCCATTATAATTGAGTGTGAGAGGAGCGTACCAGTAACACAGCTACTCTCCTTAGCCATAATTGCTTTAGTATGTTTGCAACCCACCCCACTGTCTTTTAATGCCCTCCCTGGTCTGACAATGCTGATTCATGGCACTGACACGATCTTCAATTAGCTGCCATATGCATCACCTCTTGACAACCATGGCTTTGCCGAAGTGCTTTCTAAATAGCACACTGCTATGATGAACGATGAGCTGCACTAACTGCAAGTTCTCCTCATAGGTGAAGCGCTGCGTCTCTTCTTGCTGTTATTGAGCCTCCTCTTCACTGCTACTTCTGGTCCCTGCAAATCTCTCTTCCTCCTCTTCAGAAGTGCCATGTGATATGATTTTGGAAGGAACATATCCCTTTTATATCCCAGTTGCTATAATTGTATTATTTTTTTGTTACTTATTACTGCTGGCATATTTAAATTCAAATATTTTGCCTTTATTATTTTAACTATTTTTGATGCTATAATTTCTATTAAACAATATTCTCTTTTAACTTTTTAACATGCTGACCAAGTATAAAATGTATTGACATTTTCATTGCATCTTTTATAAAAATAAACAAATTTATCATTATAACCTTTATGTGACCAAAAAAGTTCTATTTTCATTTGTTTTTCTGTACCTTGAAATGTAGAGCAACTGAACATGACTAGAGTTGAGCGAACCCGAACTGCACAGTTCGGGTTCGTACCGAACATTACGGTTTTTGGACCCCGGACCCGAACACGGACATTTCACTGTATGTTCGGGTTGGAGTTCGGGGTTCGGCGATTTAATGGAGCGTTTTGAAAGGCTGCAGGGCAGCCAATTAACAAGTGTTTGACTCGTTTGCCCTTAGAAGTCATCACAGCCATGCCTACTAATTGCATGGCTGTGATTGGCCAGTGCAGCATGTGACCAGCCTCTATATATAAGCTGGAGTCACCGCACATCACATGAGCTATTCTTAGTGTAGGGAGAGGATGCTGTGAGGGACAGATTAGTAACGAATTCTGGTGTTGAATCTGCAAACTACAGTAATTATTCAAACTACAGCGATTATTTTAGTGGGTGCTATAGTACATTTTTGTACTCTGCCATGAGCCCAGTGCCACAGAGAGTGCAGTGCACTTGCAACTGCATGTGTGCCAGGCACATGACTTTAATCCTGTTCTGGTAGCTCAGTGGGCAGCATCTAGGCATTTTTAAATACTGCAATTTTTTGGGTGCTAAATAGTACATTTGCGTCCTGCACTTCATATCTGAGAGTCAAATAGAACCGTCAAATACTGTGCTTACAGCGCACTTTGAAAAATTCTAATTGTTTTGGGTGCTAAATATTACATTTGCATCCTGCACTTCATATCTGAAAGTCAAATAGAACCATCAAATACTGTGCTTACTGCGCACTTTGGGGAAAATTCTAATTGTTTTGGGTGTTAAATAGTACATTTGCGTCTTGCGTGCACTTCATATCTGAGAGTCAAATAGAACCGTCAAATACTGTGCTTACAACGCACTTTGAAAAATTCTAATTGTTTTGGGTGTTAAATAGTACATTTGCGTCTTGCGTGCACTTCATATCTGAGAGTCAAATAGAACCGTCAAATACTGTGCTTACAACGCACTTTGAAAAATTATAATTGTTTTGGGTGTAATATAGTACATTTGCGTCTTGCGGTGCACTTCATATCTGAAAGTCAAATAGAACCGTCAAATACTGTGCTTACAGCGCACTTTGAAAAATTCTAATTGTTTTGGGTGTTAAATAGTACATTTGCGTCTTGCGGTACACTTCATGTGTGAGAGTCAAATAGAACTGTCAAATACTGTGCTTACAGCACACTTTGAAAAATTCTTATTATTTTGGGTGTTATATAGTACATTTGCTTCTTGCAGTGCACTTCATATCTGAAAGTCAAATAGAACCGTCAAATACTGTGCTTACAGCGCACTTTGGGGAAAATCCTAATTGTTTTGGGTGTTAAATAGTACATTTGCGTCTTGCGTGCACTTCATATCTGAGAGTCAAATAGAACCGTCAAATACTGTGCTTACAACGCACTTTGAAAAATTATAATTGTTTTGGGTGTTATATAGTACATTTGCGTCTTGCGGTGCACTTCATATCTGAAAGTCAAATAGAACCGTCAAATACTGTGCTTACAGCGCACTTTGAAAAATTCTAATTGTTTTGGGTGTTAAATAGTACATTTGCGTCTTGCGGTACACTTCATGTGTGAGAGTCAAATAGAACTGTCAAATACTGTGCTTACAGCACACTTTGAAAAATTCTTATTATTTTGGGTGTTATATAGTACATTTGCGTCTTGCCGTGCACTTCATATCTGAAAGTCAAATAGAACCGTCAAATACTGTGCTTACAGCGCACTTTGGGGAAAATTCTAATTGTTTTGGGTGTTAAATAGTACATTTGCGTCTTGCGGTACACTTCATATCTGAGAGTCAAATAGAACCGTCAAATACTGTGCTTACAACGCACTTTGAAAAATTCTAATTGTTTTGGCTGTTAAATAGTACATTTGCGTCTTGCGTGCACTTCATATCTGAGAGTCAAATAGAACTGTCAAATACTGTGCTTACAGCGCACTTTGAAAAATTCTAATTGTTTTGGGTGCTAAATAGTACATTTGCGTCCTGCACTTCATATCTGAGAGTCAAATAGAACCATCAAACACTGTGTTTACAGCGCACTTTGAAAAATTCTAATTGTTTTGGGTGCTAAATAGTACATTTGCGTTCTGCACTTCATATCTGAGGGTCAAATAGAACCGTCAAATGGGGATGGGACACTTGATCGCGGCTACTTCCGCGCAGCCGCTTCACCGCCAACTCTGCACCGCAAGACAGCTCGTCGCTGGAGATTTCATCGCGGGACATTTCATCGCTAAAGGTAAGTATTTTAGCTATTTAAATTTATTTTAGTAAGGGTGGTTAGAATTAGGGTTTAGGGGGTTAGTATTAGGGGGTTAATTTTTATGGGGTGTTAGTATTAGGGTTAGTATTAGGGTATAGGGGGTTAATTTTAGTATTAGGGGTCGGGGGTTAGTATTAGGGTTTCGGGGGTTAGTATTAGGGTTTAGGGGGTTAGTATTAGGGGTCGGGGGTTAGTATTAGGGTTTAAGGGGTTAGTATTAGGGTTCGGGTGATAGTATTAGGGTTAGTATTAGGGTTTAGGTGGTAATTTTAGTATTAGGGGTTGGCGGTTAGTATTAGGGTTTAGGGGGTTATTATTAGGGTTAGTATTAGGGTTTAGGGGGTTAATTTTTAGGGGTGTTAGTATTAGGGTTAGTATTAGGGTTTAGGGGGTTAATATTGTGGTTAATTTTAGTATTGGGGTTTGGGAATCATTTATTGGGGGGGTATTTTCATTTTACTTTTACATTTGTAAGAGCTGACAGTTTAGTGCTGAACTGTCAGCTCTTACATAGCCGCGGCCGCGATGAAACGGCCGCGTTATTCTTCATTGCTGACAGTTCAGCGTTCTAACTGCCGCGCTGAACTGTCAGCGATGAAGACGGGGCGCCGAAGTGTCCTAGAGCCCCGTAAAATACTTTGCTTACAGCGCACTTTGAAAAATTCTAATTGTTTTGGGTGTTAAATAGTACATTTGCGTCTTGCGGTGCACGTCATATCTGAGAGTCAAATAGAACCGTCAAATACTGTGCTTACAGCGACCTTTGAAAAATTCTAATTGTTTTGGGTGCTAAATAGTACATTTGCTACCTGCACTTCATATATGAGAGTCAAATAGAACCGTCAAATACTGTGCTTACAGTGCACTTTGAAAAATTCTAATTATTTTGGGTGTTAAATAGTACATTTGCGGCCTGCGGTGCATTTCTTGCAGTCCAGTAAACAAAAACAAATACAAATAAAAATTGTTGACTATTGGCGGTTACATTGTACAAGTACAGGCGATAGTAGATAGTAGATCTAGTTCCTTGACATTGTCTCCCACCCGGTCCCCTGCTGAAAGCTCAGAGTTGGCACCTGCAGCCCATAGCCATCTGTCTTTCACCTCACCCCCTTGCAAATCAGCCAAGCAGTCTGAGCCACAAGTCATGCAGCAGTCTCTTATGCTTTTTGATGACTCTGCTGGCAGGGTTTCTGTGGGCCATCCACCTAGCCTTGCCCCAGAAGTGGAAGAGATTGAGTGCACTGATGCACAACCACTTATGTGTCAGGATGTGGACATGCGAGGACCACAGCAGCACATCTCTGATGATGACGAAACACAGGTGCCAACTGCTGTGCAGACTGGCAAGGAGGGCAGGGTGGAGGAGTGGGTGGAAGATGATGTGGAGGATGATGAGGTCCTAGACCCCACATGGAATCAAGGTCATGCGAGTGACGTGTACAGTTTGGAGGAAGAGGCGGTGGTCGCACAGAGGCACCAGCACAGCATAGGAGGGAGCAGGGTGCAAAAGCTGAGCGGCCGCCCCCTAGACAGTACGCCTGCTACTGCCCACAGCACCGAAGACCGAGCACACCAAAGCCAGCTCCAAGAAGTTCCCTGGCATGGCAGTTCTTCAGACAATGTGCTGACGACAAGACACGAGTGGTTTGCAAGCTGTGCAATCAGAACCTGAAGCGAGGCATAAATGTGCCAAACCTGAGCACAACCTGCATGACCAGGCATCTACATGCAAAGCATGAGCTGCAGTGGAGTAAGCACGTCAAAAACCAAGAAAGGTCTCAGGCTCCTCCTGCTTCCTCTTCTGCCGCTGTCTCGGCCTCTTCCTCCACCTCTGGAGTCACAGTGGCACCTGCCACCCCGCAAACAGAGGATGTGGCAGCAACGCCACCACGTCCGCCACTGTCCCCAAGCATCTCCACACTGTCCCATGGAAGTGTTCAGCTGTCCATCTCCCAAACACTGGAGAGAAAAAGGAAGTATGGCCCTACCCACCCACGATCCCTGGCCCTGAATGCCAGCATTTCCAAATTCCTGGCATTTGAAATACTGTCATTCTGTCTGTCTGGAGACAGACAGTTTTAAAAACCTGATGGCAGTGGCTGTCCCACAGTACGTGGTTCCCAGCCGCCACTACTTTTCCAGGCGAGCCATCCTTCCCTGCACAACCAATTTGAGGACAAAATCAGGTGTGCACTGCACAACGCCATCTGTGGCAAGGTCCACATAACACAGATACGTGGACCAGTAAGCACGGGCAGGGACGCTATATCTCCATAACTGCACACTAGGCAAATGTAGTGGCGGCTGGGCCTGAGGCGGATAGCAGCGGTGTCATTTCCACGGTTATCAGGCCAGTAATTCACAAGTGGCTAGGAGGGTGGGTTTCTGAACCAGCATAGGCACAGTTCTGGAGGAAGATGAGGATGATGAGGAGGAGGAGGAGTGGGAACCGTGTTCACAGCAGGGTGGCACCCAAGGCAGCTTGTGGGCATCACTGGAGCGTGGCTGGTGGGATACGAAGGACACAGACGATACACATGAGCGACTACATGCTCCAGTGCCTGAACACCGACTGCCGAGTTGGCCACATTCTAATTTGTGCTGATTACTGGGTGGCCACCCTGCTGGATCCCCGCTACAAGGACAACGTGCCATCCTTAATTCCCTCACTGGAGCGTGATCGGAAGATGCGCGACTACAAGCGCTCGCTGGTAGACGCGCTGCTGATGGCATTCCCAACTGACACCAGGGGGTACAATGGAAGCACAAGGCGAAGGCAGAGGATGAGGAAGAGGTTGCCAACGCAGCTGGGGCACCGCCAGCACCTCAGAAGGCAGGGTGAACATGGCCAAAATGTGGAAAAGCTTTGTCAGCATGCCACAAGAAGCAGCCCCACCATCTGATATGCAACGTCTTAGCAGGAGACAGAATTTCAGCAACATGGTGGAACAGTACGTGTGCACAGGCCTACATGTACTGACTGATGGGTCTGCCCCATTCAACTTCTGGGCCTCCAAATTGGGCACATGTCCTGAGCTTGCCCTTTATGCCTTGGAGGTGCTGGCCTGCCCTGCAGCCAGTGTATTGTCTGAACGTGTGTTTAGCACGGCAAGGGGCGTTATCACAGACAAGCGCAGCCGCCTATCCACAGCCAACGTGGACAAACTCACGTTTATTAAAATGAACCAGGCATGAATCCCACCAGACTTGTCTGTACCTTGTGCAGAATAGACATTTATACTGGCCTCACCCAGCCATTGTTATACTCAAGTGCACTTATTCTTTGTTTCTTTTTTTATATGTCACAATATTTTGGGGGCTACCCCAATTTAAAAAACAAAACAAACAAATAAAAAACAGTGTTGGCTACCTCCTCCACAGCCTTTTCCACCTACACCACCACGGTCACCGCCTCCTCAGACTATGGGTCACTTAGTATAAACTATGTGTCACGAATGCACCCTACTCCAAGAGTGCATGTGACTGGGTTATGAGGGTTAAAATTAACTCTCTGTCTGCCCTAGACTAGAAATCATGATAAAACCCCCCTTTAACACCACCCACTTAATTATACTGATATTACTAATGTGCTAACACTGCCATCACCAAGACAATTTATAAATGGAGTGCCTTAACACAATATCTATGTGATTGGTCTAATCAGGTAACGTGAGTCTCTATACCAGACAAAGGCAGAACTTAATAAAGGAATATGTATTATGAACAAAAGAAGTCACAGTGCATACAAAAAATAAAACAGATGACAAATTATTTACACCAAAACAGATAAAAATAAAAAGGAGAAATTAATAGAAAACCTAACTACTCACTTAGATAGAGAAGTACCAGTAAATTCTGTCCGAGGGACTGCGGCAAGAAAATGACGCAACTTACACAAAATTATATCTTTGCCCCTAGTAAGCACACTGGCCATTATTCCATTAGATGTATACCTTGTCAGGTCAACTCAGGTTTCCAAGCCGGCCCAGAGGTCGGAAGGTGTAGCTAAAAGTGTCCTCCCCCATGTGTGGTGGAACTACCCCAGTCAAAATATGGAATCTTGTTGCTAATTTCCCTCCAGTGCATGTCACATACATAATTCTTATGCTATTCTACCTAAACCTTGAATCTTGAGTGTAAGTGATAACTAATGCCACATTTGACCATTGATGTTGCTACAAAACTAAAAATGAAAATGTTTATTCACTCAAATGCTAAAATCTTTAAAACTTTCGTTTACATGGTAGATTACATCAAGGGAAGGGAAAGAAATTATTACATTAAGCTGAGCAAAGACCACGTTTCCTTTAAACAAGTGCCATATACGTTATTGTTGGTTTAAAAAAAATAATAATATAATTTATTTATTTTTAATGTTGAGTGCCAACCACATGATTTCCTTAACTGTCCAGGACCGAATTCTATCAACCCAACCCAACTATCCATCCTATATCTATAGTGTCTTGATGAGAGGTTGTCAATAAATGGTGTGATCTTTCATTGGACAGTACCACTCTTTAAATCAGTCCAAGTAAAAGTGAGGTAAGTCTCATTTCTCCACACTACTGGCCATACTGGCTTTAGTGTCCCATTGCACCAAGGTTTTGGTATGTCCTGGATTCCCCCAATCACAAAGGGTAGCAGGTTGTTGGGTTTCGGCCTTGGACAGAGGTTTTACAGGTTACCTCACGAGCTTCTGCGGAATAAAATATTCCATAAACTCCAGTAATCATGAGTGCACAACGCTTCCCTCACACCCACGGACCTGCACCGGGAGACAGCAGCAAGGAGGTAAGTACTGGCTGGGGAAGGGGGGAGGAGGGTGGCATAACGAGCATACTGAGGGGCAAAACCCTGGCATATTAATTGGCTGTATCCTGGCATGTAAAGTGGCAATATCCTGGCATATAAAGTGGCTATATCCTGGCATATTAAGTGGCTATATCCTGGCATATTAAGTGGCAATATCCTGGCATATTAATTGGCTATATCCTGGCATATTAATTGGCAACATCCATGCATATAAAGTGGCTATATCCTGGCATATTAAGTGGCCATAGAGTGGCAAAATCCAGCCATATTAAGTGGCAATAACCTGGCATATTACCGTATTTGCTCGATTATAAGACAAGGTTTTTTTCAGAAAAAAAATTCTGAAAAATACCCCTTGTCTTATAATCGAGGTCGTTTTATAATCTGACCTCAAATTGAGATCAGATTATAAAACAGGAATCCAGGTCCCCAGCAGAGCTGCAGGGGACCTGGATCCCCCTCTCTAACAGCAGGGGAATGTCTGCGCGATGAGCACAGACTCCCCCTGCTGCTGCCCGGCACGACCGCCGGGACTTCGATGATGAAGCCGGGTCCTTCCGGCTTCGTCATAAAAGTACCAGCGGTCGTGCCGGGCGGCAGCAGGGGAGATCTGTGCTCATCGCGCAGACATCCTCCGCTGCCCCACTAGCCACCAGGGAGAATCGGGCAGCCAGGGAGACATCCTCCATGCTGCCCGACACTGCCGTCTATTATGATATCATAATTTTTTATTAAAAAAGCAATTTACATGTGAATATATACAAATTGAACTTTTTTCCTATAGGGTAGTCTTATATTTAGGCTTTTAGTTTTTTTCCTAAAGGAATATCCAAAGTTTGGGGGGGTCGTCTTATAATCAGGGTCGTCTTATAATCGAGCAAATACGGTAATTGGCTATATCCTGGCATATTAATTGGCTATATCCTGGCATATTAAATGGCAATATCCTGGCATATGAATTGGCTATATCCTGGCATATTAAGTGGCTATATCCTGGCATATTAATTGGCAATATCCTGGCATATTAAATGGCAATATCCTGGCATATTAAGTGGCAATATGCTGGCATATTAATTGGCTATATCCTGGCATATTAAGTGGCAATATCCTGGCATATTAAGTGGCTATATCATGGCATATTAATTGGCAATATCCTGGTATATTAAATGGCAATATCCTGGCATATTAAAATGGGAAAATAATGGCATATTGAGGGGCAAAATACTGGCATACTGAGGGGCAAAATACTGGCATATTAAATGGCATATTGAATGGATAAATCCTGGCATATTGAGGGGCAAAATATTACTGGCATATTGAGGGGCAAAATATTCCTTGCATATTGACCAACTGCTCCCAACCACCCTCCATATTACATTAACATATGACCTGCTTGTGAGGGTAGGTGGGGTGAGTGGGAGATATTGTCCGGGGGGTAGGGAGAGTTTGTGAGAGAGTGAGAGTGACAGTCTGTGAGAGAGTGAGTAAAAGTCTGTGTGTTAGCAAGAGAGACAGTCTGTGTATGAGAAAATTCTTGTCTTTGTGTGTGATAGACAGCATGTGTGTGTGTGAGACAGTGTGTGCGAGAAAGCTTGTTTGTGAGTGTGAGACAGCTTGTGTGTGTATATGATATACAAATATATATATATATATATATATATTTTTTTTTTATATATATATACACACACGCTTCGCACTGGCATGATATACAAATAATATATATAATTTCAGTGATCATCCGCCCCCTTTGTGGCTCCACCCCACATGGCCCCTCCCTCTTGTAGCTCCGCCCACACATGGCAGGTATTTTTTTTGAGGAAAAGGTGGCAACTCTAATTGTCATTTACTGTATTTTTTGCAATTATTGCATTTTTATTGATTTTCACAATGAACACATTAATAAATGCAAAAAATAATGCTTGATCCTGGTTTGCCTGTTAAGGCCACCATGACCAACTCACCTCATTCATCCCCCCAAATTTGGGGGAGGATTGCAATGGATTGTGATTAGCCCCACACTAATCACAATCCTCACTGCAATGGTTGAGACAGCCTGACTCAGCTATTGCAGGCCAAGACAGACCCTTTTCTTGGTGTTTCAGACTTGCCTCCATCAGAGATACGTTTTTTTTTCTTTCCAGGATTTAAATTAAAGGCAGCCCGTACATGTTCGGACATTGTCACTAATGCATTGCATTAGGAGCCCATCCATGTACAGGCATTGGCGTCAAGGGGTTAACTGTGGACTTTACCAGCAGTAACTGAAGTGAGGTCTGGTGACAGCAGAAAATAATGCTGAGGGAACAAATCAAGTAGCCACCTCGGGAATAGGAGGAAGTATACCCTCAAATTCTGAAGGGACTGTGGGGCTATATAAGTAGTGGTGCTCTATCACTTATCGTGCCAGATAACTTAGAATCAAATTAGAGATAAGAATATTTCATATAAAAAAAAATGGCTTTATACGTTGAGATCCTATGATATTGCATTGCGGAAATCTTTTACTCATTTGTGATGCAATCATTGGGATCCTGATTTTTTTTAATACAAAAAGGGGCTAAATCAAAAGCCTGCAGGAAAATAAGTGCATAAGCAAATGGAACCAATACATTCAAACAAACATGATGAGAATCAGCAATAAAGAGTGACAAGCTTTCTCCTAATTATCATACAGATTAGAAATATGGAAATCAGACCTATACTGCTAATAATTTGCTGCATTTGCAAAATCCCAAATCCTTTTTATTCACTTTGCTGGGATGCTGGAGTTTGGCTTTTACAGTGCCAAAAATTGCACCTTTAAAGAGGAAGGGGAACAGGGCACTTAGTTAGAAGGGTACATTCAGGAAGATATCTTAAAGGGACTGTATCACCTCAAGCCACAGGTGATGTCATAAGCAGGAGACTCCACGGATACATTTAAAAAAAAATTCTACCAATTTAGGCATTTGCTTGCAGTGATTTATCTAAACATAGTATATAGCTCATTTTCATTCTCTACATCAGTGGCGGATCCCCCCCCCCCATCCCCCACCCCCAAGAAAAAAAAAACTAAATCTAAAAAAAAAAAGAAAAACCACGCTTTAAAAAAACAAAAATAAAGACGCTTGCAGGCAGAGACGAAGGTCACCTTCTCTGCCTGCCAGCCAGGCTGCACGGGGAGCCGAACGGGCAGCACAGAGAAACCTCCGTGCTGCCTGTTCGGCTTCCCGTGCAGTGTGACACAGAAGTGCCGACAGGTCACGTGACCGGCGCGCTGACGTCATACTCACGCCGGGTCACGTGACCTATCAGCACAACCGCCTGGGAGCCGAACAGGCAGCATGGAGGAGACCATGCTGCCTACCACTAGCCACCAGGGGAAAAGGTAAGTGCTGGGGAGATGGTGGGAATGTACTGGGGAAATTGGCTGGGGCTTATTAATGACAAGTAATTATTATTATAGCATATTATTGGGCAAATTAGCAGGGGGATATTAAATGGCAAATAACACTGGCATATTATTGGGCAAATTAGCAGGGGGATATTAAATGGCAAATAACACTGGCATATTATTTGGCAAATTGGCAGGGGCATATTATATGGCAAATAACACTGGAATATTACTGGGCAAATTGGCTGGGGCATATTAAATGGCAACTAACACTGGCATATTATTGGGCAAATTGGCTGGAGCATATTAAATGGCAAATAACACAGGCATATTATTGTTCAAATTGGCAGGGGCATATTAAATGGCAAATAACACTGGCATATTATTGGGCAAATTGGCAGGGGCATATTAAATGGCAAATAACACTGGCATATTATTGGGCAAATTGGCAGGGGCATATTAAATGGCAAATAACACTGGAATATTACTGGGCAAATTGGCTGGGGCATATTAAATGGCAACTAACACTGGCATATTATTGGGCAAATTGGCTGGAGCATATTAAATGGCAAATAACACAGGCATATTATTGTTCAAATTGGCAGGGGCATATTAAATGGCAAATAACACTGGCATATTATTGGGCAAATTGGCAGGGGCATATTAAATGGCAAATAACACTGGCATATTACTGGGCAAATTGGCTGGGGCATATTAAATGGCAACTAACACTGGCATATTACTGGGCAAATTGGATGGCATATTAAATGGCAAATAACACTGGCATATTACTGGGCAAATTGGGTGGGGCATATTAAATGGCAAATAACACTGGCATATTATTGGGCAAATTGGCAGGGGCATATTATATGGCAAATAACACTGGAATATTATTGGGCAAATTGGCTGGGGCATATTAAATGGCAAATAACACTTGAATATTATTGGGCAAATTGGCTGGGGCATATTAAATGGCAACTAACACTAGCATATTATTGGGCAAATTGGCTGGGGCATATTAAATGGCAAATAACACTGGAATATTACTGGGCAAATTGGCTGGGGCATATTAAATGGCAACTAACACTGGCATATTATTGGGCAAATTGGCTGGAGCATATTAAATGGCAAATAACACAGGCATATTATTGTTCAAATTGGCAGGGGCATATTAAATGGCAAATAACACTGGCATATTATTGGGCAAATTGGCAGGGGCATATTAAATGGCAAATAACACTGGCATATTACTGGGCAAATTGGCTGGGGCATATTAAATGGCAAATAACACTGGCATATTACTGGGCAAATTGGCTGGGGCATATTAAATGGCAACTAACACTGGCATATTACTGGGCAAATTGGATGGCATATTAAATGGCAAATAACACTGGCATATTACTGGGCAAATTGGCTGGGGCATATTAAATGGCAAATAACACTGGCATATTATTGGGCAAATTGGCAGGGGCATATTATATGGCAAATAACACTGGAATATTATTGGGCAAATTGGCTGGGGCATATTAAATGGCAAATAACACTTGAATATTATTGGGCAAATTGGCTGGGGCATATTAAATGGCAACTAACACTAGCATATTATTGGGCAAATTGGCTGGGGCATATTAAATGGCAAATAACACTGGAATATTACTGGGCAAATTGGCTGGGGCATATTAAATGGCAACTAACACTGGCATATTATTGGGCAAATTGGCTGGAGCATATTAAATGGCAAATAACACAGGCATATTATTGTTCAAATTGGCAGGGGCATATTAAATGGCAAATAACACTGGCATATTATTGGGCAAATTGGCAGGGGCATATTAAATGGCAAATAACACTGGCATATTACTGGGCAAATTGGCTGGGGCATATTAAATGGCAAATAACACTGGCATATTACTGGGCAAATTGGCTGGGGCATATTAAATGGCAACTAACACTGGCATATTACTGGGCAAATTGGCTGGGGCATATTAAATGGCAAATAACACTGGCATATTACTGGGCAAATTGGCTGGGGCATATTAAATGGCAAATAACACTGGCATATTATTGGGCAAATTGGCAGGGGCATATTATATGGCAAATAACACTGGAATATTATTGGGCAAATTGGCTGGGGCATATTAAATGGCAAATAACACTTGAATATTATTGGGCAAATTGGCTGGGGCATATTAAATGGCAACTAACACTAGCATATTATTGGGCAAATTGGCTGGGGCATATTAAATGGCAACTAACACTGGCATATTATTGGGCAAATTGGCTGAGAGAGCCATAAATGGGAAGGGAGAAGAGAGAGACATAAATGGGATGGTAGAGGAGAGACAGACAGACATGGGTTGGCAGAGGAGAGACAGACAAACATGGGATGGCAGAGGAGAGACAGACAGATATGGGATGGCAGAGGAGAGACAGAGAAATGGGAAATGATAGGAGAGACAGATGGACATAAGAATGAAGAGGATACATAGACGGACATGGGAAGGAAGAGGAGAGAAATGGGCATGGAAGGAAGAGAGACAGAGGGACACAGGGAGTGAGAGGAGTGCGACAGACATGGGAAGGGAGAGGAGTGTGACATAAGGACATGAGAGAGAGGATAAGACAGAAGGACATGGGAGAGAGGATAAGACAGACGGACATGGGAGAGAGGAAAAGACAGACGGACATGGGAGAGAGGAAAAGACAGACGGACATGTGCCCCTCCCGAGATCAGACTCTGGATCCGCCCCTGCTCTACATGCACTGTAAAAACAATGTATAGGTGATACCGTCCCTTTAAAGTTACACACTTATATACAAAACAGTATGCGTGACAAAGCATGCTAACATTAGTCAACATGTTTCCATTGTTGATTAGCAATTTCATGTTGTGCAACATGGCCAGAATGCTGCAGGTGTCATGCAGTGGGCTCCACATCAATCAGATGAATGGGGCAGGGAGAGGATGATGCCTGTGATGCAGTCTGTACACAATTAACCACTAAGGCAAACAGCTTCCCTGATAATCACACATACCAAGAATCTATTGAATGAGTTTCACTCTGTTTGGGAAGATGTGAGCGATAGCTAGAGGTTAATCTCTGATATTCTAACACATGATGTTGGGTACAAGCCACTTCATGGCATTTGTATCAGCCAAGATTGCCTCAGGTTCCCTATGCCTTCAGAGTCTAAGCCTTGAGGTATGTACAAGTCGCCCTTTCAAGTTCCAGTTGGATGAATGTAATAGAGGAATAAAAAAGGTTGGATATTTGAGTACATACATGGTCCTATCATCCACAAAAAAGATTTTTCATATATTGCAATGAAAAGAAACAATCACATTCATATATTACATGTACTGAAAGGTGAACTAAAAGCAGTGGGTAAGATTACATTTATTTATTCCCTTCTTCCCCTTCTGTGTATTTTATGCTGTTATATTTTGTTTGTCATTTTTATCTGTCCATGTGACCATTTTTTGTATAATATCTTATAGTGGCACTGGACTTTTTTTTTTTTTACCTTATATGTTTATACATTTTATCTTGTGATGTACAATAAACTATTTCTATTTTCTATTAAGATTTGTCTTGTTTTTGGGGTTTATTTTAGCGCTGTCTCTTTCTTTTATTAATCTTGTGCTTCTTTATTGCAGTGGTGCAGTTCACTGCAGTTATAAGACTAGCTGCTCTATTTTTCTATTTGTGATTGAGAGATTTCTCTCCGCATTGATTTTGTGTGAGGTTTTGTGTGTGGATTGCATACGGGTTAGTTTCAATTATTTTAATTGTTTTACTCTTTTTCACATACTTCTCACTGTCACTTATTTTAAAGCGCTGTGCAATTTCTTCTTTTCTAAAAAAGAAATCATGGAATATCATTAGCAAACAGATTATTAACTGTCAATTAATGGACTTTTATTTTTGTTCCACTAACAACATTTTTGGCTACAACCTTTGCATTATATGAAAGGTAATAATTACCTTACAAATACGTAGGCCTATGTATTTTAACAGAACAGATGACTGATACCTCACGTAATGAACATATCCCATTTTTTCAGAGCATTTACATTGTTTTATTTATTAATTACGCTAGTGTGAAAGCAAGGAATTGCGAGAATGGGATCTATGTATCTAACCAAATTCTGCAAAATTCCTACCCCATATGGCGCAGAATGTTAGCCACATGGAAAATTGATACATTAAAGCAGGTTTTGTAGTTTGTATATTTGGGCCTTGATGTTATACCGCCCAACATCTGCCCCCAGTGAATCTAGACCCTGGAGGAAAGCACTCAGAAGGTCAAATGTCAGTGCTACCGCGTATGCAAGCTAGCACTGTCACTTAAACTGGTAGAGCTACTGTGATTGCACACAATACCTCTAATGTGCAGTATGCATTGTCTGGTGCACAGCATAAGCACATGCACACACTTTCTGAAACAGCAGCGGTGGATCCTCGCAGACGGGACCTCGAGCTAAGTATTACCGTATGCCTGAAGTGGAGCACTTAGAAAGTAGGGTTATTGTGGACTATCGTGGGATGAGTCTAGCATTGCTAAAGAGTTGTTAAAAAGCCTGAACGGATACATTGGGCCTTGCAGTATACAGTGGCTTTGAAAATTTATTCAAAATCCATAATACAATCTAATTGGAAATTACTCTACCCCTACGGATCCAATACGGTGCTAATCAGTGCTTTCATACTGGGAAAGCCTGCTTGCTTTAAGTGCACAGGTTGTGTTATTTGTAGTTACATTTTAGTCATCCTTATACTGGCAAGTTATTGAGGATTTGTCACAAGTTAACATGCATGATCATCATGTACTTTATAAAATAGTTTGCCCCTGTGGAAAAAGCTACGTTGGGAAGACTGACTTAACCCTGAGAGAACGTAGACGGGGTCACAGATCTGCAATAAGGACTGTGTTTAGGAATTTAAAAATTGACAAGCTAGTGGCTAAACCTTGTTTAGAGCTAGGGGATTAACTGAGCACCCTGAGATGTATTGCCATTGATCATGTCGCCCCCAGTGAGTCGCGGTGGGGATCATACTCGCTTACTTCTCCAACATGAGACGTATTGGATTAAGACATTAAAAACCTATGAAAAACTTAATGAATATGTGTCCTTTCAGTAATTTTGCTACCTTACTAATATGTCCCCTTTAAGATGTTGGCTCTTCATGCATGTTCCTCGTGCTCTAGGTATTTTCATTTCTTTTAGGAATAATACATTTGTTCTAGCATTAATGTGGGATTTACAATCATCATTGTGCAGAATTTTTTTTTCTTTCGAATATATTTTGCTATACTAATTCTTTTGCCATGTATCCCACTTTTTTGACCTGTTACTTTGGGTGTGGTTTCCTAATTGAGGGATGGTGTCACCTCTATAAATATCATTTTTGTTGTTACATGTCTTATGTCCTGATGAAGGCAAAACGTTGAGTTTAATACATTAATATGTATGAAGTTCCGTTCCTGCTGCTAGTAGGATGGGAAAAAAAATTGCGCTCCACCTCAATGCGTTTTGCCAGCTTCGATGTCAGATTCCTCAGGAGAAATATTGTGGCTGTGTATGTGTCACATATACAGTCTCCTGATGAAGCCGACATCGGAGCCGGCGAAATGAGTTGAGATTAATCTTTTTCGGTGGAGCGCAAGTATCTGATTTTTACTGTCCTAGTGGGAGCAGGAACAGAACTATCAGAACTGCTTTAATACATGCAAGTTGCACTTAACGTGATTGATTCTGTTGTATGTCAATTGTTTTAATACTAGACAATTTTATTGTGATAATACTCAACTGGTTTTTTGATTATGTATATTTTTTAGACTGTGGAATAATTAAACAACAGTTCAGTTTTTTTTCCTCCTACGGTATTACACTAAATGTGTTTTTATTCTTTAACCCTGTACATGCTCGGCAACATTGGTAATATATATATATATATATATAATTGGAAATTGTTTCATACTTACCGTCATTTTCTTTTCCTGGTTATTATCCAAGGCAGCAGTTACGTATAAGTTAGCTCCACCCTCAGGCAAGCAGGACAGAAAACTAAACTATAAGAAAGCCTCCACCCCTAGTCTCCTAATTCTAATTTCCAAGCTCCTCATAACAAACTAACAAAGGGAGGGAACTCACTGCTGCCATGGATAATAACCAGGAAAAGAAAATTACGGTAAGTATGAAACAATTTTAGATTTTCCTGGTTACCATGGCAGCAGTTACATTTGAGACATACTCAATCAGGTGTCCCCGAGGTGGACCAAGAAAAAACTTGCAAACAACACAATACAGACAGAAAAATACTACAAAAAGGAAAAAGGCTTTAATGAGAGGAGACAGAGGACAAAACAGAGTGGGCGAAGGATGACTCTTCTGCCTGACGGACGTCCAGACGATAATGTCAGAGGAATGTAGACCAGTTCCCAGCTCAGCAAACCGATGCTAAAGAAGTACCAGCCTCAGCCGCCTATGAAGACGAAATTGCTCGAGTGGAGTGTGCCTTAAACCCAGGGGGAACCGGAACACCACAGGAGATGTAACACTTAGAGGTGGCAGAAATGATCCAATGATGTAGAGTGAAGATGGAAGCAGTTTGGCCCAGGCGAATTTCCAGTGGAAGAACAAAAAGTCTGGAAGATGTTATCCAAGGCGAGGAAGTGGCAATGTAAAACTGTAAACAACGGACAACGTCCAAGGTATGCCAGTGGGATTCCTCAGGAGTCGAAGGATCCAAAAACAACACATGCAATACAGTCTCTTGATTAGAGGTGAAAGACAGATACAACCTTAGGTAGAAATTTTGGAACTGTATGGAGGACGACCCGATCTTGAAAAAATACAGTATAGGGAGGTTTCACCGAAAAAGCCTGTAACTCGGAACACCATTTAGCCGAGGTTAAGACCAACAGCAGTTTGGTTTTCAGACCACAGAGAGGTATCCTGAATGGGTTCAAAGGGGGACTCTGTCAAGGCATGAAGAACCAGAGGGAGGTTCCATGGGGTCTTAAGCAAATGGGCTGGAGGACGAAGTTTAATGACGGCTTTGAAAAAACGGAAAATCAATGGATCCAATGCCCAGCGTACTAATGTGAGGGCAGATAGTGCAGAAACTTGAACACAGAGGGAATTCAGACCCAAACCCCGATCCAGGCTGGCATGCAGAAAAGCCAGGGCATCTGGCAGGGAAGGAGACAACAGGTCAGACACTTTATCCTTGGACCAAACCAGGAAGGAAGACCAAACCCGATAATACGTGGCCGAGGGGTTAGGCTTCCTATCCTTCAACAGAGTAGAGACAACTCCTTCTGACAGACCTTGTACCTGTAGTGACTGCCACTCAAGTGCCATGCCGCCAGCTGAAGAGAGTGAGTAACCTGTGCATTTGAGGCAGACGCCATCAGGTCCATAGCTAGATGACCCCACTGCGGCAAAGGTGATTGAATACCCGAGATGACAGCCTCCATTCTGTTGTGTCGACATTGGTGCAGCTCAGGAAATCTGCTACTGTGTTCTCTGAAACTGGAAGGTAAACAGCCGATAGATGCTCCACTTGTTCCTGGGCCCAGAGGGCAATGGGAACTAATTCCCGGCTGAAAGCCAGGATCCTGGTACCCCTTGATGGTTGATGTAGGCAACCGCGCATCTGTTGTCCATTTGTATCTTTACCCAGTAGCCCTGAACAGAAGGCTGAAAAGCTAGTAAAACCCTGTAGATCACTCTCAGCTCCAAAATGTTCACATGAAGATGCTGTTCTGGTGGTGGCCATTCGCCTTGAGCACAGAGACCATCCAAATGAGCCCCCCAACCGTGAGTACTTGCATCTGTTGTAATCACCTTGTGGATGACATCTGTCATGGGAAAACCTCTCCTGAGGTGATGGATGTCCAAAAGTGATTGAGGAACCAGAAGATGAGGCAGCAGGAGTGATTGGAGGAAACGAATGTGCCACTGGGCCCATCGAACCAGGCCGATAGTTGAGACGAGCACTCCCAGCAGCAACATAAGCTTCCTGATAGGTAACCTTCCGAGGAGACTGACATTCTTGATGGACCAAATTAGACGTGACTTGCGGTCCAGCGACAGGGAAACTGTAGCGGTGAGAGTGTTGAATTCCGTGCCCCAAAAAAACAGGGACTGGGATGGATGGCAAAGGTGATTGATCTTGATGGATGGAGCTGGCTTTTCACGAAATTGATCTTTCATCTGACATTTTGCAGGAAGCACAGGGTCATGTCCCTGTGAGTGGCCAGAAGGCAGGGAGAGGATGCCACGATGAGAATGTCGTCCAAGTAATGAAAAATAGTCAGGCCCTATTTTCTCAGCTCTGCTATGCAAACCACCTGAACCTTGGAGAACAACCGGATGGAAGGGCCCGGAACTGAAAATGGGCCTGCCCTATTTCAAAACGTAGGAATCATTGGTGCTGTACCCTGATGGGTATATGGAAGTACGCGTCTTGAAGATCGATGGAGACCATCCAATCACCGGGGAAGACAAATGGCATAATAGACGGGATGGACTCCATCCTGAACTTCTTGATCTCCAATGATTTGTTCAGAATACAGAGGTCAAGGACCGGTCTCAAGTCTCCCAAGGCCCTTGTGACAAAGTATAGGGGAGAATAATTTCCCTTGAAATGATTGGGCCCATCCACAGGCACTATAACTTCGTGAAGAAGGGACTGCAGAAAATCCGAAAGGGTTTCCCTTTTCCTTGGATCCATTGGAACACTTGTTCTGATAAAAATTGGAGGAAGAGGGAAACGAAATTACAGACCATAACCTATTTGAATGATTTTCATACCCAGGAGTCTGTGGAAAAACCTGCCCAGACCACTGAAAACACCAGGAGGCGAGCCCCAACTGGAGCACCCTGGACAGGAAGACTGGAACTTCTGCCTAAAAGAAGAGGTGGGGCAGGAGTGGAAACCGCGTGTAGCTCTGTGGAAACCACTTCTCCATGTAGAGGATCGAGCAACCTCCTTACCTGGTCTGTATTGCCTGGAGTCCCGAAAGGAAGAATGTAAGTTGCGACGATCATTCTAAACAGATCTGGGAAGGCGTCTTCGTTCTTGAGGCAAAAAAATTTGGCCCCTTCAGATGCCTTACAAATGACATCTTCCAGGACCTTACCAAATAATAACTTCCCATCAAATGAAATGGACACAAGGTAATTCTTAGATGTATTATCAGCGTGTCAATGCTTCAACCATAAAGCCCGTCTGGCTGAAACAGACAGGCCCAAGCATCTGGCCGCAAGCTTCAGGATATCCGAGGAAGACTCGATAAAAAATTCCGCCGCCAACTTGATGTCAGATAGTGAGTCCAAAAGTTTCTCCCTGGGAACCCCACCTTCAATATCTTCCTTGAGATCGAGGATCCAACATTTCAAAGCCCGGGAGACTGATCATGGTGCCTGCTGCAACATAAGCTCTGGTAAGCAAGGCTTAGATCTGACGTTCCATAGGATCATTCAGGAGGGCTGGTCATCCAGTGGCAGAGACAACCGTCAAACAACATGAATTAGTGAAGCATCCACAACCGGTGGAGAGGTCCAGAGAGTATAATCTTCTGTAGCTACTGGGTACAATTTAGAGATTCTACGGCCAGGTGAGACCTTACGACTTGGAGCCCTCTACTCAGAGTAAATCAATTCCTCAATAGAACCATGCACTGGGAAGGATGGACGTACCCTATGGAGGTTGGTGAAATACTTGTCTGCCTCTCCAGCCGTGGGTAGAGATTCCGCAATACTCAGGGCAGCTCTAACCGTACCAATGAGGTGGTCAATGAGGGAGGAGTCCAGGATGACCCCGTATCACCTTCTTCCTCAGCAGAGGAAAAATGACTCTTCACTTCCAATGGATCCTTAGGATCAGGATGTTCCAAAAATTCCTCATCTTGGGAAGAGTGCTGAACAGGAATGAATGTACCCAATTGTTCTTTCAGAATCTTATCCACAGCCTTATTAATCAGGTACATCAGATCTGGAGATGTATCTGGAGGCATAGTAGCATGAGATAGGCATTCCCCACAGAGACGTTTGCCTTCCAAAGGGGTGGAATCACAGGTCAGACAGCGTGGTTGCTTCTCCCTCCTTTTCCTGGGAGGGTCTGACTCTGGCCTCTCAAGGAAAATATTCCTGTAATGCACTCTTATATAAAAATAAAAATAAAAAATCAACTCACCGAGATTGACGTGAACAAGACCTCTTAGATGAGGATTCAATGGTGGTTACCTGGAAGAACATTACAGGGCCCACCTAGCATGGAAAAAACAAATAAATGGACCTAGGAGCCAATAAACCCGGGCTGCATATTGTCTGCATATGCGTTCCAGCACCAAAAATAGAATAGGGAAGAATGTGAGGCATGATAAACAGCGAATAGGCCTCTCTGGAAGGCCTAACTAACCTGTTCTCCAGTGCAGGCACTGAGGGAGAAACCTGAAAAGGAACAAAAAGAGGTAAAAAATACTCAGCCTACTTAAGAAGCAGGAATATGCATCTGCCCAATATTCAACACATCTCCAGTACCACTTGCAGTAAGCTTACTGAGGAATCATGCTCAGCCATAACAAAAGTTATGTTGTCCAATAAAAGTACATCTGTAAAAATCCAAAAACATCTCCAGTATCAACTTGCAGTAAGTGTATGGAGGAATAGGGAATCCAAGGTAATCTTAAAAAGGTTTAAGAAACCAGGCTTCGGGAATAAAGAGGCTGAAGTCAAGAACAAAAAACAAAAAATAGATAAAATAAAATGAATAAATAAAATTAGAACAGGCCTATAAACAGGCCCTGTCCTGATAACCAATGAGGACAGAAAAAAGACTAAGGAGACAAGGGGTGGAGGCTTTCTTATAGTTTAGTATTGTGTCCTGCCTACCTGAGGGTGGAGCTAACCCATATGTAACTGCTGCCATGGTTAACCAGGAAATATATATACACACATATGTACTGTATGTCATATATATATATATATATATATATATATATATATTAAAATAATATATAATATAATATTATAAAATAATAAAATATGTACAATAATATAATCATAAAATAATGTATATGCTAATATACAAATATAAAATACTGATTACACATAAAAACAATTATATGAAGTAATAAATACATATCCATAGCTCACATAATACAAGTATATATTGCATTTATTAAAAATAGGTTAAGTTGAGTATCCCTTTTTGAAGATCCATTATCCGAAATGACCCAAAATCTGAAAAATATTTCTTTGGATAATGGTCAGGTCTGATAAGGGATGCTCACCTTCCTGGAGTCCTGCTGTGAATCTCCTTTGTTCCTCTCTCCCGAGTGTCGTATTGTGGAAGCAAGCACTCATAGGAAAAACCTTTAGTTTTAGTTTTTAACACCGTGACCTCTGTATATATAAGTGGGAAATAAAAAAAAAGAGTATGAACTGTGGCATATTTTTAAGAGCTACCTCTTGGTTTACTCAATAAATGAATCCATTGTCTGCTGGATAAAAGCAGACCATCTGGCTCCAGGGACAATAGACAATTATTATGGGGGGGGAAAAAACCTTTGTCAATGTCTTATACCATGTGGTTGTATATTTTTCATTTCACTGAAAATAATTCTCTGTCTCACTGTTAAATAATAATAAACAAAGTGAACATACAATTAGAGTATTCTGCCCCAAGTTATCTGTAAGGTCTGAGGTGTTCATGGAATGTGTGAAGATAAAAGTATTTTATGAAAGGTGAGTGACAATTAGCAGTAGTCACCAAAAACCTTGATGTATTTGATTGGAGGACCAACATACACCAAGATTTCCAAACCTGTTAATTGTCACCCACCTTTCATCATTTGAACTTTTATCTCGTTAAATGCGAGAGACAGCGTTTGCACTTTGCTTATAAGCGCTCTTTATCCTATGTGTTTCTAAAATGGCACAGAGCCTATTTTAACATGCCTTTGGGCACATTTGTGAAATTAAAAATCACATCCGTGCAGTGATAAACTCCCAAATTAGATTTTTCTTTGGAGCACTGCACCTTTACATTTTAAAACTTTCACTGCAAAGGGGCTTTGTTTCTCTGAGACAAATGGAGGGCAGGAAAGAATGTGCTAACCCATAGCTGAAAGAGAATCCACCCGTCAAACCAGATTTCACCAGGCTCAAGAGAGACATCCTACCTTCAAATCCTTGTGTTACACGTTTCCACATCATGTAGAATTTAATGAGCTCCAATATTGCCTTGTCTTGTGATTACATGTGGTGTGTGCCTTTGTTTTTTGCATTGTTATTCCAGTGGTCTGTCATTGTTTTAAATGAATTAGGAAACACTAATACATAACTTGTGCCATTCCCAGGAATGCAATATATGCAAATGTGTAACTTTTTTAACTTTTGGCAGCACACTGAAAAGCGGGCAGCATGGAGTTGGGGGGCAGGGCCACACGGATTTGGGAGGTGGAACTGCAGAAATCATGGGTCGGAGAGAAGGAGATCAGTCCAAAGCAAGAGAGAACATGGCAGCTCTTTCACATGCATCCTGCGATTGGCACAGGTTATGCATTAGGGTTTTATTATTTATTTAAAACAACGTTATTTAAGGCTTGATAGTTGTCCATCAATAAGGACTTTATTTGCATTCTTCCATTAAAACATTTACAAACATGCATTTGTTAACATGTATAAGTTTTTGCATTGTGGTATCATTATAACTATATATGTACACATTTCTAGAAGTTGTTTAATTTTAAACTGCATGATAAAAAAAAAATACAAATATATATATATATATATATATATATATATATATATATATATATATATATTTAAAATGCCTATACTTGATGCAATCTTTCAATTAAATGTAATTTTTTGTCAACAGTTGTCTTTTAATGACATCCTTATTGTCCATGTGCTCTGCTGATGTCTGTGGATTAGCCACAGGAGTGTGGAGACATTTCCTGCAGTTTGAATCACCTTACAGAGAATGAAGGATGTGCATTAAGACATATTCCTTGTGTAATGGTGCAAATGGTTAACAGACAAATTTATCCAGCAGCCATCCACTGCTTAAGGTTCCATCTTAGAAGTAAGAGTACAGAGAGCTCTGCATTTTGTTAAAGGAACTGTATGTCCCCTCTAGTACAGACATGAATAATTGTGAGGTTGGCATCACAGACCATTTGGAGTTTGTTTTGATAGGAGTCTGGCATGGACGGAAATGATAATTCCTAACATACAGTGACACACAGGGGGGATGCTAATAGTAATGCAACTGTTTTATTTGACCATTTCCTGTTAGCTACCGAATTTCACAGGAGATCAGAGAATAGACCTGACATTCGGAAAATTCCATCTTTCGCTATTCAATATAACCAATCTCGGGCCAACAAATCATAGTATTTGATCGATTGTAAAAGCACTGATAACATTGGAACTAGGGACGAATTTGGAAATAAGTTTGGCTATTTCAGTTCTCCAGCAATTTAAAGGGCCTAAAAATACAGTATAAATAAGTTAATGTGGTTATTTCATATGGAAATTGCTACAAATATGCCTCATTAGCATATTTGATATAAAAAAATACTACTGGAATATTTAAAAAAACAAAAATTATATATATATCAATTTCAACATCAAACAACCTGACATTTGTTATGTATTGCATCAAAACACACCTGCATCACATAACCAAAATAACATCAAGGGCCTGTATTTACAATTTACTTGTAAATGTACCAACTGAAATAGCATTTCTATGTATTTTACTTGTTATTTCACAGGAGATGCTGTCATTTTTATATATCCATACATGGGTGCTATTACTTAACTTTTATTGAGGTTACTTATTGGCCTGTTAGGTTGAGGATTGCCAGACAGGGCAAGCAGGGAGCATTGCTGGCTAATCCGGCTAGCGTCAGGGTGCCCAGAGTCTTCATGGCAGGAACCATCCTGGAAACCACATCATTATTAGGTGGTTCAGGGTTTCCCTTGTGGCCATCCTGGATTTATAACAGCACACAAGACAGGATCTGGAGCCTGACTGGGAGGAACTTCTTGGGCTGGTCAGATTGTTTGCAGTATTGAATTTTACCACATGACAGGAGGCTTCCTATTTTGCATAATCTCTCTTTACTAACTCCATAGCAGCAAAGAAAAAACGTTTGTAACAAGAACCAATCAAATGCAATAAGAGGTATAGTGTCCACTGTGATCAGGCTCCTCCCCCTCTTTCTTTGCTGCTCCATCAGCAGACAGGTCAGAGTTTTTAGCTCTTCTTATCTCTTAATTATATATTCGATTATTTGTATTTGTGACTATTGATTATTATTATATTCATGTGACTGTTTTATTAGCTACTGTCTTTGGTTGCTATTTGCTTTTAGTACATTTATATTTTCCTTCACATTTTCCGTTCTCTTACCTCAGGCTTATCTCTGTTATATGTGCACCCCACCCCTCCTTTATGCGGTCGGGCACTGGTTTATTATCTTTTATTACTTACCCGAGGGTCCCTTTGGGCTCTCTCCTACTGGCCAGCCTCTCTGGCGAATTTCTCCACAGTGGTACATCTTAGGGAGGCCGGATTCGCGTCTCCCTGCGATTCTATTGTGGCGATTCCATCTTGGATCTCGTCTATCGCGAGATTCGAGGCCGCCATTTTACAGTACCCGCGTTTACCACACGCTCGATTTCAGTGTATTGTCGTCTAGCTCCACTACTGTCAGACCCATGGGTCTCTCTATTCGTTTCTCCACTGCTACCAGGTGATTATCAGGCAAGGGTCATTTACAATCGGTTTTACCTGACAACTGTAGTCTGCATTTAGGGCTCATCACCCTATGCATTGCTGGTGTGAAGCACCTGTTATTGCTGCTGACTAGAGGACACCTTGCAACCTCTATCCCTGGTTGACACCCAGGTTAAAATCCAAAATGCAGCCTGTTATACCCTGCTGGGGCTATTATATATATCATATAGTACTGATAGTGCGTTGCTCAGAAGTTATTATTTATTAATTTTATTCAGGCTATCATACCCTGCTGGGGTTATTATTACTATTATTACTGGTACTGCTGGTACCGTCTCTAAACCTACAGCTCTGTCCCTTGCACTGCTATACCCTGTGCCATAAGCTTTATAATACTATATAATGGAAGATTCCCAGAATACCCCTGTGGACTTCCAGGCTATGATCAATGCGGCTGTCTCCGCCTCCATGGAAAAGGCTCTGGCTAAAATTATGACGGCCTCAACCAATCAGACCCTACCCTCAAAACCTATACGCCATGACTCAGATTCTGATTCGGAATTCCACGCTAAAGGGAAATCCACCCTGACAAACGTCATTGGAAGGGTGAGAAAGTGCAACCCTCCACAAGCAAGGGCAAGGCGCCCGCTAAACGACATAAGCCAGCTCCAGCTGCTAGACCTATCCCACAGCAGGACTATTCCTCGGATGAGGAGGAGGGGCCACACTATGCTATGGCCACTTTAGATGAATGGAATGCAGATTCAGATGACGATGCATGGGGATCAGATTCTAAATCTCACCCTTCTGGTGGAATAGAAACCTTTCTGGGTGAAACTCAGATCACCGGGGACTTAGTTGCCCCTTTAGAGGAAGAGGATGCCATCCTAGACCCGACGGGTCAGAAGCTTTTTGATCCAAGGAACATTAGTCACCCTAGATCTGGGGACTGGACACACCCAGGGCATTTGGCCAAATTTATGCATCTTTGGTTACGCAAATGCCCACGCCCTTCTCTACCAGACAATGTTGCCCAGACCCCGGAGTTCGACCAGGTCATGTCCACTTTCATGACAAGGGGCGGGGGTGACCCCCGCAAAGGGGTGGAAAAAGGATTTAGAGGGGTCCAAGACAAAATTTTGGACTCAATTAGCCCCCTATCTCGAATTTTGTATTTGGCGGACGACGCCAAGAGCAGATGAGTTTGATACCAGCACTATTAGAGAATGGGCTTACGACATCCGTGAATTGGCACAACGCTGTTTCTGTTTTGTCGGGAACACGAATGTGGCCCTCTCTTCGGAGAGGCGCAAAGCAGCTTTACTCCGTATTGACGGAAAGTTGGTGGATTTGGGCACCAAAGAGCTTGGACCCATGGCACAGGGCAAATTATTTGGATATGCGTTCCTCAAGGAACTAAACAGGCACGTGAATGTCTTCACTTTTTAAAGAAGGCTCAAACCTCATTAAGGAAGGTCTTCAGAGATAACCCTACGAGAGGAGTTTTTGGATGGGCTGGTCGCTACAGGGGTCGTGCGGCCAGCCATTTCTGGCCATCAGGCGCCCGTTCCTCTAGACCCCAACCATTCTGTCCAGAAATGGACTACAGACAGTCTTTCTCCTATTCCAGAGGATCCGATAGAGGCAGCAGAACACGAAGTAGTGGCAGACCACGCTCCTCAGCAGGTAAGTTACCACTTAACTCAGACTCATTTCTGTATTGCAGGTCGTATTTCCCTTTTCTTTCAGGCTTGGACAAACATTTTCACGGACGCCTGGATTATACAAACTGTACGGGGCTACATCATGGACCTCACCGGAGCCCCCTTCCAATCGGAACCCCCCAGACCCATCAGCTGCTCCGCAGACGATTATCTTCTCATCGACAACGAACTACGGGAACTCCGCATAAAAGGCGCGATCGAACCCGCTCCAGAGTTCCCAAAGGGATTTTTCAGCAACGTCTTCCTGGTGAAGAAGAAGACTGCGGATTTCTGTCCGGTTATTAACCTACGAAAACTCAACGCCCACGTGGTTTACCGCCACTTCAAGATGGATGGAATCCACCTTTTGAGGGACCTATTACAAGAAGGGGACTGGTTCAAAGACTAGATCTCAAGGACGCATACCTTTCGGTACCTGTTCATCTCTCTTGTCGACGTTTCCTCAGGTTCATGTGGCTAGACTCTCCATGGCAGTTCACGTGCCTCCCTTTCAGCCTCAGCTCGGCCCCTTGGTGCTTCACCAAGCTACTGAAACCGGTGGTTTCTCATCTTCGAGAAAGATGTTTTCGCTGCAATTTTTACCTGGACGATCTCCTACTGTTCTGCTCCAACAAGCTCAGACTGATACAACACACTCAATACACAGTGGACTTCTTGGAATCTATGGGATTCATGGTGAATTGCCAGAAGTCAGCATTAACTCCCTCTCAAACAATACAATTTCTGGGTTTCGAGATAGATTCCACGACCAGCACACCACGCCTTCCTGCATCAAAGATCTCAGCTATACGCAAGGAATTGTGCAGAATCATCCGCTGCCATATCATTCCACTCCGCAGACTAGCTCGAATAGTGGGCCTCCTCTCCGCATCTATCCAGGCCATCTTCCCAGGACCTCTCCACTACGGGGCGATGCAACGCCTCAAAGCCTTATTCCTTTGCCAGAACCCGGCCTACGACCAACTGGTGCCGGTGACGGAGGAGGTCAGAGAGGAATTGCAATGGTGGTTGGACAGTATGCAAGCATGGAACAGCCGGGCCATTTTCGGTGCCAATCCGGATTTCGTCTTAGAATCGGATGCCAGCTTATGGGGCTGGGGAGCAACGAGCGAAGACAACTCAACAGGAGGTGCCTGGACATCACGGGAACTCAACCTCCACATCAACTGCCTGGAACTCTTGGCTGGCTCCTTCGCCATAGGCAGCCTAGCGATCCTTCTCAGGATGGCCAACATCTCAGCAGTCCGTTATATCAACCGCTTAGGCGGAGCACGATCCAGGCTACAGTCGGAAATCACAAAGGAAATCTTTGAATTTTGCTTACCCCGCAACATCTCCCTCAAGGCGGAGTACCTGCCGGGAGAGACGAATCTCACGGCGGACTGGTTCTCCCGACAGTGGCGAGACAGCAGCGACTGGATGCTGGATCCTCGGATCTTCAACATCCTCTCGGACCGGAGAGGCCCTTTTCTTTTGGATCTATTTGCCTCTCGCAACAACAGACAGACTCCGGATTTCTTCAGCTGGCTCCCAGATCCGCAATGCAGAGCAGTAGACGCCTTCCTGCAAACATGGCCACACACCAGGGCATACGCATTTCCCCCCTTTGCTATGATAGCAAGGACACTCCATCATCTAAAAACTCATCAGATATCTCTACTCCTCATCACTCCCCTATGGCGGAGTCAACCGTGGTTCCCGGACCTGCTAGCATGGTCTCACGTGGATCCACTCCTGCTTCCATCATATCCAACTCTCCTCACGGAATCGAAAGGGAACCCTCACCCACTGCTAGTGGATGATCAATTAACCCTGGTGGCCTGGACTCTTTCCGGGGTGCCTGGCAGGTCGGCGGACTATTGCAGACTGCTAAGGACCTTCTATGGGATTCCTGGGCCCCAGGGACGAGATGTTGCTACCTCTATGCATGGGCTTCCTGGTCCACTTGGTGCATGGATTTGGATCTCGATCCCTTTACAGCCCCTAGGGTATTCCAGTGGGTAAGGATCCTCTGGTATGTCGACTCCTAAGGGGCATCCGTCTGTATCGCCCCCCGGGACTCAAATACTCACATTTATGGGACGTGTAGGTTGTACTCTGTTTTTTTGAAAGACTGGCCTCCCAATGACAGGCTATCTCTCCGTCAACTTTCAGCGAAATTCACCATTTTGCTTTGTCTCGTCTCCTTTCGTCGTGTTTCGGACATACGGGCTTTCGAGGTCGGGGCCTTCTCGGTCTCCCCGGACGGGGTCACTTTTCAGATATCTTGTCGCACTAAGTCTAATTCTTCATCCATCTTCTACCCTTTCTTTCCCGCTGACCCTCAGCTATGCGTGGTCTCTACCCTTCGGAGTTATGTGGAGGCTACGGCCCCTCTCCGAACTTCACGCTCGAGACAGCTCCTAGTCTCCTATGTGAGACCCCATAGCCCTGTGTCGGTTACTACTCTCGCCAGATGGGTTCATTGGCTCCTGTCCCTGGCAGGAGTGGAGGCTTCATTTGGAGCCCATTTTATTCGCGGCACAGCCGCCTCGTCAGCTTTCACGGCCGGGCATCGTTGACCGATATCCTCCGTACGGCAGATTGGTCTCGTGAATCCACGTTTCGAACTTTCTACTTTAGGCCGTCTCTAACGCGGCTTTTTCTTTTATTCATCAGTGTTAAAAATGCAAAATAGGAAGCCTCCTGTCATGTTGTAAAATTGAAGATTATGCTAGCTTTAGTGTACTTTAGTGCAACTATTTTCCCACCCTTCCCTTCCACTTGGTTGTGTTATTTTCTTCATGGGTCTCTGAAACACTGGTTTCACTACCCTCTCGCTTTAACTTTCGCTTTTCAGTCTTACACTTGCCTTTTTCGTTTGCTTTCTCAACATAATCAGATTGTGTTTTCTATTATGTAGAAATTCTATATATGGTCATAACGTATAGTTTTTTTCATATCTATGTTGATAGTTTTGCTTCCACTATTAATTACGTAATTATCAGTTTATGTTTGCATGATTAGTTTATCATTCATTGCGTTAAAAGGTTTAATCCTCATTTTGTCTAGTTTCAAGACGTGTTCCTAATTCTCCCACACTCTCATTTCAGTTTAATTCCGGATGGGACTCTTTTTCTTCCAAGGATGAGATGTCTGAATTGCCTCGCATTTCCAGAGGTTCTTTGTTATTTGTTTGGTGGATCTTGCCCGTTGGCATTAGTGTGGATTACTGATGATCGTTATTGGAACTGTTCCGTCTGTGATGTCGCTAGCTGAAAGAGGGGGAGTAGCCTGATCACAGTGGACACTATACCTCTTATTGCATTTGATTGGTTCTTGTTACAAAGGTTTTTTCTTTGCTGCTATGGAGTTAGTAAAGAGAGATTATGGAAAATAGTCACCTCCTGTGATTACTAAAATTATGATTATAAGTACACTAAAGCTAGCATAATCTTCAATTATTTTAGCATTTCTTTCAGCGTGAATATGGGAGTGTGCCATCCTTTTCACAGTGCCTCATCTGGTGCTAGAGGCCCTGGTCTCCAGAATTCAAGAGAATATCCACTTCTTCAACCAGAAGAATGGCACGATGTCAGGTTAGCTTTTTAACTAGGGGGCTTGGAATCCTAGAGTTCTTGGCGCCATTGACTGCACTCATGTTGCCCTGAGGATGCCATCACTTAGGAAGGAATTATATAGAAATGAGAAGTTGTACCACTCCCTGAAAATCCAGTTCATCTGATAACTCTCAACGATGCATCATAAGATGCAACTATCATCCAGCAGTCATTCTTCAGTACTAAGTTTGATAACCTCTAAGGGGGGAGGGCAGTTAGATTTCCACATCAGGTGACAATGATAAAGGATATTAGGGAACCTGCCTGATTTTCAATGCAGATGAATGAAAGTTTGCTTGGTGGAATAGCCACAAAAAAGCCAGTATTTTACAATGTATCATGCATTATGGTTTATTTAGTGTACTTGTAACGCCAAACTTGGTTTCGTTGTCATGCTTTACCAAGACAATTCTATTTGTATAGAGGTGTCTTTCTAAAGTTATGTGACTAGTTATTCTACGTGTCTGCTCATCCAACATGTCTATATGAAACTAGACTTGTTTGTCCACCATAATGGGCAGGTGCCCATTATGGTTTTGAATGCCATCATCGGTGGAAATATAGTGGATGAGCTCCTGGTGTGCCAGGCAGATCTGGACTGCTGGAATCCACCACCCTCAGGAGAAAGCTTTTACGCTTCATCCATAGATGTATCTGCAAGACACATTTCGTATATTTAAATGTTTAGTACATTGTAAGCTTAATTGATGTTGACACATTCATTTTATGTTAACATGCAGAATTTTCATGCAACTGAATACTGTAATTAAAAATACAAATTAAATACCTTTGTTAAATCTATGTTTTCTTTGAATTCATTCTAGCAATGAATATAATATATCAGGGGTCTCCAAGTTTGTTTTGCAGTGGGCCACTTCAACGTAAATTTATTTGTGTGCACATTGATGCTTCATTTTGGAAAAAAAATGTGTGTGTGTATATATATGTATATATAGACACACACACGTGGATATATTCATATATATATATGTACACACACACACACGTGGATTTACATACTTACATACATACATACACACACACATTGATATACATACATACACAGACACACACGTGGATATACATACATACATACACACACACGTGGATATACATACATACACACACACACGTGGATATACATACACACACACGTGTATATATATACATACACACAAGTGGATATACATACATACATACACAAGTGGATATACATACATACATACACAAGTGGATATAAAGACACACACACGTGGATATACATACATACATACACACACACGTGGATATACATACATACATACACACACACACACACGTGGATATACATCCATACACACACACACACACGTGGATATACATCCATACACACACACACGTGGATATATATACATACACACACACGTGGATATACATACACACATGGATATACATACACACACACACACATGTGGATATACATACATACATACACACACGTGGATATACATACACACACACACACGTGGATATACATACATACATATATACATACATACATACACATGGATATACATACATACATACACACACGTGTATATACATACATACACACACACACATATAATTATATATCACAGTAATGATCAGTGTGTGAGTATGTCACAGATTCCCCAGCAAAAAAATTAATACTCAAATTAAATGCACACAGTCATTCTTACACAAAGTTGCACTTACATACACACACACTCAAATACACACATACAGTAGTTGCATTTACACGCACACAGTATCACACTTACACACACACTCAAATACACACATAGTTGCATTTACACGTACACAGTATCACACTTACACACACACTCAAATGCACACATAGTTGTATTTACACACACACATACACTGAGTCACACTGACACATACACTAAGTCACATTGACACATACACTGATTCACACTTCCACACACACACATAGAGTTTTGCTTCTTTTTTTTAAGCCCCTTTATTTTGTTTGCAATAAAAAAAAAACTCACATTAAATGCACACATTCAACGTGCATACACAGACACACATACACAAAAACACAGTCACTCTAACACACCATGTTACACTTACATCCACACACACTTGTACAATAGGAAAAAAAAAACATGTTGTTTCCCCTCCCTGCTGACTTACCTTATATCTGCAGGGAGGGGGATTGTTCCATCTGAGCACCGGGATGTCACTGACACCCGGTGCTCCATCGGGGTCAGAGTGCGAAGGGGCAGAGCTTTCTCCCGTGCGTGAGAGGAGAAAACCCGGTCCCCTCGCGCTCTGACTGTATTGGAGCACCGGGTGTCAGTGACATCCCGGTGCGCACTTTGCTGGAGCGGGTGAGAGGTGTGGCTACCACTGCACTCTCAGGCGGGCCGCACCTGTCTGGCGGGTGGGCCGCATTTGGCCCGTGGGCCGCACGTTGGACGTCCATGCAATATATAGTAATTGTACTAAATAATCTATGGATGTTGTGTACTTACTTGGTGGTAAGTAAGCATAAATGTATCACTCAACTTAAGGACGGTTTCAGTCCCCATGAGATGGATGGGCTCCTCCTCATAGTCAATCAAGACGGCCAGCTGTTGTGGGCCACCACCTGTGCATTTGGAGGTGGTGGCCTTGGACAACTA
This sequence comes from Pelodytes ibericus, assembly GCA_036172795.1. NCBI lineage: Eukaryota > Metazoa > Chordata > Amphibia > Anura > Pelodytidae > Pelodytes > Pelodytes ibericus. Next base: position 69,873,511 of record CM069860.1, read on the forward strand.
AATCTTCACCTGCCTCTTGGAGTATCTGAAATATAACAGCAACACATAGATTTTTGTTTTCTTTCTTATCATTCAGTATCTCCACATCTTGTTCAATGTCCAGTTTAGTTGTGTCTGTTCCACAAAAACATATTTGTGAGTGGGTTTGTCCAGCTCTTGTCTACAAGCCACACAAACATACCATTGTTAGACTGGATTGCACAGGTCCAACATTTTTTAAAACTAACATCCCACACTTTCTGTGTCTGGAAATGCACCTTTCTAAGATAGCTTTATTTATTTTCAAATAGTTGGATTGAGACAAGAAGAAAAAGGAGGGAGGTAGCTGTGTACTCACGCACATAATATAATTGCTTTATAGTTTAGAACTACAACTCCCATGACACTCATATACCAAGTTTAATTGTGCACTATATTCATAAATATGTTGTGAACAGCTAAAGTACTGAACAAACCTTTACATCTTCTACATGAGTGACACATTATAATCCACATTAACACACACACCTGTCGTTGATACATGTTAACTGAGTGAAGGGTAGCTAGAACTGTACAGCATTCTCATGTTACTGTTAAGGATTTTCTACAGCACTAACTTTTTCTTCACCACTTCCATGGTCCTGTAGTTCCCACCAACTGCATTGACCACATCCATGACCCCCTGACAGAGCTGTTTCAACCACAATTCAACAAAAACATATAGAAAAATTGGCTATCTCTGATACCTCTCCCAGGATATAATGGGATTTTTGAGGCTACCCTTTTGGCTCGGCATAATTATGATGTATTTTGGCCAATTTATAGGACAGATCATTTGTATCTCATTTTGGCTATCATGTCCGTATTTTGGCCATATTCAAAGGAATTTCAGTGATACTGTTATGGACCAGGTACCAGACAGAGACAGAAGCAAAATAATAAAAATAGTCCAAAAGCAATATCCAGGAGGCAAGCTGGGGTCAGGAACTAAAGCAGGTAGTCAGGAAAATGGAGATCAGCGGAGTCAGGAACAAAGCCAGGAATCAAGAACCTGAAGGGAATGGAGATCAGCGGGTCAGGAACACAGAAATCACAGGAATCCAGAAACTGCACTTGGAAGCTGGAAACAACGCAAGGGCAAATGAGCTACTGAGACTAGCTTAAATACCTGCTCTGAGCAGCAAAGGGGCTGGCTAATAGGAGCCAGGTGAGTAACCATGGTAACAGTGTTAAAAGCTCTGCTTGTTAATACCAGCTGGTTTACTCATTGAAGGAAAACACTGATAGATACCCAAATAGCCCAATTTCAAGGGCCAGTCTTATCACCAACGTGCTCCGAACCAGCGCAAAATTAGAGCTACCTGAATAAACCCCATAGTATTTGCTATTGCTGTCAACTATCTTTCAGTCTCAGGTGATGTTGACTTTACCACAGTGTATCACACAACACCAGACTCTCTCTTAGTCATATAGGATGTTTATTCAACACAAGGATGTGCAGTTCATCTTCAAGCAACCACAAACAGGAATAATAACGAGAATTTAGGCATATTATTGCAGTTTCATGCACATATCAAGAAAACTAGGAGCTTAAGTCTCACTTGAACTGTAAGGAATTATATGGAAAAAATAGTTATGGCTAATGTATGTAACACATGCATGTTTCATTTCCACAGTTTGCCCAGCATAACATTAATTTTATGTCATGTGGTCCATAGGCTGGTGTTAAGATTAAGTGAGCTTTAGTCATCTCTTGATGGTCATAAGACCTCTCTAGGAGTGATTTAATAGCAAAAGGGAATGAGTTTGCCATAGGTTTATGTTGTAAAGAGCCTATCAGTGAGTTTGTATATTAGCATTGATGTTAACATATGACAAAGAGTATCAGAAACTGGTAATCAGACTACTAACTGTGGGGATTTTACACATAGAACCATAGAAGGAGACTGCAGGTTCTTAGTTATAACAGGCGAACTGCTTACTAATCGAATTTAACAAACAAAGGAGCAGATTTAAAAAGACAAGCCTTGATCAAGGTTCTACTGAAAAACAAAGCTCATGTTATAAGACAAGTTACAGCAAAGGCTTGTTGCAATAACCATAATTGTGATCAAAGTGCAGAGGGTGTTTGCATGTGAATAATCACAAATGAGATAGCATACAAAGAGAGAGTTGAGATAGGCAGTGGTTACAGCTGGCAGAATTTATTGGTCATTAAAAGACAACATAAGGTTCAGGAATGCCACAATGCTTTGAACTTCAACACAATGCTCCATATCTAAATACATGAGGAATGAAGGTTTCTCCATGTGAAAATTGCATGCAGTGTTCACCTCTACAGTGTGACACCTCAGTGTGTGTCAAACCATGTTTATTAGGAAAATCAGTCAGTGGAAATTGGTAGCAAGGGCAGAATCATGTATGATTTAATATACCAAAAAAAGTAAATTAATTAACCCCTTAAGGACAGAGCCTTTGAAACATTTTTGTCCTTTCTGGACAATGGCTATTTTAACATTTCTGTGCTGTTTGTGTTTAGCAGTAATTTTCTTCTTCGTCATTTGCTGTACCCACACATATTATATATTGTTTTTATCGGGACAAAAAGGGCTTTCTATGGATGCCATATTTTTGATCATATCTTATCATATTATTAAAAAAAAATAATAAAATATGGTAAAAAAAAAAAAAATACACAAATTTCTTTGTTTTTATTTGAAACAACTTCTCCTCATCGACAATAGCGAACGAAAAAACATGCTAAATAGATTCTACTATTTCTCCTGAGTACAGGGATACCACCCATGCATAGGTTTGTTGGGTTGTTTGGGGGCTAAAATGCCAAATTTGTGAGGTGCAGTTTTTTGTTTTCCAACTTGAAATTTTTACATGCAGACAGCCTGCACCCATGTCCCATTTGGGACATATTTGAAACCAGCCAGTGTATTTTACCCCATCAACCCATATATTTTTTAAAAGTAGACACCCTAGGCTATCTCAAATGGTGGTATTTTAACACTTTCCATGCACTATTTCTACCACCAGCCTTTGTCAAAGTTTGTGGTAGTAATTTTTTTGTGTTTTTTTTTCACAAACCTTGTACTTCAGACATAAATTTACAGATTTTGGTATGTGTCACTGCCAAATAACACCCCAATAAGTGTTCAGAAACATCTCTTGAGTACAGGGATACCCCCCATGCATAGGTTTGTTGGATTGTTTGGGGGGTAAAAGGCCAAATTTGGGAGGTGAAGTTTTTGGTTTTCCAATTTGAAATTTTGACATGCAGACAGCCTGCACCCATGTTCCATTTGGGACATATTTGAAACCAGCCAGTGTATTTTACCACATCAACCCATATATTTTTTTAAAGTAGACACCCTAGGCTATCTCAAATGGTGGTATTTTTACACTTTCCATGCACTAATTCTACCACCAGCCTTTGTCAAAGTTTGTGGTAGTCATTTTTTTGTGTTTTTTTTTCACAAACCTTGTACTTCAGACATGAATTTACAGATTTTGGTATGTGTCACTGCCAAATAACACCCCAATAAGTGTTCAGCAACATCTCTTGAGTACAGGGATACCACCCATGCATAGGTTTGTTGGGTTGTTTGGGGGCTAAAAGGGCCACATTGTGAAGGTGCGCATTTTCAACTTGGAATATTGACGTGTAGCCAGCCTGAGCCCATCTTTCATTTGGGACTTTTTTTTAAAGTAGGACAGTGTATTTTACCCCAAAAAGTATATATTTTGTAAAAGTAGACACCCTAGGCTATTTTAAATGGTGTTATTTTAACACTTTCCATGCACCAATTCTACCACCAGCCTTTGTCAAAGTTTGTGGTAGTCATTTTATTGTGTATTTTTTCCCACATACATTGTACTTTAGACACAAATTCACATATTTCGGTATGTGTCACTGACAAACAATACCACAATATATGTTCAGCAACATCTCCCGAGCACAGGGATACCACCCATGCATAGCTTTGTCAGCTTTGTTGGGTGTTGAAAGGCTACATTTGAGAGGTGCGCTTTTTGATTTTCAAACTTGGAATTTGAACATGTAGAGCAAGGAAGGGGTTAATAGCTCTTATAAGAGCCTTTGTAGTACTGTACAAAAAAATTAACCCCTAAAAATGCACAGACAAGAAAAAAATTTCTGCTGTGCAGTGATCAGTGGCAGGGAAGGGGTTAATACACTACACTATACAAAGGGTATGGCTTTTATAAAAGCCCTTGGGACTCACAATTTTTTTAACATTTTATTTAATTTATTACAATTAAAAAATTATGTTATACAGATCTGTCTCTTTCCCTCACTAAAACTCAAGTGAGGAGAGGGAGGCAGATCCATATGGGTCAGAACAATATTTACCAATATTGATCGAACCAGACGAATGGTGATGCTCATCTGAGAAATCACCAAACCACCTTTGCCACTGATCGGCTGTTACTGATCGCTATACACGTGTTCAGACAGCTTCAAAAGGAATACACGTAATCCCCTAGTGGGTATAATTAACCCCTAGCGAGTCTGACAAAAAAAATGCTGATAGCAAAAAAAAAATCCTTCTGCGACTAGATTGCTCCATATGCGCTGCTTAGGCAGTGACCATATGCACTGCTTAGGCAGTGACCATATGTGCTGCTTAGGAAGTGATATACGGCAAGGAAGGGGTTAATAGCTCTTATTTAAAAAAAAAATTACGTTAAACGTAGTCCCCTAGCGGGTATAATTAACACGTGACGGGTGTAATAAAAAAGTTTTAAAAAAATTAAAAATGCTTCTGCAGCAAGATTGCTGCATTTGCGTCAGATCTCTGCTTAGGCAGTGATCTACAGCAAGAAAGGGGTTAATCTCTCTTAAAAGAGCTTTTTTTTATACTGTAATGAATTACAGTAAAAAAAATTAACCCCTAAAAAATGCACAGACAGCAAAAAATGTGCTGCTGTGTATGATCACTGCGTACACAGCGATCAATGGCAGGGAAGGGGTTAAATGGCTTTTATAAAAGCCCTTGGTGTTTAAAATTTTATTAAATATTTGTTTTATTATTTTATTTTATTTTTTTACTTTATCTGATCTGTCTCTCTCCCTTACTATAACTAGTAAGGTGAGGGAGGCAGATCAATACTTGTCAAAGGCAATATTTGCTAATATTGCCTTTGACAGTATGATAAGTGCTCATCAGAGCACTTATCATACATGCCTGCACACAGATCACATAGATCTGTTGTGCCGGCATCGATTGGCTCCCCCTAGAGCATCGGAAGTGAAATACTTTCACTTCCGATGCTCTTGCCATTAGAAGGGAAGCGCTGCCTGTATAGGCAGCGTTCCCTTCTACTGAGCCGATGGGGTCGCTCAGGAGAGCGACCACCATCGGCTCTGGGGAGCATCAAGGTGTTACTAAGTGCCTCGCTAGCGAGGCACTTTAGAAACACCGCAGATGCTTAGAAAGCGAACGATCGTTCGCTTTCTAAGCACATGTGTGCAGTGGGCGCAGCCATTTTTAAATGGCTGCTACGATCACTCCGTGGAGTGATCGTAGCGCGCCCCTGCACTTTTGGGGGGTGTTGCACAATGCCTCTACCTAGAGGCATTGTAGCAACACCGTTAGAGTAAAGAAAGCGACCGCTGGTCGCTTTCTTTACTCAGTTTAGTGCATGACGTGCCAGGCACGTCAGCTGTCGGCAAGTCCTCGATTTGCCGTGACGTGCCTGGCACGTCATCTGTCGTTAAGGGGTTAAAAAGACAAGGAAACGGATGTTGTGATGAAGAAAGCATTAAAAACGTTGTTTTCTTTATTGGAGATTGAATATGCACCTTCATGACGTGTAAGCCCTCTGTCCAATAAGCTTAGAAATCAACTTTATTATTTCAGGCCACCACAAATGTTCCCCTTTCAGTGGTACCTGCATTTTATATTTTCCACCAGTTGGTAAGTCTGTCACCGCAAGTGTTCCTTCAAATCTAAGGATGACTTGCTCACATATTGGTAAAGAATAATTCCTGACTGTTTAGAAACATCGCCATTTGCAGCCAATCTACCCACACCCAAATAACCAAAGTGACACCATGTTTGGGTATCCACCAGCTGCTAAACCTAAAGGAAAGCAAGCAGGTACAGTCATGGGAAAAAGAAAGTACACCCTCTTCCAATTCTATGGTTTTATTTATCAGGACAATAACAATCATCTTTTCTTTAACAGGTTTTAAAAGTAAATACAACCTCAGATGAGAAACAACATATGACATATTACACACTCTTATGATTTATTTAACAAAAAGAAATCCAAAGTGGAAAAGGCATGAGTGGAACACTAAGTACACCTTATGACTGTAAAAGTAATAACTTGTTAATTGTTTCTGTATGACTTTATCAGTCTCTCATATCATTGTAGAGGAATTTTGTCCCACTCTTCTTTACAACGTTGCTTCAGTTCATTGAGGTTTCCTGGAATTTATTTATGCACAGCTCTCTTAAGTTCCCAAATAGTGTGGAGCGGACACCTGGATGTTCGGGTTCGGTGGGTTCTGCCGAACTTCGGCAAAAAGTCCGGGTTCGGGGTCGAACTTGACCCCAAACCCGAACCCCATTGAAGTCAATGGGGACCCGACTTTCTGCTTATGGAATACATATAATACTATTGGCTTTCTATAAACCGAACTAGAGTCCCCATTCATTATGAATGGGGACTCTAGTTCGGTTTATAGAAAGCCAATAGTATTACATGTATTCCATAAGACGAAAGTCTATAAACCGAATAAATTCTGTTTATAGACTTTCTTTTTATAGAATAGCAATAGCATTACATGTATTCTATAAAACGAAAGTCTATAAACCGAATGTCATAAACATGTACATGTGGTCCCAAAGAAATTCCTTTTAAGGTGCCTGTTGATTTTTCTCTATTTTTTAAATATAAGTGCATATTTGTATAGTGAATGTTTATGCTCCATTAAATACTTAAAATCTATGGTTTACATTCCTGTCTAATATGGAAAAGTATACCATATAGTAGTTACATTTTAAGATTACAATTTTAATATTTTACTATAGCACTTGTACACCAATTACACCTATCAATCTGTTGTGATCTTTGAGTTCAGAGGACTACCTTTATACATTGAGAATGGCTTGGGATCCTGATGTTCCTTGTAGTGATGCAGCAGAGCCGTAACAAAGTTGAGAGGACTCAGAAATGATAGCTACATAGCTAAACTGATGCAGCGGAACAGCAGGTGTCTGCCCCTTCTGGCCTACTCTTGTGTATTAATCACATCACTGTCTGAACAAATAATGTGGGATATGAAGTCACATTGCTGTATCCAAGCCTAGCATAAGGCAACTTGGAACTGTATGGTTTCATAATGAAGCCATATCAGAGGGAGGCACAATTTTCTCTTCTTGACTCTGGTGTAACATAGTAACATAGTATTTTAGGTTGAAAAAAGACACAAGTCCATCAAGTTCAGGGCGGCTGCAATGACTACAGTACACATCAGCCCCAATATATAGTAACTACTGTACTGTAGTCATTGCAGCCGCCCAGTGATGGGAGTGAGCGCAGGACTCTTCTTTATGTATTTGTATCCAATTTTTGTATTACTCAGCCTTGTTACAATGCAGCCGCCCATCCCATGTGTTCCCTATTAAGGGTTAATAATGTATAGGGGTGTAAATAAACAACACCCTTTTCTGTCTCATTAGAGATTTTTGCCAGAGGCTCAAAGAAGCAAGGTGAATGGTTAGAGTTAGGACCCACCTAGGGGGGTCTGCCTTGACGTTGGCAGGTGGGCTCATCCTCTCATGGCCATTGGAGGTAACTAAAAACCTCCATTTGTTTTAAATGCATAGGGATAAAGGAGAGAGCGCAGGTAACTTGTTTTTCTTTTGTTTTTACTATATATTGGGGCTGATGTGTACTGTAGTCATTGCAGCCGCCCAGTGATGGGAGTGAGCGCAGTACTCTTCTTTATGTATTTGTATCCAATTTTTGTATTACTCAGCCTTGTTACAATGCAGCCGCCCATCCCATGTGTTCCCTATTAAGGGTTAATAATGTATAGGGGTGTAAATAAACAACACCCTTTTCTGTCTCATTAGAGATTTTTGCCAGAGGCTCAAAGAAGCAAGGTGAATGGTTAGAGTTAGGACCCACCTAGGGGGGTCTGCCTTGACGTTGGCAGGTGGGCTCATCCTCTCATGGCCATTGGAGGTAACTAAAAACCTCCATTTGTTTTAAATGCATAGGGATAAAGGAGAGAGCGCAGGTAACTTGTTTTTCTTTTGTTTTTACTATATATTGGGGCTGATGTGTACTGTAGTCATTGCAGCCGCCCAGTGATGGGAGTGAGCGCAGGACTCTTCTTTATGTATTTGTAAATTAACTGACCAGTCGTGGGTCTCATCCCACCACGTTTCTGTGATTCCGATTAAATCATACTGTTCAGCACTTACCAGTATCTCCAGCTCGCCGATTTTGTTTGTCAAGCTTCTTGCATTTGCTAAAAGACATTTAAGATTACTACCCATTTTCTGTTTAGTTGACAAAGACTTAATGTGTGCAGGTTTAATTATATGGACCTCTCTTTGGTCTATGTTAACCCCACCACTGCTTTCCTCCTCCTCTCCCATAGCTAGACCCACCTTCCAATCTACCCTAGCTACCATTGCTTCATTTTGATCTTGACCCTCCCCCCCAGAGCTTAGTTTAAAAGCTCATCTAATCCTCTAGCCATCCTCGCCCCTAATACTGCAGCCCCCTCATCATTGAGGTGCAGCCCATCCCGTCCAAAGAGTATGTAGCCGACTGCGAAGTCTGCCCAGTGCTCCAAGAACCCAAATCCCTCTTGCTTGCACCACCTTCGCAACCACATATTAATCTCCCTAAGCTACCCCTGTCTCCCTGACGTAGCGCGTGGTACTGGTAATATTTCTGAGAATATTACCTTGGAGGTCCTTTCCTTTAGCTTCTTTCCTAGTTCCCTAAAATCATTTTTAAGGACCCCCCACCTACCATTTACTTTGTCATTAGTACCAATGTGTACTATGACCGCTGGATCATGCCCAGCCCCTCCCAATAATCTGCCTAACCGTTCCGCAACATGCCGAACCCGAGCACCCGGGAGACAACATACAGTTCGGCATTCGGGGTCCTGGCGACAGATTACCCTATCTACCTTCCTAATAATAGAATCCCCTACCACCACAACCTGTCTAGTCTTCCTAGTGTCCTGGCTCCCAACTGTGCTGGACAGGCTACTCACCTGGCTGCTAGGAGAGTCCGCCTGCCCCAGAAATGCCTCTTCTGAGCTAATCCCCCCAGCATCCTCACACAAGCTGGCAAACATGTTGGGGTGAACCAGCTAAGAATAAGCCTCCCTAGCTCTCCGACACCTACTGTCCCTTACACAACCAACCCAGCTCTCTGCCCTAGAAACCTCTTCTCCCCCATCATCACCCTCCTCTACACTGGCCCCAGCCAATGCCTGCTCCGTGAGCAGTAAACTCCGCTCCATGTTGCTTATGTCCCTAAGTGTTGCCAGTTGCCTCTTTAGATCTAATATTATATTTTCCAATGCAGCAACCTGCTCACATCTGCAGCAGCGGTATGGACTCTGGGGAACTTGCTCCAAGACCGCATACATGCTGCAAGACATGCACTTAGTGGCATTGTCCAACATGCTCTCTAGTGTAAACTACAAACTTAAAAATAGAATAAAAAAAATAATAATAAAAAAAAGATTTATACTTTACCCTCCTTCTTTCCTTTTAACTCCTTCTTTGCTTCTAACTCCCACACTGAAGAAGCTTTTTCACTTTAGAAGCTGCTCCCTTGAATTCACCTGGCTCACTATTCGCCTGCTCCTTCCAGTTAAATGGCCTTCAAAGTAAACAGACTCCCAGAGAAAGTTAATTAACTGATTGCAAACAGCCTTGCAAACCTTTTTCCTCCAAACAGTTTTTTTTTCAACCAATCTTTATCAAAAATGCACACAAAATAAACAGTGCTCCCCTTGCAGTAAAAATCAAAATATACTTTCCTTCTTTGCTTCTAACTCCCACACTTAAGCTTTTTCACTTTAGAAGCCAACTATGACTCTGTGACGCAGTTCCATTTTCTGCACAGAGAACCAAAGCTAGACCAGTTGTTTATAGGGATCACACTCAAGTTAGTATTCCTCCAGCCCAGGAGGAAAAGGACCCTAGGAGGCTCTGTCAGCCAATCAGAAGCCTATCCCAGCCCTATTATTGGCTGGTTTTAAAATCCAGCCTGGCTGGGACACAGAGGCTTCTGATTGCCTTACAGAGTCAGCCAATCAGAGCCTCCTAGGATCCTTTGACATACACTCCAGGGCTAGTATTTCATTATCAGTCTGCTCAGTGAGGCTGAATAAATAGAGCTTTGTTTGTGCTTTTTTTTTTTAGATAGGTGGATTTTGTTTTTTATAGGTATTGGGGCTATTTAGCGCATTTCCCCCTTACCGGTCTTCTGTTTTGTGTTTGTCTCCTTAAGTCTGTAATATTGTCTTATGCTTTACCCTGCCAATGTATGTTTCAGTCCTGCCTTTGCTCCTAAGTCTCTGCTGTAGCCCTGGACTCTGTATTAGGTTATTCTTGTTTCTGTTCTGTCCCTGTTTACTATTTGCTCTGCCTTAGCCTATCTGCTTCAGCTTTCTGTTACTTCTGTCAGAGTTATGTTACATGCTGGCTCCAGGATAACTGCAGGTTTTCTACAGTTCCGGTTCCTGCTGTTTATACTGGACACAAACCTGGAGCCGCAAGGTTCTGTGGCAGTGCGGTTACACAGCATCAGACTCTGTGACTCCATATCCTGCCAATGAACTCCTTAATGCTCCGGGGTCCTATGTCATCAGCACCCTGTCCCATGACATTACTGAATGGGGTTTTAAAACCATTTTTTTACTAGCTCCCCAAACCTGAAAGTATTGAAAGTAGATTTTAACAGCTGTGGTAATTTTTTAAACCAGTCTGGTAGTGATATTACTGCACTGGTTAATGGTGTTAGCTGCACAGATTGACTCAACAGTGCCTGTTAAGTTACTGCTAACAACAGTTAAATTTAAAGACCAGGGTCATTGAATCAGGGCCAATATGTGTGGGTACATTAAATGAAAGAGAGTAAAATTACAGCTAAACACAAACACAGCAGAAATGTAAAGACAGCATCTGTCATGAAGGGGTTATTGAACATTTCATATGCATTGTGCATAGTGAACCTGACGAGTTCTTCTGACGAGAAGAACAAAATTGTCCTTGAATAATTTATTGCTACAAAATGAGATGTTTTAATATTTAACTATGCATTATCCATGGCCAACCTACCTCTTCTGGTAGGAATAGCTCATCAGGTTTGGCCCTGCACAATTACCCATTCTTCTAATTTCTCTACTTTATGTTCACAATTCTCACTACAATTAATGCCTCCTTAACTGCACAGAGGTATGTCTGTTTCTTTTTGTCACCCCCATTCCAGAGTTAGCCAATTTAAAAACTCATCATGTTGGATTTTCTTCTTTAACCTAAATGAATAAGGACAATCATGTGTAGCATGAGACTGACATCTTGGTGTACCGCACCTGCCTCTACTTTGCCTGTTGGAGGATAGGCAGTGCCCAATTTGTGGAGCAACACAGTGTGTGCATTCACTGTTGTACAAGGTCGCAATGATCTTTCTGAACTTCTGACAACTGCGCACCTAACCAGAAAGGGATGCCACTTGTCAGTCACCAGGACATGAGCGTTATTTGTTATGTAGTGAGGGACAGTGCTAAAGATAATTTCTGCCCACCAACATCTGTGTATTTGTAAGGATTGTGCCCATTAAACACAAGACCACTACAACAAACGTGACTACAGAGCTCAATGATCATCTCTACCACAGCAGCATCAAGAGCATCATGAGATATACTGTGTCTTAAAGCGACTGTGTAGTGCCCAAAATGCATCTTCAAAATATTAATATTAATGTGCTTTCAAAATATTTTGAAATGCATGGTGTACATTTTGCATTGCTTAAAATATAAAATACTTACAGCTAGATGAAATTGTGAAATTACAACAGTTTGCAAGAAAACAGGACTGCCCACACTAGCCGAGTCATTTCCTTTTTATTTTATTTTTGCTGCAGGAACCCATGAGAATAATTTCATGCAAATGAATGGAATGTCCTGTTTATCTAATGATGTCATCAGACTATGTGTTGCACTGTTAAGAGATCCTACTGTGAACAAGAGCAAAATCACTCAAGTCCACACAATGTATTCAATTTGAGGAGCACAAGAAGTGACTAAATGAAACAAAACTTGATATCCTCAGTATCTATATAATCAGTGCTGCCGCACCTGCAGTAAACATGCAAAGTAATCACTGGGGAGGGCTTGAGTCAAATATTAAAAATGTGATTTATGCAGAATGCCTGCATCAAATCACACGGGGGGGAAAACTGTGCGCTATACAATTAGTAATCTTCATCTTGCAACACAGTGCGTTTGGAAACTAGACTGTCCCTTTAATACTGGACATCAGGTGGTGATGGTGATGTAGATTAATTTAGAAATAAACAAAAATGTTTAAAAGTCTATCTGTTCCTGTCCAAATCTGAGATGAATAAATTGCGTATACGCAGAAGTAAGTTCACACTGACACATGCAGTTCAGGTTAAAATAACTTCGAGGAAATTTATTAGCATCTGGCAAAATTCAGGCTTACAAGCCCTTATAAAAACAGAATGACATCATCATTGAATATCAGATAATAACAAATAAACATCATTAATTGGGTTAAATGTTAAGTGGCTGTGTCAATGTCCACCCATCAATATGATTAATTGGCCCAAAAACTAAGTGGTTAGCTAGGTGTCCTCCCACCGAGAAGTGGTATTGTTCTGGACACGGGTGTGGACGGATGGCTCAAGCACCATCTTTCCCAGCACGAGGCTTACTCGGTGGAAGGGGGGGCTCGGGCATCATTTTGCGTAGTTAGTGATATCAGTCTCGTGGTCGGGTGCAAGGTTCTTTTATGAATAGAACATTTCATTTGGCCGGTGTTCTCATGGCCTTCAGATTATACTATGTTGCAAATTACAGGAGATTCAGTAATTCCGGGGATAGTTATGTCCTTAGAGAGAAAATACAGTCTCTATTCATTATACTAAATACTGTCAGGAAATTCTGTCATGTAATGTGAACAAAATGGAGGGTCTGTCATAATATGAGGTTAAAATGGAGTTAGTACAATAATTCAATACAGGTTTCAATAAAGATTTTTAATAATTCTACATCAGTCCCCCCTATGAAATGTTAGATTCTAAAAGATAATCTTTATTTGTTAGTATCAGAAGACGTGCTAGCCCAAAGGCACAGAAACCCCGTGGCCGCTAGCTTGGTGTTATTGCAAAGTGCAATCCTGTCCCTTCATCTGTCCCTAGTTGGCTAACTCATCCGTCTGCTGGGCACTCGAACGCTTCACTCCATGGGTATCCCGCAGTGGCTAGCCCACCACATCTCCACACGGTAGTCTTTCCCAAACAGACAGATGCTGTCCCTAAGCTGGTCCCTACCTAGAATTCTTGCACTTTATCAATAAAAAGGATAGTTTGTAGCGGTATACAGGGCGAGTTGATATCTTGGAAATCTTGGTCATCAACTGTGAGATGTGTGAAAGTGGGTGCCGCTTGGTCTACAGTCTTCAAGAAGAGTTTTCTCAGACAAGGGAGGACACAACAAACAAGAAGAGCAAAAATAAAAAGAAAAATTAGTATTGCTATACCAATATGCATTAAAGCCTTTTGCCATCCTGTCATCCAACCAAACCATCTCTCCCAGGGATCCTTTATCCCAGAATTCCTTTTTAACTCTTCAGAGAGCTCATTCAACTTCTCTATGGCTAAGGTAACTTTACCATTAGGGCCTGTGTTTTCTGGAATGTAAGTACAACATGTCATGGTGTCGGGCAAAATTTTACATACCCCTCCTTTTTCGGCTAGAATCATGTCTAAAGCCATTCTGTTCTGGAAGGACATTTGGGACGTAGCCTGCAGCTGTTCGGCTAAGCCCTGGAGGGCATCCCTGGTGTAATTAACAAAACGTTGTTGGTTGTAATAAATGTAATTTATCCAATTTAAATTCTTGTTTGCAGTGACTATGGTAAAAAGTGATTCAAACCCTGCAGCAACTTCATCTCTTGCTTTAAACTCATTGGGCACCCCCCTAGGCACCCCAATGGCATCGATATAAACATGAGGGTCAAAACTGCCTTTAACTGGGGCTTCACACTTTACTTTGGTTGGTGTGTGTTTGGACTCATGGGTGTCGGGGTGTGTGTCAGAGATAATGTGTATAGGCATGATGGCTTTGGCCAGAGTACACTCCCCCCACCATTCTTTGTCCATTCTGGATCTTAGCTGTAAATCCCCACACAACCAGTAAATATCCCCTAAAGATCTGGTATGGAATTGTAGAAGGTTCATGGAGACAGTTCTGTAGGTGGCACAATACCCTTTAGAGAAGTTACCCACAAATTTACCAATCCCATCATAATTAGCATAACAGGTGTAATTACCTTTATAAACTGTAACACCATCTGGGGGTTTGCAATCCTTGGCTAGAAGGGGATATTCTACTGTCCATGCTTTACATATGGACCTGTTGAATTCGTAATGATAGGCAAAAAGACTCAAAACACATTCTTCTACATCTACTGGTAAGGTTAAAGGCACGGTGCCCAGGTGAGGCCGGGCACCACCACACACATAGCATGCGGTTCTGTTATGCTTATTGGCATTATATTTCATCCATTCTAACCATAGATTAACATCGTTAAAACCTGTTTCAGCGGCCATGGTATCTTCAAATGTGGGGTTTGCAATGGCCATCATGTCTTTAACCCCTTCATGACCGAGTGCTATGTTGCATTTGACGTGCCTTGAAGACCAGAATTCCATTATTTTTGTCATACGTTTACTGAACTGTGAATTTCTTTCTTAGTGTTCAGTCCACCCACACAAATTATATATCATTTTTTAAAGGACAGATAGGGCTTTCATTTGATACTATTATTTTCATCATATGATATCATTTACTATTAAAAAAAATATAAAATATGATGAAAATATGCCATAAAAAACACTTTTTCCAACTTTGACCTGATTTTTTTTTTTACACAATTACAAATGGTAAAAAAGACCCCGTCTATATATTTCTACTATTTGTCCTGAGTTTAGTAATATCAATGTTTCCTTGTTTGTCTATGTTTTATTTCACGTAATAGGGCAATAAACAATATTAGTGTTTTTTTTGTTTTCTAACCATTTTCTTCTACAGTGATTTTTTTAACCCGAACCCTAAGTTTACCCCAACTCTAAATTTAATCTAACCCTAAATTGACCCCCACCCCTTAATCTAACCCTTGTAATCATCCGAACCCCCATTTAACCCTAATTATTACCCTATTTGGACCCTAACCCTAGATCTAGGTTCAGTAGATCAAGGGTTAGCTTTTTCCATTTATTTATTTATTTAATTAATTTTCTATTTTTAACTGTAATACCGCCTAACTGCCTGTAGGGGCAGTCAAGTAGCGGTTTCAGAGCGACGGAAGAGATTTTTTTTTTCTCTCTTCCGTCGCTCTCCTCTGGGCACTCTGTATCGGAGGAGCATGCTCCTCCGATACAGCACACACCCGCGATCACCCGGTGAGGGCACAGATTGTGTTGCATGATGCCTCGATAGAGGCATCATGCAACACTTTAACACACATAGGCAGTGATGAGCTTTCACTGCCTATGTGTGTTTGCGCGCATACGATCACATTCGCTGTGATCGTATGCGCGCGGGGGGGTCGAGGGGGGGGCTGAAAGCCCTCTCAGAGGCTGCTTCGGATCCGAAGCAGCCTCTGAGAGTAGCTGCAGGCATGTAGTGTTGCGCTAATGAGCGCAACACTACATGAAAACGGAGGACGTATATATACGTCCTCATGGTCCTTAAGGACCATGCTTTTCAGGACGTATATATACGTCCACATGCGTTAAGGGGTTAAAGGACTGGATGTGTGGTTTCAATGGATTTGAGACCATGTGGGTGGTCCCTTGCCACTCAGAAGAGTGGCACATATCTTTAAGGTAGAAATGCCCTAATTTGTTATAGGAACCCTTTTTCCAATACATTCCCATTACATACTGGTCTGCATCTGTTGGGCTGGGATGCTCAATATTCAGGATTAATTTCATTGGTATACCTCCTCCAGGTTTTCTTAGGGTCATTCTTTGGAGAAGGGATCTACCATGATCATCTACTTTAGATAAAGCACTTTTTGGTTTGTAACCCCAGGCAGGCCCGGCATTCCATCCTGCCGCCCCCCAATGGTTACAATTGTGCCCCCATTGTTTGTCAACTACACAAACATAGGGGTCCTTTGAATGAGGGATATCTCTATAGATATTCTGAATCTGTGACGTGGGGAATGGGCATTCTACGATGTTACAATAATCAAAAGTATAAGTAGCCACACGGGTACATGATGAATTATACCAGAAGGTGTACCCACTGGCATCTTTGGTGATGGCTACTTGTTGGGCTTTAATTAAACTGATTAAGGAGATAACATACCAGAGGTACATGGTTGTGTGGTACCGGCTTCCTCTGGGGCAGGAACTTTCTTACAATGGGAAGCGTGGATCCAATGTGGCCTGCCGGCCAATTTGACGGAGGTTGCGGTGATCAGGAGAACCTGGAATGGTCCGTCAAATCTTGGTTCCAGGGTGTGTTTCCGCACAAATTTCTTGACTAGAACCCAATCTCCGGGAAGCAGGTTGTGAGTACCTGTATCCAAATCGGGATCTGGAATTGAAGAGAAAACTTGGGCATGTATTTTGTTCAAGGCACTTGCGAGTTCAGTTACATAGTCTACTAAAACATCAGATTGAAGCTGCAACTGTTGCGGATAATAACAACCTAGTCTGGGTGCAGTCCCAAATAGAATCTCATATGGGGATAGTGAGTGCTTCCCTCTAGGTGTGTGCCTAACACTGAATAAAGCTATTGGCAGACTTTCTGGCCAGGGCATCTTTGTTTCTTGTGACATTTTTAACATTCTGGCTTTTAGGGTGCCGTTCATGCGTTCCACTTTACCACTACTTTGTGGGTGGTAAGGGGTGTGAAAGGCTAGTGTCACTCCCAGAGCAGTCCAAATTTCTTTAGTCACTGTTGCCGTAAAGGCTGGGCCCTGGTCGCTTTCAATGACTTCTGGAAGTCCAAATCTACATACAATATCTGTAAGTTTTGCTGTTGTCTTGGCAGTGATATTGGCCACTGGGTAGGCTTCTGGCCAGCCTGAGAACAAGTCCACTATTACTAGTGCATACTCATGAGGCCCACTCTTGGGCATTTGTATGTGATCAATTTGTATTCTCTGGAATGGATACATGGGCTTAGCCAGGTGTTTCAAAGGCACTTTGGTCGGCTTTCCTGGATTGCATTTTGCGCAAATAACACAGGCCTTACAGAAGTTACTGATCAATGTTGTGATTCCGGGTGCTTCATAATACTTCTGTATGAGGGCAGCCATCAAGTCTTTTGACAGGTGTGCAGGTCCATGTGCCCATTGGACAACTGCTGGATATAAATTTTTAGGAAGGCAGAATTGAAAGTTGTTGTAGTATATTCCGTCCTTTAGGACAGCCCCTTTCTTCTTCCATTTCTGGATTTCTTCGGGGGTAATTGCGGCTTGCTGTTCCCGCAAAATTCTTAGATCAGTAGGAAGGGTCTGTAGGGTAAAAATAGGAACTTCTTCTTGACCGGACACTTCTTCATCCACTTCCTGCAAATTTCTTGCTGCTTGCTTAGCAGCCTGATCAGCCAAATGGTTGCCCTTTGCTTCATCTGTATCCAACTTCCCATGTGCTTTGACTTTCAAGACGGCCACTTCTTCAGGGAGTAGGAGGGCATCCATTAGTTCCTTGATTGCAGAGCTGTGTTTGACTGGTGTACCGGCAGTGGTAAGAAATCCTCTCGTCTTCCAAATGAGGCCGAAATCATGTGCCACACCCAGGGCATATCTTAAATCTCTGTATAGATGTTGGCACGTTTTCCTTCGGAGATTTTGCATGCTGAAGACAGGGCTTGTAATTCAGCTTCTTGTGCAGACATTGCTGGCGGTAGAGATGATGATTTGATAACTTCATCTGTTGTGGTCACGGCATATCCTGTGTGGTATTTTCCTTCTTCATCAGCATACCTTGAACCATCCACAAACAGAGTGAAGTCAGGATTTGTTAATGGATTTTCATGTACAGTTGGCAGATGTATTGTTTCCATTTTCATTTGTTCAAAACAGTCATGAGGTGTCTCTGGGTCATAGTTATTCCCTATGACCAGGTCTTGGAATTCATTTTCCAGGAAATGGCGTGGCCATGCTTCAAGAAGGTCAGTTGTTGGGTACTTGACAATGCCATTTTCCTGTAGCTTTGATTCATCCATGGTGGCCCATAATTTTGCCATGGGCCCAAGATCATTCCATGATTTTGTTTTCAACTTGGTAACAGGGACATGTGGAATAGCAGTATCCCAATGACGGTACAAGTAATTGAGTTCTGGGGGTAGTTGGATCAGGACCATGCTATTGCCTTCAGAATCACAATAGAAGTCTTGGGCAGTGAGTTTCACCTCCACCCAGTGGTAGAGTTCATCTTCATAGCAAGGTTCAGGAGTGATGTTTGGCTTGTACCATGTGGTACAGAAGGCATATCCTGGACCCTCACAGAGAGGTGTTTGTTCTTTATAAAAGGTTAAATCAGGATGCATTCTCTTGATGGTCCCAGTGAGAAGAAAAACATAGGTTTCATCCATGATAAACCCATAGTGGATACCCCCCTCAGGGAGTGGAAGAAGAGTGGATGGATTAAGAACTTGACATCTGTGTATGGTAATGTTGTCAGGCAGCAGGAGATGACACTGTAAACGTAGGTGTCTAGCGGGAGACACATGCTTGAGCTGAACTTGGTTGATGATGGCAGAGATGTCATGAGGGGCCAATACAACCAAGGGGTGGCCAAGGACCAGGTCTGCAGTTCTTTCAATAAGTTCCCTTGCAGCAAAAACAGCTCTAAGACATGAAGGGGTCCCTCTGGCCACGATATCCAACTGGCAGGAGAAAAATCCAATAGGCCTCTGGCGGCCTCTTAAATCATTTGTTTGGGTAAGTACTCCTGTAGCATGGCCTTGTCTTTCAGAGACAAATAATTTGAAAGGCTTGGTATAGTCTGGCAGGCCCAGAGCAGGAGCAGATGCAATGGCACGTTTTAGAGTATGAAAATTGTCCAGTGCTTTATTGGTCAGGCAAAATGGGTCTGACTTGAGTGCATCATAGAGTGGTTGCATAAGCATAGAGGCTTCTGGGATCCATGCTCTGCAATAGGAAATGAGGCCTAAGAAGGCATGTAGAGATTTTGAGGTCTTTGGAGGTGGAATATCCAGTACGGCTCTTACTCGGTCCCGAGTGAGATGTCTGGTACCTTGAGATAGGCAATGACCAAGGAAGAGTACTGTGGATTGACAGAATTGCAGCTTGAGACGTGAAGCTTTGCATCCTTGTTCTGCCAGATAGCAGAGGAGACTAATTGAACAGTCTTCAGTTGTAGGTATGTCATCTCCACAGAGTAATAAATCATCCACATACTGGAGGAGTACAACCTCTGGATGGTCTGTTTGCCATGGGTCAAGGATGGAGCACATGGCTTTTGCAAATTGACTTGGAGAGTTTTGTGCCCCTTGAGGCATGACAGTCCATGTATACTGTTGCATTTCATGAGTGAAGGCAAACAGATATTGGCAAATAGGATCCAGTGGAACACTGAAGAAGGCATTAGCCAGGTCAATGACTGTGAAGTATTTTGCAGATGGTGGGACGCCAGAGAGCAGAGTGTGAGGGTTTGGCACAATAGGGGTGTCCAGGACAGTTGCTTCATTGACAGCACGGAGATCCTGAACCATTCTGTACTTCTCTGGTTCACCTTTTGGAGTTTTCTTCTTCACAGGAAATAATGGAGTGTTGCACTTGGATACACATTTTACAAGAGCACCCTTCTCCAAGAGTGCTTTGATTTGAATTGAAATAGCTGCAGCTTGAGCTGGTTTTAAAGGATATTGTGGTTTTCTTGGTAATTTTGCTCCTGGAATGAGCTTTACCACCACAGGTGGTACTCTTAGGTGACCTATGTCCTCTGGGCCTGAGGACCATAATTTGGCAGGTACCTTTGTTTTTAGTACATCAGGAAAATTGGACCTCTGTTCCTTTGCTTCCCCACGGGGTTCTTCTAAATGCAGCATTAGAGGTATGGAGCACAAGGCTGAGGTGTCTGATTCGGATAGAGGAGTAGACAATTCCACTTGTCCATCTGGGGTGAAGGTGATAGATGCCTGCAGGCGTGAGAGGACATCAGCGCCTAACAGGTTAATTGGGCATGTGGAAGATACTACAAAACGAGCAAGCAAGCTAGGGTAGTTGCCAACTCGTAATGCAGTTGTTAAAGGACTGTGTCTTGGTTGGCCATCCACCCCAACACAAGAGACATCAATATCTGACAAAAATGATGTATCTGGCAAGTCTTGTTCTCTCAAAACACTTCGGGCTGCACCTGTGTCAACAAGAAATGTGGTAGGTCGTCCTTCAATGGGTAGAGTCACAGTGGCAAGTGGCCCCCCCTTATCCCCTGAAGACACTGCCATGACAGGGGTTAATGACACAGGCTTGCCAGTTTCCTAATCATCTGGTTCCTCAACAATTGGAACCGTTTCTGTGGCCTTGGAGTCAGATGCTGGTTTGTGCACTCTCTTGGGTTCTGGGCAACTACTTCTGTAGTGTCCTTTGGCCTTACAATTATAACAAGTCACATCCTCAGGTTTGGTGCCTTTTGGGATAGGGGTGGAGCGGGACACCATGAGAGGAGCTGAGGAGGGAACTGAGGTTGGTCTCCTAGGAGTCTGGGCAGATTCCAGACCTCTAGCAACTAAGAGTAAGGTATCTAGAGAGACTACCTTATATTCAGGGCGTGCAGCAATGATTCCCTTGCGTATAGAGTCTTTTACACCTTGGACAAATGCACCTGACAGCATTTGTGAATGAATCTTGTCAGTAAGGTCAAAAACCAAATCTGTAAACATTTGAAACAGTCTTGCATGAAACCTTTCCACTGATTCTCCTTTTTCTTGTATAATATCAGTAAGGAAGCGTGGAAAGGAGCTGCATTAGGGTTAAGGGAGTAAGTGGCGGCCATGTTGGATGTGGGCACATCCGGGGCAGACTGGGCCGGACTGGGCATGACCGGGGTCTGAGGAGTGGCTTGGAAAAAGGGGTAGGGGTAATTTGGATAGGGCAAGGACATGGGGTATGGTAAGGGGTATGGCCAGGCCAACTGGGTAGGGGCTAGGGCGGAAACAGGGGAGGGCAGGACAGCTGGGTAAGGATTAGGCGAGGAGGTGGGAACCTGGACTGTGGGAGGGGTGAGTAACGGAGAAGACAGAGAAGGATTAGTAGATATGGGTGTAGGAGGAGTTGCCGGAGCGGGTGTAGTAGGATTGGCAATAGCAAGGGAGGAGGGGTTAGTAAACTGGGTGGATGCAGATGGGATGGTAGAATTATCAACAGAGAGAGAGCGTAGAGAAGGAATGGTGGATGTAACATTTAGATTAGACACAGAAGGTAGTGTAGGGATGGATGAGGATGATGGGAATGTTAGGGATGATGAAGGGGAGAATAAAGATCCATCAGAATTCAGGACCGGGCAAACAGGGGAAATGACGGGATAGGTATTGGGAGGGTCGGGAGTGGGGAACATGGTCAGCTGGCTATCGCTTGTTGCTGACTGAACCTTGAGAATGGACATCCCCTGGGCATCATCTTGGGGCGTTGGCTGAGGGGATGCCCCAGTAACACAATTCTTGTGATATACATACAGTTTTACACCTTTATGATTTATCTCTTCTTCAACCCAACCTTCCTGCTGAATAGCCTTCGCTACTCTGTACCATGCTTCAGTAGTACGCAATAAATCATTATCTGTAAGCTTGCCTTTCTTCTCTGTCAGTAATCTACGCCAGCTTTCCGGTTGTAATCTATCACATGAAGGCACAGCAATTTTACACACTTTAGCAATCTTTTCAACATTTTTAACCATCTCTTTACCCTCTCTATCTTCAACTAAGTCACACGCGAGCCAGCCCCTACTGGGCTTACTCGCTTCCTGTCCCATATCCCCCTATACAAAGCGTCCCAAGTATAGGTAAAGGAAAATGAAACAGAACGTCTACAGTGCTCGACTGCCACTAGGAAGGGTGGGCCCTCCTAAGTGCGTCTTCCCAAAACGTAGACCAGTCACTGAATCCGTGTACCCTAGGTGGTAGCCACGGATTGGAGCGGGGTGAGAAGTGTGTGACCAATCACTTCTCTCACAAAGAGAAATAGAAATAAATAATATAAATAATACAGAAAATAGAATAAAGATAAAAAGTGAAAGTAGAGACAGACCCAGGAGTTTGAATGACTCCCAATTAAGACAACATTTAAGACAACATTTCAATTGAAATACAGTGCATGCAACACAGTTCAAATAAATTCAACAGTAATCCCTTTCCTTTACTCTTGTGGCCAAAGCCACCTCCCTCAACCTCGTAGTGTCCCCGCTCGGAGAACGATTTTCATAAATCTCACTACCAGCGGCCGCGGAAAACAACTAACACCGGCCCGAGATCCGCCAGCCTCCCTCGTTACAGCAGTCCACTAAGTGTGGCCACCTCTATCCTCACTCCCGTAGTGCCCCTATGGACCCACCCATAAGTCTCACTACCCGTGGTGCAGGAAGACAGCAATGCCTGCTCGAATCCACCACCACAAAAATAAAATTCGGGAATGCCACCAGCTTCAGCGCTTCGAAGCTGGAGGGTACCACCCTCTGCAAGCAGAGCAAGGTGCACAATGAGGCGGCTAGCTTGGCTATCAAAGTGACACCACGGGGGAATCCCCAGGAAGCAATGAGTCTACACCCCTCCACAGATTCCCCCCACTCTCTTTTTCCTTACTACTGTTAGCTAGACAGCACCTAAAAGAGAGAAAACAGGCAACGAGGACCCCCCAGGACAACTTCCACAGGTCCACCCCCCTTTTTCCATACAGTCTGGGCCACGTGACTCCTAAAAGGGGTAAAACAGGCAACAGAAGACCCCCAGGCAACCTCCCACGTGTCCACCCCCCTTTATCCCAAAAGAGGGAAAGAACAAAACGAACTAAACATAAACCACTAACATACCCAGGCAACAGATAGACTAAATGCAGGTAAACAAATGAGTAACAAGACACCGGGCAAGATATTACCTGTCTTTGATGCCCTCCCGGGAAGCAGTCACAGACACGTGGACGGGTCAATCAAAGGGGCTGGAACATACCGGTGGCTCCTGCAGAAGTCTCTACCGTGTAATCAGAGGTGATCAGTCTCCCTTCCTTCCCCCCCGATTCCTCCGTCCAACAGCGTCTTCCTTAGGACGGCTTACCGGCCAGAGGCCATAGCCCGGTGCCCCACGTTGGGCGCCAAATTGATGTAGATTAATTTAGAAATAAACAAAAATGTTTAAAAGTCTATCTGTTCCTGTCCAAATCTGAGATGAATAAATTGCGTATACGCAGAAGTAAGTTCACACTGACACATGCAGTTCAGGTTAAAATAACTTCGAGGAAATGTATTAGCATCTGGCAAAATTCAGGCTTACAAGCCCTTATAAAAACAGAATGACATCATCATTGAATATCAGATAATAACAAATAAACATCATTAATTGGGTTAAATGTTAAGTGGCTGTGTCAATGTCCACCCATCAATATGATTAATTGGCCCAAAAACTAAGTGGTTAGCTAGGTGTCCTCCCACCGAGAAGTGGTATTGTTCTGGACACGGGTGTGGACGGATGGCTCAAGCACCATCTTTCCCAGCACGAGGCTTACTCGGTGGAAGGGGGGGCTCGGGCATCATTTTGCGTAGTTAGTGATATCAGTCTCGTGGTCGGGTGCAAGGTTCTTTTATGAATAGAACATTTCATTTGGCCGGTGTTCTCATGGCCTTCAGATTATACTATGTTGCAAATTACAGGAGATTCAGTAATTCCGGGGCTAGTTATGTCCTTAGAGAGAAAATACAGTCTCTATTCATTATACTAAATACTGTCAGGAAATTCTGTCATGTAATGTGAACAAAATGGAGGGTCTGTCATAATATGAGGTTAAAATGGAGTTAGTACAATAATTCAATACAGGTTTCAATAAAGATTTTTAATAATTCTACATCAATGGTGGTGGTATGTTAGTATTGAGATTCACCACTGTATTAGGGATATTCTCATACTCTTCTTCTAAAGAAAGATCATAATCTATAAGGAATGGAAAAAAATACTTTATAAAATAAAGAATTAAATAAAGTCTGATTTAAAAGTCATAACTATTGAAATACCATACAACATCTGCATAGTCTATGAATATAAAGGATAAATATATATTTACATCAATGTCTTCATAGACCAGGTCATGAACATAACACGAATGAAGATTCAAATGAATTCTTAACTACTTTGAAATGCATATGAAATGTGCATATTTTGCACCCACAAAATAATGCGTGCATGGATTGCAGACATACGTTTGCATTAGTCATGTTAGGACGTGTTAAGGGCATAAGTACCTACTGGAAGTGTGTAATTAAGACATGGTGGAAATATTATGCCTTGCCAAACATTTTAACATGCACTAATGAAAACATCAACAAAGCAAATTGAATTTATTTTTGTCAAGAGGGATGGCAATATTAAGGATTAAACCAGGATTTGAAGTAGGAAATAAACTCATATCTAGATGTTGGCTATGCTAAGAGAAATTTGAGTGATTCTGAATGAAAACTCTCAGATATAAAGATAGGGGTGGATAAATTGGTCTGGGTATCATATGCCTGTAGTTGACTGAATCCTACATAGTTTATTAGAGCTTCAAGCAATGACAGAACAAGGTAAACACACAAGTGACACCATTTTAAATATATAGCTCTTTTAACACTATGATTCCTCTGTGCCCAACATTTATGCTTGTGTGTACCTGGATGATAGTATGATGCAGAATGATCAAAATATAAAGGAAGTGGAGTACACTGAACGCGTGGGTGATGCAGAATGGTGACTAAATCTGAAAATGTAACTTTCAACTGCCTGGAGTGCTCACTTCCACCATGTGAAGAGTGCCGTTTTGCTTTTTATCTTGGTATTGTCTGTCTATGTTTATCTGTGGCATCAAGCAGCCCGGAATACAACACAGCACCCTATTACCAAACAGCAATGTTTTTGAACCCTGTCTTTCAGCCTTTTACCAGCACTTTGATCCAGAGTATAAGGTGTGCTTGAGGCACCTTGTTGCAGGCAGACCCTTTTGTTTTTTCATGATTACAAGATTGCTTTGAGTCTACTATTGCACCCCACCCAAACCTGTTAATTTGACCCGTGCTATACTAAAAACTGTGTGTCTATAGTTTGGCTTAATTGTTCAGTTAAATAGGAGAAACATCAGTGTCAGAAACAACAGAGGAGAAACAAGACATCCCTTGATTTTAAATCAAAGTGCCTATGAGTAAGCGTGAAACGCGTAATGCGTTTGTATAAATCTGAAGATTTTACTTTCAACTGCCTGAAGTATTCATTTTCACCATGTGAGGAGTGTCATTTTGCTTTTTATCTTGGTATTCTCTGTCTGTGGATTACACAGTTGTTTCTTTTCGCAGAGTGACATCTTAAAACTGGTCATATTTTTCATGTAGATGGAAGGTAAATCTTGACTCCTGCAACATATGTTGTTTCAGATTATACATATAGAAGCAAGGGTCTAGGACTGTTCATCATGGCAGTTACAGTGCTGACAGTTCAGCGTGGCTGTTTGACAAATACCAAACCACCTTATAAAGTAATCCCCCAACCCTAATATTAACCCTGAATGCCAAATATCCCTAAGTGCATAAAAAAAGTTAAAACAAAACGAAACATAAAAAAAAACTATTTTTTTTATAAACACACGTTATTTAATATGAACAAACAATACAGTATACTGCGCCAATAACTGTGATGGAGTAAGCTAGCACTTGTGCACAGCTAGTGTCTCACTCCTAGCAAACCAGTGAAAACAAATACAATAAAGTGAACATGTGCGCTAGTGACCAACACTAGAAAAAAAGCTCATTACCCTTTTCTATGAGACGAAATGCTCAGATATTATGCAAAGGGAAAAAAACACAAAAACAATAATAGTGTAGTATATCAGTGAAATGAAATAATAGTGCAAAGTGCATAAATGGTACACTCACATTTCCATGAGCAATACCCTGCTCAAGATAAATAGCGTGGGTGAGCTCAGATAAGAGCAGGTAGATCTTGTATACCAGCTCCAGAGGCAGCCCAGATATCCAGATCACATGGGAAGGAGAAGGCAGGATTGCACAAGTAAGTATTTTAATATATAAGCAATAAAACCAACAAACAGTAAGATCTTACATTTAAAAACGTTTTAAAAGTCCCAGATGCTTGTCCATAAAACCAATAGTGTTGTCTGTGCACTCCTCTCCTTTCACACAACGCGTTTCCCCTCTTGTTGAGGCTTTTTCAAGTCGACTGCATTTCGTCTCATAGAAAAGGGTAATGATCTTTTTTTCTAGTGTTGGTCACTAGCGCACATGTTCACTTTATTGTATTTGTTATTTAATATGCTATCATCAGATCCTGCTGCACTATTGTAGGTCACCAACCACCTACTTCACTATTAGTCTATGAGTCCCCCTTTTTCAATTAAATCAAAGAAAAACCATGGAAGATCTTTTCAGGAATTAAATTATTCTAGCCCTGGAAGTTCTTTGTAGTAAGCCTCAGGCAGCTCTCATCATGAACTTTGTACTTTGAACTATCTATAGAACATAAATCGAACTGCAGTTTAAAGTCCTTCTCTCTTACTAATCAATATTATTGCAGCTTCTGGAGGGCAGCATAAAGATTAATTAATGCCAATGGTTTAACAACAAACAACAATCATCCTTGGTCTGGGCTGTAATACATCTGTGCATAAGCAACATGGAATGTAGGGAGAAAGGGATGTATGTTGAATTGTGACCCGTCTCCATTTTAGGTCCCATTACAGAAGCTTGTGACTAGAGTTGAGCGGACACCTGGATGTTCGGGTTCGGCAGGTTCGGCTGAACTTCGAAAAAATGTCCGGGTGCGTGCTCGAACTTGACCCCGAACCCCATTGAAGTCAATGAGGACACGAACTTTTGGCCACTAAAAAAGTCCTGGAAAGGGCTAGAGGGCTGCAAAATGAAGTAAAATGTGGGTAAGAGTGTCCCCATTCATACGTATAGGTCAATTGACCTATTCGTATGAATGGGGACTCTATTTCGGTTTATAGAAAGCCAATAGCATTACATCTATTCCATAAACCGAAAGTCTATAAACCAAAAGACATTCGGTTTATAGACTTTCGGTTTATGGAATACATGTAATGCTATTGGCTTTCTATAAACCGAAATTGAGTCCCCATTCATACGAATAGGTCAATTGGGGTAATGTTCGGTACGAACCCGAACAGTGCGGTTCGGGTTTGCTCAACACTACTTGTGAAATGTGCCTAATGGCAGTGTTTTCTTAAAAATACATTCATTTATATATTCTTTGGTTTTTAGGCACTTTTACCACATTTATATATATTTTGTAATTATAAAAATATTTATAGGGACCATGCACTTGGTTTGTTTCACGTGTCTGCATGTGGGCGTGGTCTCTGCATAGGCCACTACCCTATGTTTTCTTTATAGTCAATATTGTTGATTGTCTGTATTACTATTTTGACCAAAGAATATAATTTAACAAAACATTTTTGGATATTATAAGAGAAGAACACAGTTTTTATCTGCTTAGTGACAATTTTTTACTTATGTGTTTAAATTATTTATTTATTCTTTGTAACCTACAGACAGTCTGAAAGACACATATGGGGTATGTCTACTATCACAGATTCCAAAAAGTCACCATATCTGCTTGATTATAAGACAACCCCCCAAACTTTGGATATTAATTTAGGAATTAAAGAAAACGCCTACATATAAGACAACCTTACAGGAATTTATTTTATTAGTAAATACTAATTAACGTGTTTTTTCATATTTATAAAAATTAATTTCTTGTTTTTATTTCCTTTTATGTGAACACCTCCCCAGACTTGACAATGAATCCTCAAACTTCCAATTGCATACCTAGATTTGCCCATCTGCCCTCAGACTTGCCAATGCATCCTCAGCCATGCCAATCTGAGTTCAGGCTTGCCAATGTCCTTAGAACCCTTCACTGTATTAACTTCTGCTGGAAGGCTATGCCATGCATCCACTACCCTCTTAGTTAAGTAATACCTCCTGATATTAATTTTAAACAGGGTCATCATAAGAAATTGTGTTTGTTTTACAGAACAAACAGCTTGGCCCTCCTCATCCTAATGAGAGGGACTCTGGGGGAATAGTGGGAATGTTGGTGAGAGGGACACTGGGAGGGTAGTGGGGATGGTGATGAGAGGGACACTAGGGGGATGGTGGGGATGTTGATGAGAGGGACACTGGTGGATAGTGGGGATGGTGGTTAGAGGGGCACTGCGGGATAGTGGGGATGTTGGTAAGAGGGACGCTGGCATTGTGGGGATGGTGGTTAGAGGGATACTGGGAGGATAGTGGTGAGAGGGACTCTGGGGGGATAGTGGGGATGTTGGTGAGAGGAACACTGGGGGATAGTCGGGATGGTGGCAAGAAGGACACAGGGAGGATAGTTTGGAAGGTGGTGAGAGGGACACTGGGGGGGTAATGGGGATGTTGGTGAGGGGGACACTGGAGATGTTGGTGAGAGGGACACTGGAGGGATAGTGGAGATGTTGGTGAGAGGGACACTGGGGGGGAAGTGGAGATGAATGTAAGAGGAACACTGGAGAGATGGTGGTGAAAGGGACACTGAGAGAAAAGTGGGGATGTGGTTAGAGGGACACTGGTGGTAATGGGGATGTTGGCAAGAGGAATACCGGCGGATAGTTGGAGCGTTGGAGAGTGTGATACTGGGGTTATAGTGGGGATGTTCAAAGCCATGCTTTGAATTCGAATCAGCCATTCGGGCTGTTTGGAAACCGATTCTTCAGAGCCCTTTGGTTTGGGAAAATTTCACCATAAAACCAATAGGTTTTCGGTTACACAGAATGCGACTATCAACGATTGCCGCATTACAGATATATCAATTTACCTTTTTTGAGAAGGTGAATTAAAATTAAAAAGTAAAATAAAAATACTAAAAAAACAAAAAGACTGGTGGGCCAGCTGACTTCTGATTGCTGTGTCCTCCAAAACTGTGTCCCACAAAAGCCCTCGCCCAACCTAAAAATGAAATGAGGCCAGAAGCCATCAAAATCAGGGGCCCAGGCTACTTGCCCTGGCTCCCATCTAACAAAATATCCCCCCCCCCCCTTGGTTCTAGGGGCCTGTAGGCAGCCTTGGAGCCCCCAGGAGGTCATTAATTAATTATGGTGTCTGGAGGCATTGTTCCTTTAAATTATTTTTGATGGGGCCTGGGGCCACTGGGCATCCCTAGACCCCAAGGGGTTCACAATTTTATTATTAATTGGTGTCTGGGATCAACAGCAGTTTGAGACCCTTGGGGGGTGTTGTGTTTATATTGTATGGGGGACTGGGCAAGTAGCCATTTGGGAGGTTTCCAGTCATCTTTTATAGAGGTGTAGAGGTAGTCAGGGCTACTTGCCCTGGTCTTCCATATATTTTTAGGGGATAATTTTTTTTTTTCATTTAATTTTTTTTTTAAATATATATGTTTTTTGTCCCAAAATGGGTCTCTATCATCCCATAGAAGTCTATGGGGATGATAGAAGCTATTTTCGGTTCAGTGTATTTCGGTCTGCTTTCAGTTTTGAAAATATTGGGAGTGTATTTGGCCATGATGGCTGAATTGGGAGGCCATTCAGGGTCACATCGGGGAATATTGTGTAGTTTGAAATTCGGCTTCTGATATGACCACAATGTACCCAAAATCTTTCCTGAACTCTGCAAGTATTGTGTAGACCCTATAATGTGTCGGCAGATAAGTACTATTTGGCTCATCTAGTCTGCCCAATTTCTGACAAAAAAAATCTGAATACTTTCTTTAGCCCCTGGACTTATCTAGGATAGCATTATGCCTATCACATGCATGCTTACATCTTCACTGTATTAACTTCTGGTGCAAGGCTATTCCATTCATCCACTATCCTCTCAGTAAAGTAATACTTCCTGATATTAGTTCTAAACCTTTGCCCCTTATTGTGATAGTTTTTCTTCTAAAAATACCTTCCTCCTTTACTGTGTTGATATGTTTCTAACATATCTCCTCAGTTGTCTTTTTTTCCAAGCTATCTGTTACAATACTTTAACCTTTCCTGTAAGTTTTATCCTTCAATCCATGCACCAATTTAGTAGCCCTTTTCTGATCTATCCAAAGTAGCTACATCCTACTGCATTCAATATTCCAAGTGAGGTCTCACCAGTGCTCTATACAATGGCATGAGCACTTCCTTCTTTTTACTGCTAATACCTCAACCAAGCATACTACTATCACTTCCTGCTGCTCATTGTCTGCCTACTTTTAAGTCCACTGAAATAATTACCCCAAATCCCTTTCATCAGATGATATGAGCCCCTGCTCTGATTGGACAATCTTGTACTGACAACTGTTAACATTAATTTCATCTGAGAGGCTGTAACCACTGCTGAGATTGAACCTGGGACCTCTGTGTTTCTGGTACCTATACCTGTTCTGTGCACCACCCGAGGGCTTGTTTTTTCAGTATTGCTATGTGTATGTCTACCTTCCGCCCATCCTTAATTCAGCTCAGGTGTTCCCTGTCCTTCGTTAACTGCCTTATTTAAACCCCCTCTTCTCAGCACTCTTTGTGGGAACATTTTGCCAGTGCGTGCGTGCTCTCTACTGTTTTGTTCCCTGACCTACTGGAATTTACTTGGCCTGTAACCTGACTACTCCTTCCTCCTCCACTCCAGACTTGGCTTCTCTGTTTTTCTCCAGTTCTCTCCTTTTGGCTTGACCCGACTACTTTTTCTGATTTGCCTGTTTGTTCCTGTTTGTCAAGATGCCCAAAATAAGGCCTCAAACCCCTGATTGTGGCCACTCAAAGCCTGAGGCTCCACCTTTGGAGGAAGAGTGGTCACCCTGCGCAGGGTATCACACCTGCTCCGGCCCCTGTACCTGGACTCCAGCTGGAAATGGGATCAATGCCGGTGACAGAGGCAGAGCTGAAAATAAATCTGGCACATATCTGTAAAGCTATACGTCAGGTTTACTGCAGAAAAGTGACAGTATTTGTAAAATGGGGATGTGATTACCTCTCCAAGTATGTTCAAGGTACAAGGGCCATTTTGGAGATGTCTTTATAAGTGGTACATTCCAGACAACATTTGGACATGCCTAAAGATTGGAAGAAAGTCATTCTTCATTCTATCATTGCAGTCTGGGTGTTTATGCCTTCTTCTGGACAAATAAATATGGCTATGCAGAGGGGCTGGACTTGAAGTCTTTTTTTAACCTAATTAACTATGTGACATAGTTGCTAACAACGTCAGATTTAAGTGGACAGTCCCATTGTATTGACTGTGCACAAACAATGTACCTAAACCGTTTATATCAATAAGACATACCTAGTTTAAATGTGAAAGAAGTGAACTCCAGACACACTCCAGTATATGTACAAGGAAGGCTGGAATTCAATCTTGTGGCATCATGTAACAGGCTTTATCCATGAATTTGTCTGCTCACTAAATTGATGACTTAATAATATTGTTGCTTAGTATTGTCCTAGCAAAGTTCCTCCCCAATGAATACGGAGTTAGCTGCAGGATCTTTTTGCAAAGAGAAGCATTCAAATATCAACATGAGATTAGTGGAATGGCTCTTGAGTTGTTCAGTGTCTTTCACTTGTTATTTTTCCCCTATTCTATTCTCATTACACTGGAGATTAAAACCTTTTGCAAAGCAGTGTTATTATCCTCCTCTGGCTCTCAAATCATTAATGCATTGGGGATGAAATTGGAGTGGGAATATAAAGGAGTATGTAAAGACTACCTCAGAGCAAAGTGTCAGGAATTTTTAAAGAAGTGCAATCGATGAGATCTAATTTCTAAATTTTTTTGTATCTTTTTCATAAATCCTGACACTTTGTGTGACAGTCAATTGTTTAGAAGGTGAATTAAAATGAAAAAGTTAAATAAAAAATAAAAGCTCCCCTGGGGCCAGCAGACTTCCACTGGCCCTATAAATAAATTTAAAAAAATATATATTAGATGGGACTGGAAACCGGCAAGATGGTTCCATGCCCCTAAAATTTACATGAGTGAGGGGGCTGTGCAAGTAGCCCTAATCCCCGCCCCCCCAACAAAAAAATAGGTCTGGGAGTATATTTTGTAGACCCTTAATTCCATCGCTGATAAGGTTGCTGTCTGTCCTTAAATGCCAGTGCAGTGAGAGTACGTCCAGTGGCGTAATTGTCGCAGCGATGGTAATCATGACTGGAATCTCTGCTGAGAGCATGAATTGCTGTGCTGTTAGTTTAAACATACGTACATTGGCTTACATGACAGGAACAAACGGGCACCACATCCAACAAGCAGTATCCATAGGCGTTGCACAATGTATGAGATGCGTGAGTCTGCATGACTGCGTCTGCTGCAATTGCTGCCACAGCCCACAACTACATAGTAGACATGTGCATTCGTTTTCGGACGAATGCATTTTCGTCCATTCGTCCGAAAAACGAAAATGGTAAGCTAACGAAAGCCGAATGAACGAATGGTTAATAAACGAAAATCATTTGTTCATTCGTCCATTCGTAGTACTATTGCATTCTATAAGCCGAAATAGAGTCGGTTTATAGAATTTCAATAGCATTTCACTACACAGAGACAAAGTCTCCATTCATAATTTTATGAATGGAGACTTTGTCTCCGTATAGTTAAATGCCGACAGCCTATAAACCGAACGTTCGGTTTATAGGCTGTCTGCTTATGTAATACATGTAATCCTATGGCTATTCTATAAACCAAACGTTCGGTTTATAGAATAGCAATAGGATTACATGTATTCCATAAGCCGAAAGTCTATAAACCGAACATTCGGTTTATAGACTTTCGGCTTATAGAAAACATGTAGTACTATTGCCTTTCTATGAACCGAACGAGAGCCCCATTCATAAGAATTTCTTATGAATGGGGCTCTCGTTCGGTTTATAGAAAGCCAATAGTATTACATGTATTCTATAAAACGAATGAATAAAAATTAACGAAACGAAAATAATGAACGAATTTCGTCTG
Organism: Pelodytes ibericus; assembly: GCA_036172795.1. NCBI lineage: Eukaryota > Metazoa > Chordata > Amphibia > Anura > Pelodytidae > Pelodytes > Pelodytes ibericus. The sequence continues at coordinate 69,906,982 of CM069860.1, forward strand.
AAACGAATGCAGTAATGAACGAAATTCGTTTTAGACGAAATAAATAACATTTTCGTCCGAATGGACGAAAACGAAACGAAAATTTTAGTTTTGCACATGTCTACTACATAGTAAGAAAATGTTATCACAGGCTGGGTGAATCAGTATTATACAAATGACACAGGGTGGGCTCCTTGGGGTATATTTTATTTAATACTGCATTTCCTGGGGTAGTCTGTATTTTATTTAATATTGCACAGGCTGGGAGAGTCTGTATTTTAATATCACACAGACTGGGAGAATCTGTATTTTAATATTGCACTGACTGGAGGAATCTGTATTTTAATAATGCACAGGCTGGAGGAATCTGTATTTTAATAATGCACAGGCTGGGGGAATCTGTATTTTAATAATGCACAGGCTGGAGGAGTCTGTATTTTAATATCGCACAGGCTGGAGGAGTCTGTATTTTAATATCGCACAGGCTGGGGGAATCTGTATTTTAATATCGCACAGGCTGGGGGAGTCTGTATTTTAACATCGCACAGGCTGGGGGAGTCTGTATTTTAACATCGAACAGGCTGGGGGAGTCCGTATTTTAATATCGCACAGGCTGGGGGAGTATGTATTTTAATATCGCATAGGCTGGGGGAGTCTGTATTTTAATATCGTTCAAGCTGGGGGAGTCTGTATTTTAATATCGCCCAGGCTGGGGGAATCTGTATTTTAATATCGTTCAGGCTGGGAGAGTCTGTATTTTAATATTGCACAGGCTGGGGGAGTCTGTATTTTAATATCGTACAGGCTGGGGTAGTCTGTATTTTATTTAATATTGCACAGGCTGGGAGAGTCTGTATTTTAATATCACACAGACTGGGAGAATCTGTATTTTAATATTGCACTGACTGGAGGAATCTGTATTTTAATAATGCACAGGCTGGGGGAATCTGTATTTTAATAATGCACAGGCTGGAGGAATCTGTATTTTAATATCGCACAGGCTGGGGGAGTCTGTATTTTAACATCGCACAGGCTGGGGGAGTCTGTATTTTAACATCGCACAGACTGGGAGAATCTGTATTTTAATATTGCACTGACTGGAGGAATCTGTATTTTAATAATGCACAGGCTGGAGGAGTATGACTTTTAATATCGCATAGGCTGGGGGAGTCTGTATTTTAATATCGTTCAAGCTGGGGGAGTCTGTATTTTAATATCGCCCAGGCTGGGGGAATCTGTATTTTAATATCGTTCAGGCTGGGAGAGTCTGTATTTTAATATTGCACAGGCTGGGAGAGTCTGTATTTTAATATCACACAGACTGGGAGAATCTGTATTTTAATATTGCACTGACTGGAGGAATCTGTATTTTAATAATGCACAGGCTGGAGGAATCTGTATTTTAATAATGCACAGGCTGGAGGAATCTGTATTTTAATATCGCACAGGCTGGGGGAGTCTGTATTTTAACATCGCACAGGCTGGGGTAGTCTGTATTTTAATATTGCACAGACTGGGGGAATCTGTATTTTAATATCGCACAGACTCGAGGAGTCTGTATTTTAATATCGCCCAGGGTGGGGGAATCTGTATTTTAATATCGTTCAGGCTGGGAGAGTCTGTATTTTAATATTGCACAGGCTGGGGGAGTCTGTATTTTAATATCGTACAGGCTGGGGTAGTCTGTATTTTATTTAATATTGCACAGGCTGGGAGAGTCTGTATTTTAATATCACACAGACTGGGAGAATCTGTATTTTAATATTGCACTGACTGGAGGAATCTGTATTTTAATAATGCACAGGCTGGAGGAATCCGTATTTTAATATTGCACTGACTGGAGGAATCTGTATTTTAATAATGCACAGGCTGGAGGAATCTGTATTTTAAAATCGCACAGGCTGGGGGAGTCTGTATTTTAACATCGAACAGGCTGGGGGAGTCCGTATTTTAATATCGCACAGGCTGGGGGAGTATGTATTTTAATATCGCATAGGCTGGGGGAGTTTGTATTTTAATATCGCACAGACTGGGGGAATCTGTATTTTAATATCGCACAGACTCGAGGAGTCTGTATTTTAATATCGCCCAGGCTGGGGGAATCTGTATTTTAATATCGTTCAGGCTGGGAGAGTCTGTATTTTAATATTGCACAGGCTGGGGGAGTCTGTATTTTAATATCGTACAGACTGGGGGAGTCTGTATTTTAATATCGCACAGGCTGGGGGAGTCTGTATTTTAATATCGCACAGGCAGGGGGAGTCTGTATTTTAATATCGCACAGGCTGGGGGAGTCTGTATTTTAATATCGCACAGGCTGGGGGAGTCTGTATTTTAATATCGCACAGGCTGGGGTAGTCTGTATTTTATTATCGTTCAAGCTGGGGGAGTCTGTATTTTAATATCGCATAGGCTGGGGTAGTCTGTATTTTAATATCGCACAGGCATAGTTGCTAACAACGTCAGATTTAAGTGGACAGTCCCATTGTATTGACTGTGCACAAACAATGTACCTAAACCGTTTATATCAATAAGACATACCTAGTTTAAATGTGAAAGAAGTGAACTCCAGACACACTCCAGTATATGTACAAGGAAGGCTGGAATTCAATCTTGTGGCATCATGTAACAGGCTTTATCCATGAATTTGTCTGCTCACTAAATTGATGACTTAATAATATTGTTGCTTAGTATTGTCCTAGCAAAGTTCCTCCCCAATGAATACGGAGTTAGCTGCAGGATCTTTTTGCAAAGAGAAGCATTCAAATATCAACATGAGATTAGTGGAATGGCTCTTGAGTTGTTCAGTGTCTTTCACTTGTTATTTTTCCCCTATTCTATTCTCATTACACTGGAGATTAAAACCTTTTGCAAAGCAGTGTTATTATCCTCCTCTGGCTCTCAAATCATTAATGCATTGGGGATGAAATTGGAGTGGGAATATAAAGGAGTATGTAAAGACTACCTCAGAGCAAAGTGTCAGGAATTTTTAAAGAAGTGCAATCGATGAGATCTAATTTCTAAATTTTTTTGTATCTTTTTCATAAATCCTGACACTTTGTGTGACAGTCAATTGTTTAGAAGGTGAATTAAAATGAAAAAGTTAAATAAAAAATAAAAGCTCCCCTGGGGCCAGCAGACTTCCACTGGCCCTATAAATAAATTTAAAAAAATATATATTAGATGGGACTGGAAACCGGCAAGATGGTTCCATGCCCCTAAAATTTACATGAGTGAGGGGGCTGTGCAAGTAGCCCTAATCCCCGCCCCCCCAACAAAAAAATAGGTCTGGGAGTATATTTTGTAGACCCTTAATTCCATCGCTGATAAGGTTGCTGTCTGTCCTTAAATGCCAGTGCAGTGAGAGTACGTCCAGTGGCGTAATTGTCGCAGCGATGGTAATCATGACTGGAATCTCTGGGAGAGTCTGTATTTTAATATCGCACAGGCTGGGGGAGTCTGTATTTTAATATCGCACAGGCTGGGGGAGTCTGTATTTTAATATCGCACAGGCTGGGGTAGTCTGTATTTTAATATCGTTCAAGCTGGGGGAGTCTGTATTTTAATATCGCACAGGCTGGGGGAGTCTGTATTTTAATATCGCACAGGCTGGGGTAGTCTGTATTTTAATATTGCACAGACTGGGGGAATCTGTATTTTAATATCGCACAGACTCGAGGAGTCTGTATTTTAATATCGCCCAGGCTGGGGGAATCTGTATTTTAATATCGTTCAGGCTGGGAGAGTCTGTATTTTAATATTGCACAGGCTGGGGGAGTCTGTATTTTAATATCGTACAGGCTGGGGGAGTCTGTATTTTAATATCGCACAGGCTGGGGGAGTCTGTATTTTAATATCGCACAGACTCGAGGAGTCTGTATTTTAATATCGCCCAGGCTGGGGGAATCTGTATTTTAATATCGTTCAGGCTGGGAGAGTCTGTATTTTAATATTGCACAGGCTGGGGGAGTCTGTATTTTAATATCGTACAGGCTGGGGGAGTCTGTATTTAAATATCGCACAGGCTGGGGGAGTCTGTATTTTAACATCGCACAGGCTGGGGGAGTCTGTATTTTAACATCGAACAGGCTGGGGGAGTACGTATTTTAATATCGCACAGGCTGGGGGAGTATGTATTTTAATATCGCATAGGCTGGGGGAGTCTGTATTTTAATATCGTTCAAGCTGGGGGAGTCTGTATTTTAATATCGCCCAGGCTGGGGGAATCTGTATTTTAATATCGTTCAGGCTGGGAGAGTCTGTATTTTAATATTGCACAGGCTGGGGGAGTCTGTATTTTAATATCGTACAGGCTGGGGTAGTCTGTATTTTATTTAATATTGCAAAGGCTGGGAGAGTCTGTATTTTAATATCACACAGACTGGGAGAATCTGTATTTTAATATTGCACTGACTGGAGGAATCTGTATTTTAATAATGCACAGGCTGGGGGAATCTGTATTTTAATAATGCACAGGCTGGAGGAATCTGTATTTTAATATCGCACAGGCTGGGGGAGTCTGTATTTTAACATCGCACAGGCTGGGGGAGTCTGTATTTTAACATCGCACAGACTGGGAGAATCTGTATTTTAATATTGCACTGACTGGAGGAATCTGTATTTTAATAATGCACAGGCTGGAGGAGTATGTATTTTAATATCGCATAGGCTGGGGGAGTCTGTATTTTAATATCGTTCAAGCTGGGGGAGTCTGTATTTTAATATCGCCCAGGCTGGGGGAATCTGTATTTTAATATCGTTCAGGCTGGGAGAGTCTGTATTTTAATATTGCACAGGCTGGGGGAGTCTGTATTTTAATATCGTACAGGCTGGGGTAGTCTGTATTTTATTTAATATTGCACAGGCTGGGAGAGTCTGTATTTTAATATCACACAGACTGGGAGAATCTGTATTTTAATATTGCACTGACTGGAGGAATCTGTATTTTAATAATGCACAGGCTGGAGGAATCTGTATTTTAATAATGCACAGGCTGGGGGAATCTGTATTTTAATAATGCACAGGCTGGAGGAATCTGTATTTTAATATCGCACAGGCTGGGGGAGTCTGTATTTTAACATCGCACAGGCTGGGGTAGTCTGTATTTTAATATTGCACAGACTGGGGGAATCTGTATTTTAATATCGCACAGACTCGAGGAGTCTGTATTTTAATATCGCCCAGGCTGGGGGAATCTGTATTTTAATATCGTTCAGGCTGGGAGAGTCTGTATTTTAATATTGCACAGGCTGGGGGAGTCTGTATTTTAATATCGTACAGGCTGGGGTAGTCTGTATTTTATTTAATATTGCACAGGCTGGGAGAGTCTGTATTTTAATATCACACAGACTGGGAGAATCTGTATTTTAATATTGCACTGACTGGAGGAATCTGTATTTTAATAATGCACAGGCTGGAGGAATCCGTATTTTAATAATGCACAGGCTGGGGGAATCTGTATTTTAATAATGCACAGGCTGGAGGAATCTGTATTTTAATATCGCACAGGCTGGGGGAGTCTGTATTTTAATATCGCACAGACTCGAGGAGTCTGTATTTTAATATCGCCCAGGCTGGGGGAATCTGTATTTTAATATCGTTCAGGCTGGGAGAGTCTGTATTTTAATATCGCACAGGCTGGGGGAGTCTGTATTTTAATATCGCACAGGCTGGGGGAGTCTGTATTTTAACATCGCACAGGCTGGGGGAGTCTGTATTTTAACATCGAACAGGCTGGGGGAGTCTGTATTTTAACATCGAACAGGCTGGGGGAGTCCGTATTTTAATATCGCACAGGCTGGGGGAGTATGTATTTTAATATCGCATAGGCTGGGGGAGTCTGTATTTTAATATCGTTCAAGCTGGGGGAGTCTGTATTTTAATATCGCCCAGGCTGGGGGAATCTGTATTTTAATATCGTTCAGGCTGGGAGAGTCTGTATTTTAATATTGCACAGGCTGGGGGAGTCTGTATTTTAATATCGTACAGGCTGGGGTAGTCTGTATTTTATTTAATATTGCACAGGCTGGGAGAGTCTGTATTTTAATATCACACAGACTGGGAGAATCTGTATTTTAATATTGCACTGACTGGAGGAATCTGTATTTTAATAATGCACAGGCTGGAGGAATCCGTATTTTAATAATGCACAGGCTGGGGGAATCTGTATTTTAATAATGCACAGGCTGGAGGAATCTGTATTTTAATATCGCACAGGCTGGGGGAGTCTGTATTTTAATATCGCACAGACTCGAGGAGTCTGTATTTTAATATCGCCCAGGCTGGGGGAATCTGTATTTTAATATCGTTCAGGCTGGGAGAGTCTGTATTTTAATATCGCACAGGCTGGGGGAGTCTGTATTTTAATATCGCACAGGCTGGGGGAGTCTGTATTTTAACATCGCACAGGCTGGGGGAGTCTGTATTTTAACATCGAACAGGCTGGGGGAGTCTGTATTTTAACATCGAACAGGCTGGGGGAGTCCGTATTTTAATATCGCACAGGCTGGGGGAGTATGTATTTTAATATCGCATAGGCTGGGGGAGTCTGTATTTTAATATCGTTCAAGCTGGGGGAGTCTGTATTTTAATATCGCCCAGGCTGGGGGAATCTGTATTTTAATATCGTTCAGGCTGGGAGAGTCTGTATTTTAATATTGCACAGGCTGGGGGAGTCTGTATTTTAATATCGTACAGGCTGGGGTAGTCTGTATTTTATTTAATATTGCACAGGCTGGGAGAGTCTGTATTTTAATATCACACAGACTGGGAGAATCTGTATTTTAATATTGCACTGACTGGAGGAATCTGTATTTTAATAATGCACAGGCTGGGGGAATCTGTATTTTAATAATGCACAGGCTGGAGGAATCTGTATTTTAATATCGCACAGGCTGGGGGAGTCTGTATTTTAACATCGCACAGGCTGGGGGAGTCTGTATTTTAACATCGCACAGACTGGGAGAATCTGTATTTTAATATTGCACTGACTGGAGGAATCTGTATTTTAATAATGCACAGGCTGGAGGAGTATGTATTTTAATATCGCATAGGCTGGGGGAGTCTGTATTTTAATATCGTTCAAGCTGGGGGAGTCTGTATTTTAATATCGCCCAGGCTGGGGGAATCTGTATTTTAATATCGTTCAGGCTGGGAGAGTCTGTATTTTAATATTGCACAGGCTGGGGGAGTCTGTATTTTAATATCGTACAGGCTGGGGTAGTCTGTATTTTATTTAATATTGCACAGGCTGGGAGAGTCTGTATTTTAATATCACACAGACTGGGAGAATCTGTATTTTAATATTGCACTGACTGGAGGAATCTGTATTTTAATAATGCACAGGCTGGAGGAATCTGTATTTTAATAATGCACAGGCTGGGGGAATCTGTATTTTAATAATGCACAGGCTGGAGGAATCTGTATTTTAATATCGCACAGGCTGGGGGAGTCTGTATTTTAACATCGCACAGGCTGGGGTAGTCTGTATTTTAATATTGCACAGACTGGGGGAATCTGTATTTTAATATCGCACAGACTCGAGGAGTCTGTATTTTAATATCGCCCAGGCTGGGGGAATCTGTATTTTAATTTCGTTCAGGCTGGGAGAGTCTGTATTTTAATATTGCACAGGCTGGGGGAGTCTGTATTTTAATATCGTACAGGCTGGGGTAGTCTGTATTTTAACATCGAACAGGCTGGGGGAGTACGTATTTTAATATCGCACAGGCTGGGGGAGTATGTATTTTAATATCGCATAGGCTGGGGGAGTCTGTATTTTAATATCGCCCAGGCTGGGGGAATCTGTATTTTAATATCGTTCAGGCTGGGAGAGTCTGTATTTTAATATTGCACAGGCTGGGGGAGTCTGTATTTTAATATCGTACAGGCTGGGGGAGTCTGTATTTAAATATCGCACAGGCTGGGTAGTCTGTATTTTAACATCGCACAGGCTGGGGGAGTCTGTATTTTAACATCGAACAGGCTGGGGGAGTACGTATTTTAATATCGCACAGGCTGGGGGAGTATGTATTTTAATATCGCATAGGCTGGGGGAGTCTGTATTTTAATATCGCCCAGGCTGGGGGAATCTGTATTTTAATATCGTTCAGGCTGGGAGAGTCTGTATTTTAATATTGCACAGGCTGGGGGAGTCTGTATTTTAATATCGTACAGGCTGGGGTAGTCTGTATTTTATTTAATATTGCAAAGGCTGGGAGAGTCTGTATTTTAATATCACACAGACTGGGAGAATCTGTATTTTAATATTGCACTGACTGGAGGAATCTGTATTTTAATAATGCACAGGCTGGGGGAATCTGTATTTTAATAATGCACAGGCTGGAGGAATCTGTATTTTAATATCGCACAGGCTGGGGGAGTCTGTATTTTAACATCGCACAGGCTGGGGGAGTCTGTATTTTAACATCGCACAGACTGGGAGAATCTGTATTTTAATATTGCACTGACTGGAGGAATCTGTATTTTAATAATGCACAGGCTGGAGGAGTATGTATTTTAATATCGCATAGGCTGGGGGAGTCTGTATTTTAATATCGTTCAAGCTGGGGGAGTCTGTATTTTAATATCGCCCAGGCTGGGGGAATCTGTATTTTAATATCGTTCAGGCTGGGAGAGTCTGTATTTTAATATTGCACAGGCTGGGGGAGTCTGTATTTTAATATCGTACAGGCTGGGGTAGTCTGTATTTTATTTAATATTGCACAGGCTGGGAGAGTCTGTATTTTAATATCACACAGACTGGGAGAATCTGTATTTTAATATTGCACTGACTGGAGGAATCTGTATTTTAATAATGCACAGGCTGGAGGAATCTGTATTTTAATAATGCACAGGCTGGGGGAATCTGTATTTTAATAATGCACAGGCTGGAGGAATCTGTATTTTAATATCGCACAGGCTGGGGGAGTCTGTATTTTAACATCGCACAGGCTGGGGTAGTCTGTATTTTAATATTGCACAGACTGGGGGAATCTGTATTTTAATATCGCACAGACTCGAGGAGTCTGTATTTTAATATCGCCCAGGCTGGGGGAATCTGTATTTTAATATCGTTCAGGCTGGGAGAGTCTGTATTTTAATATTGCACAGGCTGGGGGAGTCTGTATTTTAATATCGTACAGGCTGGGGTAGTCTGTATTTTATTTAATATTGCACAGGCTGGGAGAGTCTGTATTTTAATATCACACAGACTGGGAGAATCTGTATTTTAATATTGCACTGACTGGAGGAATCTGTATTTTAATAATGCACAGGCTGGAGGAATCCGTATTTTAATAATGCACAGGCTGGGGGAATCTGTATTTTAATAATGCACAGGCTGGAGGAATCTGTATTTTAATATCGCACAGGCTGGGGGAGTCTGTATTTTAATATCGCACAGACTCGAGGAGTCTGTATTTTAATATCGCCCAGGCTGGGGGAATCTGTATTTTAATATCGTTCAGGCTGGGAGAGTCTGTATTTTAATATCGCACAGGCTGGGGGAGTCTGTATTTTAATATCGCACAGGCTGGGGGAGTCTGTATTTTAACATCGCACAGGCTGGGGGAGTCTGTATTTTAACATCGAACAGGCTGGGGGAGTCTGTATTTTAATATCGCCCAGGCTGGGGGAATCTGTATTTTAATATCGTTCAGGCTGGGAGAGTCTGTATTTTAATATTGCACAGGCTGGGGGAGTCTGTATTTTAATATCGTACAGGCTGGGGTAGTCTGTATTTTATTTAATATTGCACAGGCTGGGAGAGTCTGTATTTTAATATCACACAGACTGGGAGAATCTGTATTTTAATATTGCACTGACTGGAGGAATCTGTATTTTAATAATGCACAGGCTGGGGGAATCTGTATTTTAATAATGCACAGGCTGGAGGAATCTGTATTTTAATATCGCACAGGCTGGGGGAGTCTGTATTTTAACATCGCACAGGCTGGGGGAGTCTGTATTTTAACATCGCACAGACTGGGAGAATCTGTATTTTAATATTGCACTGACTGGAGGAATCTGTATTTTAATAATGCACAGGCTGGAGGAGTATGTATTTTAATATCGCATAGGCTGGGGGAGTCTGTATTTTAATATCGTTCAAGCTGGGGGAGTCTGTATTTTAATATCGCCCAGGCTGGGGGAATCTGTATTTTAATATCGTTCAGGCTGGGAGAGTCTGTATTTTAATATTGCACAGGCTGGGGTAGTCTGTATTTTATTTAATATTGCACAGGCTGGGAGAGTCTGTATTTTAATATCACACAGACTGGGAGAATCTGTATTTTAATATTGCACTGACTGGAGGAATCTGTATTTTAATAATGCACAGGCTGGAGGAATCTGTATTTTAATAATGCACAGGCTGGGGGAATCTGTATTTTAATAATGCACAGGCTGGAGGAATCTGTATTTTAATATCGCACAGGCTGGGGGAGTCTGTATTTTAACATCGCACAGGCTGGGGTAGTCTGTATTTTAATATTGCACAGACTGGGGGAATCTGTATTTTAATATCGCACAGACTCGAGGAGTCTGTATTTTAATATCGCCCAGGCTGGGGGAATCTGTATTTTAATATCGTTCAGGCTGGGAGAGTCTGTATTTTAATATTGCACAGGCTGGGGGAGTCTGTATTTTAATATCGTCCAGGCTGGGGTAGTCTGTATTTTATTTAATATTGCACAGGCTGGGAGAGTCTGTATATTAATATCACACAGACTGGGAGAATCTGTATTTTAATATTACACTGACTGGAGGAATCTGTATTTTAATAATGCACAGGCTGGAGGAATCCGTATTTTAATAATGCACAGGCTGGGGGAATCTGTATTTTAATAATGCACAGGCTGGAGGAATCTGTATTTTAATATCGCACAGGCTGGGGGAGTCTGTATTTTAACATCGCACAGGCTGGGGGAGTCTGTATTTTAACATCGCACAGACTGGGAGAATCTGTATTTTAATATTGCACTGACTGGAGGAATCTGTATTTTAATAATGCACAGGCTGGAGGAGTATGTATTTTAATATCGCATAGGCTGGGGGAGTCTGTATTTTAATATCGTTCAAGCTGGGGGAGTCTGTATTTTAATATCGCCCAGGCTGGGGGAATCTGTATTTTAATATCGTTCAGGCTGGGAGAGTCTGTATTTTAATATTGCACAGGCTGGGGGAGTCTGTATTTTAATATCGTACAGGCTGGGGTAGTCTGTATTTTATTTAATATTGCACAGGCTGGGAGAGTCTGTATTTTAATATCACACAGACTGGGAGAATCTGTATTTTAATATTGCACTGACTGGAGGAATCTGTATTTTAATAATGCACAGGCTGGAGGAATCTGTATTTTAATAATGCACAGGCTGGGGGAATCTGTATTTTAATAATGCACAGGCTGGAGGAATCTGTATTTTAATATCGCACAGGCTGGGGGAGTCTGTATTTTAACATCGCACAGGCTGGGGTAGTCTGTATTTTAATATTGCACAGACTGGGGGAATCTGTATTTTAATATCGCACAGACTCGAGGAGTCTGTATTTTAATATCGCCCAGGCTGGGGGAATCTGTATTTTAATATCGTTCAGGCTGGGAGAGTCTGTATTTTAATATTGCACAGGCTGGGGGAGTCTGTATTTTAATATCGTCCAGGCTGGGGTAGTCTGTATTTTAATATCGTCCAGGCTGGGGTAGTCTGTATTTTATTTAATATTGCACAGGCTGGGAGAGTCTGTATTTTAATATCACACAGACTGGGAGAATCTGTATTTTAATATTGCACTGACTGGAGGAATCTGTATTTTAATAATGCACAGGCTGGAGGAATCCGTATTTTAATAATGCACAGGCTGGGGGAATCTGTATTTTAATAATGCACAGGCTGTAGGAATCTGTATTTTAATATCGCACAGGCTGGGGGAGTCTGTATTTTAAAATCGCACAGGCTGGGGGAGTCTGTATTTTAACATCGAACAGGCTGGGGGAGTCCGTATTTTAATATCGCACAGGCTGGGGGAGTATGTATTTTAATATCGCATAGGCTGGGGGAGTCTGTATTTTAATATCGTTCAAGCTGGGGGAGTCTGTATTTTAATATCGCACACGCTGGGGTAGTCTGTATTTTAATATCGCACAGGCTGGGGTAGTCTGTATTTTAATATTGCACAGACTGGGGGAATCTGTATTTTAATATCGCACAGACTCGAGGAGTCTGTATTTTAATATCGCCCAGGCTGGGAGAATCTGTATTTTAATATCGTTCAGGCTGGGAGAGTCTGTATTTTAATATTGCACAGGCTGGGGGAGTCTGTATTTTAATATCGTACAGACTGGGGGAGTCTGTATTTTAATATCGTACAGACTGGGGGAGTCTGTATTTTAATATCGCACAGGCTGGGGGAGTCTGTATTTTAATATCGCACAGGCTGGGAGAATCTGTATTTTAATATCGTTCAGGCTGGGAGAGTCTGTATTTTAATATTGCACAGGCTGGGGGAGTCTGTATTTTAATATCGTACAGACTGGGGGAGTCTGTATTTTAATATCGTACAGACTGGGGGAGTCTGTATTTTAATATCGCACAGGCTGGGGGAGTCTGTATTTTAATATCGCACAGGCTGGGGGAGTCTGTATTTTAATATCGCACAGGCAGGGGGAGTCTGTATTTTAATATCGCACAGGCTGGGGGAGTCTGTATTTTAATATCGCACAGGCTGGGGGAGTCTGTATTTTAATATCGCACAGGCTGGGGTAGTCTGTATTTTAATATCGTTCAAGCTGGGGGAGTCTGTATTTTAATATCGCACAGGCTGGGGTAGTCTGTATTTTAATATCGTACAGGCTGGGGTAGTCTGTATTTTAATATCGCACAGGCTGGGGTAGTCTGTATTTTAATATTGCACAGACTGGGGGAATCTGTATTTTAATATTGCACAGGCTGGGGGAGTCTGTATTTTAATATTGCACATATGTGGCATTTACTCTATACATACCCCCAGCATTTCAAAGGGCAAGGAGCAATAATTTTGATTTTGGTTGAGCGGCTGAAATTGTAGCTAGGTGGGGGCATTACTGTCACTGTTTAAGTGACATGATAGTAAATCGATAGCTATTAAGGTAATATGAATACATGGGACTCTATGACTAAGTTGTATGGCGAAACGCGTGAGATTGTATCTCTCCAACTATGATTTTAATCTTCTATCAATAAACTTTGCTTTTTATGGCTTCATACAACACTCTGTTAATTCTTTTGGACTTACTGAAAAAGGGTTGAGAAGGTGCGCATACTGGCTTGCTGAATCCTTTGTTTTCTACTAATACAGTAAAGGAGTTTAAGCATTAATGAGATAGGTATAAGGCTATCCTAGATATAAGATAAGACAAGGTACTAATGAAAGTATTTATTTACTGAGAGGGTAGTGGATGCATGGGATAGCCTTCCAGTAGAAGTGGTAGTGGTTAATACAGCGAAGGAGTTTAAGCATGCATGGGATAAGCATAAGGCTATCCTAGATATAAGACAAGGGCAGGAACTAATGAAAGTATTATTTTACTGATAGGGTAGTGGTTACACGCAATAGTCTTCCAGTAGAAGTGGTAGAGGTTAATACAGTGAAGGAGTTTAAGCATGCATGGGATAGGTATAAGACTCTCCTAGATATAAGATAAGGCCAGGCACTAATGAAAGTATTACTTTACTGATAGGGTAGTGGATACATGGAATGGCCTTCCAGCAGAAGTGTCAGAGGTTCATGCGAATGTATGTTTTATGGTGTAGACACAGCTCTCTGACTGAAGCACATCTGCACAAGGTCTTACTATAATTCATGTAAAAGTGATAAAATGCACCTGCCTGATGTAGATGTTGTGCTTTGAATGTATCTGTTGTATACCAAGGATGCATGGTAATGTTGGTGGGAACTTGGTGATATAATCTACACTGTGACAAGTAGATGGAGAAGTATGCTAATTATGTGGAGTGGGCGGAGCTTTTGACAGTAAGTGTGGTCAGTTAGAAGCTGAGCTGCAAAAGTGTCCCTGGAATTTTTTTCAAATGTTGGAAACTATGAAATGGCATTTATTTTTTAGAAGACAAAGTAGCAAACTGCTGTGTTTTTCCCCACACAATGCTCACCCTTATCCACACAGACGACATGGAAATTATCTAGAACTTAGATTCAACACACATTGTGTATGACTTTAATAGCCTCCCACTTCCTTTTCTTGACTTCCTGTCCATCTAGTCAGGCATTGCTGCAGCTTCTGGTGGGAAACCTGTGTAAGGAGGGAAGGGGAGATCAATTCTCTTTCTGTCCTTCCATCCACTATCACTGCTGCCAGTGTAGATTTTCAATGATGGAACCTCTGTGTGATCATTCCTGCAGTGCTGACATCCATCTTCTGATTTCACTCCTCCCATTCCCTGTTGCCATGTGGTCTTGTAAGTAGAAAATGTTTATGTGTGTATGCATATGTAAGTTTATGTGTATGTTTTATTTGTATATGCATATTTGTGTGACTGCATATTTGCATGTATTTGGGTGAGCATGTATGTAGATATCTATTTTGTGTGTGTCTGCTAATGTCTTTCAAATGCACTGAGGCTTGCTCCTAAATTATGTGGTTGACTCCTGGATGTCAAAACTCAAGAAAAAAATGTTTTGCTATAGGTAGACATTGTTTACAATCTGATTTAAATGGGGAAATATCATACCTCCCAACATTTCAAAATGTGAAAGTAGGACACTTTTTTTCTAATCGCTCTTGCGCAACTCACCCAGTAGAAGAAATTGCACCTTAACTGTGAGTTTTATTACATGACTGGAGCTTTGTCATACAGTATGACCAAGCACCAGCCATGTAATAAAACTCACAGTAATGTACATATACAGCCACATTTACATAGCTACACACATAACCACACAGTCACACCTATACATATACACAGCCACACTACCCACAGAAATACACACAGTCACACTTTCACAAACCCTTACACACATACAGACACCGTTACAGACAGTCACACTTCCACACAGTCACACTTCCACACACACAGAATCCCACTTACATACATATACACTTTGTCCCCCATCCTGCTTACACATACACACATACTTACACACATACATAAACCCTTACACACACACACACACACTTACACATATTTATTTTTCTTTTTAAACAAAAAAATAAAAATAATGAAGTTGTTTGTCCCCCATCCTGCTTATTTACCTTCATATGCAGGGATGAGGACCGTTCAGACAGTGTCTGCCTCCTGTCTCTGCAGAGGCAGAACACCATCAGTTTGCATCTTCTGAGAGCCAGAAGTCAGTTAACATCCAGCTCTCATAGTCTCCGGAAGTCTCGCAGTGCGACGGGGCTGAGCTTGCTCCCGTCGCGCTGTGTTCACCCGTTGGTGCGGTTACCGCAGGCGCTGACCTATCGACTGTACCACGCTGTTAGGGAGAGAGCTCCCTCACAGCCATCTTCAAATTCTTCCCAACTGTCCTGTCCGAAAACGGGAGGTATCGATATATTATTATAACCATGCTCCCAGGGCTGCAGGAGGTTATAGGCTACAGCAGTGGCAGAAGCTGGCCTGTGAGAGGCCTGGGTCAAAACTGAGGGTCAACAGATTCCACTGACCTTCAGAGATGAGCATAGGAATTCTGACCTCAGGTAGAGAACCACCATCTTCCAAAGACTGTCTTCTCCCAGCTCCAGAGGAGCTGCAGCAGCTGTCAGTCCTCCCACTCTTCAACTCACTTGCTTCAGCCAGGACATCACAAGGTACAGTGTGTACACTTAAGTATGTGTGTGTGTGTCTGTGACAATTCAAATGTGTCGTAAAACTATTTTTGTGTATGTGTGAGAAAGACTGTGTGTATTTTTAATAGAGACGGTGTGTGTGTGTGAGAGACTGTGTGTGTGTAACTTTGTTTGTTTGTGTGTAACTCTGTGTGTGTGTGTGTGAGAGAGAGAGAGAGATGGTGGGTGGGTGTGTGTGTGTGTTTAACTCTGCATGCGTGTCTGACTGATATCTGATATGAAATACTTTGTAAATAATTCTTATAAATTCTATGATTTGTAAAAAGTTTATAAATTACAGTGTTATATTTAGAAAAGTATATACCTTAATACATCACAATAAAGGGTGTTAGAGTGTCTGTGCGAGAGACTGTGTGTCTGTGACACTGTGTGTGAGAGTAACACTTCATTTCAAACTTAAGAACTAAATATGGGAATGTTTCCAACTTGGTGAATTTGTACTTTAGTTTGAATTTCCCTGCAAATTCAATGATTCAGGATATCTTGGCTACTTTCTCTGAAGATTCTGCATGTAACTAGCATCAGCATGGTGACATGACCCATGCCAGCATCAGGTCAGAGCATTGTTACATTGTGGTTCTGATACTGTATTTCAACCTTTTCAGGGGTAAATTAAAAGATGGAAATTGGGATCTGGTGTGGGGAAATGAAGCTCAGAGATTCTGAACCTTTATTTAAAATTAAATGGTAAATAATTGGAAATAGATGACTGATTTGTGTGGTTTTGTTTAATTATGATGTTTGGTTGGCAGTTGCAGTTCTACTCTAATCCACTAATTTGTTCAAAAACTGCCAACTGTTCCTTGGGCATGAGCTTACAACCATCCATGGTGCACAAGGGATGAGCCTAACAATAGATAACAAGGGGACATGGAGGCACATATCAGCTGCTGTGGACTACCATTCCTATGATGCTAACTGTGCACATTTGGAGCCATTTGGCAGACTGGGCATCATGCCAGCTATAGTCCACATCCATTGTGAGATAGCTCAGTGGGTAGATATTTGACTGTAGTACCTGTTCAATCCTCATTATAAGACTTGAATGCTTCATCTCTCTGATGTGTAAAATAGAGTGCCATTAATTTGGGTAATACACACATCAGATGCAGTGACAGGCATTAACTGTGAACATTATAGTAATCCTAATACCCAGATAACAAACAGTCTCCATTGTGCTGGCAGGTATGATAGGAAGGGTAGTCCACCACACCTGTATATACTGATGGGGGATTTACTGCATGCATGGCTAAATATATACTGATAATACTGTCTGTTATTGTACATACATATGTGTGTGCATGTGATATATAAACAAATGTGTAATGCACGGTAATCAAATTTGCCTTGAGCTTTAGGCCCAGATGTTTCAGGAACCTAGTACCACCCCTGTTTCTCTCTGAAGATTGTACAATCTGTTATGTACTTAACCCCTTTTGGGCCAAAAGGTCACTGTAAAAAAACACCCAAAAAACACTATTTTTTGTTTTTGCCCTGTAACTTTCAAAAAACTGCAGAAAAACATGGAAACAGGCATATTTCTGAACTCGGGACAACATTTAGACGCTATTTAGATGGGGTCTTTTTTTATCATTGGAATTTGTGTAAATAATTTTTTAGGTCATATTTAGAAAAAGTTTTTTATTATATCATATTTAATGATTTTTTTGCAATGATTTTTTTGCAGTAAATTATAAGATGTGATCTAGATGGTATCTAATGAAAGCCCTTCTTATGATGATAAAAACAACATATAATTTGTGTGGGTAGAATATGTGTGAAAGAAATAAATTAAAACTAAACACAAACACCCCAGAAGTGTCAAAACAGCCCTCGTCACCAAGGGAAAGACAAGGTCACAAGGTCTTGTCACTAAAGGGTTAAGAACCTGCTCCTTATTTAGCGTTATGTCCATGGTTTTAAATGGATTCCTAGAGCAGGATAATCCCATGTTACAAAGCATGACATGTCTCAAACAGGTTCCATGAATATGTGAGTTCAGTTTATTCTAGTGTCCTGCGTAGCCCCAATATCTCAATCCAATTCCAAAGATCACCTTTGGAATGTGAGGTTCCCAGTATGAATATGTGCTACTAACAATCTGCAGAGATACTATCAGTAGATCAAGTCAGGAAGGACCAAAATACCTAACAAAAAAGGCTAAAGTTGATGTTCTTCCTAACTGCATAAGAGGTTGTTAGTGGCATTTTAAAAGGACCGTATCACCTGAACATTGTTTTTACTGTGCATGTAGAGTATCAAAAATATGATCTATACACTGTATTAGCAAAACTGCAAGCAAATGCCTAAGTTCGGAGAAAAACAAGTTTTAAATGGTTCTGTGGAGTCTCCGGTTTATGACATCACGTGTGGCACAGTATGCAAATTCCACATTTTCCATTGAAAAGCAGTTCATTTTCATACCGTGCCACAGGTTTTATTTGTAATCATTTTTTCCACTGAATAAATTAATCAAGGAATCTTTCACAAGTGAAATGTTCAGTGATCTTGGTGTGTGGAGGAAATGGAATTTTCTTTTAAAATACATGTTATTTGATTCTGCAAGCAGCAGCCCCGAAAAAAAAAACAAGCGTAGGAGGGTACACACACCAAAAGTGATGTACTAAAGGGAGCCCCATAGCATGGTGTCATTATACCAGCTCCATAAGGTCACATAAGAAGAAACTGTTCATTTTTTTAAAACCCATTTGAAGAGTGTATTTAGAAATAAGACAGATATTAAAGCTCATAGGGATTTATGAATAAGAAGCAAATTCTTGGGAAAAGTGGAGCAATAACAGTCCATTGATTGCTATCTAGCTAATAATGCACAGGCTGCCAGCCACAGGTGTGCTCAAATCCACTTAATAGCACACAGTCTCCCACTCACAGACCGGTCAAAATTCAGCTAATAACATATATTCTGCCAGCCACAGATTGTCACCTGTGTGAATAGCAGGTGTGTCATGCTATTCAAAATCTTTATGCCTGTGCATGGAAGGAGTGTCTTCTGTTATAAAGTATCCCCTTTGAAAGGAACCTATATAACCTCTGGGATTACCTTTATATTTGCTGGGAGTTAAGCTGTTTACATTCCCACAGCATATCCTCAGAAACACAGCTGGATATTATGTAACCAAACGGATTGATGCGTGGACACCATCCTTTAAGGACCTCATAAAGTTTTTCCAAAAATTTTGAATAGTAAAGATTGGCAAAGACATTATCAATACGGTTGTTATCAAACATATGCTTTTGCATGCAAAGAAATAAATAATACAGCATATCTGCATCGTATGGAGTACCATCATGTTTTCTATCTTCTTTGTTCATTAGGCACAATCCATAATTTAATTCGGCTATTGGCACTGATAGAATATCCTCCCTAAAAATAATGGGTTTCCTACTTCCAAAACGTGGCAACTTGTTTTCAACTTCTTTCAGTGTATCAGAATTTTTAAGCTGTGCCCAGGTCTTCCAAAATAAAGCTCCTTCATCTGGCTTAAGAGCGCAAGCAAAATCAGCATTGTTTTGTAATCTCAGGTGTGGCTCAGATGGAGAACATGGCAAGCCTTGAGGCTGCACTTGTTGATCCCAGTATTTTGTTGACTGGTAGACTCTTCCTCCAGTTTGTACAGGCAAGGGAATTTGGATATTACCATTCATATTTATTAACTGCATTGGATATCCAGATGTACTAGGAACATGCACAGATTTATCAGAAATGTTATTTTTTGCCTCAAAACTCTCTTTGCGCTCTTCTAATTTTATACTGTTTGTGCTCATTGGAATCTCCCCCATTTGGACTATACCACAGCTGTCCTGAGGAACAGAAGTGTGCATTATAGTCTGGGATTCTGGACAAGTTGCATGAGCAGAAAATATTGCCCAGGAATCTACATTAGGTAACTGCCCAGCTGTCGAGGTACTTGCAGGTACTAATACGTACAATTGACTGCTATCCACAGTTAGTAGCTCTTGGCGAAGAGGAATGTAAGTTTGTTGTTGGCTCTGAACAGGCAATGCAAGCACTGTGGCAGGGGCATTCTGTAAGGATGTATGGTTAATAGAGTAACTGTCCTCAATTGGCAAATCAAATTTTCTTTTTTTCACTGGTTGAGATAATCCTGATGAACAAGATCTTCTGTCCTGTGAATTAGGTGTACCAACAATGCTAGGACTCTGTCCTTCAGTAACAGATTGGCCTTCTACCTGATGCTGCATTGCCTTATTTGATTGGCTTGTCTGGAGATCTACATGGTGCCCCTGTCTCAACTGTACATGATGCATGGGAATGTGATGCTGCTCAAGAGGAACACCAGGACTGACCGTAGTATGCTGCAAAGGAGAAGCAATGGGCCTTGCAAGCTCCAACAAAGACCCTGCCACATCCGTGCTGTCCATGTAAAAATAATGGTTCCTTTGCTGATAAACAGATATTGGAGAATGTACAAACTGCTGCATTTCCTCTGTTCCTTTTCCATTGAGCGAGTCTAAGAATTCCTTCATTCTGTGCGGAGGTATTGTCTGGGCTTTCATCCTCAAATAGTCTTCATATGGAATGGAGTTTTCTAACGAATGATTCATCCTTCCGGTAACTGAAAGAAAACCGTGTTATGGCATTTATTTTTAAAGCAGCCACTGTCCTCATGTCCAAATTGTCAAAGAATACAACAGCTGGCAACAGATCACTCACTGATTGCAAGGGATGGCCCAATACAGTTTACTTTTGTAGGCAAGACTTTTACTTCTTTTTGTTTCCGGGCTTGCTGCGGGTTCCCAGCGCTGTGAAAAATCTCATCTACACGCAGGGAGGGGTCGTCGCGGGGAGAAGCTCCATGCAGGAGGTTGAGGATGGCCCGGTGTATTGATGACGGGGTCCCTCCTCCTAACGCTGTCACATACACAGTCACCAGTGTCAGAGGCAGCGGGGGGTCTGGGGCATGCCATCAGCCATCTTGGCTCTTTCTAGGAGTACTATTTATACTCCTTGTGTACATTTGTACACAAACTTGTCTGTGAAAGTGCTTTTGTGCCCTCACTAGCTGTCTGTAATATTTACTTTTTGCATTATCGTTGCTGACCCCTTGCTTGTTTTCTGGACCTACATATACTGCCACCTGCCCATTGCTACTTGACTGTCGGGACCTTGTCTATTACCTGCTCCTTTTAGTACATTGCTATTGGTGTGCGCACCCTCTTACATTTGGTATTCCAGTCTGTCTCCAGTTCCCATCTGTATATCCTATCTTTTTCTCCATTGCCTATTTAGGTTTTGAGTTTTCCCCACTAAAGTGGTGTCTTCTTGTGGATCAACGAAAGGGTGAGACTCCACTGGGCTGAATGTCACTACCTCACCATCTGGAAACCTTCAGTGGAGACCCCTGCCAGGCTCTGCTAGTTGACCCCCTGGTTCCTTGAACCCTACAGTTACACAGATGTGGCATAATACAATGAATAACCCAGTCTGCCAGCCACAGGCATTGGAAAATCCAGCTAACAAGATCAGATCCAGAGTATGATTTTGGGAGGGCACTGCACATGTCCGTCTGTCTTTTCCTCTCCCTTACCACGTCTGTTTCTCTCCTCTCCCCTTCCATGCATGTCTGTCTCCTCTACCAGTATGACTGCCTCTTTGTCCCTCTAACCATGTATGTCTCTTCCTTCCCCACTATTTTCTTAATATTATCAACTATTTTTATATGTGATAGAAATGTTATTGAAAAATAACATAGCACAGCACCATACAGTTCCCACAGCACTTGCCATGCACCTATCCCGCACCCACAGCACTTGTCTTTCACAGTGCACCCACATGATTTGGCATGTCACATTGTCAGTTTGCCCCAGAGAACTGGCCCGGCGGCAGAACATGACACAGTGTCACTTTGCCCCACAGAACATGTCACAGCATAACATTGTCAATTAAAATTAGCCACAGTCGGGTACCAGTTAACATGCCATAGTCACTTTTCTCATTAATATGCTACTGTTAGTGTGCCCCTTAATGTCACTGCTAGTCTGCCCATTAATATGCCACAATCAATGTGCCCATTAATATGCCACTGTTTGCCTATAAATATGCCACTATTAGTCTGGCCATTAATATGACACTATTAGTCTGGCCATTGATATGTCATAGCCAATTTACTTATTAATATGCCAGTGTTATTTTGTCCATTAATATGCCACAGCCAATTTGTCCATTAATATGTCCCTTTTACCATGCTCATTAATATGCCAGTGTTATTTTGCCCATTAGTAAGCTATTATCAGCCTGCCTATTAATAAGCCACTTTTAGCCTGCCCATTAATATGCCAGTGTTAGTATGCCCATTAATATGTCACAACCAGTATGCCCATTAATATGCCACTGTTTGCCTATAAATATGCCACTATTAGTCTGGTCATTAATATGACACTATTAGTCTGGCCATTCAAATGCCACAGCCAATTTACCCATTAATATGCCAGTGTTATTTTGTCCATTAATATGCCACAGCCAATTGTCCATTAATATGCCACTTTTACCCTGCCCATTAATATGCCAGCGTTATTTTGACCATGAATAAGGTATTATTAGCCTGCCTATTAATAAGCCACTATTAGCCTGCCCTGCCAGTGTTAGTATGCCCATTGATATGCCACAGCCAATTTGTAAGCCGAACCAAATCCAATTAATGCAGATCATGCGGGAAGCGCTACCACCGTGGGCCAACGGGGTAGCTTCTTTGCCTCCCTACAGCACAGCCTCTGTTAGGAATTGAACAGAGGCAATTGAACCATTGCCCCCCCCCCCCCCCCCCCCCCCATGATCACTAAACAAAAGTTTGCTAGCTACAGTTTTGTCAAAATCCAGCTAACAAGATACGATTTGCTAGCTATAGGCATGTCAAAATCCAGCCACTGGTGTGTCAAAATACATTTAATAAGTCAGCAGTAGGGATCTTATGAGTCATGGCTCCCTGGTTTTAGTTACATTTTCTAATTGAACTCTATTGAAAAAAAAATTCATCAAGCTTAATATTACACATTAATATTTTACCTTTGGTCATCTCCTTTCATACACTGGAATCCATGTTTATTTTTTTGTTTTTTTGCTCATATACCTGTTTACAGAAAATCTGTTCCTGGTGTCACTTTACTGTGCATTTAAACTATGAGGTGCATTTTAGTATCAAAACTATGAATGGGATAAATATCTGTTCTTATGCTCTAAATTAACTCTGGTGTCTCTGTTTAAGACTTATTTTATTAGTTCTTTATATTTTAGGTATATTGTGATTTTGTAAGTTGCTGTTACTTTGCATATGTGTTTCATTTTTTTCCCCTTTTTATCACCTAAACATTGTTTTTACTGTGAATGTAGAGGATAAAAAATTGGCAGTGATCTATACATTGTCTTAGCAAAATTTAAACTAAATGTGTAAAGTATGAGTCTCCTGTTTATGACATTACCTGTGGCTTGATATGCAAATGACACATTTCCCATTGAAAACTAGTTCATCTGCATATCAAGCCATGGTTGATGTCATAAATAAGAGGCTCCACAGAAATATTTCAAACACATTTTTGAACCTAATTCAGGAATTTACTTTTAATTTTGCCAACAAAATGTATATATTATTTTCAATAATTTGTATTCTCTATATTCACTGTAAAAACAATGTTTAAGTGATAGAGTATATTTAATATGTATATTTTTCACACATTATACACCATTATGAGTTATTTTGTGTTGATTCATGTAGTGACCCTTTTTGTGCATACATGAAATTCCTCTCAGACGTCACTTTACACTATTTGGAGCATTTGCCAGAGCACTGGAGCTATGTGATGATGATCCTCTCAATCAGGAGCCAGGGAGCCATTATTCCTATATTTGGCTTTTAACTTAATTTAGATAGAACTCTTTGCTAGGTATATTTCACTGTGTGCTAAAAGTTGATGGGCTGGCTTCTGATCTAAATAGGTCTATGTCAGGTGTGTCCAAGTTTTTTCTTCAGTGGGCCACTTCACCAGAAATGTATGTGTGTGTGGGCCACATACATTTTTCAATTAGAGAAATATATATATATATATATATACACGCACATAGATATAAAATTCACATTCACATGTGCTTTGTGTAAGTGTATCACAGAAACGCACTGCACATTACTGTATCACAATAAAACCTCACATTAATTACACACACAGTCCCACTTATGTACATACATACACAGCCACAAATACACACATGCAAACACAGCCACACATGCACACAGTCACACTTACACAGGCACCCTTACCCTCAACCCCACACCCACCCTTACACATACACACAGGCACACATACACCCTTACACACATACACCCACTCTCTCTTACATACATATACCCACTCTCCCTAACACAGATATACCCACTCTCCCCTACACACATGTACCCACTCTCCCCTACACACATGTACCCACTCTCCCCTACACACAAGTACCCACTGTCCCTTACACACATGTACCCACTGTCCCTTACACACATGTACCCACTCTCCCTTACACACATGTACCCACTCTCCCTTACACACATGTACCCACTCTCCCTTACACACATGTACCCACTCTCCCTTACACACATGTACCCACTCTCCCTTACACACATGTACCCACTCTCCCTTACACACATGTACCCACTCTCCCTTACACACATGTACCCACTCTGACTTACACACATGTACCCACTCTCCCTTACACACATGTACCCACTCTCCCTTACACACATGTACCCACTCTCCCTTACACACATGTACCCACTCTCCCTTACACACATGTACCCACTCTCCCTTACACACATGTACCCACTCTCCCTTACACACATGTACCCACTCTCCCTTACACACATACACCCACTCTCCCTTACACACATACACCCACTCTCCCTTACACACATACACCCACTCTCCCTTACACACATTTATTTTCTTTTTTTGTGCCATTTGTACCCCTCCCTGCTCATTTACCTTTTGGGAGGGGGATGGTTCAGGCACACATCTGCCTCCAGGCACCTTCTGAGCTCTGGGATGTCACCTGACATCCGGAGCACCAACAGCATCAAAGTGCGAGGTGCGGAGCATGCACCCCTCGTGCTGGCTCAGCACAATGCGCCTGATGTAGGCTCTCCAAAGAGGTGCAGTTCCTGCATCCAATCTCAGACGGGCCGCACCTCCTTCATAGGCGGGCCCCATGTTGCACAACACTGATCTATGTAATTCCTAACATCTACACAAAATTCTCAAGCCCGCTCTTACTATAATTTATCTTCTTTCATTTGTTTATTACTTGTGCTTTTTCCACACAATTGATTTGTTTTCCACACAAATTCATACCTAGTGTCACTTTACTGGGCATCTAGACTGTAAAGAGTACAGTATAGCCAATGGCTGACCAAGCATCATAGGAAATGTAGTCCACAGCTGTGGTGTCAAAAGTGACCACATTCCTTTTTTATTATGGGTGCATATGAAAAATGCATACTTCAGGGCTGCAAACTATTACCTGAAGACTGCAGACGGATCTACGTATTACTAATAAGTTACAGACTTTCAGGAAAAATGTATTATATGCAGGACTTTATGTATTGGTATGCCTTTAGACATACCAATGCAAGTGCCAGCCTGGTTATTTTTAGGAGCGAGGGAAATAGAACTTTCAAATAGTTTAAAGTAAAACAATCAAAAAAGTTATAATTTTTGGCTACCAAGATTTGTCAAGCCCTGATTAAATGTGTCCCTGTATTAAAGTGGTGTGACAATGAATCTTCCATTTTAATCCTCTACTTAAATTATGTCCTAGTTTCTGACCTATTTCTAAATTGTTATATTTTATGCATATTAAGATATTATGTCCATGTGTTACCTTTTATATATTTTTTCATTTGCTCATATATTCATTTTTTTTGCACATTGGTCTCCAATTCTGAGTCCTTTCATATGTTTGATTATTCTCTGGACATATTTTTGTGAGCATGGATAGCTGCTCTATGGTGTGATTTTACTGTGCAACAAAAATGTGGGGAGTATAATATAGTTATGCTCTAACAGAACTCTTTCTTCTTTAAGCTTAATATTGCACATTATTTTTTATAATGTTATCTCCCTTCATATATTGGAATTCAATTCCGAGACTTTTTGTGTTGTTTGCTTCATAGGTTTTTATTTTTGTGGTGCACAAAAAATTCCTCTATAGTGTCGCTTTACTGTGCATCTACACTCGACTACAATTAAGGAAACATTTTAAAATGATACCTAAATAGTTAACTGAAAATGTAAGTTTAAAACTTTCAAGCGGATCAAAACTATAGGGCTATTCACTAACACTGGACTACAAAGTGAACTTCAAAAATCAGGTAGTAATCAAGTCTGAAACTGCTGCAGCTTGTCTATCTTTCCCATTTAGCTTTTAGTGTCTGCTTTTTACTTCACTTTTTGTTACCTATTTCCTACCCATGAGATAATGGATCTGCCACCTGTGTTACCCTGGCATTCAACTTGAGAGTAATGTATAAAGGTGTAAAAACTACATTGTGCTAGAGTAGAAAACTGATCTAATTATTATTATATAACACGTATTTTTGCTTTCAATATATAAAAAAATCGCAAAAGTGTGCCTATTTTTAGATTACTTATCGCACTGCAATTCCCAGACAATCCTATTCTGTTGTTTAATCCGCACTGAATAAAAAAAAGTGGCAAAAGTATGAATAAAACCTGTTTTGACAGTTTTATACCTACCATACAGGTGCAAAAGCAACACTTTGACTGTCAGGTTTAAATATAAACATAGCACCATTTACATACATATGTGGTGTACATCCCAAGGGGCGAGTATTTTAGCCTTTTAATTTTAGTCCATTATTGCATTAGCAGTATTTCCTGAACATGTTAATATAGTTACAAAAATGTACTAAAATATAAACATCACTGTTACTTATTTGCTCTTATGTTTATTACTTATTAAAACAGTGTATCCAATTTGGCCATTACAGGCTACCATCCTGCTATGCTTAGTTAGGATACAATGTTGGAGGAGGGACTCATTGATGTTTACATAACCCAGCCTACTTACTGCTCCAATTAGGGCTTTTTCAAAGGACAGTTGTCTGTGCGCGCGAAGCCTAAAGGTTTGGATTCCTCGTGTTGAAGCTGTATTACCAGCATTGCAATTACACACTATGAGCATCCAGATTTAACATTGCAATGCTCCTTACACACAAATTTCCCTGTGGAGCAAGAACCTAATGAGTGAATTAGCAGCTGTATCCAGTTTTCCAACTTAGATTGGCCACCCTGGTGAGCTTGTTCAGTGTTTTTTTTTTTGTTCACTCTGAACTTGTTTTTTTTTTTTTTTTCTTGGGACTGCTGGATGTTATCTTATGTGTTTGGAAACCAGGACTGAGCCTGTTATAGAGAGCTTTAAGACATTAAGCAGAGAAGCAGCTTTGGACTATGCTGTAGCACATTTATTTCCATTTGGTTTGGATTACCACCTGTACATTTTTTATTTATTTATTTTAATTTTGTGACATTGTACATATCTGATTACTGGTGTAGAAATGTGTTCACAGATCAACAATTTGAGCCAAGACTGATATAATAAACTATAATACTGTTTATTTGCCATATTCAGTGGTTACATATGTAAGGAGTGCCTACTTTATGAGTAGTATAACCATAGCTTTATTGTCAGAGGAGGGGAGGGCCTGCATTGGGCTATCTTTTTCAGATTTTTCAATTTTATATATAGATTTTTTTTTTTCATTGCTGGCTATGTGTCTGGTTAAGATACAGTAAAAATAAGTTCATTTGCATCTGAAAACTTCTTGACAGAAAATCAGCTGTTGGTAGAACAAACACATTTCAAGAGACCTGTAAAAATAAACATATTTTTGACCAAACTGCCACAGGGAGTGTGAAGCCAGTAACTTCTCTTAAGAACCTTTCTTCCTTCTCTTGCTCCACCTCCTGGCATTGTTTAAGCAGGGTCAGGTTGCATGCTTTAACATTAACTTTTGGTCTTAGTCATATCTCCTTGTCCACCACTAGACTGACCAGAGCACAGCACTTCTCCAGGTTGCCTTGCCTGGGGCTTTGTGAAGCTTCCTCTTGGAGCATATGGGCTTTGTATTGTATGTCTACACGTTGTGCTGTTTGGAAGGCTTCGTGCACCCCCTGGTGCTCCTGCGTTTTGTGTGGTAGAGATAGTCTTCTCTCGCTCTCTCCCCTCTCCCTTCTGGTTGCTCATTATTCAGAGAGAGAGAGGGAGAGACACATACACACATACACTCAGTGAGAGAGACGGATCTTTCAGGTCATCTGCAGCTGCAGAGCAGCAGCAGCCAGTGAAGGAGAGAGGAGGAGGAGGAGGGAAAAAAAAGCAGGGAAGATGGCGATCCTCCATTGCTGAGACTGCCAAGAACACGAGACCCAACAAACAACTTCAAGCAGATCCACCATCCTCTGTGTGTTTTGGCAGAAGCAAGAGAACCCCACACATCTTTACATAGGGGAAAAAAAGAACCTGGGCACATTCTGAAGGCACTGGACAACCAGAGGCTGGAGCAGCTGTGTCTGGGCACTCAGTAAGTTCTTGCATGGTAGTCTCCTTTCTTAATTGCTATTGTTTGCATGTTTTTAAATCTGTCAAGATATTCTCCCCCACCACCACCAAAGAAAAGTCTTATGATCTGTGGGCTGGAGTAGCTTTTGATATTACTGTGGAGTAGAGGGGTGGGAATCTCCTTTGGCTTGCTGTCTGGAGAAGAAAGGAGGTGGTGGTAGGAGGAGAAGAAGAAGGGCGGCTAATTAATGAATTAATTAATTGACCCCCTCCTTTGCCCAAGCACCCCCAAGTGGTGGAGATTAAAAGGAGTTGGAGAATATATAAAAAGGGGAGGGGGGGGCAGAGTAGAGACTTGTGAGGTGATGTTTGCATGCACTTGCATGTGTGGAGTTTGATCACTAGCAGGGGTTTGTGACTGGCACAGAGGGGGGGAATTAAACATTACAGATCTTAGGTGGCTGCATGACCCAAGCAATAGGGTGACCTCTTTCTATCAGCTGCTTGGTTTGGATTTGTCCCCCATCCCTCCCCTTGCCTATTTAGAGGTCTCATGGCACCCCCTCCCTCCTGAGCTGAGTTGACATGGAAGGTTGAATTCTGGGTCGGAATCTCTTGTCTAGGAGGGAGGGAAGGGGGGTTGTCGTGCAGCTCTAGGCTGGTATTTAAGAAGAGGCAGCTTGGTGGAGAAGAGAAGCCATTGTGTACACTGAGCTTTCATTAAAATATAGAGATAGCACCAATTGTCCTTGCTTACTTTCATTTAATCATGTGGGGGGAAAACAAATTAACACAAGAGTGTAGGTCAGAGACTAACAAAATCCCAGTTCTATCCCTTTACTCCACTTCTCGTTGTCTATATCTCCCTGTCCTCCATTTGCAGGCTTGTCTGGTTTGGTTTGTGTCCAGACTCCATAGCACAAAGCTTCTTCAGCATACACAATACCCAAGCGTCCTTTGGAAACATGTTTATCTCCTCATTGTATGCAGCTATAATGATCTCAGAAAACCCAGACATCTTTGGTAGACATGGACATTTTCTTTATTATGAAGAACCTTCAAACTAAGGGGGTGTTTCCATGAAACTCTTTCATTCTCTCTGGTTTGAAGAAGTAGACAGATATTTTTGGGGTGTTTTAAGAGGAAGTGGCTACAGTAGCTGTTGCAGGGAAACTGATGTGAGTCAGGTAAGCCATGTCATGCTGTATCTCCACCAGAAAATGGAGGAGAGCAGGCTTCTCAGTAGACAAAGCTGAGATGGTGACTAGCACAACTAAGATTGATGTTTATCATTCTGGTAGTTTATTAGGAAATCTTAATTCTCAGCAGATTTTTTTTCCCCCTCAACCTTTCACATTTGGCTCCTATTGTAACTTGTATCATTCATCAAAAATAATGTTATGGAATTATTTTATTAAGGCTATTTTAAGTTGTTTTGTTGCAACATGCATTCAGATTCCTTTGAAAGAAGATCATATGCTATCAAACCTCTGTTGACAATCTTGTATATTTTAGCTGCCCTTCTTGGGTTGCTCATGTGGAATTGAGCAACCTTATGATTCTGGCCATTGGAAAACACAAAGGTGTTCTTAAATTTACAGATATTAAACATAACCTTCAGCCTAAATAAATAAATAAAAAATTTGTCAACTGACATCATGGAATTTTTTTGGGAGCTGAAGTAACAGGTTCAGTATATGTTTTCAGATATGAACATTGATGTACACCAGAAAACATACTCTCTTATAAAGGTTCATTTTGAATAGTTTGTTCTTGTGGCAATGAAGGCATAGTCATAGTTAGGCATTTCTTTAGATGGCAAAGCATGGCAACATACGCTGGTAAACGGTAACATAGTAGCAAGGCAACATGCTTCTAGATGGAACGTAACGCATGATCCTGTCCTCCATTGATGTTTATTTAATAGAAAACTGACCGTGTTAGGTGGTAAGGGCACTTATTTAAATTCAAATAAGTGTGTTTTTGTTTAATTTATGCACTTCTTACTAAGTTTTTAAAGTGTATCCTGGAAGGCTGAAATGGGTAATGGAAAACAATGTCAAAGATGGTTAGCACCACTCTTCCTCCATCTTATGTTGCCACGATGACCAGTCTTGGAAAAAAACACTTCTCTGTTGCACTAGAACATGGCTGGAGCTGTGATGGAAAAACATAGCTTGAAGAAATTGATCTAGACCACTGTTCCACAAATAAACTCTTCAAGGAATCCAATTAGTCTGTCTCT
Source organism: Pelodytes ibericus (assembly GCA_036172795.1). NCBI lineage: Eukaryota > Metazoa > Chordata > Amphibia > Anura > Pelodytidae > Pelodytes > Pelodytes ibericus. The sequence goes on from CM069860.1 coordinate 69,937,639, forward strand.
TCAGGATTTCATTGCTCCAGCACAAGAAACGGACAGTCCAGTTAACCATTTTGTAAGGTATAAAGGATCTTGGCTTTTCTTAAGAAAGCCTTGAGGGCTTGAAATGTGCAAAACAACTCTTGATTAGGAATGCAGGGTTCCTAAAAAGCTTTTTTGATACGGTTTTTTTTTTTTTTTTTTTTTAATTTTTTTTATTGTTTTGCATTGAACTCTATGGAACTTCCATTTCCCTGGCTCTTGAATTGGTCTGGATACCACATCTACAGAGATGTGTCGAGCTCTGCTTTAGATTGTTGTTGACTGCATTGTGGAAGCTGGTGAAGGAAAACTGTGGCGGAACACTATATAGGGAGATATAAATCTGTTTCAAGGATTTCTTTCGGTAACTTATGTTGGCTCGTTCTATAATGAATCCATCCTAGCTAGACTAAGTCACAATGATCTTTATTTGATATTATTTATATACAACTCTTTGGTTGCGTTATCAAGGACAGGCCTCCATGTTTGTCATTCTAGACTTCCACTGAAAAATATCACCTGTTTATATTCACATCCATGAAGTGATCGGATTTTAAGAGCTAAATCAGGGTGTTGTGCTCCAGAACCAATGAGACGAGATTGCCTCTCTGTATACAAAGTCAATGTTTTCATTTGTAACTCCATTTAGTACATAGCTGACTATACTTGTCTGTCCTTCATTTGTGTATCTAATTGTCTAGCTGTCGGTCTTCTTGCCATCTAAGTTCTCCTATGCTCAACCAGCTATACTGCTGGCAAAGAATCATGAGACATTATCGTTTTCTATTTAAAATGCCATTGTATTTCACAATCCTATACACATGCAATGCTCCTTTTTGCATAACATTCAATGTAGCAATGGTTTTAAGGAGATTTTTTTGCATGTTTTAATGATGAAGGGCATCTTCTAAAGGGAGAAACATTGTTTTTGTTGAGTTATATTGAAGGTCAATCTTACAGTAATTATGCTAACCTTCTGAAACGCCTAACGTTCCTCTCCGGATTGATTGCAATGGATTCTGTTGCTGCCATTCTAGAAAGCTTCTATATCTAGAAGGTACCTTTTTGAGATGATGAAATACAACTTGTTGCATGTATTTTGACCATAGATGTCAATGTCTCAACTTTTGAAATCCAAATAATGCTTGGTAGAGACAATCGGTGAGAAAATTGTGGGGTTTGCTTTCTACTAGAGCATAGTTCTTATAAATGAAGGAACCCTGCAGTCAGAACTTGATTGAATATTTGTAGACTTTAGAACCAATACAGATAAATTCAGAAAGCAGCCTGGTTATTTTTAGGAGTGCTTCCATAAAATTCTATATAAAGTATCAAAATACTTGGGAACCAGCAGTAGAGATATTAGGAGCCAGCTGTTCTAGAATTTGTCCTGCTTGCAATAACATAAAAACACTTTGGTAGCAAGAGGGTGCAGTCTCATTTTTAACCAGTTTGGTATGGTTTCTGACCACAGAAAGTGCTGTTGCATGTTTACATAACATATTTGGATGAAATATGGCAAGCACCTCTAGGTTATAAGCTTGCAAGCAGAGCTCTCTACCTCCTTTTCTGCTGTGTACCAAATGCTGTGTAAATTGTTGGTGCTTTATCAATAAATGCTGATGTAACATAGTCATGAACTTGTTTGGTTCTATCCCAGAAAGCCTTTAGGCATTGTCACCTGACAGCTACAGAAATAATGCAAATATTAAACATTTGATGAGGTCATTAAAAGGAGTAAAATATGCAAAGTCACGTGAGGTAGTAACAACCGGCTATGGATTCTATGCAGATCCTATCCCTGACATTATTGTTCTTCAAATGTATTCAGGTATATCTCTCATGCTCATCTGCTAAGACAGTCATGGTGGCCAAAAAAATTCTGTAAATAGCATAATTGTATCAGTAATTTACTCTTCAATCCATTCACTGTGGATTTTGTTCTCTTACAGCAGTCACAAAATGGAGCCTTCAGGTTCACTTTACTACATACTAGTTGTTAACAACCAGGGATAGTTTAAAGTAGTGCACGCCTTTCTCTATGATATTTTTAAGAATTCTTAAGATACTGGTTTATATATATTTTTTTTACGCTACCATTGATTCTTCCATAATTACCTCTGAATGACCATCCGTAGTAAAAACATCTTCATATCACAACCTATTCCTAGCTACTGATTCATAGTTGATTATGGTTTGCATGACACTTCTGCATTATCCTATGAAGCTACCTCTTTGGATAAATATTCTACCTCAAGTGTTTACAATAGCATTCACCATATGTATGTAATCTTCTGTTCATAGGCAGTTTAATTTTAGACAGAGGAAATGGGAAGTGCTGAAGTCTTTAGTTTTCCTGTATGTTTTTGTTTTTCTCAGATGAAACAGAGAAGAAAGAATTTTAGGTGGATACAAGGCATCTAGATAATTTGTCTATGATTATCCAGGATGGACTAGGCTTGGGGACAGAGGGGCATTTGCTCATAGGTGTATATTTACTTGTATGTGTAAACCAGCAACTGCTTCCATTAGATCATGAAATACTAGCATTGAGTTTGCTGCTACAATAAATTACTGATGAGGATGCCCTCCCCCCTGAAGATGCGCTCCTGCCCCTTCACCTCCTCCATGTTGCCTCTTTACTGTTCACCAGCACAAGGTAGGGCAACATTTGTTGTCTTTTTTTTTTTTTTTTTACATTTTGTTCCTTACCTGTCTCACACTGACATTGTGTCTCCCTATGTGTCTAATCTGCCTAGCTATTATCTGTCTTTCCAAATGTATCACCTATTCAGTGTGTTTGTCTACTTACATATTTTGTGTTTGTGTGTTCATCATCTAATTTACCAATTTGTCTCTATTTACCATTCTGTGTCTATTTGTGTAGCTATCTCTGCCTTCTTGTCGCTAACTCTGTCTACCCTCAACCAGCCATACTACTGGCTGAGCATTATCAGATGTGTAGTTCACAGAACCTAGGGTACCAAAAGATTATTTTTTAAATATCCCATTCTCATGTCTTCACACTAATCGGTGATGGCTAACTTGCCAAAAGTTACCTTTATTTTCCATACTGATTTCTCCACTTGAATTGCTATAGCGGACCAGTGGGCTACTGCCATTACACCATGCATCAGTCAATTATATTGGACTCTCCTCTGCTGACTTTGTCATAATTTCACCGGAGATGTTACATAATTACTTGGTTATGTCTTTCCTGGGTGCAATAACAAAGATTCTATACTATTCCTATTCTACTTGGAATTGGCCACAACTAACTCGCATAAATAAAAAGAAGTTTTACTTGTGTGTCAAAAAAATAAATAAAAACCAAGTGTACCTAATTTGATATGATTAGAGCCTATCCATGTCCATAGCCCCATAACAATGAAAATCTATCACTACTAAATACTTTTGACAGTCCATGCATTTCATTGCAATATGATTTTTAAAGCATCTACTCCAATATTGAATCTCAGTCCTTCAGCAATTATCTGACATTCGGTACATAAGCTAGATATTCCATGTTAGCTTAGATAGCAATAACTTCATGAAATGTCACTCCTCCTCTGGAGGGTCCTGCCTTTTTAAGAGAAGACCTAACAACATCTACACAACATTTGGTCTTATGCGATTTGTAGTGGAGTTGTTCTGTCTGGACAAGTCATTTAAGATGTGTAGGAGATTTTCACCCTGGTTCATACTACTCTTTCTGGGTGAAAACCTAGACTACGCTATGGGATTTGTTTTGTCCAGAATGACACATAAAATAGACAAAATAACATATTGTTTTAGTTCAAAAAATGAGTGAAAACTATAAATTTCAAAGCAGACTTTGAAATACTAAGGAAATAAAGAGCCATCATGGGATTTCTTCCTAGCTTTTTGAGACCAATTACATTATTACATCACATTTTGAAGCCAAAGAACTGATCATTTCTGATCTACAGCAACATCATGTTCAAGAGGAAAAAATTCTGTTGCGATGAATGCGAACTAGAAATAATAATGCGCAATAGCCTATTTTGAAACCTCTGTCTTTTTGTATTCATAAAATGTTAAACAAGTTCAACATACTGAAAAGTAATGCAAAATGTGAACTTTGTCGCCCACAACACCAGTTCTCTTTACTATTGATCAAAACATGGTTCTCGGAGATAAAGTGGATACATTTTCTACTTTCCAATGATTGAGGCTTCAGGAGAATTATTGTTTAGACTTGTACAAGATATGGTGATTACTCATACCAAGGACAACCCACCAGTGTTCCATTGAAATGCTTGGTACTTTTTTTTTCTTTCTTTTAAAAACAGTCCCTTTTTTTGTTTTTAGTTGAAAGTATGTGTGTGAAACAACAAGCTCAAAATTGAGAATGGATAGGACTTAGTAGCTAGGTGCATATATAATGGTGCAAGGCTTATACCCAGGTACTCCTATATCACCATAATTGTAATAGTTTGTAGCACTTGGTACAGCATTTAGAAGTGGTGTTACAAGCTTAATAGGAGAACCAAGTTACAGAAGGTATTAAGACCCTTGCCTGCAATCTACATTGAACTTCTGATAAGACAATGTGTGATTATAGGTAGGAGCACTATATTCCTCTTTAAATTGCCCTTCAAATCAATACTTAACTTCAGTTACAAGGGCAGATTTGACTGAGTGAGCTTAATTATGGAGAGCTTTGTTTGTTGGGTTATAAGTAGTGTTGAGCGAACCCGAACCACACGGTTCGTACCGAACATTACGGTTTTTGGACCCCGGACCCGAACACGGACATTGTTCGTGTTGGAGTTTGGCGATTTTAATGGCGCATTTTGAAAGGCTGCAGGGCAGCCAATCAACAAGCGTTTGACTAGTTTGACCTTAGAAGCCATCACAGCCATGCCTACTAATGGCATGGCTGTGATTGGCCAGTGCAGCATGTGACCCAGCCTCTCTATATAAGCAGGAGTCACCGCACATCACATGACCTCTTCTTAGTGTAGGAAGAGGATGCTGCTGCTGTGAGGGACAGATTAAAAAAAATTCTGGTGTTGAATCTGCAAACTACAGCGATTTATTAAAAATTACAGTGATTATTTTAGTGGGTGCTATACTACATATTTTGTACCTTGCCCTGAGCCCAGTGCCGCAGAGAGTGCAGTGCACTTGCAACTTCATGTGTGCCAGGCACATGATTTTAATCCTGTTCTGGTAGCTCAGTGGGCAACATCTAGGAATTTTTAAATACTGCAATTTGTTGGTGTTAAATATTACATTTGCGTCCTGCACTTCATATCTGAGAGTCAAATAGAACCGTCAAATACTGTGCTTACAGCGCACTTTGAAAAATTCTAATTGTTTTGGGTGCTAAATAGTACATTTGCGACTTGCGGTGCACTTCATATCTGAGAGTCAAATAGAACCGTCAAATACTGTGCTTCACTACCAATGAGGGGGCCTCCATGCGAGACCTGTGTGCCATTTTGCACTGTTTAGAGTACTCCACCAACATGGCCAGTGCCAATGACGCCGTTCTCAGCCTTACTATTCCGCTTGTATGTCTCCTTGAAAAAACGCTTAGGGCGATGATGGAAGAGGATGTGGCACAGGAGGAAGAGGAGGAGGAAGAAGAGGGGTCATTTCCACGGTTATCAGGCCAGTCATTCACAAGTGGCTTGGAGGGTGGGTTCCTGCACCAGCATAGGCCAGGTACACAACTGGCAAGCCAGGGCACAGTTTTTGAGGAGGAGGAAGAGGTCGCCAACGCAGCTGGGGCACCGCCAGCACTTTAGAATGCAGGGTTAGCATGGCCGAAATGTGGAAAAGCTTTGTCAGCATGCCACAAGAAGCAGCACCACCATCTGATATGCAACATCTTAGCAGGAGGCAGCATTTCAGCAACATGGTGGAACAGTACGTGTGCACAGGCCTACACGTACTGACTGATGGGTCTGCCCCTTTCAACTTCTGGGACTCCAAATTGGGCACATGGCCTGAGCTTGCCCTTTATGCCTTGGAGGTGCCAGTGTATTGTCCGAGCGTGTGTTTAGCACCGTAGGGGGCGTTATCACAGACAAGCGCAGCCGCCTGTCCACAGCCAACGTGGACAAGCTCACGTTTATTAAGATGAACCAGGCATGGATCCCACCAGACTTGTCTGTACCTTGTGCAGAATAGACATTTATACTGGCCTCACCCAGTCATTGTTATACTCAAGTGCACTTATTCTTTGTTTTCTGTTGTTATATGTCCCAGTATTTTGGGGGCTACCCCAATTTAAAAAACCAAAAACAAATAAAAAAAACAGTGTTGGCTACCTCCTCCTCCTCCAGCGTCGCTTCCACCTACACCGCCACGGTCACCGCCTCCTCAACCTATGGGTCACTTAGTATAAACTGAAAGAGAATACCCTGCACTCCAACCCTCTCTCAAATGGATAATTCTGTTGATCCTCCTGGCAGCCATGCTTTAGATTTAGATTTATGTTCTTCCAAAGCTAAAATCAAAGATTCCATCTAGTGCTATTTTATGGCTCAGCTGTATTTGTAATTTGTATGTATTTTAAGTTATTTCCCTATCCACATTTGCTTGCAGGACACTTGTCCTACTCTTACCCATATTTTACTTCCGTTTGCAGCCCTCTAGCCCTTTCCATGACTTTTTTAGAGGCATTTTAGTGGCCAAAAGTTCGTGTCCCCATTGACTTCAATGGGGTTCGGGGTCAAGTTCGAGCACAGACCCGGACATTTTTTCGAAGTTCGGTCGAACATGCCAAACCCGAAAATCCAGGTGTCCGCTCATCTCTAGTTATAAGTTTAAATTATGCTCCTTGAAGGAATGGTATGGAAGTGGGTGGCTTTATAATGTGGAGCAGCAGATGAGGAGAGAAGTTTTTAGAATGATGTAAACTGTAGCTAAGAGCGTTACATTACAGTAATGCCTATTAAGATGGTTGAGGCTAGATTATAACATTTTGTGGCTTCTTCTACAAGTCATGTTTTATAGTTGCAGATGATACACTGTTTTAAGGGATAAAGAAATTGTAAAAAAAAAAAAAAGACAGTCACTGATGAAGCTGAGCCACAGAGCCTGGTCAGTCAGACATTTTTCAATAATAAGAAAAACTTTTTTGTACAAGCGTGGATAGTAAAGTAGTGGATATCAATTGTGTGCTGTGCTATGCTAAAGGTATTAGACATCCAGAGAGATATTTGTGATAATGAGTAATCCAAGGAGTTAGATCTGGGTGTCAAATGCTGAAAAGGTGATTATGGAATCCAGTAAGTTGATTTTAGATTATCAAGAGAATAGTTGTAAAGAGAAAAGAGTGCTAAGGACGGAGACTTGCAGGACACCAACAGAACTTAGGGATGAAGAAGTACATGCCAGAAAAAGACCAGAAAGATACAATCTGAGCTGGAAAACTCTCTCCCATTGAGGGCCAAGAAGTAGGTGTTAGGAGAAAAAGTATGGACAAGTGACCATTATACACGTCATTTGCAACTTTGGTAATGGAGTGGAATATGTAAGTGAATGTAAGTCAAATATTTGAATGAGCTTGATTACTAGGTCAAGTGAGTGGCCTTCCGCGTATGTGGAAGATTTAATCCCTTGAGAAAGACCAAATGAGGTTCAGGAAAGAAGGGTTGAGGTAGTGGGAAAGTTAATTAGATCAATGGGGATGTTGAAATACTCTAGAATGATACCAAAGATTTCAGAATAACGTATTGGAGAGAGCACTTGGAGAGGTAGTGTCTGATGGGGTGTGACAGGTTTCTGTGAACGTAAGGAATAGGTTGTGTATTCGTTACAAGCTTGTTTCATGCAGGTTGTACGTTACAAAGAGAACTGAGTAATGGAGTTTTGTGGTTACAGGTATGAAGTTTGTGGCATTGTATTTCTATATCTATATTAGTTAGGTAGATGAGAAAATGACAGGGACCAGGATTCATGAGAGTAAAAAGAAGTGATATGTAGGTCAGTGTTGGTTGCTTTTCATAGAAGCAAAAAGTCTGTGATGGGTAAATATAAAAGCTGGGTTAGAGAACACCGGGAAAGAAAATGTGTATTAGAGATTTAAAAGACTGAATATGGAGGATAGGTCTGTAGCTGGAAAGAAGTAATTGGGTCATGGTATGAGGCTTGATTTATGTAACAATAGAATCCGGAAGTAGGGTGGCTCAGCACTGACTCTTTGTCCTACCAGCTTAGAGTAACCGATAAGACTGACCAGAACTGATAGTATGAGATGATCATGTTCTAGTAAAAGAATTGAGTTATTTAAAAAAAAAAATATTTTGTATACACATGTATTTAGTATTTCAGCTACCAACATGGACCTTGAGTTTTACACAGTAGAGCTTGTATGTATATGTTAATCATCTGAAAACATACCTAGTCTTTTAAGTTTTTGTGTGTATATGCATCTTTTTTTGTGTTGGAATCTAATGGCTTTATACATTCACCAAGATCAAATGGACAACCTTGGTAACATGGCAATGTAAAGTATCATTTAAACTGTAATAACATGTCTGGTAAAAAAAAGCCTTCAGTAACTGCTTCCAGTAAGCACTGAAATGGTGCCTGTGGATCTGCAATGTAAGCAGTTCTCCTTCAACTGCTGTGACGCAGGAGATAATATTGTTGGGCAAGCAAGAGCATGGGGGTGGATCTATAGTGCAGGATGTGTAATGTCAACATGAAGCATTGAAACTGGCAGCCAGAAGGAAAGCAGCCATTTCATGCCAGTGCAGGAAACCTTTTTGAAGTTGATACTGTCCTATTCTTAAAATGTTCTCCTCTGTTTTGCAAGTGTTGTCTTTTAAACATTGCCTAAATAAGTAGATTTTTGGTTGTAGAGCAAACTTAATTGTCTGCCTCTCTTTTCCAACATGGTCATTTTATTTACTACTTTGTGTGAGGAATACAAACACAGGTTTTCTTTCTGGAGCAGAGATTGTATTCAGACACATTTTACAACATAATTTGCTGTAGATTTAAGGAATGTTTGGAGAATTAAATGTCGAGGCAAATTTGCATCTATGTAGTACAAACTCTATCAATGAAACTATAGCAAAGTAATAGTTTATTTGTGACAACTGTAGTATTCCTTATTGTAAATTTCTTTGTTGGCTTATTTTGTCAATTTGTGATATTCCTTTGAAATGTGTTTTCGGAAAAAGATGCTCTGTTCCCTACTTTATTTTTTGATTGGATTTTAATGTAAGATGGAGGCTTTCTTTTCTGCATAAATAGGTTCATTTGTTTAGGAAAAAAAATGTGAATGCTAGTGATGGAATTCCATAGTTGTATCATGACCTTCATGAATGAAAAACATTTATCAAATGGTAACATTAATAATACTAGTAGATTGTGGTTTTGGAAGCACATCATGCCACAGCCAATTGCACCTCTGAGTAACTCAAATTTAGTTAGTGTTACCTATATGTCTGGCGAGGACTAAGCTCTTGCTTAGAATTGGGAACTTCAGCCACTGTTGGTCTTTGATCGAGTAAGTTCAAGAAAGTAATCTTGCCAAATAAAATCCATGAGCAACCCATTGCGTCACCCAAACAATTCGAACAAAAGAAATTTGAAACCTCTAAATATCGTTAGACCACGCTAGTCTGGACTCTTCATAATTAAAGATATGGTTAAACGCTAAACAAGAATGGTGTTTATTGGAAAACTGATAGGAGGAAAAGATTATCCTGACAGTCTCCTATTTACTTAAGATCACATAGAGAATCCACAAGCCTTCTGAGACAAAAGTTCATGGGATTCAAATACATAGCTTGTTTGGCTCTGTTTTTGCATAACAAAAATATATATTTCTAATTGGGAACAAAAGATCCTTATTCTGACTTCTACAAATCGTGGTAATGTGATAGCTCGGGACTGCTTTTTATCCTCTGGATGGCTTGCAGTCATTGATACTGCACTGTATCAGAACATTATATAGAATGTCATGCCATCATTCAGGCCTGTGAGTTGAAGCTGAATTGAAAGCATGCAGGAGAAATTGCTTATTTTATAATGGCCTACTTAAATGGCCATTGCCTAACCATTGTTTTTGCTGTGAACGTAGACCATATGACATTGTCCAAAATGATCTAAACATTGTTTTGGCAAAATTGCATCCAAATGCATAAATTGAGACGTGAAGAGAGAAACTGGAGATGCAAACACATTGGAGTTGGTGTATAAACAGGCCGCACACATGACCTTTTGTGCCAATAGTTTGGAATTTATCTTTTTGCCATGTAAAAGTTTGTGTACCGGGCCAAAAAAAATTAAACAACAAAACCTAATGTTGTGAAGGAAATAATAAAGAGAGGTGTTGCTGGAGAAGATTCTCACTTTACATTGTGTATATATATATATATATATATATATATATATATATATATTATAATATACATTTTTATTGCAGTTGGGGATGTTATTTGTTAAACCGGTAAATAATTATCCTTTTGACAAATATAGATGCTAGTGGAGCTGTTTAACTGAAGTGGCTTCCTCAAGATTGCTGCTTACAGTGGTCACCGGGGTTAATAGGATGATCATAAAACCAGAAGAGGTATTTCCATCTGCATTATAACCGTATCTGGAGGTAATGTTTGGTTTTTTTGATTTGTCTCTATGCGGCCATCCCAATAAAGATTTTCTGCTGCCGTTTTTCATATTGGTAACCATTTCTAATACAGCTATATGTAGAATATGTAACAAACCATTCAACATTGAGTGTTATGTTAAGTCTTCAAACTGGGGAAGCAAAAGCTCAAAAAAGAGGAGGGCTGATGAAAATTTTGGAAATGTAGGCTAAATTGCAGATTGTAATGTTTATAAGGATAGATAAAGACATAGCATATAAAGACTAGAAGGTCCCTTAGGAAGAACTAAGATGGAATATTAAATAATTCATTCTTGAAAGTGGAATGAGGTTATCTAGCAGCACCTTGTCCTTGTGAATTTTGAACCAATATATTCATTGTTGTGGATCCAAGTTTTTGGATCTGCAAAGTGTACAAATACAAGGCCTATAGTTATGAAAAGTTTTTGAAAGACATGTTCTGAGGGCCAAGCTCATTAAGCAAGCTTTTGAAGGACTTGCTTTGTAGAGCAGCTTCCTGTTACTTGGTTAATGGTTACAGTAGTTCTATTGCCATATGCTTCCTGGAATCAACACCAGTAATATAAATGTAAGGAATAAGCTCTGTTTGCTGCATTTGTAATCCTTTTTTCTTTTTCTTTGTAATTGGAGTGCAGAGTAGATTTTTAAATTAGTTGTCTGTTAAAGAGGAAGGATCACAAAACAAGAATTGAGAGGAAGTGTTCTATAGATACTTCTGTATATCTGCTGAATCTGGAGGTTTCCTCTCTGTAATGGAAAATAAAGGTGGACATCGTTTAGCATTCCTATGACCGTTTAGCACCTTTTAAAATATTTAATTAATGCATAAGGTATTTCAGGAACATGTTCATTTATGTGTGTTGCTCTTGGAGTGTGCTTGAATAAAATTGTGTGTGTGTTTTTAATTAAAAAACAAAGTCTGACGGATGTACGCTTGAATGGATCATAAACAATAGCTAAAGGCAATCTAAGCTTCTAAACCCATCCACCAATCCTACTAGACCCTCAATGAACATTCCAATATTGACTCCCGTAAGGTTGTAATTATTGAACGATTGCCCTCAAATAAGGTAATCAAGGTGATCTATGAAAATTCAACTAAGTAGCCAATTATATTAAAGCTTTTTTTCATACATTATTTCCCCTGCAAAGTAAGGCTGCAGAGGGGACATCGATCCCACCATGTATGCTAGATGATAGTTTTGTATGCCTTTTGAGTATCATAACCCCAGGAGTAATGATCTTCCACAGCAAGCTGGTCTTTAGCAATTATATTCCACCATGGTGCTCTGCTTTGTTTAAAATTAATAGAGCTTGCTGATTGGTTCAGACATATCCTAGGACCAGACTTGTTTGGTCCACAAAGCGTTAAAATGTCATTTGATCACCTTTTATTATAATCCCAAGGACATGTGGCACAGAATAGGTACTGTGCAACCATGGCAAGTAATGGTCTGTGAACTTATTTAGTCACTGCTTGGAAGATGATCATTTTGAATTTGGATAATTGTTAAATGTTTTTAAATTAAGCATTACCTGGGAATAATCATTAAATATGCACCTCTTTTGTAGTCTAATATTAGTATGAAATTTGAGTTCAAAATTACCTTACGATATAAAGACTGATATAATAGTCAGTCCTATTGCATTGTATTTCCCACTTCATTGTCTCTTTGCTGAGGGGCATCTTCATGACCACACCATTATTCATGGGGTCATCTGCTGCATTTAGCTGAAGTCTACAATGAAGAAAAACTGATTTTTCTTTTCCTCTTAATTTTTGTATCTTGGATTTTTGTTTAGAAACAAAAAACAGGGTTGCCTGAGTTTTGTTCCACAATAATTGCATTGTAGAATAGGATATTAAGTGCCTACCTACCTACAAAGGGAAAGCAAGTCTAGACTTCTATAAAGATCATCCAAAGAATGATTATGGTGTATTAAAATGACAAGCCTGGCATCCATTTTGAGTATGATTATTTCTCTTCATGTCTCCTGGGATATGTTTCTAGGCAGCTGAGTTGCCTCCAAACCCCTGTCCGTTCTCTTACTGTGTTGCATGCCTAATGCTGGCATTCCTCTCAACATTGTACATGCCCAATCCAAGATGTTAAGTGCATAAACTTCTTTTTTTGTATTTTATTTTGTTTTCAAACATAATAAACATCAATTTTAAATCAGAGGGGAGGGACTGGGGGTACAGAAAAGAAAAAAGGGGGTTGGATCTGGCACACCAGTGCATTTATATTATACAGTAAGTCTAGTGAACAATATGTCTCTGTAACACGGAACTTATTCATATCAGATTCTACAATAAAAATAAAGATAAGTCTGTTGATACGGAAACCTGGTTTGCTTTACTTCTAATAATATCTAACCTTTCTGTAGGTTTCATAACGGATTCACTAATAGAATTTGTATGCACAGTGCCATTTCTCATTTGTTGATGTAGGTCAGGTAAGGTTCTTCAGTTGTGGGGAATTGTTCCCTGTTCAAAAGGGGGACACTGTTACAGGGTGATTTTTGTGGATATGTGTTCCATGTATGTCGGGTGTCTGGTCCGGTTATTATGTTGCAGGATTGAGTGTATGAAATGTTTAAGTTGGGTGTATCTCAGTGTAATGAGGAATGTGTGAGGGATCGTGTCTGGGAGCAGGGAGTCCAGAGACTCCTACTGCTCATTATTTGCTCATTATTTCCTGGACATGTCCATGAGGTGTTAGACTGAAGACAGAACCAAATGTTCCAGTGGGAAGAAGCTATTATACATCATTGGTATTGGAAAGATAGAGAGTTGGGAGATATGTCTGTCTGTGTCAGATATTACGTGTGGCAGAGAGAAACCGATGCGTCCAGGACGAGTGGTCTGCTTGAGTCAGGGGTAACATTCTAGTGCGTTGATAGGTATGCCTATTAACAAGGCTTCCAAGCCTATCCAAAGTCTAGTCTGGTCAAATTGTCCAGTTGGCGAGTCAGGTAAGCGAAAGATAATCTGGGGTGTTTGTTATTCCATACAAACGTTGTAACGGTCTGATTAAGAGTTTGTAAAAAGGTATCTGGCAGAAGAATTGTCAGTCTCTGGAATAAACAAGGCTATGTAAGACATTTATCTTGATGGAAATTATTCACCTTTGCCATGTTAGGAAGGTGGAGTCCCATTGAATAAAGTCTGCATAATTTGTTTGGTTAAATGATGCAAAATGTGTGCTATACTGTTGGGACAGGTCTCTAGTTAGCCACACTCCACTGTATTTAATTTGACTGGAACAGCACCAAAACTGGATTTGTGTATGTTGATCTTAAGGTTTTATGATCACTGGAACTGTAGACTCCGCCTGCGCTAGAAAAAAAACAGTATGTCATACGCGTAAGTAGCGACCTTGTGATGTTGGTCCCATGTAGCCCTCTAATGTCTGTACATCGCTGCACACCTACTTTGCAAATTGTCTCCTGGAAAGGTTCTAGCAACAATACAAAAAGGAGTGACAACAGGGGGCATCACTGTCGGGTACCATTAGTGATCTGTATCTGCCGTGAGAGAGAGAGCAATTGACCCTTACACTGGTTAATAAAAGCCCCGTACACCTCTCCATTAATGTTTGGATGTTGGGTTCCATGCCCATATGTGAGTGACCTCCACAGGAAGAGCCACACCAAACTATCAGAAGCTTTTTCAGCATTGTTAGACCAGAGTAGCATTTTGTGTTACTGTGTGTAACCTGAATAGCTTTGAGTTCTCTTTTGCATCCCTACCAGGAGATTATCGTCTGTGCTCAGCAACAATATGGGTCTGTAATTCCCTGGGTTTTTTTACATTAGGTGGTGGGGGGAGAAGGGAGAGAATGGAAGATCATAAGAGACCGTACAAGCAGCATGTTTGTCTGATGGGGAGTCTCTTTAAAAGGAAGTTAAACAATTGCGTCATCTTGGCTACAAAAAATGTTTTGATACTAATGTGCCATAGGGAAGTGGTCAGAGCCTAGACACTTTCCGGGTGCGGATAGTTGTGAGGTTTGTACTGGGATGACCGAATAAACAAAATTCATGGGAATATTGATAGGAATAATACAGAACCCAGTGGGAGTGATCTAATCAGCAGAACATTCCACACCCAGATGTTGATGCCTCTAACCAAAAACCAAGATATTGATTGTCTGTATCTTAGCCCATTTAGAGGGGCAACGATTTAAAAGTAATATCAGGAAGTATTACTTTACTGAGAGGGTAGTGGATGTATGGAATAGCCTGCCAGCAGAAGTGGTAGAGGTAAACACAGTCAAGGATTTTAAGCATGCGTGGGATAGACACAAGGCTATCCTAGCTATAAGACCGGGAACGGGGGACTAATAAACGTACTCAAAAAAAAAAAAAAAAAAATTGGGCAGACTAGATGGACCGAATGCTTCTTATCTGCCGACACATTCTATGTTTCTATGTTTCTATTACCTCCAGATTGTTTCCCTGCCTCTGACATCTCAACAATAAATCTTTATAACTTGTTGATCAGGCTTTTTTTCTCCAGTTTTGATTTGTGGTTTGTAAAGTCCTTGGAAACTATGTGCATTCAATGCACCCTGTCATTTTCCTCCCCTTACTTTATCAGCCATTGTCTCCTCATCTGTCATTGACTCTTCACTATATTGCAACCAACAGATGCAAAATAAACCTTGCCTTTTAAGATATGACTTGACAAATATGCGTTGACTTTAGGACCCAAACGGGTACATTAAGAAGCCAGAAAAAAGATACTTCCATACAATCAAAAAAAGTTGAGAGCCGGTAATAGGAATCTTACCAGCCATGGCTCCCGGGATTTGTCAAGCCCTGCTTTAAGACCTTCTCTGAACAGACACACTGTATCTTAGCAGAACTGCTAACATGCAGACACATTTATTTACCTTCAGGCACTGGAAACTGATCTACATGTCTTAAATATAGCACATTAACAACCGCTGACAAAATGGAATTGTTGACTGCATGTACTTCCTAAGAACTGATGGAAGATGGCTGTGTTGGTGCTTTGGACACTATGAACATATGATGTCCCAACCCCCTGTGGCTATTCAAAATTTCCTGGTTTATAGTGATGTGGTTGCCATGTATTTGAAGTTTTTGGTTTTCTTGTGCTACAGGATAGAACACAAAGAATATTTGACCAAACTATTTTTTTTACTTGAGAGATTCACATCTGCACCTTGCTAAAATAAATCAAGAAAATTTGAGGCCGAAAAACTAGAATTCCTCATTTTTTTCTTTTTCTTTTATCCTATGGATAATAGATCAGGAAAAGTGTCTCTAATCATATATCACAGACTTCTCATATCTTAACCTGTCTTCACATCTTTAACAAAATGTATTTTGAACAGACTAGGCCCAAATAATTGATAAGACGGTGTTCTACTACTGTATAAGGTTATGGAATGGAAGCAACTGGATAGAGCATTTATTGGTGAGTGCCTTTTTTTTTTGTTTAAAATTTGTTTATTGGTGAAAGCAAATATCGCATCAGAAACATTGTCATAATAGCAATGTGTATGTCAACAATACTATATATTCAATTCTGAACATAGTGCAAAATATATATAAATATGCATACAAATATATACAATATAACGCATTTGTAATAAAAATATATTCGGAAGAGAAGTGGGGAAGAGGGAGACAAGAAAGGGAAGGAGCATGTAAAAATAGCAAAAGAAAAACATAATACAAAAACGAAGAGGTCAGAGAGAAGACAAAACCAAGGGGTGGGGGAGAAGAGAGCACTGGGGGGGATCCACATTTAAATAAAAAGTCAGGGCATGTTAATGTGGCTGCCAAGCGGTCCAGATTTTTCCGCCTCAGTAATATCCGCTTCGCATTCTGGGCTGTCGAGATATAACATCCAATGTGTCCATCTATTGCCATGAGCTAGTCCGTTGCCATTCGCCGTGTGCACCATATCCTCGACCACTCTAACTGACTCAACAGAAGCCAGCCACTCCCGAAAAGTGGGGGGAGTGGGTTGCTTCCAATGCCTTGGAATCAATAATTTGGCGGCATTAAGAAGGTGTATTGTGAGCGACCTCTTATATGCCCCTATAGGATGTGGGGTGTGATGTAGCAAGACAGGTAGAGGAGCCTGGGGGAGAGTCGGGTCTCCTACCCGTCTAATAGATTTAAGAACTGAATTCCAAAAAGGCTGTAGCACCGGGCAAGACCACCATAGGTGGAGAAAATCGCCTGCCTGACGGTGGCATCTCCAGCATCTATCAGATGTTGTGTGATATATTTTGTGTAGAGTGGCTGGGGTAAGGTACCATCTGGTGAGCAACTTGTAGGCATTTTCCTGTATATGTGTAGACATGGAACATTTATGCGCCAGGGTTACCATTTTACGCCACTGGGAAGCCGTCAATTCAATCCCGCAGTCTTTCTCCCATAGTAAGACATAAGATGGTTTGTCCTCGTCTACCAGGTCAGTAAGGAGACGATATATGGTGGAAACTAGCCTAAGTGGTCTTTCCTCAGACATACATAGTAATTCAAAATCTGTTACGTCCGTAGGGATTTGATGGCGTGCCCCCAGTGATGAGGTGTAATGATGTAGTTGGTTATATTTATAAAGAAGCCCCGCTGGGGGTGGGCAGTGTTGGAGCAGGTCCTCAGGGGGTCGGGTGAGTGCCTTTTTATATATGCTTTGATTGGATCTCCTAGCTCAGGGATGGCGAACCTATGGAACAGGTGCCACACGGCATATGCCTACAGTTATGGAGGATTCATTAAATGTTATGATATAAAACTGACATTAGTGAATATTAGGAATTTTAGTGCACAGGTTTTACGTAACTCGGTGCAAGAGAAATTACAGGAAGGGATGGAAAACAAGCATGGTGGCTGAAAAAGATGGGCAAAATAATTCCTGAAATGAAAGGGCACTTTGAGAGCTTTATCTTGGCTTGCTGTAGAGGATTGGACACTCAAGTTAAAAAAATGTTTGCCAACCCTATCCTGACTGGTCTACTTAGAACTTTTATTTGATTTTGACCTTTTAGAATGGTCATAATTCACTGGTCCTGACCTTGTCAGTTAGCTTAAAGCATAGCTCTACTTTGCTGCCCTTGTTATAAGGTGTTTCTGTATATTTCTCATGTCACATAGGCTAAATCTTAGTGGCCCTGCTGAAAACCATGGAGTCTCTACAACTGCCAAACCTTTTAAACCATTACAACCAACACAGAGCCACAACTCCATATTGGTTGTGGTTGGTAGGTTGACCAAGATGGCATACCTCATCACTGCCAATTGGCGTCTGTCCTTATCAGACAGAAAACGTCATTTACCAGTGTTTTGCTTACATGGTCTAAATGACACTGGTGTCCACTTCATTGCACAAATCTATCATTGCCTAGTTCTACAATGTTGCCTCTCATCTATAAGCCATTCTCAAACTAATGGGCAACCAGAGCACGCTAACCTGTCCTTGGGACAGCATATTCTGTTGATCTTCTTCATATCTTAGCTCGTTACCTCCTAGCTATTCACCAGCATCTGGATATCTAACATTTTGGCTTCTTGAGCTGCTTCTGAATCATGCTGGATTTATTGACCAATGAGCTGAACAAACTACCCTTACCTATCCCATGTTCTATATCCGCCCCTGTGCGGTCAGTTATTGTGTGGGAGGTTTATCATTTATCCAGCATTCTTGGTCACCAGATCCACCATACAAGTGTGCATCTGCAGTCTTTTACCTATGCAGTAATGTGCTGAGCATAAACATCCTTGTCCAGGCATCCTGCCTTGCTAGTTTTCTTGGATTTATTGCTGTTAATGTAGATCTGTTCTCCGTAAAGGCTGATTTGCTTAGAAGACAATCTATCTTTATATCTACTGCATGTGTTTAGCTCTCTTTTTAAAAAAGTGTATTTGAAAGGGTAGATGTATGATGGTTTTTTGGAGGCAAAGGGCCCACGCCCATGTCTTAGGGGGCTATTCACTAAAAGCTGATTTGAGGTGAGGCAAATTGTTGCAAGATGAACATTTCATCTCACCAGTTTAGCTATACATTTTGCAGGGACAAACCTGGTGAGTTTGCTTAGCATGGGAAACTCACCGTGTTTGTCTTTGCACAGTGTATAGTTAAATTGGTGAGATGAAATATTATTTTCAGTTAATCTCGCCTAACCTGCAACCCACCGTTTTAGTGAATAGCCTCTTTAATGCTAAAAACATATTTTAAACATTAGTAAAAAAATACTACTGGTATATACATTATTAAAATACCTTTAGAATGATGCTTCTAAAGCTTAATTGTAACAACACAATATTGTGTTATTTTGTGTTAAGTAAACATGAGTCATAAGAAGGGTTCAAGAAGCACATTGGTATGTGAAGTGCATCCACATATTCCATTGGAATTTGTTTTTCTTGTCCATGGCACTTTGTGTGTGGAGTTAATGTTAAATCCCCCAAATTGCCATCTTCATGAAGTAACATTATAGAAGGTTAATGCCAACCATACATGTGTATATTTTAGCTAGTTGAAAACTTTTTAATTACAACATTGCAAAATTTAATTAACCTGATCTTAGTATGGACTGGGTTGCTTGAAACGTTTTTCTGTAATTCAAGGAGTACTTAAATTTCAGGCATATTAGGTTGACAAATACTGGTATGGATGGTGGGGGTATTTATAACAAAATGTCCAAAAACTGCTCATTGCTTTGTTCCAGTTGGTTGGTTACCACAGTTTGTCGGTTTGCAATTAATTGACATTACCTCCTTATTTCAGTACATCTTTCCTGGAGCGGTCTCCCACACATGTATGAATATGTAAAACTAGCATAACATGTGTAGTACACCTCAATATTTAAATGTATGTTCCTCTAGTAATATATTTTATGTCACATCCCTTCTACAAATGTTGTTTTAAAAGCTGTTTTTCCTATACAGATTTTCTCTTCCTTCACAGCTGTACAATGGAGCTTTCAGAGAACCTCTTTTATAAAGGATAGCTGGAGTCTTTGTGTTTGAAGGGTGTGCCTGTTGGCAGGGTTTGCTGATGCAGACAGGCTGGCTGGTGATTAACAAAGGTCATTAGACTTTGGAATCTAGCAAGCAGTCAGATGGTTTGTCTTCTCTGCAGAAGGACAACTCCCAGTAGAACTGAAGGATTTGGGATAAGACACATTTTTCTTGATTCAGGTTAATCTGACAAATTGTTCTATTGTAATTTAGAGCAGGATGAATTATGTTCCTTTTTAAGATGTTTATTTACTGTTCAATACAAACTTTACTTCCATGGAGAGAAACTCAGAAGGCTTTGGGTACTGAAAGAACATGACATGTTCCTCAAATCAGTCTGCAAGTTGAAAAAAAATGTATGCTCTAGAGACATCAAGAAATGGTTAATTTTGCTGTGAACCAAGAATGTGTTTGCTGCATGTGCCTTCAGTTGGTGCTGTTGGATACATCACTGTGCTTCATATTTTTGTAGGAACAGAAACTGTTAGGTAATGCTGGACTAGTTTGAAGCCATGTTGTGTTGAGGCTTCTAGTGCCTGTGTTATGTGAGGTAAAATGGCTGCTTCTAAAGCTCAGATGACTAAGAACTGCTTTGTGAAGCTTTTTAGCTTCTCTGGTGCAGGATCTCCTATCTCCTGATTGTGTGACAAAAAAAAGCCTTCAGCAGAGCTGAGATGAAAGGACTAAGCTTGGGGGATGGGAATAGAAAAACTGGATGATCTGCTTTTTCTGTGAAGTGGTTTGAATGCAAGAGTCATCTGCACCATGGAAAAAAAAAAGCTTTGAGATGTAATGGACTGTGCTGAAGAGACATGGGGTGGGGCTTCAGTTGCTGCTGTAATATGATCTACAGCAGATAGCAAACTCTTCCACACAATCCAGTGTTGTGCTCTGAAATAAGAGCTTCTAGTATCTTGATTACTGCAGCTTAGTTTAAAGGTATCTAGTGCAGAGATCACATTGATGAGGGGGGGAAGAAAGACCAGCTGTAGCTTAGGAAAATATATCTCTAAGTATACAGACTTTCTTTCCAGAGGTTTATTGCAACAGCCTAGAATGAGGATTATTCTTTTTTGTGTAAATTCATAATGCAATGCACTTTATTTTTAATGTAATATTCTTTTGTCCACTCACTACTGTAAAAACCTGTTACTATGTAATGTGGAACAGTATTAAGTTTAGTATTTTCATAAACTGGTGTTTCATACAATGTCATATATTACATTTATAATTTATCGAATAATAACAAGAAAGTTGTACTCTTGGGTTTGTTTAAGCATGGCCTGGATGATGTCAATAATAACCAACTTTATGGTATTCATTTCATCAACCTCAGGAGGATGTAAGGCAAGTTCCTCTGGTTGAATCAAACCTGCTTTTCTGAGAACTAAACAAGATTTACAGTTGAATGAAGACAACTATTGGTTACAAAAAATGTTTCATTTAGAGATTGTATTAAATGTAGGCATTTTAAATGATTGTATCATCAGGGGTGGACTACTTGGGTCAGATCCTTAGACCCAAGATTTTAAACATGTCTGCTCCCTGATAGAGCTATACAAGCAGAGAGGGCTTGATGCAATCTATTAATTAAACACAATTTTTTCCGCTGACGGCCTTTAAACAACTGAGCTAACTCATTGGCTTAAAGCACCCACACAGTCCATCATAAAGAAAATATTTAAAAATGTTTATTTCAAACAGTGAATTTTGTTCAAAATTGGTAGTGTCAGAGCTATGGCAATGTTTTCATTAGTATCCATGTCAACTTGACTTCATCAGGTACCTTTACCCCTGAATGAAACGAGGCTTGAAGTGACCCTCAACTAGGGGCCTGGAATAGCAGTCCAGGGAGAATATGTTTTGAAAACTGCTCTGGAGTAAAAGAGCTTCTAAGAGTTTGATATTGATTCGCAGGAAATTAATCACCATTACATTACATAAAATGATTGGCATGGTTGTTTGGTTTTCTAAATAGTTTCGAAACTTGGGTTTCTGTGCAGCTAGTATGTGGATGAACTTAGTCATTGAAAGTTGCAATTTTTTTCTCTCCGTACCAGACCTTTCACATTTTTTGTTTTATATCTGGCCGATTTACTTGTTTTGTTATATGGCAATTCTTATAACCCCAAATAAGCAGATCACCCTTTTTCTGTGTACACCTTTAGGCAATAATGTTCATGTGTGAACGCTTTAACTGACTGGGACAACCACTAAATGTAAACATCTAGACTAAGTTGAAAGACCATTATCATGCTGAGTATTCTAGTGTTGAAGTTCAACAAAAACTCTTGTTTATGCAAGGTCATATCTCATATTCTTTTTATATATTTTAAAGTGGAATGTAACCGTTTTTGTTTTAATACATTTTAATAAGTATGCCAAATGTTTCCACCAATGCAGCATATGCTTTTTGTATCATTGTTTTAAGAATTTTTACCTCAACTCAATTTTATATTCTCTGTATTTCAGAATTTCCTAATGTAAAAACATAACCTAAGACCATGGAGGTTCTTCAGTGTGATGGCTGTGACTTCAGAGCCCAGTCTTATGATGACCTAAAGGCTCACATTCAGGATGTACATACAGCATTTTTGCAACCAACCGATGTAACAGAGGAAGGTTCTAATCAGACTAGATCTGTGGGCACGCACTCCAGCAACCAAACAGAAGGGGTATTCTCTTCAGTTAAGGATGAATTTGTGTCCACAGAAGAAGCTCATGGTGAGATGAATTTTATTATTTATATCCTCACTTCATTTATTCTTGTATACAAGATCAGCCTCAGTATTTTTCCTATAAAAAATTGCTATATAAAATACTTCTAAACATTTTAAGTAGCTGACATATTTCTTTTATGTAGTTCATAGTCTTTCTAAACAAAAAAACTATATTGTAGAATTTATGTTGTGCTTTTAGAGTGTTATAATGTCGGCCCCAATTGTTGTTTAGATATTTCATGTTATTTATATTGTGTTTTTTCTCATTTCAGTTGCAACTGCTCCTCAAGTTACAACAGGATCATATTACAGCCACAGCCAGGCTTTTTATGGACAGTCTGAAGCAAGCAACTCCAAACAAGCCAACAAATTTTTCCAGTGCAAGTTTTGTGTTCGTTATTTTCGATCTAAAAACCTTCTTGTGGAACATACTAGAAAGGTTCATGGGCATGGTGGAGAAAATTTAACACCTGGATCTTTGAGCTACAATATTTTGATGCATGATGGCTTTGGCAAGGTTTTCTCTTGTCAGTTTTGTACATACAAATCACCTAGAAGAGCAAGAATAATTAAGCACCAAAAAATGTATCACAAAAATAACCTGAAAGAAACAAATATGCCTGCAACCTCTCAAGCTGCACCTGTTTCCTTGCCAATCCAAGAAACATGTAAAGAACTTCCAGCAGAAGTAGTGGAACGTAGTATTCTTGAATCAATGGTCAAACCTCTGACAAAGTCCAGGGGAAACTTTTGTTGTGAATGGTGCAGCTATCAGACTCCAAGAAGGGAGCGTTGGTGTGATCATATGATGAAAAAACATAGAGGAATGGTCAAGATACTGTCGCGCTTAAGGCAGGATGGGATGAGCATGTCTGATCTACAGAATAAAACACCAACTGGCTCAAGCCCTTGTACCAGTTTTATGCCTCTGAATCTTGGAGCACATGATACTGCAAGTGCTAATATGTCAAGTTACAGAGGCCCTGCGAATAATACCATGCCCAGAGGTAGTTCTCCAAAATATTCCCCCATCTCTTATGTTCCTATTAAGCCAAAGCCTTCCCCAAATACAGGCATCATGAATATGGCAGACCGGTCCCCTTATGGAATGCCAGAAAAGTCTAATTCTGGTATTGAAATGGACAATAACAGCATGCTAAATGATTCTAGTTCCGATGAAGATTATATTGAATTGGAGAGTGAAAATGGATTAAGCCCAATGGATCATCATGGTTTAGGAATGTCTGGAGAGCCATTATTGGGATCAGAGAATAACAAATTGCTTGAAACAAAGGGAATTCCCTTTAGAAGGTACATGAACAGATTCCAGTGCCCTTTCTGCCCTTTTCTCACCATGCACAGACGAAGTATCTCACGACATATTGAAAACATTCACCTGTCTGGAAAGACTGCTATATATAAATGTGATGAATGTCCCTTTACTTGCAAAAGCCCTCTAAGGTTTGGTGCGCACAAACAGACTCATGCTGGTACATCACCTGATTGGGATTGTCTTAGCACACTGAATGAAAGCATGCCTCCTTCATTAAATGAAACCTTTGAAAGTAGCAATGTAAATGGCAGAAAGTCTGGAAGTATGATGGAGTCTTCTCACCAAAACCCTTACAAATGTACCATGTGTAGCTATTCTACAACTACTTTGAAAGGTCTAAGGGTTCACCAGCAACACAAGCATTCATTTTGTGACAACATGCCAAAATCAAATAACAATGTGGTACGACAGACACAGGACAGTGAGCCTGATTCCAATTCTGGTACTGTTAGGAAGAGTCAAACATCAATATTGGGATTATCTTCAAAAAACAACTTTGTTGCAAAAACATTTCGGAAGAGTTCCAATGATTTTCCATTGGACTTGTCACCCGGGAAAAAAAGAACCAGAATCGATGAGATTGCAAGCAATCTGCAGAGCAAAATTAACCAGAGTAAACAACAGGAGGAAGATGCTATCATTAA
Organism: Pelodytes ibericus; assembly: GCA_036172795.1. Classification (NCBI taxonomy): domain Eukaryota; kingdom Metazoa; phylum Chordata; class Amphibia; order Anura; family Pelodytidae; genus Pelodytes; species Pelodytes ibericus. Next base: position 69,961,978 of record CM069860.1, read on the forward strand.
TGTGGAGGACGATGAGGAAGATGAGGAAAATGAAGTAGAGATTGAAGTAGAACTTGATAAAGAGGATGACTCGTCCGAACCTATGATGGAGTCTGGAGACACTTATACAATCCAGCAGATCTGGAATAGGGATGCAAATGTTTCCCAAAAAGGTATGAACTTCAGGAATATGCAGCACAACTATTCTGCTTCCAATGGAGCAGAGATAGAGTTGACTTTGTCAGACGATGACGATGATTATTACTTCCAGTCTGTCGGGCTCAAAGAGCATGATGCAAGTGTTTCTGCTTCTTGCAACCAATCGGGTTTGTTCAGTGAAAATGACCAGAACAATGAGAATTCAGAGTATAATGAAGAGTCAGGAGGAAGACTATACTATTGTAAGCACTGTGATTTTAGCAACAAGTCTGCCAGGAGTGTGAGTACACATTATCAGAGGATGCATCCATATATAAAATTTAGTTTTCGGTACATTTTGGATCCCAGTGATCATAGTGCAGTATACAGATGCCTTGAATGCTATATTGACTACAATAACTTTGAAGATTTGCAGCAACATTATGCAGAACATCACCCAGAAGCGATGAATGTTCTTAATTTTGACCAGTCTGACTTGATCTACAGATGTCGCTTTTGTTCTTACACAAGTCCAAATGTTCGAAGCTTAATGCCACATTACCAAAGAATGCACCCAACCGTTAAAATCAATAATGCAATGATATTTTCAAGTTATGTTGTCGAACGTCATGACGAATTAACTGCAGAATCACAGACCTTAAGAGAAATTTTGAATTCGGCTCCGAAAAGCATGGCAACATCCACTCCTGCCGAGCAGGGGTCAAGTCCTTCTACATCTTTTAACAAGAGTACCCCAAAATCATTTGCAGCTGAAAGTGAGACTCAAAAGACTCCATCATCTGTTAATAATGTGGTTGTTTATGACTGTGATGTATGCAATTTTGCAAGTCCAAACATGCATTCTGTTCTAGTTCATTATCAGAAAAAGCATCCTGATGAAAGGGCATCTTACTTTAGGATTCAGAAAACCATGCGTGTTGTTTCTGTTGACAGTGGAACTGCAATGTCACAACTAGCATTTGATGGAGGCTCTTCCATAACGCCTACTCCCTCAAATGTGACTACACCAAACCAAGAGTTTAATGCCGAGATGTACTTTTGCAAGCACTGTTCATATAGCAACCGCTCCGTTGTTGGCGTGTTGGTTCACTATCAAAAACGCCACCCTGAAATTAAGGTCACTGCAAAGTACATTCGACAGGCACCTCCAACAGCTGCAGCTATGAGAAACTCTGATGCTCCACCAAGCGCACCTTTAAAACAAACTGCTGCCCAAAAGAAGGCCAATTCACAGCACAGAGAAAATGAAATGTTCTTTTGCCAGCACTGTGATTACGGAAACCAGACTGTTAAAGGAGTTCTTATACATTATCAAAAGAAACACAGAGATTTCAAAGTAAATGCAGATGTTATTAGACAGCATACAGATGCCATCAGGAGTCTCTGTGATCAGGGACAAAAGAAGCCTGAGGTGAACATGAAATTAGCACCTTCTGCTGGAGAGAATGAAAAAACTAAGCTTCGAAGTCTTCGGTGCAGGCAATGTTCATATTCAACTCCATATGTGTATGCACTGCGAAAACACATGAAGAAAGATCATTCGAGTTTGAAGGCCACGGTTACTTCAATTTTAAAATGGGCCTATTTAGATGGCTTTATAGAAGCTGGCTATCACTGTGAGTGGTGTATTTATAGTCACCCAGAGCCAAGTGGCTTACTTGAACATTACCAAAGGAGGCACCCTGAGCATTATGTAGATTACACATACATGGCCACTAAGCTTTGTGCAGGTCCAGATACTACACCTTCTCAAGTGGTATCGGAACCAAAATCCTATAAATGCAGAGACTGTACATTTGAAGGACCTTCTATTTGGGATATAACCAATCATTATCAAGCCTTTCATCCTTGGTCTCTGAATGGTGATGAATCCATTCTGCTTGAAATAATTAAAGAAAGAGATGCTTCAGAAAAGGCGAATGCAGAAGACACTATATCACAGATTCAGTCTATACAGAAGGCTGCAGTTACACAAATGGACAGTGGTGATGAATCTAACTTCTCTCATGAAAAAGCTTTACCAACATCTGTACATTCTGCGTTGTCTTCTTCACCATATCAGTGCACAGTTTGCCAGTCTGAGTACAACAATTTACATGGCCTTCTCACCCATTATGGTAAAAAGCATCCTGGAATGAAAGTGAAAGCTGCAGATTTTGCACAGGACATAGACATTAACCCTGGAGCTGTATATAAATGCAGACATTGTCCTTATATAAACACTCGGATACATGGTGTGCTTACACATTATCAGAAGAGACATCCATTAATAAAAGTCACTGCAGAAGACTTTGTGCATGATGTGGAACCACCCAATGAAATGCCTCAGAATGAAGCAGAAGAAAATAGTCGAATCTTTAAGCAAGGATATGGTGCTTACAGGTGCAAAATATGTCCATACACCCATGGAACACTTGAAAAACTAAAAATCCACTACGAAAAGTACCATGACCAACCAGAGCCTGATATTCTTACTCAATCCACTCCAAAAGACATGTCTTCTGTTGAACCTGATCCCTTTTCTGTTGAACACGCACCACAAACTGTTGTTACCCTAGAACCTGGTGAGGTTATTGAGGCTGTAAATTCTAAACGGAATCATATGGCTTCGCACACAGTGTTCAGGTGTCAACTATGTAAATACTTCTGCTCAACCAGGAAGGGAATAGCTAGGCACTACCGCATCAAACACAACAATGTTAGAGCTCAGCCAGAAGGGAAAAATAATTTGTTCAAATGTGCACTCTGTAACTACACAAATCCAATTCGTAAGGGCCTTGCTGCTCACTATCAAAAGAGGCATGACATTGATGCTTATTACACACATTGCTTAGCTGCTTCTAGAACAGTTACTGACAAACCCAACAAAGTTATCATTCCTAGTCCACCTAAAGAAGACTCGTCCGAAATCAGTGATGAATTGAAGAAGGCGGTGGAAAAAAAGAAATGCTCCCTTTGTTCCTTCCAATCCTTAAGCAAAAAAGGTATTGTGTCTCATTATATGAAGCGTCATCCTGGTGTTCTCCCCAAAAAGCAAAATGCGAGCAAGCTTGGTTGCTACTTTACACCTGTGTATGCGGAGGAAAATGAATGCCAAAGTTCTGGTGAAGAAAAAATTGAAGTTGAGGTCCCAGTTGTGGAGCCAGAACCTCCTGAATCTGAACTACTTCCATATAGGTGTATAAAATGTTTCAAACTGTCGTTTAGCACACCCGAGCTTCTATGCATGCACTATACTGATCACCATAGCAAGGACATAAAGAGGGACTTCTCCATTATGGCTACATCTGGAACCCGATCATATACCACAACCTATCAATGCAAGCACTGTGCTAGCAAGCTGAACAATGTAGCCGAGTTGACCGTCCATTTGAATTCTCACATCGAAGATTTTCAGAAACGTGCCAAACGGCAGGAGAGACGGAAGCAACTTTTGAACAAACAAAAAAATGCAGAGATTGCTATAGCAGATGCTCAGAAACATGAAAAGGTAAGAGATGTATATGTATGTGTTTTATAGAGGAATGAATATCATTTTTGTGCTTGTTTTTTTAAATATACACCAACATTTAGAAATGCTAGTGTGTTTTGCCATGACATTTCTTAAAGATTATATAAAGGAAAATGATTTCATATTTAACCTTGAACAAAGTCTAAAGAGTATGGCAAGATAAACACTGCTTAAAAATGTAGGCAAAATATAATGTGCAAGGTTGGATCTTTAGTTACAGACTTTTTTAAGATGCAGTACTTAAACAAAACAAGTTTGTTGGAAACTCACAAAAATGTTCTCACCTTTCATTGTTTGGTTTTTTTGTGCTTTATGCATCACTAATGGTAAGCAGCCGAGTTATTGAAACATCCTAGAAAATGTATATTTTGGAGAACCTATATTTAAGCTACTGAAGTCTAATAGTTGTCATGCCTGCAATGTATAATTTGAGTTAGAAAAGTCTCACATTTCCACTTTTCTCTTCTTTTTCTTTCTAATCTGGTGCATATGTAACCAGAATGGTGTTTGAATGACTACAAATGTTAAATGTCACCCATGCATTAAGCACTTAAATACAAGCAAAGTTAAGTTTGCTTTGGATAGTGTTTATGTCCACCTGGTGGCCCTTGAACCGGATGTGGCCTTAAACGTATTTGTATGCCCCCTATTCTGGCTAAGAAGAAAACGGGCATTATTGTGTTGTCCTGTGGAAATAATAACCCTGCTATAGCAAAGTGAGTCATGAATTGAGTAATTGGATGGGATATGTCACACATTTACATAAAGTAAGCAAATTGCAACAGCATTTATTTACCTTTTTATGTAAAAAAAAAAAAAAAAGTTGACATTCTTTCCTTCTCGCACAACAATTCAGTGATCATCAATGGGACTGTTTACTGGAAATAATCAGCCAAAGGGTACACCCAGTGGACTGACCGATTACAATGTGGTATAAGCACCTGAACCTCTTCTTCTCCCAAGCCTATAAATATGTTAAAACATTATGGTCACTCAGATTAATTCCAAAATTATGAAACTTATAATAAATTGGCCATGTTTTGTTGACTTATTTACTTTTCAAGTTTGTTCTCTGTTTTGTTTAGGAGGTATCCCTATGTATTGGAGAAACTAAGCACTAAAACACTTCACTGTTCAGGAGGTCCCTGAAAGTGGCCTTAATTTATTGTTTTAACACTTTCTTCTTTTTTAGAAGCAAAAGTCAAGGGTAAAGCTAATGTGCATCTTTTTGGAATAGGTATAGCCGATCTTGATCCTAATAAATCAGAGGGGTTGTACTTAAAGAATAGTAGCCCTAATTTAGGGATGAAATGGTAATTGCTTCCAAGATACATGTCATTTAATCTTCTGAGTGGCAACTTCCCATGGTTATCTGGTTGACAGTGGTCACTTTCTACTAGGCTACTCACAGGTCGTTATTTTTATATGTAATAGAGGGGTACTGTCACTACCACTTCTCTTTTGTGAGCACAACATGTACTTTACAGATACACACTCAGCTACAGAAGTGCACAGCATTAAATACTTTTGTTCCAGTTTATTTTTTGCTGAAAATACAGTTAAGTTTATAGATTAAAGTATTAACTTTTGCTGTCTTGGATTATAAATCAAAGGCCCTCTAGGGTAAGAATGTACTAATTGTATTTACGATGTATACATGTAATTTGTGTTTCCATACAGAATGGTCAAGAAGTACAGCATAAAATAAAGGAAAAAGTTGTTGTGGGCTACAAATGTAAATTCTGTGTAGAAGTCCATCCCACACTCCGTGCTATCTGTAATCATCTTCGCAAACATGTGCAGTATGGAAATGTCCCACCTCTACCTCTTGACTTGAAGGTAATAGCATTTGGGCAAAAACCTCTTTAGACTTTGCTTGTCTTACATGTATTTACAGCTAATTCTGTTAGAGGGAGTCAAAATGCAACCACTATTTTTTTTCTTCATTTGACACTTGCAATGTGCCACTATATACTTCAGTTTGCAACATTCCATCCACTTGTGAGGGAGGAACAGGATATGGGACTGTGTTTTGCAATTGATGCCACATGATGAATGTTAACGGAGTTAGCTGGGAAACTAAATTTTCAAATTTGCTACACCTTGGGGTTTAATTTGGTAACCTGACATTACTTGTCACTGGTTTTTATTTCAGACTTTTCTATTAAATGTATGGCATTCAGTGACCTAGAGAGAGATTTCTCAGGACATTAAACAGAACTCAGGAAATATCTTGTACTTCATTGCTCTGTCCCTCAACTCCCTGTGGGAGTTTAACTATTAATTTTAAATAAACATCCCTTTTGGCTTCTACTAACAATTTAATACTGCTGTTTTAGGGGTTAATAAATTGATCTGTATTCCTACCTTTTGGGCTTCACAAAGCCCGGTGACCTGTCATAACTGACACAACTCTGAAATCAAATAATGAAATTGTGTGGTCCAGTGGCAGGCCTCATGCGTCACACACAAATGTTGATAGAGAACTGTTCAGAACACGGTTTAAAATACTTTTTTAACTGGTCAGAGTGGCCTTCTTCCTGATTAAAGCATTTTTTGTAAGCTGCATAGAAATATAGGTGTGTGTGTATTAATATATACATAAGTGTGCGGCCATTCTAATATAAAATAGAATTGATGTGTGGTAAGGGTAAATGCTGAATTGCTATTCTTTCTTCAATAAGGATGATGAGGCCACCAATCTGGCACTTGGTGCTGAGAAGGAACCTGCTAGTTCTAGCACATCTGTTGCAGAAGGCATGCCTGAAGCACCAATAGCAAAAGAGCCCAACCAGGAAGATGAAAACAGACCAGGAGGCTATCCCTGTACGCAGTGCGAGAGGGTGCTCATGTCCATGCAAGGTCTTCGTTCCCACGAGAGGAGCCACATGGCACTGGCTTTGTTTACTCGTGAAGACAAATACAGCTGTCAGTTCTGTTCCTTTGTCTCTGCCTTCAGACACAAGTAGGTTTGGGAGGTTTTCCTCTCTATTTTTTAATTTTCTAATTTTTTTAGTGTGCACAGATGAGCCTCGCGATTAGAGTCCAGAGATTACGCTAAACTTCCGCTTCAATGTATTAACCTGTATTTTTGTGCTTTTCAGCAACTAGCTGGTTTCAGGTATTAAGTCACCACTAAACATATGGTCAGTCCCTAGAAAAAAATGTAAGTCCTTAAGTTTGAAGACCCTTCTCCACTACCTTCAATTCTCTCATCCATGAATAAAGCCTTGTGTGCGCCCCATATCTTCTAGGGAGTGACTATTGCTTGAAATGCGACATTGCTAATTCCATCAGATGCCTGCTGGTGTAGTATGAAAAAAAAAATAACGTGTTTGTAAAATGATATAAACAGAGGTTTATTTTATTATCCAACGAAGTCCACTTTTTGTGTGTGCTGCTTTTAGATCAGTTTTGCCAAAAAGATAATAATTCTCTATAATTGTTTCCATATACGTCATATTTCTTTATTTCAATTCAGTACATACAATGAGAAAAATATAGTATATTATACATTGCTTATGCAACAATATAAGAAACAACACATTGAGGTTGGGAGGGGTGCGGAGGTCCTCCTTTGTTGGGTAATTGTGATCATGGGAAGTGTGTCCTGACTGCATACTGTGCAGAGAGGGCTCCCCAAGTTCCCATGGTGATGTAATTTCCTGTTTCTGGCTCCTGCGTTCCATGCTGGCTGCCAGCTAATACCTCAATATTAAACACACAGGTTACATCTCTGGACCTCATGCCGGTTGATTTAACAGCCATACTATGCATTATCAAGGTGAGGGGGAGTAAGGAGCTATTTCTGGCAAAATTATGGGAAAATATAAGTTATCTGAAATGCATGTGGTTCCAAACTTACGAGCATAGATATAAGAAAGATAGATAGATAATTATAATGTGTGTCCTAATGTGTTATAGGTTTGTAACTACACTATAAGCTCTGTACCATGTCCTTTATAAATTTGTGGTGTTATTACAAATGTTAAAGTAATAACTGTATTATTTATTTCTCTATTCTTAGTTTGGATCGTCACATTCAGACTCATCATGGACATCACAAGCCATTTAGATGCAAACTCTGCCCTTTTAAGTCCTCCTACAACAGCAGGCTAAAAACACACATTATAAAAGCGCATGCTGGTGAGTTGCATTATAATTTAAATTAAGCATGTATTGTGGGATCTCTTTCTGTGGACAAAAATATTTTTTGTTGTGTAGCTTTGTTAAGTTTAACATACTTTTATGATTAGAATTCTAGTAATATCTGTAATATTGCAGACCTTGGAATGAAATATATAGCGCTTAGCCGAGTTTACATTAAAAAGTAATGATTATTTTTGTTTTCTTGAAGATTTGCTTGTTTGAGCACAGCTGAGTTTACTTATCGCTCTTTTGTTCTTGAAAATACTCCCACCTCTTTATCAAACAGGGATACTCTTAGAACATACAGATCCCTAAATGGGGAGGAGCCTCAGAACTTAAGATAAGTTATAGCTGATAAGATAGTTCAACAGTAAATTAAAGCCTTAACCTGACAATCCCTTTTTAAATAGATATTTTAGTGGCTCCTATTTTTATTTTTTTAATGGGTATGGACAACCACATGAAAGTCTGCATAGCTGTATTTCACCACTTGATCCAGGAATATGAAATATCTGAAGCTTACTTACCAAGTTGGTTTACTTATGGTCAAAATGGAGAGAACGCACTTTACTTCAATATTAATGAAAGCAGTCATGGCTTGTTAGAAATATAGAATCATTCAATAACTAATGTTTAGGAAATTCTCTGATCCCATGTGTTGCCAATTAACCTAGTTTTAATACAACTTGCCAACAGTTAATAAATATTGTTGAATTTAAAAGTTAAAACTGATCAACCCCATTTGTTGTAATGTAACTTTACGCACAAATGGACTTTGACACCTTTTGTTCAAGTGCAATGTGATATGTAGTGTTCAGTTTAAGTGTGTGTGTGTGTGTGTGTGTGTGTGTGTGTGTGTATATATATATATATATATAATATTACAGAGGGTGGTGTCTAGGGACTGTCAGAAGCACCGTCCTGGACGAACCCCAGAGCATCTTGGAATACATCAGTTAGATGGCACCAAAAGAGGAGATTCTGAGAGAATTCCTCAAGCAGCAACAGTCATGGAAGGAATATCAAGTAGAGAAAGTGCCATGGCAAGCCAAGACCCTGCATGGGATGTACAATCGACAGATAACTGAGCTGGCTGATATCGGGAAATCCTACCAGTGGCTGAAGAGGGCACTGATTATAATCGCACATGAACAAGCACTTAACACCAGATATATAGAAGCAGGAATTTGCCAAATCTGGACATTATCCAAGGTGCAGACTGTGTAAAGAGGCCTCTGAGACGGTCTAACACACAGTGGCAGGGTGTAAGATTCACGCAGTTACAGCATACACTGAGTGACACAACAAAGTAGCTGGCACTGTATACAGAAACATCTGCATAGCATATGGGCTAAACCCTCCCAAGTCCAGATGAGACATTTCACAGATGTTTGTGGAGAATAACAAGGCAAAGATCCTGTGGGACTTCAAGATCCAGACGGACAGACGGGTTATGGCAAATCAACCTCACATTGTGGTGGTAGACAAGGACCAGAATATGGCAGTGATGATAGTCATGGCAGTGCCAAGTGACTTCAACTTCAGGAAAGAGAAGTATGCGAAGCTGGAGAAGTACCAGGCCTTGAAAGAGGAACTAGAAAGGATATGGAAAGTGAGGGCCAAACTGGTCACAATATTGATAGGAGCACTCAGGGCTTTGAGAGTGGCTCAGTAATTCCAGGAACGACATCAGAGCACTCAATCCAGAAGAATAGAGTGCTCGGAACAGCTAAAACACTGCACAGAACCCACCCATAGGAGGGTGAGAAAAAGTATAAAAGTGTGTGTGTATTTAAAATGATTATATTAATTATGTAGGCGTGCATGTTGCTAATTTTGTACAATTAGTCCAAACTGTTTTAACACCTGTTGTCATGTGTCATTTTTAGGGGACCATGCCTACAGATGTTCTTCTTGTTCATTTTCAACCATGACTATCAGTCAACTGAAAGATCACTCCTTGAAAGTTCATGGAAAAACCCTTACTCTGCCCCGGCTGCGTACCATTTCTCAGACAAGCCCACGTGGCAAGCAGTCCTCAAGGATTGGGAAGGAATCTGGTATGGAAGGTAAAATTACCTACTTTTTCCTTTGCTCTGCTTCCTCTCAGTTCGTATTATTTGTTTTGAAAAGCTTGTTGATCGGTCTATATAATGACTAACAAAATACTATAAACAAACGGGTCCAAATAAAGTTAACAATTCTCTTTTGTAAGATGGGAAACAATGGCATTGCATATAAAAGAGAACTGATGGGGAAAAATAAGTTCTGTTTAATTGAAAAATTGGATCAACTGTATGAATTTTTAAATAGAAATGCACAAATAAAGTACCTTACTAAGCCCTCTTTGCTTTGTATAATTCTATAGTTTCTCTTTTTTTTTTTTTTGCTGAAAAAAGTTATTTAAGGTTTGCTTTGCTCTTGTTTTTGCGCCAGCCAGTACAGTCCTGGCCTCCTATATATGTGTTTTATGCATGAAAACAGTAGGGTATCGATGACAGCCTGCTAAATCCTCACCCTCTAGATTATATATTTGATATACCTACTAGGTAGGATAAACTGCCAAAGAGCAAGGACAATATCTCATTCCTAGGTTTCACAACTATAGGTCTCAATCTGCTCCAGGATTATGAGTTCCATAATTTCTAAGTGGGATTCCACCCCACCTCCCACTGCCCCCCATAGAAATAGTTTTGTGTTGCTGTAAGCTTCTTCTCTGAATTGAGTGCTTAGATCTTGGATTCACTCCATTAAATTGTAAGCATATTTGTGTGCTCTGCAGGTACTACTAAGGAGATTTAAGTTCTGAGTCATTTCTTAAGTAAAGTATTCTGACGTTTTTACCTAATTGAAACGAAGGACTCAATTCTCAGTCTTTTATGTGGGTTTGCATAAACTGGCGAGTCAGTATTTTTCTGAATGAAGAGACCAAATCTGTTTTTACTTTCTAGTTTTGTAGGCTTAACAAATGCTACATTTTTCTGTTGAATTGAATGTACATCATTTAAAATAAATTCTTGTGTTTTGGGGACAAGTTAAGCATGAGTAATCCCTGATTAGATATTTTTTATTTCTTCTTATGGCCTTTGAAGTATTCATGTTAACAGGAGAAAAATGCTAAGCTACAAAGTTGGTACTTCTGATGCCTTGTTTGCAGGCATAGTTATGTAAACCCTGAATATAAACTTAATAAGGGGAAGTATGTTACAACTGATTAGAAAGCCCCAAAATTGTTTGATTAGAATTATATTGTTTTGTTTTGTTTGTTTTTTTTAAACCTTTTTCTGGAGTAGATAAATTCTGATACATATTCTCAACTTAAAGGACCACTCTTTGTTTTATTTTGTTGTCTAGCATATTCAAATGTAATAATTCTAAAAAATGTATGCAGTTATTTAAATTTGAATGCTAAAATATTTGTAGATCCTACAACTTTCTCCTGTGTCTGGTGCCATGATATAAAGCTGCCATATTTGTAATACTGTGTGGCCTATTGCTATGGTAGCCAACTGTTTGTTTGTTTTTAAAAAAAATTCCAGCCTTGGTGATAAGCCTAATTGTTTAGAGCAGATAGTCGGGTATATCAGTCAGTCTCTGCTTTCGAGGGACCTTCAGTTGTCATATGGGCTGAAAACAGTGATTTTAGTCCTTGTGTCTCCTGATTTCTCCAGCCATCCAGACCACTTGTTGAAGCACTTAGTGTAGGATGCAGAGTCATATACAGACATAATCAAGTTAACATAACTCAGTCCACATATTTAACACAACAGGAACTAAATGGCAATTAACCAGACCTGCTACAGGTGTTCAATCATACACATCATAGTTTAACAGAAAAATTCAATTGACACAGAACAATGGATGAGGGGGCAAACTATCAATCATCGTCCCTGATTCCTCTCTGACACTTTGTAATCCTTGTAGAGGCAAAAGTAGTTGTAGGGTTGGTTCTTTCACAGAGTATTTGGCTTTTTGGCACTATGCAAATAGATCTAAATAGAAGTAGTTTGTAAATTAAAAAACTACATTTATGAAATTCGAACTTTATGAAAATGCTTGTTTCGCCAAAAGCGATTTCACAAACCTTTTAAAACAAATTCATGGCAGTGTCTCTTAATATTTATAAGATGTCGGTCAATAGAAAGGAATGGCGAGTTTTGTATTTGTCAGAACTTATTTCGTGGGTGGTATGATTTCTTTAGGTGTGTGCATTGTAAAACCTAATGGAATTGCAATATCTTCATGCTCAGTTGAACCAATATTTTGCCAGGTGCTTGGTTGGGGGCAGCAAATGGGTTAACATTTATTTTGGCAGCATTATGTGTTATTATAATTTTTTTTTTTTGGTACTTGTCAAGCAGGCTCAATCATGTCAGGTAACGTTCATTTAAAAGTGCAGCTGAGTTCTGAAGATAAGGCTTGTTAACGCCCAGACAAGATGTACTTTTATTCAACTGGGAAGGGAGTGGAAACCAGTCTTCAGGAATCCCTTATTTCCAAACTTGAGATGCTCCCTGTTCACCCATTTACGTGTATTTAGTACATACTCTAAACATTGATTTTTGGTGAATACTTTAGACCTACCGTTTTTGGAAGCTTAAGCAAGGGTCCGTACATTGCAATCGAGCTAAAGAAATCCTTAGGCAAAGGTAGTACACACATGTAGCCAGGGTATAATGAAATACCATTCACATAAACTATTGCTGGCCATCACAAAAAAACGAGACATTTAAAAATGTCATTTGTGCAGGAAAGTTCTAAAAGTGGAGCAATCTCAAAGTAAAACAATGGAATGTTTGATTAGACCACTACCAGAACTTTGAGCCAGAATTAATTTTTATTAATAACCACCGTTATTCATGAAGTTTGCCCTCTATATTGTATTGTCTGCATAATATATCAGTCTGTGTAAAAATTTGTCTTTATGCTCTGTACCAAGTACTGTGTAAATTGTTAGCTTTATGTTATTAAATGGTAATGTAATATTTAATTCATTAGCGTTTTTTGGTCCATGGTGTCGGGAATGATGTAGGAAATGGTAATTCTTATGGAAACCTTGTTTGTCATGTTCGTAATATAAATTTAAGTAAATTTGTATTTACCTCAGATTTGTCCATTAAATAAGAGTAGTTCGCAATCCCTTTGATCACCTGTAAAACTATGCAATGACCAATCCTAAGTCTGGATATTGTTTGAAGCACTGTTTGTAGTGGATAATATAATTGTCTTCCCCTCTAAAAGAGATAATTCTGCTCGATGTTTAGCCAGTTTTCAAAGAATAAAGCAATCCCATCAAAATCTTGCCACAACTAGTACATCCATTACTTTTCTAAATTTTAAATTTAATCCAACCACATGATTCCTATATGGCCACAGTATTTTATGGTCGGGTCTGTAGGAATATACCAGACTAGGTGAGAGATGACTAGACTGATATTAAACCTCTGAATTATATGTATTCATAGAGAGTTAACTTACTGTGAATTTAGCTTTTGTCACCCCCTATTAAACAATGTTTACCTCTGTTTGGAATGATATCTGAATTCTCTCCCTGTCATTTGGCTAATTTATGTAATATGAACTATAAACAAGTGTAATAAGGAGAGTATAGCAAAAAAGTCTTCTAAGAGTAGATTGCGATTAATCCTTGTTAGTACTTCAGGGAGAACCTCCTACAGGTGTCTGATTAATACAGCCTTCAAAAATGGGAGTTGTATATACTCCATTGGAATGCAGAGCATTACTCAAAAGGAATTAGAGAGGCCACATTGGAAGGCCTCTGGTTTCCTCTTCAGGATGTTCCCATTTGACCATTGCATTTTTATCACCAAAAACAGGAAGCACACGTTCTGGTGAATAGTGGTAAACTGAATTGCATTGCTGGAACAAGCAAGCTAGAAAAAAAAGTCATTACAAAGAGTCAAGGAGTTATGTGAATTATTTAGTGATAAAATCATTATTTTAATCCACTGACAGAATTCCTACATTGCTAGTCAACCCTGACTAGGTATTTTTGTGTTTTTAGTAACAGTGGTGTTTGAAAGTACAGCAATGTGTGAAAACATTCTTTCTGTGAGAAACCCTGCATACAACCAGATTATTATTATTTTTTTTAATAACATTTTTCTTTCAAAATGGAATGCCCTCCGACTTGGAGGCAAGAGGTCCCTATAGTGCTGCTGATGACAAATGACCAGGATATTCCATTCTGGGATGCAATTTTTATGGAAGGACTTTGTATGTTGTCATAGTCATTCGTTCTTAAGGTGTTGGAGACAAGGCAATGGGACATATATCATTATTTGCTTCACTTATTCCATGGAATAAATGGGAATTCCTGGTAAGGGCTTGACAAATATTTGACCAGCAAACCAATTCAGGAGCCAGCCTAATTATTTCAGGACCCAATGCATTTGTTGTGCCATAGATTTTATATGTAAAGTTAGGAGCCAGCCAGCAGTAGGGGTTTTATGAGCCATGGTTTCTATGTTTGTTTATATATTATTCAGTCAACAGCTTTTTGAATGGAATTCAGTGATGTTGTAGACTGTAAAGAAACCTTGTTAATATCCTTTAGTTGCACATCCCTGATTACACAAGTGTTACTACACTGGTTTGTTCTATTTATTATAGTAAATATAAAAAAGTGCATGATGAAAAATGTCACCAACAGTCAGCAACTTGGTCTGTTGCTCCACATTCCACATTGAGTCATTTGTTTCCTTTATGAATTTGTGTATAACCTTAAAGGACTATTAAACTTTTTTGACTCTTGCTTGCCTGGAGGAAAACGTGTCTCCCTTCTCCAAAGTAAAGGCTGTATCTTTACAGATGCACTGACCTCTGAAGCTGTAGCACACTCAGCCATTTCAAAAGTACATCCCAGTTTATCTCATACTAGTTCAGGTCCCATCGGCTGATCTCCTCATGTAAAAACGAGAGAGAGACCATTGCTAACCTGCTACCCATGGAAGCATGGCAGTTGCCGGTCAGAGGATAAACTGGTGTGTAATTTCAAAAGTACATGCCATTTATCCTCATACTAGGATCAACTACCTTTTCATGTGTGCTTCTATATTATAAGCACAAATGAAACCTATAAAGTGTATTTGTCCTTTAACTAGGGTCAGGATTAAGCTGCTGTGGGGAACACAGACCCAATATACAAATTTTAAAACAAATGGCTATGAAGTGTAGTAATTTTATGTACAGGTTTGGGATCAGTTTTCTCCTATTATGCAATGTTAACTGTTTTACCGTAGCTTCTTTTTAATAAATGTGTATGGGCTTAAAAGGATGAATCATTGACCAAACACTTGTGCTCATCTCTAAACCTCTGTAACATATTTTAATCACACAGAAGATAACTTCTTTGATCATCTCCGCCACACTGATTTAGACGTGTTGCTTGCCATTGACTCGTGTGCTTACACTCCAATCAGAGAGACCCACTGAGCTATGCTTCTGGAGTTTGAAGCCACCTGGTCTAGGGAAAAATTAGCTTTTGAATGATGGACTATTCAAGGTTTTTGGTGCACCTATCAAATTTTAGTGAGGCATTAGTGGCCTTCTCCCTTGTAAGATGTAAAATAGGGGTTAGTCCTGCCTTTAAGTGCTGTCATTATCTATTTCCTATTGATGTGTTTTGTTTTTTTTACTTACATATGTTTGTAAAGCTTATTCCCACATTAACAATATTGAAAATAACTTTTTCTGACCTTAGTACCTTAAGATTAATTTACCGTTTCAAAACAACTAATGAAATATTTAATAGTAGATTTTTTTCATAGTTTCCTAATGGAAACGCTTATAGTAGTGCAGAGGTAATCTGAGAACGTTGGGACGTATTTATCTATAACAAAATGGGAAAATATAGACAGTTCAAAGAGCATTACATGCTTAAAGACACAGAACCTACATACAAAATGCAAATTACAGTAAAGTAAGATATATCAAGAAAATAACTGTAGCATGGTTTTATACATTTTGTCTTCTGGATGGGAACTGTTGTACAAAGCTATTAATTATGTAATGTCTTTATTACTGGACACCATCATTGTGTGTAAAAAAAATAAATTAATTAAGATTGGATTTTGCTGACAGCCACAGCTGATGGGTCACAAACCACATTCTGACAATTTCCATCCAATGCTATAAATGGCGTGAGAGGAGAGTGCCTCTTAAAGGGACATTCCAACTTGTTTAACCCTTGCTTCCTTCCAGGAACTTGTAAATAAACCCGACATGTATAATATATACACGGGGTCTACTTACTGCTGTGTCTCACATGCGAGACACAGCAGTTTTTCCTCTGACAGCCGAAAGTGAGGGTCTCTCGCTGCTAGCTCACATAGAACCCCTCGTTTTTGCATGGGATCAGTAGGGGGGACCTAGCTAAGGTCCCTCCTGCTGAACCCATGCAAAAACGAGGGTCTCTCTCTCTGTGCTAGCAGAGGGAGCCAGTTGCCGACCAGACGGCTGTCTGCTTCCTATGGAGGGATGGGAGCTGTAGGTCAGAGGATAAACTGGTGTGTACTATCAAAAGTACATGCCAGTTTATCCTCATACTAGGGACAACGGACATTTCACTTGTGCTTCTAATATAGAAGAACAAGTGGAAAAAAAAAAACATTTAATGTCCCTTTTAAAGTCTATGCTGCTTCCCCCTTCTCACTAGAGACAATGGCAGTTATGTACAAAGGTTAATTGTGGGGCAAAGTTCTAAAAATGAACCAGTCAGCATGGAAATCAACAGAATGCCTACTGTTGTTATCACTTTTAGCACTTTGCCCCATTCATTACCTTTTATAGATAACCCCCCATTTGTTTCTACAAAATAAAAAAACATTATCCTTTATTAGGGCTTTATCATGAAAGAGGGAATTGCAGATAATTGAGAAGGAATTGCAAAAATTTTAAAAGTTCTCCAATTCTGCTATACTTAAACCTGCTATTGTGGCTTTAATGTTGCAATTCCATCCTTCATGAATGATGCCATATTTAGCTAATTAGACTTTTATTCTTGAACTGCATACAGGCAGTGAAGAGTGGACTCTCTAGCCATCGTAACTTCCGTTGCAGAAATATGTTCTTCTGTTGAACACTTCCTGCATTTAAATACTCTATACAGGATTATGTACATAAACTAGCTTATTGCCTTATTTGTGATTATGTTTACAGTCTTATACGATATCAAAGTAGGGAAATAGCTTATTTATAGAGATGCTCCTCATCTTTATTCAACTTTATAAACTGTATTTCCAATAAAAAAAAATAACTGTACTTTTGTCTTTTGTCACAGAATCCTCATATTCAGAGCCACCAGATGTTCAGCAGCAACTCACTCATTACCAAACTGCCGTCTTGGCAAAAAACAGCAACAACAGCCCTATGCCTCTTCCTGTGGTCAAACTTTCAGCTGAACAAAAGCAAGAAGCAGTCCTCAACTGTGAATTCTGTGAATTTTCTTCTGGTTACATTCAGAGTATTCGGCGTCACTATCGAGACAAACATGGAGGAAAGAAACTCTTCAAGTGCAAAGACTGCTCTTTCTACACATCCTTTAAGTGAGGACTAAACAAAACTTTAACCAGTGAAAGCATGCTAATTCATGTTCACCTAAATGAATGTAAACATTGATTTAACTTGTTCCAAATCTAATTCTACCTAACTTTTTTTCACAGGAGTCTAGATGAGTAGCTATAAGGGGGGGGAATTATATAATATTTCTAAAAAGTTATCAGAAAATGTACTTCCTTTCATAAGTCAGTTCAAAACCTCATTACCAACATATTAACCCATTTCCGACAATTAATGTGCCAGGCATATCACACAAACAATTTATCAACTAGCTTGGCTGCAGTGATGTCATGCAGTGGACAGAGCTTTGAAACCGATCAACAATTGCTTTCTAAGCTCAGCTGGTGTTACTTCAATGTGGCATTCAGCAAACGCCTATCTGGCCCCATGGTGCAATGTGACCACTCTCCGGAACGATCGCATTCACCATGTTGTTGAAAGTCGCAACGCCTTTTTAGAAAATAAAAATTTAAAGAAAAAGGTTTGGAAGTGATGGTCTAAGCTCATAAAATACAAGATGAGTCTACAGAAGAATGTGAGACCAGGAAAGCATGTTTATAAAGGACCAGGATATTCTGCAGTACTGCTTATACTTTATTGGGTAAAAAGAGTGTTTGTGGTTCATATTAATATATGGTAAGAAGAGAAGTTAATGCAATTAAGTCGAGAGGGAATCCTGTTTTTATCAATGTTGTACGCAGGTGATATTGAAAATGTTCATTCTGTTTCAGATCTGCCTTTACTATGCATGTTGAAGCTGGACATTCAACTGTCCATGTGGAAGGACCCAAAGATCTCCGCTGTCCTCTCTGCCTGTATCACACCAAATACAAACATAACATGATAGATCATATTGTCCTGCACAGAGGTAATGCCATTGTTTAGTTGGATCGCTTGTTATTAGACTAATTTAACTTATGTTTTTACAAAATAATTCTGTACAGTGTAAAATGTTCTAGGACACCTAGGCGCCCATACATGATGTATTTGAAGAGATGGTTTGTATCAGGAGAACAAGCGGATGGCCAATCTGTATGATATATCATGATCACATTAGTTGTATTAATGTTTTGTAGAGTGGCTACATTAGTTGACCTTGAAATGTTCTGATTACAGTGTATGTTCTGTTCTGTGGAACTCCTGGAATGTCCACACAATGTAACTGTTGGCTTAAGGCATTAATATAGCAGTTGGCAGTTCTTACCATAGTCTATTTAATAGGATACTCCCTTTTTATTTTATTTATTTATTTACATTGCTAGTAGAAAAAAGTTCATATCCTCCAGCGTTTTGAACGTTCTTACAAGTGAATTGTGAGTTTGCTCTCAGGTAGTATAGATTTTTTTTGTATATTGCCGTGTATATTATATAATTAAATGCACTCTTCTGTTTGGATTTCCTTGGCATGCATAACACAAGATGGAGGATGTAGCATAATTTTTGTTTCAATTATAATTATGTTAAATTGTTGGTGCATCTTCTCTACTAATCTACAGTTATATTTACACTACTAACATGCTGTTATGTTTGATCAAAACGTTATTGAATTTGCTAAATTGTCTTTGTTTTTTTAAATCTACATTTGTTGTGTTTTCAAGATGTAAGCACAAATGATTGTTGGGACTTTATGAAGTTATATTCTCATAACCTCATTTTATGTATTGGCAAAATCACGTTTTTGGGGTGTGTTTATTTTTTTTTTTTTTAATACTGTTATCAAGAAATGCATTTAACTGAAACAGCTGTTTTTGTAAATTTTAATAGCATGCTAAATGTAACCAAATGAATGTTTGATTGAGATATAGAATAGAAAGCTGACCAAATACATGTATTTGAAGTTGCAAATTTGATGGATACGTTCAAAAGATTGGGGTCACCTAGAAATGTTCTTGTTTTCCATGAAAGCATACATCAAGTGAGTTGCAAAATTAGTCAAGACACTGACAAGGTTAGAAATAATGTTTCTTAATTCAAATAATATTTGTTCTTCAAACTTTCCTTTCGTCGATGAATCCTCTATTTGCTGCCTTGCAACCTTGTTGTTCCTACACCAGCTTAATAGAGTTGAGATCCATTAGAGACCAAATACCAGCTGACTGCTTCATCCCTTAATAGATCTTGCATAGTTTGGAGCTGTGTTTTGAGTCATTGTCCTGTTGGAGGAGGAGATTCACTCCAATCAAACGCTGTCCACAAGGAATAGCATGGCATTGCAAAATGCAATGATCGCATTCCTTTTTTAAGATACCATTTACACTGAACAAATCTCCCACTTTACCACCTGGAAAGCAACCCCAGACCATCACAGATGGTGTCAAGCACACCTGCAGCATTTTTCATTTGGTCTTTATCTCATGAATGTTCTCAGTGATGCGGGCACCTCAGGTTTTTGTCATTTTTATTCCCCATCTTCCTCTGTCCAGTGTCCGTGTTGTTTTGCCCATCCTAATCTTTTCTTTTTATTGGTGAGTGAGATATGGATTTTTCTTTGTAACTCTGCCACCATTCCAGAGACGCATCTTCACTGTTGACGTTGAGACCCGTGTTCTGCAGGTACCATTTAATAAAGTTGTCAGGTGCCTGTTTCTCAAATTGACACTCTAATGTAGTTGTGCTTTTCCTCAGTTGTGTGCTGGGACCTACCACTCCTTTCTCTATTCTGGTTTGAGCCAATTTGCACTGTTCTGTGAAAAGAGTAGTACACAGCATTATAATGAAATGTTCAGTTCTTTTAGAACTTCTCACATAGAATAGCCTTCATTTCTCAGAATAATAATAGACTGATGAGTTTCAGAACAAAGTTCCTTGTTTCTGGCCGTTCTACACTGTGATCGAACCCTCAAATGCTGATTCTTTATTATATAAATACAAAAGTACAAAACTATGATTAGTTTGGATTAGCTAACACAACGTGCCATTGGACCACACGATAATGGGCCTCTGTATGTGTAAAATCAGCTGGTTCCACCTACACTACTCATTTACAACATTAACAAGGTCTATACTGTATTTCTGATCCATTTGATTTTTCTTTAAGGACAAAATTAGCTTTTCTGTCAAAAACAAGGACATTTCCAAGTGGCTACCAATGTTTTGAACTGTAGTGTAGTATTGAAGACTATGTTAATTACCTGTTTTATGTCAACTCTTGTACTGTTTTTCTACCACTGTATGCATCGTGGTTCAGTATGGATTAATATTATAAATGCTTGCTTCAGAAAGCAGGCGGAGGTGTTATGGGGGAGGGGATAATGACTAGGCAAGCTCTTTTTTTTTTTTTTTTTACTTGGATAGCATAGTGAAGTTGTTGATAAAGATTCTAGAAGCATTTCAAGACTGATCATTCATTATAAGCAGTGAATGGGTGTGTCGGACGGAGATAATTCACAGATTTTAACTGGCATTAAAGCGTTGACAATGGGTCTTCTTGTTTATTTGTATGAACATAAATGATAGTGCTGGGTAAAAAACAGTTTTGTAGGCATTGCTGACCTACACCTGCTGTGATGCCAGCCCAGCCATTTTGGTTATTTTGGATTGTGGGATATGTAGTTCAGCATTGTGGTGGTCAGCTGTGCCATGATATGTTGACCAAGTTAGCTATTCCCTTTCTTTTGGTAGCAATCCACTTATGGCAATTACCATTTACCTTGTTTAGCCTCTGCACATTTTGTTGTATTGTTCGAAGGGCACTGTAATTATTAGCAGATGGTAGATCAGCTTACAACGTGCAGTGTTCCATCGGGGTCTCCCATGTGTATCTAGCATCTCCTGTGAATAGGGTTGTCAGGCTGGCTGAATGTTTCACTGGAACAACAACTCCTCTATTAAAAAAAGGTTAATGTAGTGAAAATGTTTGTGAAACAAACTTCTCCAAGTGTTTAGTATGATGCATTAATTTAAAGTGAATCCTGTCTTTTCCTTGAATTGAATTAGTATGGCCTTATTTTGTATAGTGAATACCACTAAAGTAATAGAATTAATTTGAAATTCCTTTTAAGCAGATTTGCGTTTAGAAACGACCTATACTTTTTATAAGTTTGCTCAATTAGTATTCAAGACAATTTTTGACCTAAGCAGAACAAAGATTTATATGGTACATCCTGTATAATCCCTCCAATTTCTTATAAACTGTAAGAACATTTAGAATTTTTTTTTTTTTTTTTGGAATGAAAATGTGCCTCGCTGTATGTTCTACTATGTGAAAAAGCATATCTTCACTATAATTAGCATATTGGTAAATATATTTAATGTCTGTTATTGTACAACCAGCTTTAGTTGAATTCTGATTCAAAAAGTCACCCTGGGCCATACCATGGCATGACTGGAGCATTTCTAGTTGTAAGGTGCTAATTGTGTATCAATCACTATGGAAACCAATGTTGCTGCAGAGAGATACACATTTAGCACTTTGATTTTGAGAAATAGCAGTGTTTCTTCACAAACACTAACAATTTACTGAAACATTTCTCCTGTGTTTCTCTTCAAAGACATGGTGATGTGGCATTCTTTTTCTGATGATTCTGAGGTAGGGCTGTGCTGTAAATCGAGCTCTAAGTCATGTGTTGAATTGCTTTCACACCTAGCTTGAAGTTCTTGTGGTGGACTATATGTCGGTTTCAATGCTGCTAAATGTAATGGCTCTGGTTTATTTTCAGAGTTTCCTGTCTCAAACATGACACCTGCATTTTGGTCACACAAAAAAGTATAGCAAGATGCCTCGCAGATGTTTCTTAGTTTTGTTCATGCATTTTTGATAATTTTTAAAATCGTTCCTGAACATAAGGATTCCTTTTGAATGTTATTGTCTATATATATATATATATATATATATATATATATGTGTTGTCATTTCATGTAATACCAGGTTGTATTTTTTTTTTTTTAATACTGTAGAAAAACAATTGTTTTTAAAGTGCATCGCTACAACAATGTAGCATTGTGTAGGTCTTTGGTCGGCCCTAGATGACCATGTGAAGTTCACTATGTCCAATCATTAAGGCAGTTGTAAAGTCTTTTGTATGTCTAGTATAGAGAGCATTTGAAAAAGTCAGCATGTATGTAATCAAAATGATGTGGTAAGGAGAGTAGGGGGGGGGGGGTTGGGACACATACTATGCTGGAGCTTTAGGCATTTTTATTTACCATTTTAACATTTGATTCTTCCAAATCTCTTTCCTAATAATTTCAGATGATTTAAAGTTAGCTAGACAATGTAATAGAGCAGTAGGATATGCTAGCAGAATGCTTAGTTGTAGAGGTATTATGTATCATTTCTAATGAGCACTGGTGAGACCTCACTTGGAGTATTGTATGCAGTACTGGATACTGTATCACCAGAAAATATTATTACTCTGGAGAGAATTCGGAGAAGGGCTAGTAAATTGGTTCATGGATTGCAGGATAACACTTACCAGGAAAGGGTAAAAGGATCTTGTAATGGTGGAAAGACAAGACGGGGAGATATGATAGAAACATTTAAATACATAATGGGAATCAACACAGTAAATGAGGGGAGTATATTTAATAGAAAAAAAACTACCACAACAAGAAGACATAGTCTTAAATTAGAGGGTCAAAGATTTAAAAGTAATATCGGGAAGTATTACTTTCTTGAGAGGGCAGTGGATGCATGAAATAGCCTTTCAGCGGAAGTGATAGAGGTGAAGGAGTTTAAGCATTTGTGTGATGGGCATAAGGCTACCCAGCTATAAGATAAGGCCAGGAACTAATAAAAGTACTTAGAAAATTGGGCAGACTAGATGGGCCTAATGGTTCTTATCTGCCGACAGATTCTATGTTTCTATTTATCCAGCATAGGGGCCACATGTGGACTACAGACAGGAAGTTGGACATAAATGAGTATTGACCTGGTGCATTATCTTTACCTCCCATGTTTTCCCTCTTCCCTGGGTCCAAAACCGTCCCATTAATGTGCTTGATGTGATCTCATCAGAGCCGTCTGTTTTTCTTGTTGATATTGTAGGAATAAAACCTGTTTTGTCTACTGGCTTTCTTGTTTCTCCCATATACAATGCTGTAGGACATTTGACATACATGGTGAGCAACTTTTGGCAGTGCTTTTGTGTGTTCTGTGGGGTTGGCCGACTGGTTTAGCTGAATTCTTGCTTATCTTGGAACCATCATGATACATTTTACAGTAAATGGGATGTAAATGACTTCCTTTTCACTTTTCTTCT
Source organism: Pelodytes ibericus (assembly GCA_036172795.1). Classification (NCBI taxonomy): domain Eukaryota; kingdom Metazoa; phylum Chordata; class Amphibia; order Anura; family Pelodytidae; genus Pelodytes; species Pelodytes ibericus. The sequence goes on from CM069860.1 coordinate 69,985,555, forward strand.
AGAAGAGAGAGTTGTCCCAATAGAAGTCTGCCGCTCCAAGCTATCAAAACAACTGCAGGGGGTCGTATTCAGATGTGATAAATGCACCTTTACTTGCTCCAGTGATGAAAACTTACAGCAACACATAGTGAAGCACAATGAGTTGAGACCCTACAAATGTCAACTCTGCTATTATGAAGCTAAGCAAACGGAGGAGCTAGATGGGCATCTCAAAGAGGAGCATAAGGTATATACAGCTTATTTGTATCTAAATAAATGCTCTGTATTTAGAACAAAATGCCATATTGATATATCCATTTAAAAAAAAAAAGAAAAAACCATGCTTGAGTCTTTTTGTTTTGTTTTTTAAGTAAAGATTGTGATTTCCTGAAATGGAGATTCTGTAAAATTCTCCTATTGTTTGGATTACTGGGGCAGTTTGTAATTTATCAGTAGTGTGAAAGTATGGTAACTTATTTCTGTATATTGCCTAAGTAAGACTTTATTGTGGGATGTTTAATCCTGATAAATTATTGTAGGTGTTACGGAATTTTGAGTTGGTTGGACTTGTGAATTTGGATCAGTTGGAACAAATGAAAGATAAACTGGAGACTTCTAGCAGCGACGAAGAGGAAACTGTACTCAAAACTGAAGGTGTGTGGCTCTTTTTTATTGGGCAATAATCTTCCACTTGTGTTCAGCAGTTTCGAATATTATTTGAATATATTAGCCAATAATTTTGTTAAAACTACAACTATATAGATATCTCTATATAATAATGTTCGTATAGTTTTGTCACCTAGACTGTGCAGGCTGGTAAAAATGTCTCTGGAGGCAATAGTAAAGCCGGTATCTTTTTGAAGAAAAGGTGGCAACCCTTTGTGTTTAAATCATCAGGCATCTACATAAAATGGATCCATCTATATTGCTGGGATCTCTGTAAATTAAGAAAATACAGGAGACTAGTTTAGCACTGTATTTTTTATAAAGCTAGCATGTAACGTTCTCAAACCTATGAATATCACCTGAAATTGGCCATCGAGGTTAAAAAAAAGTTAGTAAGAGGAAATGTGTATATGGAATAAAACTTTCTGGTTGCAGTCCCCAAATTTGACCAGCTATCATACGAACAGCTTGTTATGCTCAAGCACTGTGAGTGGATTGAATAGATTTAGTGGTTAAAGGTAATTAGAAACTTGGAACCTGCCACTAAAATAGATTTGTAAGGGGCACTTTTTTTTTCTTTGTTTAGATACCACGATAAACACCAGTGACAAACTTGCCACCCCAGGAAAACGTTTTCAGTGTGAGTTCTGTGGACGAACCTTTGCACAAGACTCCGAATGGGAACGACATGTGTTACGACACGGCATGTATGTTTTAGAAACACTTATGTTGGTTTTAGAATTACTACTGTGGTCTGTTGTTAGTGATTGGTATCCATATACTTGCTTAATCATACAGTAATTTGGGGGTCATTGCCTAAATAAATAAAACACAAATTAGAGAACATACAATTAGAATCCATATTCACACAAGCTGAAATCCAGTACATAAAGCTTATTTGGTTTTCTAAATCTTTTAATGCAGACTAGTGTATTGCTTTTGGTAAACTACTGAAAACTGTTTATATATTCCAATTTTATTTTATTTACTATATAAAAAGATCAGTATTATGAAATGTTATAGGAAAATAGACCTATTTTAATATGCTTTTTAAGAAGTCCTAAAAAGATGTCAAACATTATCTAGCATGAGCAATGATTTGTAATTATGTTTGTTTGTGTTCTAAAGGCACCCAACCACACCATTAAAATGCCAGGGTTTATACTTTGAATGTAGAGGATAAAAAATTACCACAAATTATCAATATATCGTGTTAGCAGAATTGCAAGCAAATGCATAAACCAAGAGAAAATGTGTATTTAAATCTGGCTGTGATGTGTTCTGTTTATGAAATCACCTTGTGGCTTGAGATACGAATTACAGATTTCCCATTTCAAGTAACTAATTTGCATATTAAGCCTCCGGTGATTTTCTAAACAGGAGAATCCACGCGCACAGTGAAAATACCTTTTTATCAGTTCTTTAACACAATGTATTTTTTTTTTTTTTTATTCTCTACATTTTACAGTATAAACAATGTTTAGATTCTGAGTCCCTTTAAAGTAGATGTAAGATAAATGCAGGTGTCTGCCAGGTGTCCTCTTTGCATGGTGTCATTCCAGCTTTTTATCTGATTATCTTGATATTATGTTGGCCTTTTTCATGGTTTTTTAATACACTGAAAAGTGTCATTATTTATTTATGTATTTATTTATTTTCAGGACTGTAGGTGAGGTAAAGAAAGAAGATGAAGAGATCCAAAAGCCAAAAGACAATGTTGAGGGAAAACCAGAGAGACCTCTTTGTGAGCAAAATGGAAAAGCAAGAGGAAGGACTAATATATGCTTTCCAGCAGACAAGAACCTCTAGTTACAAAATCCCATCTTTTGCAGAGAAAATGGAGACCAAAAAAACAAAACAAAAAACAAGAATAAAACATTTCAGGGGATATAGGGTAGTATGTATTTGAACAATAACTGACTTGGAGAAATCTACAGAAAAAGCTGCTTTTAGGACCTTAACATCTTGTATTTCTTTCCCCAAGCACTGGTACTCATTAGAGTCTGTATAAAGTACAATATTTAATTGAAGAAATTACATCCATGGGTCACTATTCCTCTTATGTTCCTTATGCTTCCTACTAAGTGAGCTTTATTCATTTTGGACTAATGGGAGGCCTCCTGCTTAGCAAAATATTCCTGGCATGGAATCTTTTCTGAAGACAGATCGAATCCTTCAGTACTTGTCAAAGCACCACTTTTGGGACATCTTTATACATTTTAATACAAGCTCACCTTGCTGATACAGCTGCTCTAGAGACAACTACAGACAAGTTACACTTTCTGCTCTTCAGACGGTGGCCACTAGATTCCTAGTACCTCAAAAAATGTTCTAGGGAATGACTTACAAATGTACTACATTTCTTTGTGGTTGAATGTTGAGCAAGATGGTGAACAAATATATTTGAGAAGACTAGACTAGACATCATGCTTGAAACCCCACTGGGCTTTGTCTTAAAAAATACTGTGATTTATTATTATTTTTTCTATATTTTAATTAAAACAAAAAACACAAAGCTGTTTAAAATAGGTTACTGTATGTGAATTGTCACTCTTAACTCCAGGTAAGCGGTCTTTTTGTTTTGTTTTTTATTATTTTTTTTTATTATTTTTTTTAACCTCTTGACCTGTGCAGGCTACTCTCCCATGCATGGTTTCTACACTTTTTGGTCCAACACTAAGCAAAAAAAGTGATGTTTTACCTTTCAAATACGTTCACTTAATAAGTAAATTATACAATTTACATATTGCAAATTTAAAGTGTATTCTTTACTTTGACACATAGTTCCTCACAACACATTGGAACTGTTAACTCACTGATGCGTAAATTATTAATTCAATGTTTGTATTCATGTTTCAGTGATTATACTCCTTTCTCACCCTCACATTGTGTTTCCTTCTCTTTACATATTCATAGACTCTCAGGTTTGTAATCCCTTTTGGTTTGGTTTTCTCTTTCTGAGGAATGCCAAGTACATTTTTAATATTATTTTTAAATGACTCCCTCCAACAAAATAACGTTATGCTATGACAAACTGTTGTAATCCTATACAATAGAATACATTTATAGTTCCATTTTCTCCAGCTCTGCTTCCATTGCACTTTCTTAGGAATTTTCCTTTTTTTTTTTTTTTTTTGTATACTAATATTTTTTTTTTTTTTTTTTTTTTTTTTAGTACTTCCAGTGAAGGTGGTATTCACTTAAAATTTAGCATGAGACTCCTTCTTTTGAGTTGCTGTAATATAACCCCTACCTCATTCCTCTGATATTAGCAGACATTTCAGGTTTATCTTAGTGACAGGTTTGCAAAAAAACTAAAATATAGGGAAGGGTAAGAAATGAGAAATATCAAAGCCTGTTTTTAGCCCAAGCTTCCAAGATGTTTTGTTGAAGTTTATATGTGAAAGACGCACACCATTTTTACTAATACCAACTTTACAATAGACACTTTGTACCAGTTAGGTGGCATGCAAAACACTGAAAATCTTTTTTTTTTTTTTTTGTGTTCTGTTGTGGCTGAAACTTGCAACATATTAATTGACCTTTTTTTCAAGCTCCTTTTGGCGGTGAGTGGCTACCAAAAACAACAAAGGTTGTGATGTGCTTTTTTCACTAGTTTTGTTTTTCAAATAACATGTAAATATTGTAATCCATTGGACTTTGTTTTGCTAACCTGTTAATAAATCTACGGGACCATTATCCTTTTAAGTAGATCTTGCCAGGTGTTTTGTGTTCAAGGGTTTGGAGTTGTTGTTTTTTTTGTTCTGGTGGGGGGGATGGTCTAGGTTTCTAGTATATGATACTAAATGGATTCATATAAACAAAAATAGTGATGATTAAAAAGTGATTAGTAACTAAAAAATATATTTCTTACCATATTATTCTTATAGGTGTACAACGAATTCAAAAAAGCGGTGTATACATCAAGAAATCCCCAGACCATATACAGAATAATATTATCCTGAGAAATGAACCTCAAAATAAATGTGTGTGTGTGTATGTGTATATATATTTATATTTATATATATATATATATATATATATATATATATATATATATATATATAACATGGTGATAGAGATGAGAGCAGAAAAAAAATAGAAATAAAGAGTGGACGTTGCAAAATAAAATAACTACAAACATACTGGTTAAAAATAAAATAAAAACATATTTTAATGCATATAAACCAATAAATAACACACATAATATACTGATTAAAACAGATTTACATTAAAATTCACATTTGCAATAGACTGACTACAAGTGCTGACAAATACTAAAAATGCAGGGAAATAAAAAAAAAAAAAAAAATATATATATATATATATATATATATATATAAATTAAATATAAATATCATAAACACTGCCTTTTGGTTCATTTGCATATCGTGCCACAAGTGGTGCTAAGCAGAAGATTCCACAGACAAATTTACAATACATTTTTCTGCTTATTTAGGCATTTGTTTGAAAATTTGCTAGCACAATGTACACATCATTTTCTATCATTTTTTTTATTCTCTACATTCACAGTAAAAATAATATATAGGTGACACAGTCCCTTCAAGTAACATTGTATCAAATAAAGGATATTGGGGTTTGTTAACTGTATGTGATTTTCTAGAACTTCATATACTAATGGTCAAGGTCTCTAACCTGATTCTCAAAAGTGGTTGAGAAATGTGGACTGAGAAAAAGCCCCAGAAAGCTCATGGTCTCTATGAGGTGAGAATCTAAAATATATGTATTAAAGTCAATACACTCAAGCAGACAACCTCAGAAAACCCAGTCAGTAATGTAACCTCATATCCAGGTAATTTATAGAACAAGAAGAAACAAAATTTTATTTTACCCTTGACCTAGGCACAGCAAATTGAAAGACTCTCAAACAAACTGCTCTTGCCCACTCAAAATATTTGTATATGCTGATTTATCTGGATTATTATAAAATTGATCTCTCATGGTATGGTATTTGTACAAAGGATATAGTCTACAGAATTCCAATACTGGCAAGACTTTCCCCATTAAGAATATAGTTAGATTCCACTATCCCAAAACAATGCTGATGTTAAGAACTCGCTCACACATTGAAACCTTGTTCACTAGAGACACTTGAAAACTGTCCTGTCGCCTGTGTCAAGTTCAAGGATGGAGAGAAAGCCAGGCTTGGATGAATGAGGACTGAGCTTGAGGCGAATGCCATCTTCAGTTCTCCAAAAAAAAAAAAAAAAACTCCAGTGAGAAGGGGCTTTTCTTTTGTCATCAATGTTTTTTTTTTAAGTAAATCTCTGCTATGCAATAGTCAGTCCAGAACACATCTATTCATTCCTTGGTGATCTAAGCAAACTTCAGGGACTTATGTATTGTGCTCACATGATCATTGACTCCACCTACCCAACATGCTTCACCTATTGCTTTCTCATGAATGAATCGCCCCAGAGAAAGTGATAGGCAAAATGTGTTGCACACAGCTGTCATTTTATGGAGGCAATAGCTTTGTATTTTTTTTTATTTTTATTATAGACCAAATGGCAAACCAAGCTATCCAGGGGCCTTTTGGAAGACCCTCCTGCCCAATAGGCTTCTTACAAGAGTTTGGTGTAAATATAAAACAAGAGCATGCCCAAGTCCTTGTGACATCCGGAGTGATGTCAATTCAGTCCAAAGTTCAGAATGGAGAGCTTGGGCGTCCACGTATACAAACGCTTAGTGTGCAGCCAAAATCGAGAGTAGTGCAACACTTCCGGGACTGTGTGGCGTATGGAAGCCTCTCAGGAGGTGCTTGTTTTCCTGTGTGTTTGGTGAGACGCTGCTCAATTCCTCAGGGAACTTACAATAGACCTTCTTATAGATCAAATTTGGCAGTGGTAAATTCCTATTTTTGAGATAAAGTCAAACCTGGGTGCCGAAGTTGACTTAGTCTCAAAATTAAAGTCTACCTCTTTGAGCTATTCTCAAATTTTAGTGATTAGACTTAAAAGATGTCAGATGTGGTCAGTGGGTACAATTGTAGTATTTTCAATGGTGATGGCAAAGTCAGGTGCAGGGACGTAGCGCGAGGGAGTTAAGCTGATGATTTTAGAAAGATTAGTTTTTAGGTAGCAATCAGACATCAGGTGGAGATAACAGACAGACCACAACACTTGACACAACGGAGTGAAGTCAGTGGAGGATCGGTAGATCTCGGAGTCATCTGCTTACAGGTGATATTGGAAGCCAAAAGAGCTTATACATGTTCCTAGAGAGTAGGTGTACAGGGGAAACGGGACCGAATCTTTTGAATACCATCAGAGCGGAACGTGTGGCCATGTTTCTCCAGCAAGGATCATGGTGAATATTCCTTTATCCAAAAGAGAGCCATGCCACCTATGCCGATCAAGGTGGTCTCCTTCTAAGAGGATTAGTATGGAGAAGTGACCTTTAGCGGATAATAAGTCATGTGAAATTCTAGTCAGGGTTTTATCAGTAGAGTGTAAGGGTCTAAAGCCAGATTGAAAAGGATCAAGTAGGTCATTAGCAGTCAGAGTCAGCAGTTGTGAGTGCACAGTTTTCTCCAATAACTTGGACACAAAGGAAGAAGAGATATAAGACAGCAGGTAGATAGAAGTTTGGGATCTAGGGAAGATTGTTTTCTTTCTTGTTTTTTTTGTAAATCCGTTTTTATTGGTTTTATATGTAAATAAAAAAGAAAGGTAGGGAAGGGGGGTGTTAATGGCATATGATCTAATACAAATATGCCTGACACATAGGCCAATGACAATAAATATAGAAAGGGGGTGGAGAATCAAGTCCCTGTTACCCTGGTACAGGTTTGGACATGCTTGAATTTTGATGGTTCTATTCCAGACAATTGAGAGTGGTTGATGAGCTGGGCCCAAAAGATGGGATAGAGAGCATGTAAAGTGAGATGGGATGGGGTCTAGCACACATGTAGCAGATTGTGTGCCTCGTTTCAGGTATAGAGGAGAAGATATCAGAGGGTTTTTGAGGGAGGGGAACAAGCCAAAAGGTGGTTGCGGCAGGTAAAACTACCCAATAGCGTACTATTCCTCCTCTGCCGCTGTGGTCTCACAACCTTTGTGAGAGGCCACTGTTCTTTAATGCAGATTTTGAAGACCAGATGCATGGATCAACATTTATTAAACTGAGGGCCTTTTAGCTTTAAGAGGAATGACATTTCTACAGATTTGAGCACACTTTCATAAAAACAATTTTGTTTTTTTCACTGTGGGTTATCAAGAGCGCATTTCCACATTTTTATTTGAATAGAAAGAAAATCCTTCCGTCCATGAATTTATATTTTATTTTTCAATGTAATCCCTCTTGAGCTGAGCATACTTCTACAAACGATGTTGCAACATTTTTGGGCCTTCCAATAAAAAACCTGTTTCTTAACTGTCCAGACATGCATGAAAAATTTCTTGACTGTCCAGCCGCTTCCTTCATTTATTTTTCTAAACATAATCCTCACAAGTTATCCTTCAAATATGGGAATAGGAAGCAGTAGGTGGGTGCAAGTTCCAATAAATATCAGTCAAGCAATATGAAACCAGCTGCACAACATTCACTTTGCTCCATATTCTACAAATGTGTAAAAAACAGCTCATATAAAATTCCCTTTCAATAAGAAAATATTGTTATAAGACACTTGAAATTTGGCATTTGCACACAAAATATTGTCACTGCAGTAATATAAACCAATTAGAATTAGGACTTATTCATCGCCCCTTGCACGTTTGACATAAAATCGTTTGGCCTCTGTCTCCATGTGATGCCTGCTTTTATACAGGTGTACCTAAACTATTGTATCCAAAGATGGGGACTTAACATGTCTGTTCAGTTCCTCTGAATGAATAACCTTTAAAAACATCATTAAAAAATGATTGGAGGATAGCTGTGGACTCCCCAAAAGATAGGAATTATGATAATTATTACAAATGGAAAGGAAGTTGTTGTAAAATATAATAATGTACCAATTTAGATATACATAAGTCCAATTAAGCTTTCCAAATAATATTTATATTGGATCATAGAGAAAATAAACTAAAACTATTGTCAGGGTTCTACACTGACCTTCTGACTCATGCATTTAAAAGTTGTCATTTATGTGCTTATGTGCCTCCCTACCTTACTTTGCTTATTTTTCTTCCCCTCTGTTTGCTGTCAGATGGGCTTGTTACCTTGTTAAATAACTGCAGTGGATCGCAAACAGCTATTTTGCATTGAAGTTGGATGCCTGACTTCTGAGAGCTGTTGATCTGTTCTTGATCCTTTGCTTAAAGCTCATTTGAATTGTGACCCTGTCCAGGAACTGGGAAACTGAACCTGGACGGCTCAACTAGCCTGGCGGATGTTTTTCGGCATTTCTCCTGAGACCCTCTGGCTACAGCAAGATTTCTTTAGCTAAGTTGCTCCCTTAAAGTCTCTCCTGCTCATTCCTCGCCCTCTCTAGGGTGTTTCTCCTGTTTGTCTACCCTTCTCAGACCTCACCCTCTCTCAGGTGTTTCTGTTTAGCCACCCTTCTCAGACCTCACCCTCTCTTGAGTGTTCCTGTTTAGCTACCTTTCTCAGACCTGACCATCTCTCAGGCGTTCCTGTTTAGCTACCTTTCTCAGACCTCACCCTCTTTAAGGTGATCCTGTTTAGCTACCTTTCTCAGACCTCACCCTCTCTTGGGCGTTCCTGTTTAGCTACCTTTCTCAGACCTCACCTCTCTCGGTTGTTCCTGTTTAACTACCTTTCTCAGACCTCACCCTCTCTTGGGTTCTCCTGTTAGCTACGTTTCTCAGACCTCACTCTCTGTTGGGTGTTCCTGTTTAGCTACCCTTACCTCAGGCCTCACCCTTACCTCAGGCCTCACTCCTTGTTTAACTCCCTCTACCCCTACTTCTGCTTTGTCTACAGTCCATTCTATAACTTTTTGTTCATACTGCAGTTCCTACTCAAACCCTTTTCCTATTCTGCAGTTCTTTGCTAACGTTCCCTTTTGTCTCTGCTTCAGTCCTTATTCCAATCCCCATCTCTTTGGTTCTTTATCTGTTCTCAACCTGCACAGTAAATAACATACAACCAGACACCTCCATTATAGCTGCACTGAAACGCCTACCTGACCTGGTAAAGGTCCTGGCAACTATGGTATACTAATGACACATATAGAGAGAAGGCTTAATGCAATGACATATGAGAAATACCCGAAACAGAATGTGTAACTGCTGTTTTAGTTGATCTCCCCTGGATTGCTAATCAATTGGATGTCAAGCTGTAAGGCCCACTAAGAAGAAGCAGTATAGGAAGCATACTCTCTTTTTGTGTACACTCTTAAGGTTTAATGACCTGGAAATCAATCATTCAATTTCATGTTTACATAAAAATACTTTGGTCTACTTTTAAAATGTCATATATATATATATATATATATATATATATATTATATCAGGATATGAGTAGATGTCCACCAACATAATATAATAAGTAGTCATTGAGCTAATATAAGGAGCAATAATAATGGTTTCTTGGAAAAGCATGGTTTCTTTTTATACTTTCAGTATGAAGCTATTGTCTGTCCATAGTGCGTTGGACTACCTTCTTGGTGCCACTGAATAGTAACTTTATATTCAACATTGACTTCCTTGAATTTGCCTGCTGCAAGAGAATACACTAATTCCTTTGTGAGGAGTGCACTGTTTTTCCATGCATTAGTCACAAATCAAGATGGGTTCTGCTTGTTTTTTTGGAGGTTGTCCAAGCTGTAATGCTAGCTGAACTCTCTAGCTAATGAACATGTTGTGAGGACTTTGCCTTACCTTGGAAAGATTCCAATAAACTATTATTGAGTCTCAATGGAGATACCTACTTTCACGGCGAGACAATTAGATTTTTACTTCTTACTCTTTTAGAAGGCAGCCTAGAGATTACCTGCAACATTTCCAAAGGAAATAACCAATGCTAAAGACCTTTTGACATGATAGAATTTTTAGAAACGTTCTCATTAATCAATATCTTTAGTACCTATATGCGCAGGATGCCACACTGCACTTAGTGAAGTTTAGAAAGATCCTGGGAAAGCCTCTGTCAATATCAAATTATCTTGTCTCTGTACCTTATCTTACAGCATATCTATCTTGCATGTCTGTGTATCTACCTATCATGGTATCAGGTGGGCTGATGAAGTGGCACCAAGGGCAATACATTGTTATTACCCCCCCAGGACAACAGTTGCCTGTCCTCTCCTGATGGCAATGAAGGTTATGCTTTCAGGGACATTATAACCTGAATGGGTTTTATGTTAATAACAAAAATGAATAAAATATCAATAAGGTAGAAATGATGTTAACAGAACTGTGCCTAGATAATACATTTAGTAAATGCTGTCTGTCATTTTCATTACCTTGTGACAGTATATGCAAACTATGCTCTACTGTCCATAGAGTGCCACAAGATAATGTCAGATCATCTTGTGGCACTATATGAGATAATGCACCTCCTGGAGAGTGTAGCATATTTCCTTCCTGCCAAAGAACTGTTCTAGTCACATCACAAGCTCTAATGAGGATGTACAGACTATAATAACCTGTATGATGGAATTTATATGCTCAGAGAGAACCTACGGGTTTTACTTTTGTAGTTGCTTGTGTCATTACAGAAAATATATTTACATTAGAACTATTTTTATTTAAATACAATAGTAAACCTTCACACTAGTTTTTTTTTTTATTCATAATCTTTATTTTGCTTTTATCAAAAATACAAATATTCATAATACATACAATAACCAACAATACCGGTAACAGTCACATCTCTAGTCCTACCTTCACACTAGTTAAGCCAAACAGTTCTTGCCTGACCTTGAATTAATTGTTTCTCCACTGCTATATCCCTAGGGCTTCATTGCTTACTACAGAATTATATTGTACAGTTTCAGGAATGACTGGGAATTTGTTTCTATAGGTGTGTAACTATACATTTTTATTTATTGTTTTACTTTCTTTCCCCTAAATATTATTTACTGAGTTTAAATGTTTTTTTGTTTTGTTTTTGTTTTTTAATTTACAGCCTCATGTTTAGGTAACATTCTGTCTGCATTAAACATTCCTTCTTTAGTCTATGGGTATTACCTTTCTGTCATCTCATGTGATTGCCTGATCATGGTGTAGATTTGCATAGTAACATTTTGTCTGATGTTTTGCTCTTTATTCTATTTCACAGTAGCATATCTTTCACATTGGTTTTATCCTATGGTTATGTAGTTCACACTCATACCACACGCACTTGCCTACCTTTTTGTAGGCTATTCTATCTATGTAATGTTTTAGGTCACTGGGTTCCTGTTATAGTTCATTGTGGCCCAATGTATAGTTCACTAATGTAGAAGGTTTGTTGTTGAAGCCACTTTTGCAGAAAGCTTGTTCTCTCCTTCTCACATTCGACCTTCATCTCATATGTGAATGTGCACAGCTGTAACATGAGGAGCCCTGCATACCATACATTTATTACAGGCTAGTTTACCTCTCATTTGAGAATACCACCCTTTGTAGACGTGTACATAAAGCATATATATGTGTATGTGTATATATATTTTTATTTTTATCACGCGTTGGTTGGATACCCCAGCCAGCACGTTGAAACACTGCACTGCCATGGAGGATTTTTTAGGAAGAGCGGGAGCCCTCCTCGAACAAGCAGAGATTTTTCAAGTCTCCGACTCTGAAGCAGCCGGAGCTTTATGGACTGAGACGCAGCTCGACCTCCCTAGCACAGAGACTCTCAAAGATGTATATATTGAAATGTTGAAACTTAAGAAAAGAGAAACAGATTTAGATCTCCACGGACTGTTCCTGTCAGATTATTTCAAAGCCAAAAGAATTCCTAGAGGCTTCAGAGTTAAAAATATACCAACTATTGGCCGCAACAACCCCGACTTTTGCAGAAAGTGGATCGCCGTTCTGAATAAATGCTCAATGGATTTATTGATCTTAGTGATTGAGGAAGTGACCAAAGAACTCACCGAGGTACGTAACAAATTGGTAGATATACAAACAGCGAAAGCAACCACACTAATTTCCACACCAGCCACAGAGATGATGCATAAACTACAGGACGAAATACTTCAGTACAAGAATGAAATTATTAGATTCAAAAGACAAAAAATGATACAAGTGAATAACGATTACCATTATCATAACGTCTATCAATGGCTGGGCGGACGCAATAATGAACAGCAAGGCAGAGGCATGAGGAGAGAACGGATGAGAATTAAAAAACCAACAGTCACTACAATTGACTTATCCTCAGGAGACTCAGCCTCAGATGGGGAAGCTTTGAATCAACTAGACAAACAAGCTACATCTTTTTTAGATCAAACGAAAATTACAGAATGGCCGTCCTTGGGGGTGCTAACCAGAGCACAACGAGATCGTGGAAGAAACCGCACACCAGACGAAGCCAGAAGGGCAAACCACACCCCAGTAAGAGGCAAGCCTCCGATTGCCAAGCATTAGAACCAATTTTCAACCTGTCTGACAGGCCTTTGTCTATAGCAGAAACAAGTCTCCTCTCGAAGGGCCTATCTTTCGTGCCTACCAACCTCTCCAATCATTTTGAACAAGAAGTAGACCTTTATAAATTCAACAGATCGCTAAGATTAAAATAATTTTTTCAACACTCTCCTACACAGGACGTCTCAAGTACTCCTTTTAAACTAAAAAGTCAATTTGACCCATACACCAAGAATATGGCTATTAAAACATACTCACAAATCACTGGGAGACAAATTCGCAAAATTTGTACCAGTCCCTCTGGACAGAAGAACAATTTAACTAAAGAGGAAACTGTTGCACTTCAATCCTTAGCGAAAGATCCCCAGATAGTGATACGTCCAGCTGACAAGGGGGGTGCTATAGTAATACAAAATTACACGGATTATCGCACAGAGATTCTGCGTCAACTACAGGACACCGAGACCTATAGACGGTCACCCATAGATCCGACTAGACAACTTCAACAGAAGATAATGGATCATCTCACTGAAGCCCAAAACCGGCTGCTTATTGATGAACACACATATCAATTCCTACAACAGCAATTCCCCATATGTCCAGTTATGTACACTTTACCGAAGATCCATAAAAATTCCATGCAACCACCAGGTAGACCGATTGTCTCAGCTAAAGGCAGTTTGCTGGAACCAATTACCCAGTGGATTGATTATCATCTCAAAGGCACAGCTCTACAATTATCCACATGCTTAAAAGACACACCTGATTTTCTTTCGCAACTTCTCAAGGTCACGCTTCCAACCACTGAAATTCTGTTGGTTACTATGGATGTCTCGAGCCTGTATACGGTGATACCGCATGAGCAAGGAGTGGAGGCGGTGAGGACACTCCTTGCTCAGTCCACAACCTATACGGGTCCCCCTATTGATTTTTTGTGTCAGATGTTGCATTTATGTCTGTCCAACAATTTTTTTAAATTCGAAAAGAATTACTATATACAGACATCAGGCACTTCAATGGGAGCAGCCATGGCACCCACGTACGCTAACATGTACATGTATGTATACGAAATGCAACATATCATATCGAAATATGCAGAACATATTCTACTATACAAAAGGTTTGTGGACGATATATTTTTATTATGGACATCAACACAAGAAGAACTGCAATTGATGCTTGCAGCCCTAAATCAGGTACCCTCGACTATCAGATTTACTTTGGAATGTGCTACAGATCAGATACATTTTTTGGACGTATTGGTGTATAGAAACCAAGAAAAATTGGGGTACACACTATATAGGAAATCTACTGACCGCAATACCATATTACATGCCAATAGTTTCCATCCGGGAGCCTTAAAGAAAGCACTACCTTTTTCACAGTTTCTCAGGGTTATTCGTAATAACTCTGATCCTATCAACATGAGACGACAATTGGACCAAATGGCCCGAAGATTCTATGACAGGGGTTATCAACACGATGTAGTACAGCGGGCTATAGCAAAAGCCCTTAAACATGAACAGACGAAACAACAACAGATCAAACAACCTTGACTGGTGTTCCCGACTCGATTTCATGTGTCCTCTCCAGCTGTGAAAGACGCTATTACACAAAATTGGAACATTATAGCAGAAGATAAGAATCTACCTAGAATAGTTGATCAACCCCCTATGCTCTGCTATAAAAGAGGCACAAATTTACGAGACAGATTAGTCAGATCTGATCCGAGACACTGCTACACTGACACGAACCAATATCAACGAACAGGCTGCTATCGGTGCCTAGGATGTGTGACCTGCTCCCATATGACATCAGGGACTCAGTTTCCACATCCCCATACAGGACGGCAATACAGGATTAACCACCGTATCACCTGCACAACAGAGTTTGTAATCTACCTTATAACATGCCCGTGCGGCTTATCCTACGTAGGTAAAACGAGCATGACCCTACGTGATCGGATTAGGGGACACAGATCGTCCATACGTACAGCATATCGAGACAAGGTCACTGACAAACCCGTTGCAAAACACTTTTTTGAGAAGCGACACTCTTTAGCGCAATTACGATTCATTGCGATTGACCACATACCTCCCCTATCGAGAGGTGGTGACAGAGCAAAACTGCTCCTACAACGTGAATGCAAATGGATCTTTACACTGGACACAGTATCGCCTCGAGGTTTGAATGAACAATTGCTGTTTAATTCCTTTTTGCCATCTAGACTTTAAGCTGTGTCTCCACCTACACAGCTGCGACCCAGGATTTCCCGACCTTGATTTTTTGATGTACCAACGCTACAGATCCGCGGAGATGTCTATGGGGCCCGGCCCTCTTTTTGGCGGACTTCAACTACTTTAGTCATAGTAATCTGTGTTTTGAAATTTTTGGTTGCACAGTATTGTTTCTATTTTGGTCTCGTGTGCGTCTTGTTTTTTGTATTTGTATGTGTTGTGTTTGTGGACCAGGATGTTCTCTTCTGAGTTCTGTCTGCTTGTAAGGATCATTTCTATATGTTTTGTTATTGGTTATTTAGATGTGTGTGTATGCTTGGTCTCACTTGTGTAGATTCGAGCACATGTAAGGGGACCCATATCAGTTTAACCTTGTCACCCTAGCGATCTTCAGCACTGGGGCGCATTATCTATCCTCATTGCACGTACACTCTCTTATCTGGTCACTCACTATTTAATGGCTTCGAACACTATGACCCGCTTTCTATTTTTAGACAAGTATAGTCACACTGTATTCCCATTTCTGTTGGGACACAATTACCCTTGGATTTAGTTGCCTATCGGTACTTTGGGTTCTTGTTATGAAGCTGTGTTCCCCGCGGCAGGACCTTCTTTTGATAAGTCTGCCTCGTCTCAGAGACACATTATGGTGTATATACTAGCGTCTACTCGGTTGCTAGGTTACTGGGCAATTCACGTGACACGCACTATGACACGCAAGCCGTCTGGCTTCTCCTATACCCGGAAGTAGTTACTTCCTCTCCACTATGGGCGTAAGGAGCGGGTTTCTTCAGCTGCGGCTGGTAAGTGTTTGATTTTAGGCGTATTTATAGTCTTGTTATAGATCGTATGTGACACTTGATAAAAGGCTTGCTAGCCTGAAACGTCGTTTCTGCACACCGCTGTTATTAAAAGGTGAAATTCAAAAGACCTGTGAGTGCATCCTCAATTTTTACTTTTGGATTTGTATATATATATATATATATATATATCTATATATATATATATAAAAACACACATACATTCACATATATATATATATATATATATTCACATATACACTATATAGACAAAACTATTGTGACACACCACTTAATTATGGAATTCAGGTGTTTCAATCAGACCCATTTGCATTGATGTATGAAATCAAGCACCTAGCCATGCCCTCTACATTTCCAAACCTTTGTAAAAGCGTGGTACTGTGATATGATGCCACCTTTGCCATAAATCAGTTCATGAAATTTCATCCCTGCACGATAATCCACAGTCAACTATAAGTGGTATTATTTGAAAGGAAGGGAAATACCATGTTACAGAGCGGGGTCACCGAGTGCTGAGGTGCATGGTGCATTAAAGTCACCAACTCTGATTCCATAGATGAAGTTCCAAACTTCCACTGGAATTAATATCAGCACAAAAACTGTGCGGCAGGAGCTTCGTGGAATGAGTTTCCACGAATGAGCACCTGCATGCAAGCCTCACATCACCAAGTACAATGCCAAGCGTCAGATTGAGGGGTGTAAAGCACGCCTGGGACTGTTTTTCAGGGGTTGGTCTATGTTCCTTATTTCCAGTGGAACAAAATCTTGATGCTTCAGCATAACAAAACATTTTTGACAATGTCTTGTGTCCAATAAATAAATAAATAAATAAATAACACCTCTGTTATCAAGTCTTAATATCCCAAGAGCAATGTTGAACTCCACAAGGGGAGTTCTCTTCAAGCCTCAAGATGTGAAAAAAGAAGTGTAAGAAGTATAAAAAGTTTTCACATATAGCATATAAAAATTACAAGTTCACAAAATGTTTACATTATTCATCATCATTAATACATTCAAAGTAAGATCACAATATCCGTCATCTCAAACCTTTATGGATATACCTTACAAAAAGTGCAATCAAATAATGGCAAGTGTTAATAAGGAATTTCAGTTAAACAATTATAAGTTACTAATCTATTCTGTGTAAAAACAAAACACTTACCCTCTAATATATATACATATATACACACACAATATTGTACAAAGTATTATGGAAATAGTACTAAATCCTAGTAAATATCTTCTCATACTATTATAAGTTAAAATCATTGTGAATCAAAAAAAAATGTAAAAAATGTATATCAAAAATAGTGGACTAAAAAGCATCTAAAAAAAACAAACTGTAGATGCACTTAAATAGATGTTCTTCAACTAGAAATTTAGAGGGATAATCATGTATTTGTCATATAAACTGATATTCATGTATTTTTTTCATGGACCCCTGATAGATGGCCCATCTGATCCTATAGTCCTACAGTTTTTCATTAGAAAAAAATCATTATGGAAACAATTCACCAAAAATATAAAAAAATACTATTTTCAAAAAACTTACTCATAAGCATAAACCAAAACAACTTTCTAGGGTACGGGAGCAGTTGTGCACCAAAAACACTTAAGGGACCTGTGGAATCCGAATCCTAAAGGGAGAAAAAACATTTTGGAAATATACTAAGGGATTATAACATTTATTAAATATTTCAGAGCAACTATTTAAATTCCTTTCAAGAAAGGTGTTAAATCAAAATTCATATTAAGACCTTTTGGGTGTGAGTAATCCAATTTGTGTATCCACCACAATTCTCTTCTCTTAATGGGACAGTCCAGTCCCCAAACTGCAAGGAAAAAAAGGAAATTGACTTTTACTCGTCTCTAGTGTGGGCAGTCCTGGCTTCTTGCAAACTGATGCAATTTCACAGTGTCATCTAGCTGTAGGTATACTATGTTTTAAGCAATGCAAAATGTAAAACATGTATTTTACAGTATTTTGAAAGCATATATTCATATGTATTAATATTTGGAAGATCCATTTTGTGCACCAGACACACCCTTTAAGGAGATTTTCCCTATCACCACCTCTTCTCAATTTTGAAACAGCATTATTAATTTGAATTCACAAATCTGATAGCTTGTGTCTGGCTTCATGGGAATGTAAAGGCACAGGTAACTCTAATTTATTCATCCAAATTTTTGATTTCCATGAAGACACATGCTATAAGATTTGCAATTTAACTTATTGATACTGCTCCAAAATTGAGAAGAGATGGTTATTCTTGGTTGAGATGGTCTCACAGTTATTCCTTTTTTGACCCTGCTCACAACGAGAAACTAGAACATCTTTTCCCAAGTACTCTGTCATAAATCTTTTCAGGTACCAATATCATCTTTTTAGTGTCTTCAGGCACAAACATCACATGAAGGGTTCACAAACTGGTACATTAAGACAGAAGATTAGAGGGTGTGAGGCAAAGCTAATCCATACAAGTGATTAATATCCCATTCCTGAATGACTCCTGGGACTTTCCAGAAGCAAGGTCAAATTGAGCCTTACTATTTTTTTATCTTCTTGACAATCACCACATCTATTACTGTGTCCTCCTCTAAATGATAGCATTTAGTAAAAATGTTTTAAGATGGTCCTCAGAAATCATCAACAGTACAGTTATGAGGTGCCGTCGCATGACTTAAGGTAATTAGATATGTCCTATCAAACTGGAAAATCTGCACAGTGGACTAGCTGTGATCATAGGGGGACATAATAAAATGCCATGGTATGTTTATCTCTATTTTCTTGTTGTTTGTGTCATTTTGAATATCCTGAATACTATATATTTAAAAAACAACAGTGTGCAAGATTATACTAAGTTAAATAAGTGCAAAGAAATGTTGTTTACTTACTAAAAAGTGATTAACTGACAAGTGAACAGTACACCTCCCAACTTCGGCACACAGAAAACCGGGACATGGGGAAATGAAAAACTACATTGTGGGGACTTTCACACTGAGAGCGGCAGAGATGGGAGGTGTGGAGCTACAAAAATCAGACATTAGTCGTTTTTGAAAACTGTTCCATGAATTATGAGTGACTATTTTTTTAGGTAAATGTGTCATCCACTAAAATAGGGATTGTCTGACTTTTCACATATGGACCGACTTCTGAGGGGAGATCAGGCATTAATGGATATTCGTTTATAATGTGATTAATGTGTAAGTTTAGTCCTGCCTTTTGAGTATTGAGTCCCGCCTATTCTCAGTTGAGCTTGTGTTATACACATAGTGCAATGTGGAACTGACACTTTTTGCCTGTGAAAACATTATTCTAAAATCAAAATATGGCCAATTTGTGGTAAAAAAAATTTAAACTTTGAGTTTAAACCAGAAATCAGTGTTTTAAAACCTAATTTTTCCTATCTTGAGTGATTTAATCAATTTGTCTTGTTATAAAGTACAGGAAGGATTACTATAAAAAGCTTGGCACTCAAATACATTAATTATCTAGTCGTACCAACAAAGGAAAATACCCCAGTGATCAAAGATTATCTTCAATTAAGTAAGACAGGTATTGAGCCAGAATAAAAAGGAGTTTAGACTTCTAATGAAAGGTGTAAGCCTTTGCTCTACTATACAAACAACAAAAGGTATCACCAACTCCAATCAAATTGCTATACTAGTACAATACCTGATGTGGACAAGCATTGTGATTGAAAATTTGCCTTGACACATCTGTAAGTAGTGGAAAAGATTATTATAGGGATTTTCTTTGAAAGATTTTGTAATTCCAACCAAGCGGTAATTTAAAAAAGAAATGGTAGAAGTCTTATTCAGACACACACTGAGAAAATACAGAAAATAGAAGCAATCCATTGTCCAGGCCTTAAAATAATCAGGCTGCAAAACAAGACACATCTTGGCCTTCTACTTCAGTTTGAGTGATCCTTGTATTTATTACATTTGATTATATATATATATATTTATATATTACAAATTGACATTTGACATGTAAATGTTGATGCCTTTAGTCTAAGTTTGAATTTTGTACCAGCAAGCAAATCTATTAATAATTTAATGAAAACGTGAATATAATATAATCATTGTTATAAAGTCAAGGCCTCTCCTTATGTAAGAGTTAAATTGTGGCCAGGAAGCAAAGCAAACAAATGGGTAACATCCCACTGACCTTTGCCAGGTATTGAATTGTGCCTTGATGTTTGAGATAATAAACCCTCATTGTTCCATGACTATTCAGTTGAGCATTGTTGGAATGTAAAGTACAAGAATGTAAGTTCCTCCTGTTTCTCAGGTTGCTATTTTGTTGCATCTGTAGTCAAGCTAAGTACACCTTCATTACAGCATGGAACTTCAAAATGGGCACTAAAGACTAAGTATAAAGGATTGTTGTGTGAAATACTTGTGTAAATGTAAGAAAACTTGCATGTTTTGCTGTTAATGCTTTCAGATGAATTTCATTTTAATGAAACACAAACCCACAATGTACACATGCTAAAAGCAATGTGAGAAAAAATGTGCTTGGCTAATTTACTTTTATGTGTTAGATAATACAAAATGACTTAAATCAGTCATAAGTGTTTTTTTTTTTTTTACTGCGTTCTTGAAAAAAATGCATTCTCAGAAAAAAAAATGGGTTGACTCAGGTCACTCTGGTGTTCAACACTAAAATGGTGGATGAATTTGGATCAAATCGGTGGCACATCGGTACCAGAATTGCAAGCTACTCAGGTAGCTCTGATGTGCCTCAAATATGCCCACTATTTTGACATCACAGCCAATTCAATGACGATATCTCCAGACACCGAATGCAACGATACAAAGTGGTAGCCTCGGTTGTTCCCATAAAGGTCCTCAATAATTGAAACATTACTGCTCTGACCAGCTCTTAAATGTCCATCTAATTCTCAGGTGTCTCATTTGTGACTGGCTTGAAATTCAGTATTCAGTTATTGCTTCTCAGCTGCTCTTGTTTGAACCAGATAGGAGGATAATCTTGTATATATATGTATATATATATATATATATATATATATATATATATATATATATATATATAATTGTTGTCTTATACAAGACTATCCTCCGATCAGTACCTACTATTTTACGTTTAATAGCTATTTTCTGTTCTTTGGTCATACTAAGCTACTCCAAATTAAGTAGTACAGAGGCTATATATATATATATATATATATATATATATATATATATATTGTATGTTATAAATTATTTTGGGGAATATTGAAAAACTAACTGCAATAAGACTATATTCCTCTCCAGCCTCTTTCCTACTTAATTTAGAGTGGCCTAGTATGACCAAAGAACACAGAACAGCTATTTTACATATAATAGTAGGTACTTAACTTGCTATTGCCATAAGATGGAAATCTACAGCCACTTAAAAACCAAGTACCCACCCAATATAAGATGGAAAAGGACATTGTTAAACAAAGTAGTTGTAGTAATTATAAAATGGACAGAAGCCCTTTCAGGTCCTGTCTGCATCAAAAAGCACCATTAATATACAGCATAGTTGCAGTGAATACACACAATCTGCAGGGGTTATTTTCATTGCAGTGTTGTTACCACTTAGAGAGAACTTTATAGAATGAGCACTGACAAAGCTAGAGCTGCATGCAGGAAACTAACTGGTGCTAATGAAAAGTGGACCCTCCCTTTGTATTAAAGGTTAAACATATTTTAGCAGTGTTTAGGATGTCCCAAAAACAGAAATAATAATAAAAATTAATAATGATTAATGAGAGGCCATTTAGGTTCAAAATAGAGCAAATAGAAAAATAGAGAAAAAGATAAATATGCCCATCAACAAAAGTCCAAAATTGAGAAAAAAATTTAACATAAAACATATATCAAAAAGGAATAGTCAAGAAAATACATAATAAAAAATAAGCAAAAATTAAAAAAAAAAAAAGAGACATGAACCATTCCTAGAGAGGAACAATTCACAAGAAACATCACACCCAAAACACAAAGAATATAGTAAAGGGTGCGAAAAAAGGCTGGGGAAAAAAGATACATTGAAAAATAAAATAACAGGCTATAATAAAAATTAAAAATATATTCAAAATGATGTATGGAAAAATGACAGCACAAGGAAGTAGGTATTTAGACACCTACTTACCGAAAAAGTAGGGAGTAGTGTAGCAATGGGTTGGGGTAACAGGAACCCAGTAATGAAAAGAGAGCACAAGACCATGAGTATAGTCCAGGTGGATCAAGGGATATGATGTGGCAAGGGCATATAGAATACATGGCATAACATCATAACCAATACATAATAATCTCAAAGTAAAAGCCAATCGCCTGTTACCAACCCAAGCTCAAGATCCATGCCATGCCTTTGAGTCTGGTTACAAAAATTATTTTGACTTCTATTCCTCATTTTAACCTTTTGGTTGCAGATAGTCCGGTCTACATATCCATGTGGTTTCTTTTTTACTCTGTTACCTTATGTCCGAAGGGGAGGGACAGCATTAATTACCTGAATCCATACTTGATTTAAGTTGTGGCTGTGTTCTTTTAAATGTACTTCTAATAAAAGTCTTGCATTTACCGACCCTCACCTTGATCGGTCTTGTAGTTTCCCCAATATATATTAGGACACATGGATATTTAAGTAGGTATACAACAAAAGATAATTTACATGTAAAACAGTAATTTATGTTAAATGATCTGCCTGTATGAGGGTGCATGAATTTGTCCCTCTTTCTCTCCCAGACTCTACCTGGAACCACATCCATTCTCACCATGCTCTACTTCAAGACCTGACTGTTTCATACAAATCCCTGAGACTCTACCTGGAACCACATCCATTCTCACCATGCTCGACTTCAAGACCTGACTGACTGTTTCATACATATCCCTGAGACTCTACCTGGAACCACATCCATTCTCACCATGCTCTACTTCAAGACCTGACTGACTGTTTCATACATATCCCTGAGACTCTACCTGGAACCACATCCATTCTCACCATGCTCTACTTCAACACCTGACTGACTGTTTCATACATATCCCTGAGACTCTACCTGGAACCACATCCATTCTCACCATGCTCTACTTCAACACCTGACTGACTGTTTCATACATATCCCTGAGACACTCCCTGGAACCACATCCATTCTCACCTTGCTCTACTTCAACACCTGATTGACTCTTTCATACATATCCCTGAGACTCTACCTGGAACCAAATCCATTCTCACCATGCTCGACTTCAACACCTGACTGACTGTTTCATACATATCCCTGAGACTCTACCTGGAACCACATCCATTCTCACCATGCTCTACTTCAACACCTGACTGACTGTTTCATACATATCCCTGAGACTCTACCTGGAACCACATCCATTGTCACCATGCTCTACTTCAAGACCTGACTGTTTCATACAAATCCCTGAGACTCTACCTGGAACCACATCCATTCTCACCATGCTCTACTTCAAGACCTCACTGTTTCATACATATCCCTGAGACTCTACCTGGAACCACATCCATTGTCACCATGCTCTACTTCAAGACCTGACTGTTTCATACATATCCCTGAGACTCTACCTGGAACCACATCCATTCTCACCATGCTCTACTTCAAGACCTGACTGTTTCATACATATCCCTGAGACTCTACCTGGAACCACATCCATTCTCACCATGCTCTACTTCAACACCTGACTGACTGTTTCATACATATCCCTGAGACTCTACCTGGAACCACATCCATTCTCACCATGCTCTACTTCAACACCTGACTGACTGTTTCATACATATCCCTGAGACTCTACCTGGAACCACATCCATTGTCACCATGCTCTACTTCAAGACCAGACTGTTTCATACAAATCCCTGAGACTCTACCTGGAACCACATCCATTCTCACCATGCTCTACTTCAAGACCTCACTGTTTCATACATATCCCTGAGACTCTACCTGGAACCACATCCATTGTCCCCATGCTCTACTTCAAGACCTGACTGTTTCATACATATCCCTGAGACTCTACTAAAGCTTGATTTCTTTTATAGGTCTAGTTCACCAGATGATGTGCCTTGACCTTTAATCAACCACCCGTCCTTCTTCCCCCTTCTGCACATAATTACTAGCTATATTTTAAGGACCTCACACACATTACTCTCTTTCAGTGTCCAAAGCAGTGGCTGCAGTTTGCAGACTTACAATGCACCTACCTAGTCACCTATTAAGTAACATCTGGTGTCACTCAGTTCTCACACGCTTGCAAGCAGGTACCTCTACCTCCATGTTTTAGTGCGAAAATGTTTTTGCCTGTTTGTAACTCCCTCTTTATACTCTGTACCAAGCGCTACGTAAATTCCTTCCAACTTGTTTAATAATATATGTATTTTTTATCTACTGATAAATGTGTAACTCCATTCTGGACTGGGTCCCCAGGACATAATTGAAAACGAGAGAAATCTCAATGTATTCTTCCTGGTAAAACACTTTATAAATAAATAAATTATACTATTGCAGTGGTTGTAATTTAAGCAAGGAGATGGGCTTTGTTTTTACTATAAAATCTAGTTATGGATTTAATATAAGTATATGACATCATGAAATAATGGTATCTAATGAAAGCCCTTCTTATGCCGATAAAACCGATATATAATTTGTGTGGGTACATTAAAAGAGAAAGAAGAAAATTACAGATAAACACAAACACCACAGACATTTTGAAACAATCCATGAAACCAAGGGTAAGACACAGGCAAAAATTAATGTCATTAACTGGTTGAAGAAAGGGAAGACCGCAGTAGTCTTAATCAAAAAGTCTTAAAGCAGAGTTCACTCAGTGTATACCAACACAACATTTGAAATTGTCTGACTTACATCTTTTTTAAACCTAAATTACTATCATGATAAATGAGAAAACTGAAGCAATTGTCCTTCACCGCCACAGGGGTAAAACAGTGAGAAATGCAAAACAAATGTAAAAATTCTAGTGGCTATCTATAAACAACAATGTTTTCTATTTTTCTATTTCTCATGATTTGCATTTGTCATTGTTTTAACACTGTGGTGGTGATGGACAATTGCATAATTTGTTTGCATGTCTTCTCACTGTTTGTGACCAGCTGTAGTGTTTGTCTCTCTATACATCCCTTATTCAAGCAAGGAAGCATTATCCAAATAGTTGGGTCTCCCCATCATTTTCTATAACATTTCTAATGGCCCCTTGTTGAGTGCATTTTCTGTAGCAGGTTTCAGGTGCAGTTTCACCTGACCCTGATCTCCTCTCAGCAATAAGGGCGCGGCAGGCATTAATATATACAAGAACTCTAAACTGGTTAGAACCAGCTAGGATTGCGACAAAAGTGTGAGAGCAGTTCTGATTACACAGCAGAACAGCACACCTCCCCCAAGTAATCAGCTTGGGGGCTTAAATACCCAAGAGGGCTACACTAATGACATGAGATGTTATAGTTTATGTGAAATTTAAGCTTTTAAATGCATATTTTTTTAAAAATACAATATGCACAGCCAACTCTCTTTTAGGAGTAATTCTTCAGATTTGTCCTTGCACAATGAATACTTAAGTTGGTGAGATGAAATGTTCAACTCACTGCAACGGACCTATACTGGTAGTGAATAGTCCCCACCGGTTCTTGTAGGGTTTCACAACCAGTATTTGACCAAGAGGACAGTAAAAATTTGACTTGTGGGCCAATGTTAAGCCTATGGAAGCATTAGCATGGCTGGTATGTTTTGAAGACTATTTCCTTGCCTTTTTTATATCTTTATATAAATATAGATTAGTGTTTACAAATACAAATATAGTGTGTCTGTTAAACGTTTATACTATATGAGCCAAGGTTACCCTTTGACATAGGGAAGATGTCACCTTCAACAAAAAGATGATATTCTTTAGTGTAAAGGTTAATAAACATGTGGAATTCATTATAGAAAGAGAATACGTTCAGCTCAACTCTCTTGCAGCTCATATTTGGTGACTAGACTCCATTATGACCCCGTAAACCAGTCAAAGAAAGGTAGCAGATGTTTGTATCTTCCTCACAAATCTACCACAGAGGACACATAATTAAACTATAGTTAAATAGTGTGGCCTTGCCGTGTGAAACCTATAATTTTCAGAGGGTTCTCAGGTATGTGTACGTGTCATGTTCATGAAGCTCAATGGTGGCAGGGTGTGAAAATGGAAATAAAGAACCTTGAAGCAGCTGCTCCCAGTTATACACAGTCATGCATACAACCTGTAAAGAGCAGGCCTGTTGTTTCATATACAATCCATGTGTAGTTTTAAACTGGAGAAAATCTGCAGAAAATGCAATGAAATGTTTGAGGAAGCTGTTGGAGGGGCGGGGCTTACGTCAGAAGAAATATTGCAGGATTGTGCCAGAGAAAGACTGGTGGAGAGGGAAAGCAATTGGGAGGAGAATCAGTTTACAGTCATAAGATGAAGAACAGTGACTTAAGGGAAATCTGTGGTGAAGTGAGGGAGCAACTGCAGGAAGGAAAGAGAAACAATGAATCAGCAGGTAGGTAATGGAAGTTTAGTCTCATGGTGAAATATACTAGTAGATAAGGATGAAGAAACAGAAGATTGAACATAATAGAAATTGGAATGGAATATACAAGTCGGCTCATGAGTAGTGTTGAGCAAACCCGGATCGCACTATTCGGGTTCGTACCGGACATTACTGTGTCCATGCCACGAACCGGAACCCGGACATTTCACTGTATGTCCGTGTTGGAGTTCGAGGTTCGACTATAAACCGAAAGTCATTCGGTTTATAGACTTTCGGTTTATAGAATACATGTAATGCTATTGCTATTCTATAAACCGAAAGTCTATAAACCGAACGTCGTTCGGTTTATAGACTTTCGGCTTATAGAATACATGTAATGCTATTGGCTATATATAAACCGAACTAGAGTCCCCATTCATAAGAAATTCTAGTTCGGTTTATAGAAAGCTAATAGTATTACATGTATTCTATAAGCCGAAAGTCTATAAACGAAGGTCGAGGAAATTATATAGGCTTATAGGGAAATATTGTAGTCTCATGTTAAAAGTCTACTCAAACATTGTTCGGGTTTTTGTGTGTGTACCATTAAGCATTTGCACAACTGAGCATGCTCCTCCCCAGGCTTAGTTATAAGAACTCTGGATGTACCGATGTACACTATGAATTGCCCATGTGCGGTAATTGAAAATTGTATTTTATATTGAGAATAGTAAAGGAAACAAAAAGCATACAATACTATTATACTCAATTTATGAAATGACACGATGATAATTTTTCACAAATAGCCTTCTTCATGTCCATGCATGTTTATAGGACTCTTTTAACCCCTTCGCGACCGATGACGGTCCGGGTCCATCATAGGGAAATCTCCCTTCGTGACCGTTGACGGTCCAGGACCGTCATGCAGGTACGATCGCGGTATGCACGCTGGCATACCGCGATCGCGCTAACAAAGACATGGCTGAGTGTCTCGATACCGAGACACTTCAGTCATGTCGGTTGACATCTATAGTCTCTCCCTGCTCCACGGTGATTGTGGGGCAGGGAGAGACTAAATATAGTGTGTCAAGTCTCCCCCTGGTCCCCCCCCCCCCCCCCAGTAACAACCTGCCCCCCCAAAGGATTTTTTTTTTTTATATTTTTTTTTTATATTGTGCTAATCCTAACTCTTGGGTCAAGGTTAGAGTTCATCAAAACCCTAATCCTAGAGTTTGTACTAACCCTAACCATAGGGTTAAGGTTAGAGTTAAATAAAAATAAAAAAATTTAAAAAAATTAAATAAATAAAAAAATTAAAAGTAATAATAATCAATTGTATAAAAATAAGAAGTTATTCCGTAGAGGACCAATGAGATATAATGTCTGTCTGTGGTCCTCTAGGGATATATATATATTTTTTTAAAGACTGCTAGTGGGGCCAGTGCTTTGCATTGGCCCCCAGCAGTAGATAGGGGCCCGCAGCAGCTGGATATATGATCCATGCAGCCGCAGGATAGCAAAAATCGTCGCTTCCTACTATAGACTACATTTCCTATTCTGCTATGGTAGCTTTCGGCTGGCTGAGCATGATAGGAAATGTAGTGACAAGCATTACATAATAAATACACGTTTTAAAGCTGCAATAACCGTATCCTAAATTTTGCCCTGTACTTGCCACATAAACCTAGCAAACCTATACATGTGGGGTACTGCTATACTCAGGGGAAGTTGCTAAACATATATTGGGGTTTTGTTTGGCAATAAAATAGAACAGCCCCTTTAAATTCATACCTAAGTTTCAAAGTATGTGGAAATAAAACACACAAAAAATTACTACGCCAAAACTTGTCAAAGATTGGTGGTAAAATGAGCATGCTGCTCCGTCAATATGGCTATGCCCTCTGCCGGTCTGAGCTTCGGAAGTGAAAGTAACTTCACTTCCGTCGCTCTGAATATGCTACTTGACTGCCCCTAGTGGTAGTTAAGTAGCATTGCAATGGAAAATATTTAAAATACATATTTCATTAATTAAAAACAGGTTATATAGCTATATTAGCCTATAGGGTTAAAATTAAATATTTTTTAGCATAAGGGATAGGGTTAAAATTAAATTAAAGTTAAAAAATATTAAGGGATATAATAAGGATTAGAGTTGGGGTTACATTTAGTGTTAGGGTTAAATTTTGGGTTCGGGTTGGGGTCAAAAGGTCAATATAGAAAAAAAACAAAAAACACTATTTTTGGTTTTTGCCCCATAACTCGCAAAAAAATACCGAAAAATATGGAGAACATTTAGAAACTATTTAGACGGGGTCTTTTTATTTTTTTTTTTCTCTTTTTTAAAATTTTTTATTATGAAAATACAAAAAACATACCAAACATATAAGATTCGTATACAAGTGTGGTACACACAAATAAATACTTTTACATACGGTATAAGTGGATTGTCCATGCCTGATTACTTATTGAATTGTCAGCGCTCATAGTTAATAAGTCCATTCGGGCCAACCAATTTATCTGAAGCAAGCACCCCAATCCTACCAGGCATAACAATCCTGCCAACCCTGTGCCATCCACCAATACAGTCGAAACACCATAAACGTTACAATCACGAATCAACATTAATAAGACAAAACAAATCGCACCGGAGAGCCTGTTCTCACCACATCACCGAACCATCCCTACTAGATCTTTGTCTTTCAAACTGTTCCTTCCCTTGGATACCTATGCATCCAGTTAGACCAGGTCTCAGCAAAGCTTTCGGTCATCCCATTTGCATAGGCGTACCCTTTTTCCATAAGACATTGCATTTGTAGTTGGTTAATAACATTTTCTATGTGTATTATTCCTTGTTGGCGCCAATTTCTAGCAATGCTGATTTTCATTGCAAGAAATGCCTGTATACTAAAATTCCTGTCCCTATATGGGACAAAATCCAAATCTAGATGTAGAAGTGCCCTTTCTATAGATGGTGGAATTATCGTATTCGACACACTTGACAATATACCAAAAAGCTCTCTCCATGTCTGTGCTATCCCATCACATGACCACCACACATGTATATAAGATCCTTGTTCCCTACCACACCTCCAACATTGATCTGATATGTTGGGAGTAAATCTATACAACCTTGTTGGTACTAGGTACCATCGGAACATTATTTTATAATGGAGCTCAACCATATTCAGGCAGTGAGTAATCCTGGTTATATTTATCAGACTATCAAACCATAGGTCGTGTTTGATCTCAGTATCCAGCTCTTTTTCCCAGCTATTTAAAGCAACGATGTTCAGAGGGGAGTCTAGTAGTTCAAGGAGGTCATATATCTTCCTGAGTGCTTTTTTCCCCATCTTGTTATTAAACATCTCCATAATCCTCTCTGGTACAGTGTCCTCTTTACAGGAGAAATTTGGGGTTTTTATATATCTCCCTATCCTATGCACCTTGTATGCTTCTTTACTCAATAGGTTGAAATCCAGGGCCAATTGCTCAAAGGATTTAAGTTTATCCCCCACCAGTAGGTCTACTATCTTTTTTTCCCTATACTGTTTCCACTCTCTCAAGCTTATATTTGAGATATTACTTTGTAGAATCTCAAGTGGAGCACTTTTGACTATTTTATCTTTAAAGCCAATCCTTTTTTTAGCTGTGTCCAGAATTCCATACAACTCTTTATAGTTGTTGGCCAATAACAGAATTTCAATGCTTCTATTCTATCTTGATGTAACCATAATACACATGACAGATTATTAATCCCAATTATAGTCTGCTCAATATAATACCAATCCTGACATCTATTTTCCATATCCTGTAATTTCAACAAGTGAATAAATATGTTGGCCTGTGCGTATCTCTCCAGACAAGGAGCCCCCAATCCTCCCCTTTTTCGATTAGCACATAAGACACGTCTCGCGATTCTCGGCTTCTTCCCAGCCCAAATAAAATCCAACAACTTAAGCTGGAAAGAATTTGTCCAACTAATCGGTAATCTAACGGGGATCATCCTGAGCAAGTACAACCATTTTGGGATTATGTATGCTCTCACTATGTTCATTCTCCCCATCCAGGAAACAAATAGACCCTTCCATTCCATCATCTTTTGGACAAACTCTTTCTGGAGCACTGAATAGTTCATATTAATTATTAAGTCAATGTTTTTTGGGATCATAATTCCTAAATAATTAAGGCCTCCCTTAGTCCATTGAAATTCATATGACGCTTCCAAGGCCTCTCTCTCTTCTTTTGGAATAGCAATGGGCATTGCCTGAGTTTTATTTGTGTTTAATTTATAATTAGAGAATCTAGAAAACGTCCCTATTTCCTGCAGTAATGCGGCCAGGGAATCAACGGGATCATAAAGTGACACAAATACATCATCTGCATAAAGGCTAAGCTTACTCTCTATGTCTCCTATCTTAACTCCCTTTATGTCGGGGTTCTGACGTATCCGATTAGCTAGGGGCTCTAATGTAAGTACATACAGTAAAGGCGCCAGTGGGCACCCCTGTCTAGTCCCATTACCTATCGTAAACCAGCCAGAACTAATTCCCTGTCCGATTACCCTCACGCTCGGGGACTTATATAAGGCCATGACAGAGCTGATGAATCCATCTCCACAGCCAAAGTTTTTTAGAACTTCTTCCAGATAGATCCATCCGACTCTGTCAAAAGCCTTCTCGGCATCCAAGGAAACGAACAATGAGGGTATTCTTTGCAATGTAGTATATTCAATCAGATTGATTATCTTCCTTACGTTGTCACTAGAGTGCCGCCCTTTGACAAAACCGACCTGATCCTTATTAATTAGGGCAGGACAAATATGTTTCAAACGCTCAGCCAAAATAGCTGAGTATATCTTTGTATCGGCGTTAATTAAGGAAATTGGCCGGAAATTTGTTAATTTTGATAGGTCTTTACCCTGTTTTGGGATAGGCAGGATAGCCGCTCTCATCATATCTACTGGGAATATCCCTGTCTTTCTTATTTCGTTAAGAGTGTCCAACAGATAGGGGACCACAGTATCTATCAATTTTTTATAAAAAATAGCAGGTAATCCATCCGGGCCAGCAGCCTTATGTATTTTTTGCCTCTTAATGATTTCAATAATTTCCCTACTGGTGAAAGGGGCATCTAATAAATTTGATTGTTCTTTTGTGATCACATCTAATCCAGCGTCTAGCAGATATTTCTTTATTTGGGCTCGATCTTGTTCCTGATCTGGGATATTATACAGACTGGAATAGAAATCTTGGAAAGCCTTGCCTATCTCTTCTGGGCTACGAAATATTTTGTCTCCCTCCACAATTTTAAGTATCCGTTCTTTGAGATTCCTTTTTTTTAATTGATTAGTGAACATTTTTTCTGCTCTATTTCCCACATAATAGACTTTTTGTTTCAGCCTTAACAAATTTCTATTAGCTTTCTCAACCAGTACTTCTAATATTTCTTTTTTAATTCTTTCCATCTCTTTCACTACTAAAGTATCCCTGAAAGATGCACACCTTTTTGTTATATCATTCAGGGAGACATATAGATCAGCTAGTTTCTTCACAGATTTTTTTCTAAGATAGGCTTCCTTTTTAATAAAGAAGCCCCTCACAACACATTTATATGCTGACCACACATTTCCCATGCTTACATCACCAGTAAGAGTATCCGAAAAAAATTGTTCTGATTCCACTACTAAGTCATCTATTATGTCTTTTGACATAAGCGATTCTTTTAATTTCCAAGTAGCTTCCCCTCTCCCATATTTCCTATTAATTTCCAGGCATACTGGATCATGGTCAGACCAGGCATAGTCCCCTATGTATGTTCTCTTACAGTCCCGGACTGATTCAACATTAACAAGGATCATGTCGATCCTGGAAAAGGATTGATGTCTATGTCTTTCCTCTTGACCCCAAAGAATCCAGCAATCTGGCATTCTACCCAATGTGTTCAGTGATCATTGCATAGTGTATTGTGTACGGAAAGTAAGACCCATCAAATCGACCCCTAGAGTAATTGTTACAAGATGTTTTAAGAAGTTTAATCTCCAGTCTTTTCTCAATGACTTGAGTAATTGTCTGTGGAGCAGGCTAAGCTTGATACCCGATCTGGACTCTGCAATTGAATATTTTCAATCTGAGTTCATGCAGGTCAGTGATAAACATGCCCCCCTGCGTAGAGTGAGAGTAAGGGGTGCCCATCTTCCCTGGGTCTCAGCTGACCTCTTGGACTTATTCCATTTCAGGGATGCTTTATGGTCAAAATTTAAGCAAACTGTCTCAGACCAAGATCACAACACTTATCGGCACGTCCGCAATAGATGCAAGACTCAAACCAAACTTGCCAAGACAACTTATTTCTCTGAACGGCTGAATAGAAATCTAGCGAACCCTACCAAATTTTGGAGCGTCATAAAAAACATGTATGACCCTCCACGCCGCTCAGAACCTACCACAATTAAGACACATAATGAAGTTCTAAAATCTCCAGTGGCAATAGCAAGTGAATTCAACAACTACTTTGTAGGATGCGCCACAGCTCTTATAGCAACACACCACAATGAAGATCATGCCACTTTTTCTATGGCAGACAAGTCCCTAGCGATATCACCCCTGGCCAAACACATTGCTGAATTTGAGTTTGCTCCTATATCAGATAGTGAAATAACAGCACATCTCCTCAATCAAAAAATGAAATTACAGTGTGGGCCAGACCTACTTCCGTCAATGCTACTGAGGCTGAGTGCGCCTGTTACTGCGCGACCCATTGCCTGCTTAATCAATGCATCCCTGTCCTCTGGTTCTGTCCCCAAAGCCTGGAAAAAAGCCAGAGTTATCCCCATCCACAAAAATGGAGATGTAAACTTGGTGTCAAACTACAGGCCTATTTCACTGCTACCCATACTTTCTAAAATCCTGGAAAAATGTGCCCATGATCAACTGTGCGAGTATTATCAACGCTCCAACTATCTAACCTCGCTTCAATCTGGGTTTAGGTCAAATCACTCCACGATAACTGCCCTCTTAAAGGTGACCAATGAAATTCAGAGTGGCATGGAGAGGGGTGAACTCACAGGTGCAGTTTTCCTAGACTTTGCAAAGGCCTTTGACACGGTTGATCATGAGCTGCTGCTAAACAAGCTAAGTTGTTCCGGTGTAAATGAGAGGTCGCTCTGCTGGTTTCGTTCATACTTGTCTGATAGATCTCAATATGTGTCCATTGCTGATACTGCCTCCCTCCCGTTGCCAATTAAGTGTGGAGTGCCCCAAGGATCTGTTCTTGGGCCTCTGCTATTCTCGCTATTTATAAATGATCTACCCTCGGTATGTGACCTGGCTCGTGTGCATATGTATGCTAATGATACGGTCATTTATACTTGCGGTACTCAACTATCACAAGTGGAGTCCGTGCTACAGGATCAGTTTTCTAAAGTTGAAAATTGGATAGCTAACAACAAATTATTCCTCAATGCTGAAAAAACTGTGTCCATGTTGTTTGGGACAAATGCCAAACTACTTAAATTAAACAATCCTCAATTAACCATCAAGACCAAAACCAGTTATAACCTGACCCAGGTAAATTCATATAAGTATCTTGGCATGTGGCTAGATCCAAACTTATCTTTTGGTCTCCATATTGATAAGCTTGTGTCAAAGCTATATCCTAGGATCGGCTTTCTGTATAGAAACAAATCTAACCTAGATTCCACGGTAAGGAAACGTATTGTGCAGCAAATGTTGATGCCGATCTTAGATTATGGAGATGTTGTGTATGATTCTGCCCCGCAGACCCATCTCGGTAAACTCGACACTATGTACAATACATTGTGTCGTTTTGCGCTACAGTGTGATTATAACACGCATCACTGTAAAATGTTAAAAGAGTTAAATTGGCTGACGCTTGCCTCCAGGCGCACTCTCCACCTAGCTTGCTTAGTGCATAACCACTTCTCTGGAACGCTCCCCCCCTACCTGAGCGGCATGCTCGCTCTTACTCCATGCACATCCCACAATCTCAGATCCTGCACCAACCCTTCACTAGCGATTCCCCACTTCAAAAAGGAAGCAGGTAGAGGTGCGTTCTCTTTCAGAGCGCCTCATATGTGGAATAGCCTTCCTGTTTCTGCTAAATCATCATCTACTCTAAGATCCCTGAAAATAAGTATCTCCCAAATCCTCAAAACAGATTGTACCTGTTATTAGTTTACAAACTCTTTTGTATACTGTACATGTTGTTCCTTTTTGTATCAATAATGATTTACCCTGTATGTTCCCCTTCCAACTTGTTTAATATATGTATGTATGTATGTATGTATGTATGTATGTATGTATGTATTTTTGAATCTACTGTTAAATGTGTAACTCTGTGTAACTCCATTCTGGACTGGGTCCCCAGGACATACTTGAAAACGAGAGAAATCTCAATGTATTTTTCCTGGTAAAACACTTTCTAAATAAATAAAAATAAAATAAAATATGTGAGAAGTGCGTATAGTTTCGTTCTGTGGGCCGTAATGTCCTCCAGATGTCGTATAGCTTATGTTTACCCAGCATCTCCTGGAAGGCACTTGCCATCACCTTCTGCCTATTATCTAGTCTACCCATGGTCCTGCTTGATCTATCCATAATACTATCTGCAACACAATTAAAATCCCCTAGGTATATAAAAGTACCCTGGATGTAGTCCTGTATTTTCCCTAGTATTTTATTTATAAACCTCATCTGTTTTGTATTGGGAGCATATACATTAAGAATCGAGAAGAGTCTATCATCCAGTCTACATACAATGAAAGCAAACCTACCTATCCTATCAGAATGTTTATATATGATCTCAGTTTTTATATTTTTAGTAACCAGTATTGCTACTCCTCTTTTCTTCTTTATAGAGAGAGATGAGAATTCTACGACTGTGTATCTATTATTATTTAGCCTTTGAACATCATTGACCGTCAGGTGTGTTTCCTGTAAACAGCACACGTCAATATGGTGTCTATGTAGATAATCCAACAGCGAAGAGCGTTTTTGCGGAACATTTAATCCCTGCACATTAAGTGTCAGGATTTTAATCGGGGCGGACATTCGGCAGTCCTACAGACGATAGTCGGAAAACAGGCTCCCCAGTGCGAAACACATAACAACAATACATACAACCAACATATAACAGAAAAAAAAACTTTTATAAAGGTCATATATCCCCTTGTTTGTAGCCTTGAGCTCGGGAACGCAAGTCCCCTCGTTCGGACCACGAACATTATCCCAAGAAAAAAGAAAAAAGAATGGGAGGATAAATAAAAACGAAAGGCCCTGGCGGCCATCAATTTTAATAACTCCAATGGGGCAGGGAGGGAAGAGACGGGGGAAGGGGGAGAAGGGGATTCTCAAAAAAAAAATAAAAAAATAAAAAAATTAAAAATATATCAAATAATAACCCCTTAGTGATAGGTGTTTAAATAATTTGAAATCAGCAATCCTACTATTAAAATTCTTCAGTGTTAAAATCATAAATCTTTAAGCATTTAAATTACGTTTCTGACATCCCATTGTGCTCTTAATTATATTCATTGACCATCGACACTTTGGATAATAGCTATGATTATAATTATCCCCTCCTAACCGGTGAACTTATCCACAGATACTTTAACCATCATTAACCTGTGTCATTATTTATATTTTATCAACTAACTTAAATATCTAATATCTCCTTATGTTCCTTCCCCTTCTTTACAAACTAACCCGTACTGATGTTAGTGGCCCACCTACTGGAAGGGAGAGACAGGGAAGGGGAGGGTGCCCCGATACTTCAAGTGAAGAAGCCCCCCCCCCTCCCCGAGTCTACTCCCCACCATATCCTAACCACCACAGTATATTCAGTTTCTAGCGTCCCAGCACATTCGGGGAACCGCAATCGCCCCAGAAAAGGGGAGAGGGGGGAGAGGAGAAGAAAAAAAAAAAACATTAGTGATAAGTGGTTGGATAGTTTGAAGATCAGCAATCCTACTATTAAAAGTACTTCAGTGTTATAATCATAAATCTTTAAACATTTCAATTACGTTTCCGACTTCCTATTGTGTTCCACCATTCTTAATTATATTCAGTGAGAAGGGACAATTCAAATAGGGATTAACCCCTCCTTATCGGTGAACTTATCCATAGATACTTTAATCATCATTATCCTGTGGCATTATTTATATTTTAACAACTATCTTAGATATCTAATATCCCCTTATATTCCCACCTTCCCCTTCTTACAAACTAACCATTACCGATGTTAGGGTACCATAAACTGGAAGGGAGAGACAGGAAGGAAGAGCAACCATTAGTGATAAGTGTTTGAATAATTTAAAAATCAGCAGCCCCACTATTAAGAGTGCTTCAGTGTTACAATCATAAATCTTTAAGTGTTTAAATTACGTTTACATCATCCTATTGTGTTCCATCATTCATAATTCTATTCAGTGAGAGGGGACAATTCGAATAAGAATTATCCCCTCCTTATCGGTGAACCTATCCACAAATACTTTACTCATCATTATCCCGTGACATTATTTATATTTTATAGGCTATCTTAAGTATCTCATATCCCCTTATATTCCCCCTTTCCCCTTCCCTATAAACTAACCAGTATCGATATTAGGGTACCATAAACTGGAAGGGAGAGACAAGAGGGAAGGGGGTGACCCGCCACAATACTTCAAATGGAGAACCCCCCCCCCCCCGAGTCTACTCCCCACCATATCCCAATCTTCACAGCAAATTTAATTTCAGAAACACCTTCCCCCTACTCAGCCCCTACGCTCCCCCTTTGTATATATACAGCGGACATTGGCCTTCAGGATCATATCATCAGCAACCGCACTGATTTACATTACTCAGGATGAACTTTGAGCCATTCCCGTGCCTTTTCAGGTGTAGAAAAAGCAATGGATTGGTCTTCCCACCGCACAATAAGCTTTACTGGAAAACCCCACAAGTACTTGATATTCCTTGCCCTAAAGATTACAGTGCAGTCTCTGTATGCAAGTCTCTTTTGCCTAGTGCCTGCAGATAAATCCTGGAAAAATAAAAAAATTTTAAAC
This sequence comes from Pelodytes ibericus, assembly GCA_036172795.1. Classification (NCBI taxonomy): domain Eukaryota; kingdom Metazoa; phylum Chordata; class Amphibia; order Anura; family Pelodytidae; genus Pelodytes; species Pelodytes ibericus. The sequence goes on from CM069860.1 coordinate 70,023,324, forward strand.
TCTTCTTTCTCCGAGCAGAAATCTCTTGAAGCATTAAGAACTCTCTGCCTGATATAGAAAGAGGCGAATCTTATAATTATATCCCTTGGTAGGGACTCAGGCACATTCTTAGGTCTGGGGATCCTATGGACCCTTTCAATAGTCTCGTCCCGGGCGATCTCTTGTAGCCCCATATGTTTAAAGAGGTCCATCATACAGTCTCTTAATCTGGCCTGATCAAACTGTTCAGAGATGCCTCGGATTCTTAAATTCTTCCTCCGCATTCTGTCTTCTGTATCAGCCGCTATGAGTTCGAGAGTTTCTATTCTGGCTCTTAAGGCTGTACAGTCCTCTTTGACCTCTTTTATTTCAAATTCCAGCGAATCCATTTTTTGTTCATTGCTCTTAACTCTTTCTCCAATTTTTACCATGTCTTCTCGTATATCTGAAAATAGTTTCTCCAATTCCGTTTTGAAGCTAGCTAGCTGTTTTGATATGCATTGTTGTAGGAATTCTTGAGTTATCAGTTGTGAGGCTATTGGGACTGGACTTAAAGATTGCCTACTCGTGTCATCCAACTCCAGTGCTCCGGGGGTCTGTAATATATCATGCGACAGTTCTCCCTTCGAGGTGTTTTGAGGAGAGAAAATTGAGGCCATTTTTTTATCCTTCTTTAACTCAATCTCAGTTTTCTTCTTTTCCCTCTTATTCTTGTCCTCCCTCTTTGAGGCCATTTTGATTGTTATCTCAGGACGTTCCTCTTCCCCTTGCTTATTTTTCTTCTTTTTCGTGCTCTAGTTGGTATTATATTTCCAGACTGGTAAATCAATAAATCGATAAGGGGTTTTGTCACTGTCACTTATCAGAGACTTAAGTTGCGCACTTGCACATACAACCTAGCAGGAGGTTCAAAACAGAACGATTTTAATGAGACTCAGCACTTGTAGATCTCAACACACACCCCGGGAGTCACAGTAGTCTTTAGTACAGACGACTTGCGTTGTCATTCACTATTATATGGCAGATTTATACTCTCAAACGGGATCCACTAATATTCGGCAGAGTAGCAGATAATATCACATACTGTCCAGTAGAAATATCAGGCAATATAGGATCAAGGTATACAGCGCTTACACTATCCAGCAATATTCATTAGTGTAGAATCAGAATGCACATTCAGCAGCATATATCATAGTTGCCATTCGAAATTATTTAGCAAGCTTTTTATTCCCAGTGAGTGTATAATAGTACTGATTGGTGGACTAGGCATAGCTATATCATCTAGTCTCGCATCATATTATCAGTCAGTTTAAGGCATGCATTATCAGGGTTTGCCTTGATGTTCAATAGCAGTAAACGAAAGTGCATTCACAAATGAATCTTATAGATGACCCCTATTAGTGCCCATTGAAGTCTAGCCTGGGTGCCCCAGAGAAAGTGTTTCGATACTGTTCAGTAATGTGGAGCAAAATACATTCAGTAATACATGGAAAGGTGTCTTTCAACTAAGGTAGAGCTCACAGTGTTCGGCAAAATACATCAGAGGTACTTTTCCAACAGCCTCATTTTTGTCAGTCCATTATTATTCAATAATATAAAGCCAGTTTGTATGTTCAGCAAGACTTGTTAGACTTGCCATTCGGTTTTATATAGCAAACGGGTTCTCCCAATGAGTATACAATACTTAATTGGCAATATAGGCAGGGGTATATCTCCTAGTATTATTAAACAATATGAATCAACAGAGTTTGCGATGGTATGCAGCAGAGGTAAGCAGGAGAGAATTTGTATAATAAATTAGTCCCTATTAGTGCCAACTGGAGACCGGCCAAATTACACCAACCGAAGGCTAATTTGCCGTAAACAGTAAGTTGCGGAATTATGATATCAGAACATATCAGCACAATGCATCACTGGCATACACACACTTAGTTTTCTTTTTACTTTCCTTTTCCTTTGGAGCAAGTGTGTTCTGATGTCCAGGTCTGGTTGCCTCAGCGGGATCGGGTGAGTGATCTTCACAGCCCTGATTTCCTTTTTTTTCCTTCCTTTCCCTTCTCTCCTATCTCTGCCTGCGTTCCTCACAGCTGCGTTGTAGACCTCCAGACCGCACAAGACTCAGCTTCCATTGCTTTCAACAAGGATGCGGACTTCAGTGGCAGACATCGACGAGTGGCCCAAGCAAAACCTCTGATGCGTGTTCATCTGTTGTCAAACCAGCGTCCGCCTTCTCCTCTCTGCTGCCCGCCAGAAACCTCAGACGCTCCTCCCTAACGGCGTCCTACGTCATTTCCCCCCGAGCTTCAACCTAAAGAGACGGGGTCTTTTTTAATGATTTTATTTGTGTAAATTATATTTTAGGTCAAAGTTAGAAAAAGTGGGTTTTTTAAAATTTTTCATCATATTTTATGATTTTTTTTTGTAGTAAATTATAAGATATGATGAACATAATGGTATCTAATAAAAGCCCATCTTATGACGATAAAAACAACATATAATTTGTGTGGGTACTGTATGTGAGAAAGAAAAAAATGACAGCTAAACACAAACACCCTAGAAATGTCAAAACAGCCATTGTCACCAAGGGAAAGTCAAGGTGAAAATGTCTTGTCAGTAAGGGGTTAAACAAAAAATACACATTTGTTGTGTATTGTTGTTCCCCTAATATACTGGCATTTCTATCAATATCCATTTCATTTCATTATGCATACAAATACATGAATATGTATACAGTATCTTTATGCTTATAATTTTAGAACATATATAGGAATTTAATTTTACTTGAATAGACACATACATACACAGTGCACTCAGATATTCTTGACTGTTGAACAGTTTCATCAATATCCGTTTCCAGTCTAAGAATTTCAATTAAATCTATTAAAATGATTCATGGTGATAGTATTGAGACACTTGTCTGTAACTGGAACTTAGCTAAACATAGATATATATTCAACAGTCAGCTAGCTGGAAGAACATTTAAATACATTTTATTCTTCATACAATACCAATTCAAACTAGAAAAACATAAAATACATGTCATTGAATTATTCTTTCACATATACAATGTAACACAAAGGAGGAATACTCGGTATAGATACAGGCTTTAATAATAAAACTAAATATACATTTTGGTTTATTACAGTCAGAGCATAAAGTATTCACAAAACAGTGAATTACCCTATATAATACAAACATATGCAGCTAAGCCCTATTATGTGGGGCTTGGTATCCACAGTCTCAAATCACAATCCTAATGGGATTATGATGTTAGTCCAGAGAAAATTCAATTTTAAGTGTGATTTGGTGTCCTGATAAGCATCTGTGCACTGTGTAATAACATAAACGTGATATAATGCAAGATCCAGAGAATTACATTGTGATTTTGCTTAGATTGTGATGTGAGTCTGTGGACCCCGAGCACGATGCTAAAGCGGGGCTTAGCTATATTTATATAGATATGTATTTATGAAGATATTCATTCAAAAGTGATTCGTATGTCAAAACAGGTACTAGAAACTTCATGAACAAATGCTTGTCAACTTTTATGTAAATGTGGGAAAAATGTGCAAATAAGGGCCTTGTTTGAAAGTAAGTGTATAATATTATTAAAGTTTTTAGTGACCTCCTGGTAAAATACCAGCTTAGTGAAAACCCTAAATAGGGCCTCTTGACATGCCAGTCCCTCCTCTCACTCTGTCTCCCTTTCTTACGCCACCCATTTGTGGTCCTTTCATCACAGGTAATTCCAATAAATTCTCCTTTTTTCTAAGAGTGATTATTGCTTGTCGCTAGTGTCAATTGTACCTCATCAGCACTCCCCTATCCAGTGCTTCTGACCACTGTCTGCTTGTCTACCTATCTTTCAAAATACACTAAGATGGAGGAAACTGACTATTTTTTCCACAGTGAGGATAATATTGTGCATGCTGAGAACTCCCAGCCCCATGGGAACAGCAAATACGCAGGCAATTGTTCTTGCTAAATGACTCACTAGTACTAGGACAAGGAACAATAGTTTTGTATTCTCATTCCTCATACTCAAACGTGTGAGAACAATGCTTTTTAAATTGAATGAAGACTACTTATCTCTCCATATTTTTAATAATAAGTATTTATACTATACAACAGAGCCATACAGGTCAAAATATTATGGGGTTTCTCAAGTACGGGTTTCTCAAGTATGGGCATCAACTTACCTTAAGAGTATCACAAAAATATATTTGTAGTTGCTGCTCATCTAGTAGGATTCGTTTGATAATTACTTGTTCTTTTTTTGTAATGCATTCCACTGCCATCTAAAAGGTACGAGTTGAAGGTGAGCAGTATAAGCATAAAATTCTTCAAAACACAAAACCATAAAAAGCAGTTTGACAGAGTTCAGGCATACATTTAGCAAAAGTACATCAATTATAAATAAGACTACAAGATATTTTTGGAGCTTGTTTTTGGTCATGCCTTTTGACTGACCATTCAGTCCCAGTCTCACTGGTGCTGCAGAGATTTTTTTTGCTCACACATATGTCTCCTGTGTTACCTCTCCTACGGAAGCGTCAATGGAGGATAATTCCGCCAAACCATAGGCGGCTGCACCCTGTCCCTACATTTCTGTAGTTATAAGGGTGTCACAGACTGTACATGTAGAACTGAATAAATGACACTGAAATGTCTAACTAGATACAATGGGGGATTATGTATAAAAACTCCTGCACTGTAAAGTGTCAGCAAGTGTTAAAAAGGTTAAATTACGCCTTTTTTAATACATCCCATCACTTTACAGTGCAGGGGAAGCTATCTGACACACATTTGTTCAGAGCCTTTACATGGGCTTCACCGGAGCTCTGAGCACCAGCACAATCCAGAAGTTTGGGATCAGTGTAAGCAGGGTAGATTCCCGATATCTGTCAGTAGTCTGTAGCAGATAGAGCCAGTATTTGCTGATATTTGCATGTGCGCCATGTTTATACATCATCCCCAATGTTTTCCTTATATAGTCCAGGACCCTTAATATTCTAGTCCATGGAAAGGACAGAGGGAATGTGCTCTTATAGCAAAAAGGTATTATTTTGTAATCATGGCAAAATTAAGGCTTAGATTCCAGAGTGGGATACATTAACCAAGGATTGATTCTGCTTATAGAATGGCGTGACATGGAGAAATAATGGGTTCTGTGTCAAACTTTATTAGCAAAAATGTCACAGCTTTGTTTTGCTACAGTGTCACGTTGCCCCAGAAAATTCCACAGTGCCACACTGCCCTGTAGAATATGCCACACCGTCACTTTAATACCTGAAAATGCTACAGTATCACTCTGCCCTGAAGAAAATACCACAGTGTGACAACATGCCATGGTGTCACTTTGCCCACAGAATGTGCTACAGTGTCACATTGCCCCAGAAAATGCCACAGTGCCACACTGCCCTGTAGAATATGCCACACCGTCACTTTAATGCCTGAAAATGCTACAGTATCATTCTGCCCTGAAGAAAATACCACAGTGTGACAACATGCCATGGTGTCACTTTGCCCACAGAATGTGCTACAGTGCCACATTGCCCTGACAAACATGCCACAGTGTCACTTTGCCCAGTTTCAGCTGCCACCTTACAGTCAAACCTAAACCTAATAGAATACATGTATTATTCACATCCCCACATACTGTACTTTCTTTATCACCGTTGTATGGATCATTTTATTGTATATTTGTTGTTTCAGTGTGCACCAGGATTTTCCTTTCATGCTTATAAGCATTCATCATGACAAGACCTGAATGCAAATTGTTTGCAAAATGCTAAATTGCTTTTTCTAGAAGATTGACTGATTGCTTGTTTAGTTTTGAAAGAAAGACAGCATTACTTTAAAATGTCCTTGCAAATCAATAAAGAGAGAATTGTCAAATACCAGCACAGCTGATTAATTCTGCAGAAGAAAATAAATAAAATAAAACCCCAACAAAGTGCAGTGAATTTATGTCAGCTAAAACTAGAGATTGTACAAATTGCAGAAATCCCTCAGCCCTGAATCAAAACATTAATAAGTCACTGTTTTTTTCAGGTGATCTATTTAGTCAGTGAACTAGTTTAATCTACAATGCAGGTACAAGTAATCACCCCACTCGCCTCCAACACCTCTATTTGTAGCCAGTGGAGGACTGGCAGAATGTACCCTGGGGGGCAAGAAAGATTTAATGGATCTTTACAAGCCCATTGTCATCAGAGATAGCATAACTGTCTATCTGTTTATGACAGATAACGTACAGACATTGACAGAAAGACAACTGAATCAAAAGAAAGATATAGAAAGATAGATACTTTTCTATCCTGTCTCCACTGGAATTTTTATCAATCCTTCTTTATCCCAGATTTATATATCTTATCCTATCAGTCACAGCCACAGCCTCAATTAAAGAGGATGACTCACTAGCCTATGAGCCTCTGGAAGTGAAAAGTGGTGCATTTTTACATGATACTAGTATGGGAGATTTTATTGGTACATGCCATTTTTTTACATGGACATTGTATTCTTCAACCTTCAACCCAGCTACCACTCACTATTCACAGTTCACTGTTTGACTCTGTTCATCCGATAGAGAGGTTGCTAACTAGTTCCCTACATCAATTTCATCTAAAAACAAGGGTCTGTCTCTATACAGTAACAGTGAGAGAACATACCTTGCATCCAGACTGAGCACCAAAAGTGAAATGGTATGTATAATGTGCTCTTACAACTTCAACCTAAACTCGCAGCTGATCATCTGTTATAGGAACTATGGGACAGGAGACATGTATGTCCGGAAGTACATGCCATTGCCATCAGAGCAGAGCCAACACATACATTACTTGTATTTCTCTTAAAGACACACAAGTTATTTTTAAAGTTATGTGGCTCTTAAATGCAAGTGAAAATTTGTATTGGCTACATTTTTGTAATGGAGAGTTACATATCATTCTTTTGCAAGAGCCACCAGAAGTAAGGTTTTCCAACCCCTTCTAACATTCATCACTGTTGGTGCTTGGGAGGTCAATGAAGTAGTTGTTGGTTTCATGCCCTGTATCACCAGTGTTTGGTGTTCTTTTATGTACCTGCACTTTGTCCTTTACCTATCCTCTTTGTCACATGAACAATAAAGTGTTCTTAATTTACACACTGAATCTCTGGATTTATTACTCATGTACCCCCTGGAGACATTACCCTGCCCCCATGTTGGGAAGCACTAACCTAAACCATATATTAAAGCCTTCCATACTGTCTACAAAAGAATGATTCCGAGCAACCCAGGTGGTACACGCTGCATCAGAATGTATGACCTCCGTCGACCTCACCCGGTCTCTGGTGCCTCCCGCCAGCGCTCGACTCACACTTAACAATGAACAATAAAAGATATGCGGGAAAAGCGGCACTCCTGGAGCCAGTTTAAAGGTGAAAAAGAGTTATTTTTATTCCATAAGATCGTAATAAATCCACAACGGTAGTGCAGGTATAAGAAAAGAAATAGCTTGACGCGTTTTGCTCTCTGGGCGCTTAATCATAAGCTTATGATTAAGCGCCCAGAGCGCAAAACGCGTCAAGCTATTTCTTTTCTTATACCTGCACTACCGTTGTGGATTTATTACGATCTTATTGAATAAAAATAACATTTTTTCACCTTTAAACTGGCTCCAGGAGTGCCATTTTCCCCACATATCTTTCAATCGTCCATACTGTCTCCCTAAAAAGGTTTTTTCATCTACTATAAGCATATTCTGTTGTCATCGTTCTTTGGATGGATGCATTAATTGAAATGAGATTTTTATTTGTGGCACTTTTATGAGAAAAATGCTAAATTGTCTCATGCTTCTCTTCATCCTATGACATCTGCACTACATCACTACATCCTTTAATACATTATGAACCCACAAGCGTTCAGTGGTGAAACCTACCACCATACAGAATGCATTAGGAACACATTCTTCACTGTGTAAAAGACTGTACAGATCACTGAATTATTTTGTTTTTAATCGTTACATACTAGTGAGAAAACGTTGAAAAACAATAGCGAATTACTGTCCCTTCAAGCAGTAGCTATCAGTTAAACATTAAGATGGAACTAATAAACTAATACATTCATGTGTAGTAAATAACTGAAAGGTATAACGTGCAAAATTTTTAACTGGTTAACACAACATGCACATTAGTTAAAATAACACTCTATTCTTAACTGAGAGCTCTCAGAATGTATTTCCTCTTGTATCACTGTGTTGATCAGTTTACATTACTTATCCAACTGAAACCTTTAGTTCCGATCCAGCGTCCTCCATGAGATAACAGTACTACACAGCATATCAGTCCTGTAGTGTGACAGATGACATAAAATGTATCAGGAAGTCTATATTACAAATGAAATAATGAAATAATGAGAGAATTTCAGGGAACTGAGATGGGCATTTCAAACTTTAGGCCAATGAAGCCGAGTTGGAAACATTCTCCAATGCAGCTGAATGGGATATTTTTAGGAGCTACATTTGCCTTACGTTTGAATTCCCCATCTCAGTCACCTGCAATTGTCTTTATTGAGGAGACCATATTTAGATGAAAGCAGTCCTATCTAACATCCTGATTGCTGTTCTGACCCAATGCATACAGCCTCTCATTGAAAAGGTTACAAGCATTCCTTGTTATTAAACAGATATTTGAGTTAAGATTGGAGAACTGTGAATTAAATTATCTGCATAGTTATCAAGCTGGTCCTCAAATATCAGTTGAGGCTACTGTTCTAGAGAAAAGGTTTCTTGTAATGTAACCTTGCTAGATTAAAAATGTCATGTGATATTTTTTTTATTTTTTTTTTATTCTTTTATTACAAATATACAAATATACAAAATATTATTATCAGCATATCAAGAACAGTACACTTAAAATATACATCCAACTTACATACACATATTATACACGACTCGTGGGGGCAAAAAAAAGGGGAGCTCAGGGGAGTATAGATATGAGATTCCAGTTGGCCCATCCTTACGGTCTGAGGTTTCCTATTATCCTTCTTTCCCCCCTCCTACTCCCTCCCCACCCCTCTCCTTCCTCCTCATCACCGCCACCTCCAATTCCCCCATCTCCCCTATCCCCTCATACAGAGACAAAACATAACAAAAGTGGCATATTTATTCGAAACCCCTTTCTGGCACCAATTTTATATCTTTTCTTTAGTCTCTAGTCAGGGCATCAACATCTTGAGCTTTCTCCCAACTCCTACCTTCCCTTCAGTTTTCCTCTCTTAACATTCAATTCTTCTATGGTGGTTTATTCAGCCATTGTCCCCAAATGTCATAAAAAATTGCCCCTTTCATTCTAACCATATAGTATCCTTTTTCCATCAGACATTGGTGTTTGATCTGTGAGGAAATCATTGACCACTTGATTTTCTCTTTATTTTTCCAATTTCTGGCAATTGTAATTTTAACCGCCATTAGTATCTGGATAGTTAAGCTTTTTTGTTTAAAGGTATTGCATCCTATATTAAAATGAAACAAGGCTCCCTCTGGTTGCATTGGAATTCTAATACCTGTTAGATCAGATATTATATCAAAAGCTTGTTTCCATATTTTATCCACCTTATTGCATGACCACCACATATGTAGTAGGTCTGCTTGTTCCTCTTTACATCTCCAGCAAGCTGAGTTGTAGGTATTATCACATTTTTGAATTTTCATTGGTGATATGTGCCATCTGTGCATTAACTTAAAATGTAATTCCTGAAGAGATAAGCATTGGGTAATTTTCTTAATTTCTTTCCAACTCTTCCACCAGTCTTCTTTGTCTATAGGTACTAGTAATTCTCTACCCCAACTATCTAAGGGGCTATTCTTTATGTTCAAGTATTTACTTTCCAAAATCTCGTACCATATTCTTATTGTTCTTTTATTAAGATTATTGCTTAGCAGGTTATCCAATTTTTTGTCCTTTATAGTGGTTTTATATTTTTTCAAGTACAATTCTATTCGAATGAAGAGAAAGGCGTCTTTTGGCTGAATATTCAGTTCGAATCTGAACTTGGAGAAATTTTTAAAATTAGTTGTTTCATATAAATCTTTAATTTTAAGCCCTTTGTTTCTACAACAATGTGGAAGACTTAAGTTTGGGATGTTTACCTCTAGAACTCCTAATGGGGCATTCATGTGTAGTTTGTCAGATATTTTGTTGTTTTTTTTAAACAGCATCCATGTTTCCATTGTATTTTTAGTAACTCTAGATTTAGTCTGTTTTACCAATATTTTAAGGTTTTTTTGGTTGTACCATAATAGCATTTCAAGATTATTTATCCCCCCCAACTCCTGTTCTAAGCTGTACCAATCTTCCATTTTAGCATTTGCGGCTTGAAGTTGGTGTGCATGGTTTAACAGGCTAGCTTCTTGGTACCTTTCTAGGTTTGGAAAATTCAGACCCCCTTGGGCATTTTTACTTTGTAAATATTTTTGCGCAATTCTTGGTCTTCTACTGTGCCATATAAATTTATTTATGAGAGTGTTAAACTGCCTAATATATGACTCCGGGATTTTTATTGGTAACATTCGTAACCTGTAGAGCCATTTGGGAAATATATACGATTTTATTACATTTAGTCTACCCATCCATGAGATATATAGGTTTTCCCATTGTTTTAATAAGTGGTTAGTTTCTTTAATAAGACATGAATAATTGGTTTCCATCAATTTTTCTGGGTCAGATGTAATCAAAATTCCTCAGTAATTCATACCTTCTTTTGGCCATTGGAATTGATATTTATGTTTTAGGAAGCTTTTATCCTCTGAGCTCATCCCCCATGTTATTATCTGGGACTTCTCCATATTTATTTTATAATTGGATATTCTTCCATATTCCGTAATGACTTCGAAGACCTTCCTAATTGACTTTCTGGGTGAGGTGAGGGTAAGTATCACATCATCAGCATATGCTGATAGCTTGCACTCTGTTGAGTTTGTTTTAAAACCTTCAATTAGCTCTTCCTGTCGTATTTTACTTAACAACGGTTCGAGTGATATAATATACAACATTGGGGCCAATGGACAACCCTGTCGGGTTCCGTTGTTGATGTTAAATGAGTCTGATATTATGCCCTGTCCTACTATTGTGGCAGAGGGGTTTTTATACATTGCCATGATACTGTTTATTGTTATTTCCCCGAAATTGTAGCACCTTAGTACTTCTTCCAGGTATGCCCAGTTGACCCTGTCAAAAGCCTTCTCGGCATCTAGTGACAGGGCCAACAATGGGGCAGTTCTGGATTCAGCCAAATCTATCAAGTCCAATATCTTTCTAGTATTGTTATTAGAGTTTCTGCCCTGTACAAAGCCTACCTGGTCCCGATGAATTATGTTTGGAATTATACTTTTTAATCGTTCCGCTATAATAGATGCATATAACTTTGTGTCACCATTTATAAGAGAGATTGGCCTATAGTTCGTCAGGAGGGAGGCATCCTTATCTGGTTTTGGAATAGGTGCGATGTTCGCTTGCATCATCTCTATTGGAAATGTTCCCCCTTTCCGTATTTCATTAAACATCTCTGTCATGTAGGGAGCCACAATGTCGCATAATTTCTTATAGAATTGATTTGAATACCCATCGGGACCAGGCGTCTTGTTAGGACTCATTCTCATGATAGCATCTCGAACCTCTATCTCCTCAAATGGGACCTCTAGGGATTCCCTTTGTTCCATATCTATGGGATTCAGGTCAATCTTAGCCAAGTAGTTCTTCATTTCTTCTCTGTCTTGACATTGTAAGGGGATGTTATATAAGATTGAATAATATTCCCTAAAAGCCTTTCCTATTTCGTCTGGACTTTGGGCTACGCCATGCTTTATAATTATCTTAAGAATTCTTGCTTTAGCTTGTTTCTTTCTTAACTGATTTGTGAGTAATTTATTGGCTCTATTACCAAGGTAATAATTTCTTTGTTTGAATCGTAATAATGTATTATTAGCTCTAGTGGATAAGAATTCCCTAATATCCTTTTTAATTTGTATTATCTCCTTTGAGATTTCTTTAACAGGATTTTCTTTATTGATCAAATTCAATTTATATAGTTTTATGTACATATCTGAGATCTTAATATTTCCCTTTTTCCTTTGTTGGGCATCAATCTTTATTAATTGGCCTCTTAGGACACATTTAAAGGCGCACCATGCATTTGTAGCAGAGGTCTCCCTATTCCAGTTTTCCTTAAAATAATCCTCAGCGGTTTTAGCGATTTCCTCCAGGTTGTCTGTATTTAGTAGGACGCTATCTCTGATTCTCCATTGAGATCCCCTTTGTGCATAAGAGCTGTTTATTTCTACCGTTATTGGATCATGGTCCGACCATGCAAAGGTTCCAATTTTTGTAGCGTGAATATCTTTTAAAACCCAATGTGAGGTCAGAACCATGTCCAATCGCGAGTAGGATTGATGACATTGTGAAAAATAAGTATATTCTTTCTCTAGGGGATTCATCATCCGCCATACATCGTAAAGTTTAAATTTTGCCAGGGTTTCTTGAAATGCTTTGGCCTGTGTCTTGCACACTTGATCGATTTTTCTTCCTCTAGGTATCTTTTTGTCCATATCGACATCTATCACACAGTTATAATCTCCCATATACAAAGGGGTACCCTGCACATAATCCTGTATTTTATTCAATAAGCAATTTAAATATCCAATCTGTTTTTTATTTGGGGCATAGACATTTAGGATAGAGTATTTTTTATCATTTATGTTACAGACTAGAAATATAAATCTTCCCTCTTCATCCTCCAGTCTATATAGTTCTTCATATTTAACGTTATTAGATATCATGATTAGCACCCCTCTTTTCTTTTTCTTTGATAACGATGAATGGATAACAATAGGAAAGAACCGATTTCTAAGTCTAAGAGCATCCTCGTCTCTACAATGCGTTTCTTGTAAACAACAACAATCTATCTTCTGTTGTCTTAACGTATCCAATAATGTTAGCCTTTTTTGGGGGATGTTGATGCCCTGAATATTCAACGACATAAATTTAATGGTGTCACCCTTCATCTCTTATTTGTTTTTTTGTTTGTTTGATAAAAGGTTCCATATGCCACATATAACAACTTATACTACTACCATATATACATACATAACTTACAAACATTTGGTGGATTCCCACCTTTAACTTGTTTGTTTGATTTGGGGTGTCTACCCTAGGCATCCCAAAAAAAAAAAAAACCCCGATTTGAGTTTACGGATGTCCATGAGGCATGTAAGCAATTGGTCTCGGCTCGGAAAAGGAGAGGTAGAGAGAGAGGGGAAGAAAAAAAAAGAAATAAAAAAAAAAAAGGAGAGGAATTCAACGTAATCATTAGCCATAACTATGGGAAATATGGCATAAGCTCAGCACCGACATAAACCTTTCCTAGGTTCCTTTCCTTCCCTTTCTCCTTCCTTTCTCTCTCTGTTAATTTAAATGTTTCCATGTAAATCTTTGAGCACCATCTGGTTTATTAATTCCCTACTCCCTTATTTTCCTCTTTCTTCCCCTTCCCCCTCCTGATGTAATTAAAGAAGGGGAAGAGAGAGCAAAAAAAAAAAAAAGAATTCCGGCAATAATGAAGGTTGTGGATTATATTTACCTTCTTAATTTGTGTCCCTTTATCTCCATTAATATATTAATACATTTTTACAGTGCCTTTGTATTTCTAACTGTGATTGTGTTTTTCTTAAGACTTTACATGTGTATTATCCTACAAACCTTCTTTAAACTATTCCAATTAGTTCAGTGGTTAAAATTAAGTAATTCAGTAATTAAAACTTCCCATTTTAGAGAATTAAGAGATTACGAGTGTTATTATTATTTAGTTATAACCATAAAGTGTATAGTGAAGTGTGTACAGCAACAAATAAAGTAGTTAAGAAGGCATTATTTAAATAACTACAGTGCTTTGTATATGTGCTGAGTGTTTAAGTGATTCATATTAATCTTTTAAATGGTTCAAGTGCTTACCAATTGTGCTCATGCATTACAAAACACTAGCCTAAACTATAAATAATATTAGTACACATTTAGGTTTCCATTATATTTCCACCTTTCTCTTTTTTCTTAATTTTAGCAGTAGTGGGCCTACTTTGTGCATAACGAGGTAAGGAATGGTTAATTTTCATTCTATTCTGTCAATTCTTGTCCTTTGTTTTGTATTATGCTCTAAATTATTCAATTTAGAACGCTGTAATAATGATAGAAAAAGTCGGAAGGGAAAAAAGAAAAAAGAAAAAAAAAAAAAAAAAACTCGCTCCCCAGTCCAAATAGTCCATCAGCAGTTACTCAAACATTTAAGGTGTTCTTTATCCATAATTTTGCTTCTTCAATTGTTCCCACTATATGAGAAGTATCGTTAAACCTAATGTACAGTTTAACCGGAAATCCCCATGTGTATTTAATTGTACGTTCTCTCAGTAGGTCTGTAAGGAATTTGAATGATTTCCTTCTCTGTCTTGTCTCCATTGATAAGTCTTGAAAGAAGAGTAATTTACCAAATTTTTCCTCTGATGGTGTAAAATTCTTTGCAGCCATAAACACTTTTTGCCTGATTGGGAAGGAGGAGAATCGTACAATAATATCCCTAACATATTCACTTGGGGAGTTTCTATCTCTAAACAGTCTGTGTGCTCGTTCAATGCCTATTTCGGAATCATCTTCCTGGATTTTCATAGTCCTGAATAATTCCTGAAGATATTCTATAATTCTGTCTGGTGTGATATTTTAATATATTTAACGGAGCCGTGCAATGCTCTTCTAAATACCATGTTAACCATTTCTCAATAAACATGTGATGTCATCTCCAAGAGACGCTGTCAGTAGATACCTTATTTTAAATATTTACTGCCTCTTTCCAAGTCATGAAATAAAATGGTTATTCTGTCCTCAATACATTAGTCAAATCTGTGTTATTGGAGTTATAATCTGCTGTTATACATCTGTAGAATGGACAGGTCCTTAGAAAAAAAAGAAGATACAGAGGCTGCCATAGTTCAGCTATGCTCTCTAGCTGGCATAGGACAGGATCGGAACAGGAAGATGCTAAAAAGCAATTAGTCAGCAGAGCACCATCACAACATGGCTTGACATGCAAATGAAACTAATTGTTATTGCTCAAATCAAATATTATATTCCTCAAATCAAAACCTCTTAAGTGGCAGGAGCTCACACAAACACGTTCCCTGTGCTAGATCTGTCCTCCCACTATTGCTTTTAGTCGTTTACATTATGGAGATGTAAATTAATACCAAGCTGTTGCAATTATTGCTGTGTATAGATATTCACTTTTCCACACCATGAAATCCATGAAAATTAGGAAAGTGAATGTTCTAAAGTAATGTAGGGTTATCACCTGCTACATAAAGTGCTATTACAGGTGGTATGGGTCGGTTACACCCAAGTTTATATATAGTAATGTGAAGTGCTGTAAAATAATAGTCTGTCAGCATGCCAAATGTCGCATAGAAAATCAACCCATTCAGTTATTGTTATTAGTATAACTTCTTATACTTCTATACTGCACTTCTTATAGTGATGATTTAAAGTGATTTACTAACTTTAAGTTGTAATTTGTCTTATTTTTGTTATGTGCCAAATTAGGGGAGAACCCTGTAGAATGTTACTGTTCCTTGCTCCTTACGACTCTTTCTAAACATGCACAGAATGCTTGAAGTAAATATGTGACTAACATAAAGCTGACAAATTTACATTTAATATATCGTTTTTGCAATCCGTTCCTTGAAGACATATTTTTCAGACTTTCTCTCAGGGTGATATCCTGACCATTTTAATCAAGTTAATCAATATTATCTCTTGGGGTCCAGTCAGAGGAGTCATGTAGAGTTGAATTGGGATAAGCACTGCACATGTCTGTGACATTAATGTTGTGAGTGTACTATAGTAACCTATATGATTCACTAGGAGGCTTGGGGACTCACTGTGTATGTGCATGGTAGGGATGCCGAACATGTCATTCATGCCTAGTACTCCCATTTGTTTTTTAATGTTAGGCATGCATAGTTTTGTATCCCACTTTCTTTGTACCACTTTTTTTTAAATTAGAAAATCCTCATGTCAAACAATCTAGAAAATACAAATACAATTCTGAATTCATGGTATTTATACAATATATAGTTTCTCCATCATGAAATAACAGAGAACAGAGAACATTAAAATATCCAAATTAAAAGAAAGAATCTTATTTTTGTACAAATAACAGAATTGCATAAAACTAGATAGAAATACAGATGTATGGTAAGGGCTGGTGCCTCCTATAGAGCGATGTAGGCGCCAGCCTAGGGCGCAGTTTTGGTGGGACGCCCTCCCACTTCTCCCCACAGGATGGCATTGATGTTCAGTGGCGCTGCTCCCAGCACAACTGACGAGAAGTGCCACTTCACAGCCATGCACAAGCACCTCCTAAATCTGGATCAGCATGTTGCCATCACTGATGTGAATTGGCAATCCGGATCGGCACAGAAGCTCCTCCTACATCAGACACTTTATGCTGGTGTCATTTATTAGAAGCGCCACTGCAGAGCCACTCTTAGGTAAAGATCTTCATAGTGGCAGCAGAGGCTCCGAATGTGTGATTGTGTGTATGTGACAGTGTGTGATTGTGTGTGACTGCATGTGACACTGTATGATGCTGTGTTTGTGTGACTGCATGTGATATTGTGTGTGTATGTGACACTATGTGATTGTGTGTGTGACTCCATGAGACACTATGTGATGGTGTGTGTATGCGACTGCATGTGGCACTGTGTGATGGTATGTGAATGTGACTGCATGTGACACTGTGTGACTGCATGTGATATTGTGTGTGTGTGTGTGATACTGTGTGATTGTGTATATAAGGTAACAAATATTAAAAGAGGTGGGATTAAAGTGTGTCCCACAAAGAGGCGGCAAAATTAGGTTTGCCTAGGGTGGCAAAAAACCTTGCACCAGTCCTGTGTAAAGTATAATTGTTTGTAGAACTTTGGGTACATTTTTCACAAAAAATCATCTATTCTATTTTGCTCTTGAACACAAGAGCCAAATGTAATACATACCGTTTTTAACATCATTACATGTATGTAGCAAAATCATATGTAGTCTGTGCTTTTTTGTCATTTGGATAAAAACTTAAGGACCAACTCATTACCATGTGAGGACAAAACCTCTAATTTATTATTTGATGTCACTTCCAAGGCTGCTATTAGAGGGACACAGGTTTAGTAGGTTTTACTAGGCCCCTGCCTGTCTGGTAACTGTAGAATTCAACGTTTAGTGTAACTAGCAAATCATGCACTCTCCTCATGCTGCTGGATATTCTAATCTAATGCACAGACAGAAAGAAATAACTGGTGAGTGAACATTTCTTATTCACTTACTTCTGATACATTTTAATTTATTTTACAGCATTCCACTGTTTCAACATTGTTTAAGTGTGTGGTGCAGTGCAGCAGTGACTTCACCTCCCAGCATTTAATAGTTGGATTTCAACATGACTCATACTGCTGTATATCATGTTCAAACATCTCAATGAAGTCTATTCATTAAGCAGCACATTGGAGAAATTAAGAACTTCAAACTTAAGTATCAATGTCTATTTTCTCAAACAAAAAATGGTGTTTAAGGTGTACTTGTGTGTTACATAATATTAGTCCCCACCATCTGTGAGAATAAGGTTTATTTTTGTCAATTCGTTTTACTAATATTGATGGTTAGACACGTGGTTCAGTTATGGGCACTAAAGGTGGAACTGCCCCTTTAAATTGAACCTGTCACTCTTGTCATGTTTACTCTACTTATTGGGGCATTTTAGTAAGGGTATATCGTAAAACTATAGGCAGAGACGCAGCTAGCGCTTTCTGAACCAAGGCAAAAATAGAAAATTGAGCTACCACCCATAGCAGCTGTTATAATTAAAAAAATGCTGATAAGTGCAAAAATATATATATATTTGTATGTTTATCTTAGGTCACTTTATGTCCATCACTCACTGTGATTTATACTGAGTGCAGCCAATTCAGTGTCAAACTTCACCAGTTTATCCCAAAAACAAGTAGAAAACAGCAAGTCGCGCACATCCAAAGTGAAATAATACAATATATAGTAATAGTTCCCAATAAACTCCCAGTATTACCTCTTTGGTGATGGAGTTTTAATACTCAACATGGAGACAAGGATGGGATAAGAATTAAACACTCGTGCAGCAATCTAAATAAAAGCGCCAATGGGCAAAAACGAAACAAAAATAAATAAATAAAGGTGACGCCCAAGTCTAATAAGCACTCATAGTACATCAATCTAAATAACAGAAGTAGAATGGATCAAAGATAATAGGGGAATCCTGAAATTAAATTAAATAAGATAAAAAATGAAATTGTATTAAAACATTATAACAAATTACAGTATAAAACAATCAACTAAAATAAATACAAAAAAAACACATGAAAATAAATTAATAATAATATTATAAAAATTATTATATTAATGTTATATATATATATATATTAAACTCTTAACCAACTTTGTGGTGCCTATTATTCTGCACTGAAAACAAACAAAATAACAAATGAATCAACAAATTGGAGTAGCAATGTAGACCCTTGATATCCCAAAATATATTTTAAATGTAAAGCAATCAGGTATGTAGTGCTTTGTTCCCATGCCCTATGATGTAGATGTTGAATCTAGTGAAGCCTAGAGGACTCTTGCAAACATCCTGCAGCAAGCATGGAGTATAACTAGAACAGGTTAGCAGAAAACTAAAGCATACAAGCATGGGCAAAGCATATGGTATAAGCACATAACTAAGGAGACATACAAGTATGCATTTATAACAAATAACAACATACAGGGTAAGGGCTAAAGCAACACAAGGGATGGAGTGAGGAGTCGAGATCCTCGGACGCTTCATAAGGGGAACCAAGCTGGTCATGGGGATAGGAGAGATGAGCTACGATCCACAGGTGCTTCAGGGAGAGAGGATAAGGGAACATATACATACAAACAAACATACAGGAACTGACCTAACACTCTTAGATGGTAATAGGGAGGATTTGGTTAAATTATGGCCATAAGATGAAGTTTGCCAACCACAACAAGGTACGTCACAATTAGGTCCCTATAGCAAACTAATAACAATTCACAGACATCCAAACAGACAAAATACCTGCAGAGCTGAAGAAAGCAAACAGAGGAAACGGGTGTGTTTGCATTTTTAGAGGAACTAAGCAAGAGGAAACTAAGACAACCTGGAATGACGCAATAGAATAGCAGAGAGCAAGAAAACCAGAAATGGATCAGAGCAGAGACTATAGTAACAGAAACATCAGAGTTTAAAAGAGTATTGAGACAGGGCTAAGATAAAAGAGGACTGAACTATAACCAAGAAAGTAACTTGAACAGGACAGTAATGATAGCAGGGCTGAGAAAAACAGGGCATCAGTATATAGGGCATAAGAGCAGATACAGTTACATGAGCAACCTCCAGAGGCGACGGGCACTACTGCTTTGCTCGATAACTTTTTTAAGGGAACAGAAGTCATCACATGTATAGATTCCCTTCATATAGCACAGAATGCTCACAGGTAGGGGCTTCTTTGGAACAGGGCAGGTCCAGATTGTGCCACTCAGGGGGAATACCAGTCTATGGCCAAGCAAGGGAAGGGTTGCCACTCTGTGGTAGATATCACTATGTGGCCGAGCTAGAGGGAGTGATGCTACTCTGTGACTGAGCTAGAGAGGGATGCCATTCTGTGGGGGATACCAGTATGTGGCTGAGCTAGAGATGGATGCCACTCTGTAGCGGGTCTAGGACACTTCTTCGCCGCATTTTCATCGCTGACAGTTCAGCGCGGCAGTTAGAACGCTGAACTGTCAGCAATGAAGTATAACGCGGCCGTTTCACCGCGGCTGCAGCTATGTAAGAGCGCTGAACTGTCAGCTCTTACAAATCTAAAAGTAAAACGAAAATAACCCCCCCTAATAAATGATTCCCCCCCCAATAGTAACACTAAATACTAAACCCCAATACTAACACTAAACACTAAACCCCAATACTAACACTAAAATTAACCCCAATACTAAAATTAACCCCGTAAACCCTAATACTAACCCCGACCCCTAATACTAACCCCCGACCCCTAATACTAACCCTAACCCCTAATACTAACCCCTAATACTAAAGTTAACCCCCTAAACCCCAATACTAACCCTAATACTAAAGTTAACTCCCTAAACGCCAATACTAACCCTAATACTAACCCTAATACTAACCCCTAATACTAAAGTTAACCCCCTAAACCCTAATACTAACCCCGACCCCTAATACTAAAATTAACCCCCTAAATCCTAATACTAACCCTAATACTAACCCCCGACCCCTAATAGTAAAATTAACCCCTAACACTAAACCTAATTCTAACCCCCTAAACCCTAATTCTAAACCAACTAAAATCGGTAAAATACTTACCTTTAGCGATGAAATGTCCCGCGATGAAATCTCCAGCGGCGATCTGTCTTGTGCTGTAGAGTCGGCGGTGAAGCGGTGAAGCGGAAGCAGCTGCGATGAAGTGTCCCATCCCCCTCTGTAGCCGAGCTAAAGAGGGATGTCAATCTGTGGCCGAGCTAGAGAGGGATGCCACTCTGTGGTTGATACCACTATGTGGCAGAGCTAGGGAAGGTAACAAGGTACAGGTATGCAAAACAAAGACAGGAACAAGCATAGGCAATAAGAAAAACCAGAGAGGAAAACAAAAGCAGGAGCATAGAAAATAAACAAGCAAGCACAGCAAATGGATACTCAAATCACTGAAGCAGCTTGGCTGAGTCTGCAAACTGGGTGAGGGCTTACACCAGGTTTATTTGGTTGATAAATACTCTGGTACTTCAACAAAGTAAGACTGATGAACATTGATTGGGTTTGTGTATTTTTTCCAGGTCAAGTCACAAAGGAGACTGTTTAGAAAAGGAGATGAAAAAACATAGAATGTGTTGGCAGGTAAGAAGCATTTGGCTCATCTAGTCTAAAAACGTTTATTAGTCACTGGTCTTATCTTATATCTAGGATAGCCTTCTGCCTATCTCACACATTCACCTCTTCCTCGGCGTAGACACCGCTAAAATCCTATTACACTCGTTTGTGGTCTCTCACCTTGACTTCTGTAACAGCCTCCTGGCTGAACTACCTCTGGCTCTTCTTTCTCCCCTGCAATCAATTCAAAACTCAGCTTCCAAACTCATCTTTTCTCGCTCATCTGTCCGATTCGCCAGCTCTTCTCTGCAACGCCCTCCACTGGCTACCTGTCTGTTCTAGGAAAAAATGTAAAATTCTATCTTTAACTTACAAAGCCCTCCACTCCTCAGCCCCTCCATACATTGCCTCCCTCATTAACCAATACTACCCTGCACGACCTCTGCGCTCCTCAAATGGAATTAAGTGCTCCTCCTTCTTCAACACCTCTTCCCATTTGTGTCTGCAAGATTTTGTCTAAGCTGCCCGCTCTCTCTGGAACTCCTTTCCGCAGATCATCAAGATCTCTGCCTCCATCTCAAACTTTAAAAATGCATTTCTTTAAAGAAGCTTACTACCCATCCCACTAGAATGCTGGTTAATTTACCTCCAGCTAATCCCACCCAGTTCTCGCTTTCCTCAATCACTGTTAATATCAGGTAGCTTACAACTCACCCAGCTAGAACACACACAGATAATCTTTGGCCAAACCCACCTAGCACAAACCATCCACATTACTGTTACTACAACTAACTTCCCTCTGACCTCTTCACTCACTTATGTGTTTCATATACCCCATTCCCTCTAGATTGTAAGCTTGCGAGCAGGGCTCTCTACCTCATGTACCAGTCTGTTATAGTTTCTCTAACTTAGTATGTAGTTCCCTTCTATGCTCTGTACCTAGCGTTACGTAAATTGTTGACGCTATATAAATAAATGTAAATGTAATGTAAATGTAATGTAAATGTAATGTAGGTTTCAGGCCGTGTCTACGCACGTGCAAGCATATCAGTCCAGTATCTGCTCTACCAGATTAGTTTACATCGTTCAGAAAAGTCATTATTCAGGCAGAGCAGCAAAACCCGACCAGGCCAATACAGTAACAAAGAAAGATGGTTTCCAGGGTGAAGGAGGTGAGTTGGCACCAAAGTATTTGGATAGTTCTGCTCTGTCTCATAGACACATTTTTTTAAACAAAAAGAATCAAGTAATTTGTATTGTTGCATGTTAAAAAAATAAAAAAGCATTGCAGTAAAAAAAAAAAACAGTGTTTAATTGTATGAGTAGAAGAAAGCTAGGCAAAAGGAGGCCATTCCATCTTTATTAAATGGAATCTGAAAGGACAACTTGGGACAAAAAATGAAGTTATGTTTAATTGAAAGATTTTATCAAGTGTAAATATTTTAAATAGAAATGTTTTAATGAAAAAATACAAATAAAATAGCTGATTGAGCTTGGATAGTTCTGTCAGCGGGTAGACATGTTGTTTAGTGTCTTGGGTCACATGGGTCAGATCTTCCTTCATCTGATCCAACATGTCAGCCCCCTGAAAGAACTATACAAGCAAAGAGGGCTTAATATTACATTTGTTGTTTAAAAAGCAGTTTTTTTTTTTTTTTAAATATTCTGTTACTTTTGTCAGGAGTCTGCTTTGTACATAGGTGCACACACAGATAGCACCCTTGTATAAAAGAATCAGGTGCTGAGATCCTCCACTAAGCTCTGTTTGGTTTTTCCCCACACTGTAAAGTGTGAAGATGTATAAAAAAGCTATAATCCTTATAATACACAACTTCTCATTCTTTCACTTTCCAACACTTTTTATATTATGGAAGTTTTTATACATAATCCCAAGGTCGCCTTGTCAAATAAACCAATGGTGCATGTGGACAAAATGTGCTAAGCTCCTAGAACTTAGTGCATTTAGAACCAGTTTTATGCATGGTAATATCGCACTACTATCTGCTGTGGTTGCTGGAAGAGACTGACCGCTGTAACTTAATCCATAGCCATCAACCACTAAAAAATGTTCTTCATTAAATACTGTCAACCTAAATCATACAGAATATGATCTGCATCTTTCAGACGAGGGAATGTCTTAGACTGTATGTGGTCAGATATAAAATATTTAGACCCCTTCCTTTCCACCTTTAAAGTGTTCGGTTAGTGTTTTTTTTTAACTAGGAAAGAAATGATTAATTATTTCTCAACAGTAATTTGTTCTGTACAGCATATAACATAGAGCAGACAGGATATAAGATGCATATGTTTTTGCATGCATTGTAGACAAATCTAATGTCTGATTAAACTATAATGACTATCTCATCCTGTTCTCAGAAGAATAGACTTTTCCACGGGCAAGCTCTGGTCTAGTAAATCCCTGCAGAAAGACATAAATGTGATGAAAAACACAGCAATCCTCTTCTAGATCCTATTACATTCTTAACATTCCTCTCTTTCTCTGCCTCTAGAAATTTAAAGGGACAGTTCCCATATGTTAGCCATGGAAAGTAGAGTTAAAATGATTTGTTTACTGCCTTACTGATTGCAATCTTTCAAGGCCAAAAAGTCCATTCAGGGATGTTTAAGAGGTTTTTTTCCCTTTTATGTGTGAAAGAAGGTATTGTAACTTGCAAGTAGGTATACTTCAGCAATATGTATGTTGCACATTCCTCTTTTATATTTTTTAGTGATTTTACTGGTCACTGGTGAGAAGATCTTGAAAGTAAGGTTTCTAGATTTCCAACAGGATAAATGTGTCTGAATATTTATCTTGGGCCATCATATAGGTATTATTATATTGTTTTTATTTGTAGCTAACATTGCACATCTCTAAACCTGTTCTATTGAACAATATCCCAATTGTCAAACACGTAAACACTCTCTAATAAATGCTATTAGTCACTTCCTGCACCTACGTTTCTAGAGGTAGGATGGATTGTAGATATCCTAACATAAACATTATGATGAATACAGGAAGTCACATAAGAAGAGCAGGAAGTCACCAGGAGCAACACTGTCTTACTTTATGCACTTCACTTAATACATTTTATTACTGAAAAGGAAGCATAGTTCCCCATTAGAATTATTATAATAGGTTGGTAATCTCATGGCTTTGCTTTAAGCTGAATACATATGGAGTCTCTGGAAGTTAGGTGAATCGTGAACCTGAAGCAGTCTGGAACAAGGTCTGGCAAGGTTCTTGGGATCAGCTGTGCTGGAATAATACTGGTGTGCCACAGGAGAGCCCCAGGACATAAAAAGAGGATGAACCCAGAATCTGGACAGGCAGAACAGAGACGTAGTCATAAAAAAGCAAAGTTCAGGGCAGGAAGCTCAGGTACGAAGTCAAAGACAAGCCGGGCCATTAACAGGATAATCAGGATGACAGGAGTAATCCGGTAACAGGAGTAGTAAATTAGAAAAAATGCGGCTATCGGAAAACAAAACAGGGGCAAAAAACTTTATCTTAGGTAAAGAGCAAAGGAAATGAGCCACATTTAAATGTTTCTAAAACATTTAGCCACACCCCCTGATTAATTATAGGAAGAATACAATAAAATTATAAAAATGGGTAGTTCCCCTTTAAGATGACTTAGTATTCTAAATTCGTGCCAACGGGAGGGCGGAAGTGCGACAGAGGCCATCTTGGAACCTAGCAGGGGTTTGAGGTGGAGAAGATGCAATACTGGAAATGGCCAGCAGAGCAATAATCTTCTGAAAAATATTATTGTGGTGTTTATCCCATGATGACATACCATTTAATACCCAATACAAGAGTTTGCCATCGAGCAGATGCCTAAGGATGCTTCTTGCCTAATATATCTTCTGCCTTGATATCATCAGTGACTAATGGTATGGTATCACCAACCATTATCAGAATGTCTCACTTCTATCTGGGATCCTCTTTTGTACTGAATATTATATTATATTTTATTCTATGATTATGATTCAGAACACTTGTTAATCAAAATATTTAAATTATTATAAATATACTGTTTTTTAAGTCATTACACATTCTAAACGTCAGTCTCATGATTCCAATTCCCTAATGCCTTATTACTGTGTTTTATATCAAAATTTTCCAGTTGCATTCTATAGTATTCAGTGATAAATTTCTGAGGTCAATGAATACTTATTTGTTTTGCCTTCAAAAATAATTAACATTTTGAGTAAAAAACGGTGATAAATCACATTACTGAATAAGGTCAAATAAAAAAAAGTGAATAATGTAAATATTACTATGAATGATTAGACTGTAAAAAAGTGGGGGGTTTTGTAAGTGAAAACATTTGACAATAACATAATATGTTTAGACTCATAACAAACACAGGGGATACATAAGAATTTATCTTGAAAGTGATTTGAGTAAATGCAGCTCAATGTACAAAAGTAGACAATAATGAGAGAAGAGATTAAATATAATCATAGAAACCATAACGCAGAAGAAGGAATACAGACCATGAAAACGACTTGGCGTAGGCCTTGCGTAATGCTCTCAAACCATCTAGTACAATGTCTGGCAGCAAAGAAAAGGCAAACAAGGTATTGGGATCCATATGCAAAAGAAAAGATTATAAATTGGCACAATTCTTTTGCTGCTATTAGGAAGCACTAGAAAGCCCACAATTTGAAAAGTGTTGAAAAGGCTCAGTGGAGGGCAGTCAAATTACCAGTTTAGGATCCTGGTTGGTAGAAATGTATATTATAAATGGAGTTTTGTCAGGAATGCCAACTGATGCTATGTAAGAATCTGAAAAAAAGTGTTACAAATGATTTGTAATTAAACAAAATGAAGCCAGAAGACAGGTTTTGGTAGATACTAATTCCAATAAAAGGAGAGTATTATATCCTTACAGAAAAGTATATAAACTGAAAATGTGTGACATTTTCTGAAGAAAAACATCTGTAAAATAATGCAGAGAAACCTTTCTTCTTCACAAATCACATGCACTTGATATCCAGTCATTAAAATAGCATTCTAATCAAAAACGAAACAATAAAACAGCAATTCTGCAATCACATGGAACATATTAAATGTGATTATTATAATGAACAGCAGCAAGGGTCACATATTTGGCCATTTCTAAAAGAATGAATACGACTGATTGAGAATATAGGACATGAAGTAATAATAGCTCTCTGCAACCCAATGACTAATTGATGCCAGAAATAAAGGAGATGAACTTTATATCATAACTAAACAAATAAAATGCCACAAGTACCTGTTCAGTGACTATTACAGTGATATCAGAAGTGTTGTTAAATGCTACTGAGAATCCTCCACAACTAATGTATGAGGTGAGGAATATTGTTGAATCAGACTGAATTCATATTTGCCCTTTCTGCGTCTATGCATCTAACACACATTTCTGGTGCCCATTTAGATGAATAGAAATCTTGTGAATTGACTTGTGTTTTAGGCTGTTGATGATAACACAGTGGTGCACACTTTGCATTTTACAAAGATTCTAGCTTCAGTGAGAATAATTTTCAGTCTTTGTAAATGACATATCATTATTTAGGCTGGAAAACAACATACATTATAAAATGTCAATGTTGAGCATCAAAACATTGATTTGCTATACAGTTCTTGTAAGTTCAGTTTTAAAAAGGTAAGAACATAGAAAATCACTGCATTCCCTCCTTCATTCTAGCTAGAAAAATATAATGTACTTTTTAAACCTAACTTTTATTAATAATTCTTAAAATAACACGAGGTGAGAGAAAACAAATACTATTCATATGCAATGTGAATAAACTGTGTATTTAAAACCAAAACTGTAACCCATTTATTTGTTATTTAGAAGCCACAAATACACTACATGGACAAACGTATTGGGAAACACCAATTAATTACTGAATTAAGCTGTTACAATCAGACCCATTGCCACACATGTATAAAATCAAGCATCTAGCCATGAAGTTACAAACATTTGTAAGGAAAAAAATAGGTCTTTCTAAAGAGCTCAGTGAATTCAAGCTTGGTACTGTGATAGGATGCCACCTTTGCCATAAGTTAATTTGTGAAATTTCACCCTTGCTAGATACTCCACAGTAAACTGTAAGTGGTATTTTTGGAAAGACTTTAGGAACAGAGGAAACTAATGTAAAGTCACAGAGCTGGGTCACCGAATGCTAAGGCACATGGCACGTAAAAGTTGCCAGTTCTCTGCTCATTCCATAGCTGAAGAGTTCCAAACTTCCACTGGCATTAATATCCGCACAAAAACTGTGTGGCAGGAGCCATGGCCAAGCAGCTGCATGCACGCCTCACATCACCAAGCATCGGATTGAGTGGTGTAAATCACGCTGCCACTGGACTCTGGAACAGTAAAAACATGATCACTGTTTGGCAGTCAGATTGGCAAGTCTTTGTGTGGCAGATGCCAGGAGAATATTTCCTGCCTGACTACATTGTCCCACCTGGAAAGTTTCGTGGAGGAGAGATAATGGTATGGGTGTGTATTTCAAGGGTTGAGTTAGGCAGCTTACTTAAAGTGAAAGGAAATATTAATGCTTCAGCATACCAAGACATTTTGTACAGTTCTATGCTTCCAAATTTTTGGGAACAGTTTGGCACAAGCACTTTTCTATTCCAGCATGACTGTGCCCCAGTGCACAAAAAAAGGTACATAAAGAGCCATGGTTGGATGAATTTGGTGTGCAAGAACTAGACTGGCCCACACAGAACCCTGACCTCAAGCCCATGGAACAACTTTGGAATAAACTGGAACAGAGATTGCAAGCCAGGCCGTCTCATCTTACATCAGCGCATGACCTCACAAACTTTCTAGTGGATGAATGTGCAAAAAACTCTAAAATCTTGTGAAAAGCCTGCCCAGAAGAATGGAAACTGTAATAG
This sequence comes from Pelodytes ibericus, assembly GCA_036172795.1. Classification (NCBI taxonomy): domain Eukaryota; kingdom Metazoa; phylum Chordata; class Amphibia; order Anura; family Pelodytidae; genus Pelodytes; species Pelodytes ibericus. Next base: position 70,051,190 of record CM069860.1, read on the forward strand.
CTGCAAAGGGGGGAAAACTACGTATTAAGGTCTATGTATTTACAATGTGATGTCATAGAAGTCCCTGCTGTTGTAATGGTCAGGTCTCCCAATACTTTTGTTCAATATAAAAGTTAAAGTAACTAAACAAATGGAGTAGCCGACATCATGTGTGGCCACACCACTCAATTAATTCTCCACCTGTCAACCTATAATTTTTGCCAAAATTATGTTTATGGATAAAACAGTTTTATTTTTCATCAGAAATGCAGCTGGTACATGTAGCATCCTTATATGTGGACTAAACACTAAACCACTTTCTAAATAAATACATTTCTACATTTTTAACAAGCTATTCTTCACCATTACTGTAGAAAAACAAAATGATGCAGCCTCATAAAAATTCTGTATTTTTATTTTCATAATTCACATAGTGGGGTAGATGCAACATGAAAAAGTCACTTTAGCAGAAAATGTGTTTATTTTTTTATTTAATACCTGCCGATAACAAGGTTACCAGGTAATGTATTATCATCTGCTAAAAAAACAATGAATCTGATTGGTTTAGGAACAGCCAATAGATAAGGCTAGCCTAACATAAAAAATACACAATGCAGGAAGAGACAACAATATGCAATTTGCAGGGACTCCAATGTATTATACTGCTCATTAGACAGGTCTGCATCGCCTTGTCAGAAATCTATTAGAAGTAAAAATAAAAGATATACAAGTGTTACACATGTATTACCAATAAAGAAAGCAGGAAGCAGTGTTATTCACATTGCTGGAACTCCAATGTGTTTAACTGAACATGTATATAGTGGCTATTTGATTTGCTAGCCAAGCATATTGCTTAGTACATGATATCCTCTGTAAACAGTGGGGCTGAAATAGTGAAGTAAATTAAACATGTGATTTAACCAAGTCATATTAAAGTGTCAATAAGTAAATTAGTTATAAAGAGGAAACCTTTCAATCATATAAAACTAAGCTAAGAGATATAATGCTATAGGTAACATTGAAGCTCCATAGCTTACAACCAGATGAACAACTCCACTGTACTGATCAAACTGATACAGTGTGCTACGAATAGAAATCTCCTATAGTATTCCCGAGACACATTGCTGCGGTGCTGATGGGCCATAAGGTACAGTAAAAATCAATGCCTAGTGTTACTACCACACAGGCAGGGTTATAACGTAAGAGCCCCACTGTATGAATATGTGCAAGAGGTCCTTGTAACCCAACCTCACGTACTCATGCACACCAGGTTAAACAGGTGTTTCCTTCTTCTAGATACATGCTGCAATTGGATCAGGTTAAGATGGAACTGGCAGAACTAGTACTCTAGTAAACATAATTAAATCTAACAAGCTCTTCCAGCCAGGCCTTTTATAGCAAAGCAAGTAGATCACTCAGGAAAGGATGGGTAACCTTACGCTTTTATTTGGTACGACCATATATGTGGAATTTTATAGTATTCGCCACACTGAGAAAAACAAATATATTCTCACCAACTCAAACCTTTATCACTGCATGTAACCATAATCTGACAATATAAATGAAATATTAGACACTAGGGGCTTTATATGATGAAAGTGAGAATTGCAGGGAATTAACAAGGGAACTTCAAACTTAAATCCAGATTAGCCGAGTTGGAAAATACTCCCAACTCTTCTGCTTTGGCTCAAGTTTGAAATTCACTGCATTGCTCTCTTTCATGAAAAGCCTTATTAGGCTGACCCAGATAAATCTCTCCATGGAGCTTGTCATATTTTACCCTGCTGATTATCTTACATCAGTAGCGAGGAAAACAATGTACAAGAGAAATACAAAATAAGTGTTTTTTTCTCTAATACTGGCAGAAGTGTGGTCTGGTATATCAATACCCTGACTGTCAAACATAAAACAACGTTTGAAACCACCTCCAGTGTCTGCTTGTGAGAGTTGTCTAGCAGACCAATAGCGGCACTAGCATAGGCTTATCTGTCACATTGACAGTTTGACACACCAATAAGTTGTCGGTCAACAACATATCTTTTTGAATAATATAATATGCAAATTTCCTACAGCTTCTATTTTACCCTACAATGAGATGTTTCGGTCCTCCACTAGGCGCTTAATCATAGTCATGATGCCTATGATTAAGTGCCTAGTGGAGGTGCAAAACGCATAAGGCTGGCTGCTCTAGAAGCCCTTCTCTGAACTTTCTCCAAAGTATCTATATCCTTCTGGAGATACTGTACTGTGAGGTCTCACCAATGCTCTGTACAATGGCATGAGCACTTAGCTAAATAATTTGCTATTTGGCTTATCACTCCATGAACATCAACCCTGCTGCAAATCTTTGTATCATCCGCAAAAAGACATACTTTACCCACAAGACCTTCTGCAATATCACTACTAAAATATTAAAGAGAATAGGTCCAAGTACAGATCCCTGAGGTACCCCACTAGTAACAAGACCTTGCATCGACTATACTCCATTGACTACAACCGTCTGTTGCCTGTCACTCAGCCATTGTCTAATCCATTCAATAATATTGAAATCCAAACTTAAAGATTGCAGTTTATTGATAAGCCTTCTATGTGTCAAAAGCCTTACTAAAATCTAGGTAAGCAATGTCTACTGCACCATCCTGATCTATTATTTTAGTCACACCATCCAAAAAATCAATAAGATTAGTTTGGCATTATCTCCCTGAAGTAAACCCATGCTGTCTCTGATCTTGAAATCCAAGCGACTTTAGATGTTCAACAATCCTATTCTTTAACAAGGTTTTCATTATTTTCATCACTACTGAAGTAAGACTTACTGGTCTATAGTTGCCTGCCTCCTCCCTACTACCTTTCTTGTGAATGGGCACAACATTTGCTAATTTCCAATCTTCCGGGACTACTCCCGTTAAATATGATTGGTTAAATAAATCAGTTAACAGTTTTGCGAGTACACCACTAAGTTCTTTTAATAAATTAGGATGCATCCCATCAGGGCCCATCGACTTATTTGTCTTTACTTTAGACAGCTGAAGTAAAACCTCTTCCTCTGTAAACTTACATGCATCAAAAGACTCATTAGTCTTTTTTCCTAAATGAGGTCCCTTACCCTCATTTTCATTTGTAAAAACTGAACAAAAAAATTCATTAAGGCAGTCTGCTAGGCCTTTATCCTCTTCTACATAGCATCCTTCCTTTTGTTTAATCTAACTAATCCTTGTTTTACTTTCCTTTTCTCATTTATGTATCTAAAAAATGTTTTATCCCCCTTTTTCACTGACTGGGCTATTTTCTCTTCTGCGTGTGCTTTGGAAGCTCTTATGGTTTGCTTTGCCTCTTTTTGCCTACTCTTATAGATCTTTCTATCTTCCTCACTCTGAGTTTTTTTTTAATAATTACTAAATGCTAGCTTTTTGTTTTTTACTATTTTGGCCACCTCTGCAGAGTACCACAGTGGTTTCTTAAATATTTTGCTCTTACTGACAAGCCTAATGCAATTTTCTGTTGCATTCAGTAGTGCAACTTTTAGATAATACCATTTCTCCTGGACTCCATTTAAATTGTTCCAGTGTGATAATGACTCATAATCTAATTTTAGAAAAGTCATTTTTTCTAAAATCTAAAACTTTTGTTTTTGTGTGGTGTGACTGCGTCACTGTTCTTATATTAAACCACACTGACTGGTGATCACTAGATCCTAAACTTTCACCTACTGTAATATCTGATAACAAATCTGTCACGGTTATTCTGGGTTTGTGGCTGTTTTTGTCTTCAGCCTCTAGTGGCCGCTATTGAGGTGTTCTCATTCTACTCCTGTTGTCAGCTGCCTCGTTATCCTCAGCCCTTCCCTATTTAAACCTGCAGCTTATGGCAATCAGTGCCTTTGCATTGCTTTGGTGGCAGCCTGTGAGAGTGTCTTGTTTCTAGTTCTAGCATTTATATATTGATTATTGATTTCCCGGTTCTGACTCCTGCTTGATTTTGACTCCGCTGTTTTCTGCCTGCCTCGACCATTTTGCCTGTCTAGTGACCTTGCCTTCTGTATTCCTACGTTGTACTTTGTTCCTGTTTCGTGTATGACCCGGCCTGCTGACTATCCTTCTCGTCCAGTACTCCCTGTGTATCTCTGCTTCAGTGTGCGGTTGCAGTCAGTGTACAAGTCCTGGGTGGTCATTTACCTGAGGCTCAACCATAGGGTATAATACCATTCAGGTGAATAACACTGCTCTGTTTCCAAACCGTTGCAGTAGCTACCAGTCCTGTCTCAGTTTGGTCACATTTACCAGTCCTGTCTCCGTTTGGTCACATTTACCAGTCCTGTCTCAGTTTGGTCACAGCTACCAGTCCTGTCTCAGTTTGGTCACAGCTACCAGTCCAGTCTCAGTTTGGTCACAGCTACCAGTCCTGTCTCAGTTTGGTCACAGCTACCAGTCCTGTCTCAGTTTGGTCACAGCTACCAGTCCTGTCTCAGTTTGGTCACAGCTACCAGTCCTGTCTCAGTTTGGTCACAGCTACCAGTCCTGTCTTTGTTCCAGTCTCTGTTACCTGTCCTGCCTCAGTTCCAGTCTCAGCTACAAGTCCTGCCTCAGTCCCAGTCTCTGCTACCAGTCCTGCCTTAGTTCCAGTCTGTTACCTGTCCTGTCTCAGTCCCAGTCACAGCTACCAGTCCTTCCCAGTTATGCATCGTGGGGTGCAGACAGACCCCACACCCTGCCCTGCAACGAGGCTCCTCCCTGGCCTGTTATCCCAGGTTGTGACAGAATGCAAAGGCCATAATAAGGAGCCCGCAGGGATAACTTCTGTGTTAGAATTCTTGGCTGAATGCATGTTGGAGATGTGTAAGTCTGTAAAGCTTGTGCTTGAGAGTAATGCTGTCAGTACTAGAGTTGTGAAGTCCAAGACTGTGACTGTGCATAAGAAAACCCCAAAGAAAAGCTTTAAAAGAGAACCCCTCACTAAAGAGGAAATGCAGAGGAGACTGGAGGGAAGTTTGTGTATTTTTGTGGGGAAACTGGGCATAGAATATCCTATTGTCCTTTAAAACCACCTAAGCCTCCTGTACCTGATAAAGCCAAAATCCAGGCCAGGGAACCTGAATACAATACAAGTGCTGAATCCAAAAGTGAAAAAAGCCAGTCTTTTTCTGAGTTCAGTAAACCTGGGGAGGACAAATCTGAAACACCTGGGAACCCTTTAGAATATGAAGCCTTGTCTAACGATCTGGAAATGGCTACTGCATCTGATCAGTGTTCTGATAGGGAAAGCATGTCTTTTTATGCCTCAGACCTCAGTGAGGAGGACATCACTGAGAAGGATTTTCTAAGGCTGTTTATGCTGTCAGGACTACTATTCCCACAACTCTCAGCAAACCTAAAGCTAAGAAAAAGAAAGCAGTTAATACAAGACCCTCTCTAGAAATTGGTGCTATCACACAGAGAAGGCAAAAGATTGACTCTAGAAAACAACAAACTGCAAAGCATTCTCTAGGTGCCCCAGGTCTTGTCTTGGCTTCTGATGGGACAATCATAGGCAGAGAAAACCTTGCTCAATATGAGAACTATTTAAGTGAACAAAAGTCTCTTGAGAGTAACCTGCTAGCAGCTAATTCTAAGAAAGTTCCAGCTAAAAGCCATGCAGCTTCTAAAAGAGCCTCCAGTACCTCTGCTGAACCCCTTCTCTGTGGCACTGTTCTGGTTTCTGGTAAGGGGAAGTTAAAGAAAAAAGGACCAATTGCACGTCTAGAGAAATATATGACTGCATGTCTGGGTGAGTCACCTTACAGTGAGTCCACAGCAGTATCTGTTAGTGCAGTGCATGGTTCTGGTCCCTCTAACCCCTATAATAGTACTGCAGGTGATCTGCCACCAGATTGTACCTTTGCCTCTAATGGGGCTATTGTAAGACTGCAAGACCTGCAAGTTTATGAACAAATGCTATGTGCTAAGTGATAGCAGATTCCTGTCTAGCTTCCATGTTTTGACTAGTGTGTATTTTTTGTCCTGCAACGAGGCTCCTCCCTGGCCTGTTATCCCAGGTTGTGACAGAATGCAAAGGCCATAATAAGGAGCCCGCAGGGATAACTTCTGTGTTAGAATTCTTGGCTGAATGCATGTTGGAGATGTGTAAGTCTGTAAAGCTTGTGCTTGAGAGTAATGCTGTCAGTACTAGAGTTGTGAAGTCCAAGACTGTGACTGTGCATAAGAAAACCCCAAAGAAAAGCTTTAAAAGAGAACCCCTCACTAAAGAGGAAATGCAGAGGAGACTGGAGGGAAGTTTGTGTATTTTTGTGGGGAAACTGGGCATAGAATATCCTATTGTCCTTTAAAACCACCTAAGCCTCCTGTACCTGATAAAGCCAAAATCCAGGCCAGGGAACCTGAATACAATACAAGTGCTGAATCCAAAAGTGAAAAAAGCCAGTCTTTTTCTGAGTTCAGTAAACCTGGGGAGGACAAATCTGAAACACCTGGGAACCCTTTAGAATATGAAGCCTTGTCTAACGATCTGGAAATGGCTACTGCATCTGATCAGTGTTCTGATAGGGAAAGCATGTCTTTTTATGCCTCAGACCTCAGTGAGGAGGACATCACTGAGAAGGATTTTCTAAGGCTGTTTATGCTGTCAGGACTACTATTCCCACAACTCTCAGCAAACCTAAAGCTAAGAAAAAGAAAGCAGTTAATACAAGACCCTCTCTAGAAATTGGTGCTATCACACAGAGAAGGCAAAAGATTGACTCTAGAAAACAACAAACTGCAAAGCATTCTCTAGGTGCCCCAGGTCTTGTCTTGGCTTCTGATGGGACAATCATAGGCAGAGAAAACCTTGCTCAATATGAGAACTATTTAAGTGAACAAAAGTCTCTTGAGAGTAACCTGCTAGCAGCTAATTCTAAGAAAGTTCCAGCTAAAAGCCATGCAGCTTCTAAAAGAGCCTCCAGTACCTCTGCTGAACCCCTTCTCTGTGGCACTGTTCTGGTTTCTGGTAAGGGGAAGTTAAAGAAAAAAGGACCAATTGCACGTCTAGAGAAATATATGACTGCATGTCTGGGTGAGTCACCTTACAGTGAGTCCACAGCAGTATCTGTTAGTGCAGTGCATGGTTCTGGTCCCTCTAACCCCTATAATAGTACTGCAGGTGATCTGCCACCAGATTGTACCTTTGCCTCTAATGGGGCTATTGTAAGACTGCAAGACCTGCAAGTTTATGAACAAATGCTATGTGCTAAGTGATAGCAGATTCCTGTCTAGCTTCCATGTTTTGACTAGTGTGTATTTTTTGTTTCCTGTTTTGGGGGTCCTTTCAGCAGCATTTTGGAGCGCCCGGAGTTCGCTCCTTAGAAGGGGGGCTGTGTCACGGTTATTCTGGGTTTGTGGCTGTTTTTGTCTTCAGCCTCTAGTGGCCGCTATTGTGGTGTTCTCATTCTACTCCTGTTGTCAGCTGCCTCGTTATCCTCAGCCCTTCCCTATTTAAACCTGCAGCTTATGGCAATCAGTGCCTTTGCATTGGTTTGGTTGCAGCCTGTGATAGTGTCTTGTTTCTAGTTCTAGCATTTATATATTGATTATTGATTTCCCGGTTCTGACTCCTGCTTGATTTTGACTCCGCTGTTTTCTGCCTGCCTCGACCATTTTGCCTGTCTAGTGACGCAAGAAGGCAAGCTTCTGTATTCCTACGTTGTACTTTGTTCCTGTTTCGTGTATGACCCGGCCTGCTGACTATCCTTCTCGTCCAGTACTCCCTGTGTATCTCTGCTTCAGTGTGCGGTTGCAGTCAGTGTACAAGTCCTGGGTGGTCATTTACCTGAGGCTCAACCATAGGGTATAATACCATTCAGGTGAATAACATTGCTCTGTTTCCAAACCTGTTGCAGTAGCTACCAGTCCTGTCTCAGTTTGGTCACATTTACCAGTCCTGTCTCAGTTTGGTCACAGCTACCAGTACTGTCTCAGTTTGGTCACAGCTACCAGTCCTGTCTCAGTTTGGTCACAGCTACCAGTCCTTCCCAGTTATGCATCGTGGGGTGCAGACAGACCCCACACCCTGCCCTGCAACGAGGCTCCTCCCTGGCCTGTTATCCCAGGTTGTGACAAAATCTCCATTTGTGAACACTAAATCTAATATTGCCAGCTTTTGAGTTGGCTTCTCAACTACTTGCTTTAGAGATAAAGCCAGTAGGGAGTTATGCGTACTCCTGGCGCAAGTAGTTATTTTGGATTTCCAGTTCACATCAGGAAGATTAAAATCACCCATGATGATCACTTCCCCCTTGATGTTTATGATTCTGCCCCGCAGACCCATCTCGGTAAACTCGACACTATGTACAATACATTGTGTCGTTTTGCACTACAGTGTGATTATAGCACGCATCACTGTAAAATGTTAAAAGAGTTAAATTGGCTGACGCTTGCCTCCAGGCATACTCTTCACCTAGCTTGCTTAGTGCATAACCACATCTCTGGAACGCTCCCCCCCCTACCTGAGCGGCATGCTCACTCTTACTCCCTGCACATCCCACAATCTCAGATCCTGCACCAACCCTTCACTAGCGATTCCCCACTTCAAAAAGGAAGCAGGTCGAGGTGCGTTCTCTTTCAGAGCTCCTCGTATGTGGAATAGCCTTCCCATTTCTGCTAAATCGTCATCTACTCTAAGATCCCTGAAAATAAGTATCTCCCAAATCCTCAAAACAGATTGTACCTGTTATTAGTTTACAAACTCTTTCGTATACTGTACATGTTGTTCCTTTTTTGTATCAATAATGATTTACCCTGTATTTTTTCCTTCCAACTTGTTTAATATATGTATGTTTTTATTTTTGAATCTACTGTTAAATGTGTAACTCCATTCTGGACTGGGTCCCCAGGACATACTTGAAAACGAGAGAAATCTCAATGTATTCTTCCTGGGAAAACACTTTATAAATAAATAATTTTAAAAAATGGCATTTTAGCTATTTCCTCAATTAGTAGATTATCTAACTCCTCCATTTGTCCAGGGGTCCTATAAATCACACCTACCCGAGTTACCGGATGATTTCCAAATTCTAACGTAACCCAAACTGACTCTATGTTCGCCTCACTAACTTGTATCCCTTTAGATTTTAAGCTATCCCTCGCATACAGGGCCACCCCTCCCCCTTTCTTGCCTTCTCTGTCTTTTCTATATAAAGAGTACCCTGGTATTGATATATACCAGTAATTTTTTTCATTATACCATGTCTCAGTAACAGCCACTAAATCTACATTCTCAGTTGCCAATATTGCCACAAGTTCATGGATCTTATTCACTAAACTGTGAGCATTTTTAGACATGAGCCTAGAAACATAGAAACATAGAATGTGTCGGCAGATAAGAACCATTCGGTCCATCAATTCTGCCCAATTTTTTTTTTTTGAGTACTTTTATTAGTCCCCGTTCCTGGTCTTAAAGCTAGGATAGCCTTGTGTCTATCCCACGCATGCTTAAAATCCTTGACTGTGTTTACCTCTACCACTTCTGCTGGCAGGCTATTCCATACATCCACTACCCTCTCAGTAAAGTAATACTTCCTGATATTACTTTTAAATCGTTGCCCCTCTAATTTAAGACTATGTCCTCTAGTTGTGGTAGTTTTTCTTCTTTTAAATATACTCTCTTCCTTTACTGTGTTGATTCCCTTTATGTATTTAAATGTTTCTATCATATCCCCCCTGTTATGTCTTTCCTCCAAGCTATACATGTTAAGATGCTTTAACCTTTCCTGGTAAGTTTTATCCTTCAACCCATGAACCAGTTTAGTAGCCCTTCTCTGAACTCTCTCCAAAGTATCAATATCCTTCTGGAGATACGGTCTCCAGTACTGCGTACAATACTCCAAGTGAGGTCTCACCAGTGCTCTGTACAATGGCATGAGCACTTCCCTCTTCCTACTGCTAATACCTCTCCCTATGCAACCAAGCATTCTGCTACCATTTCCTGCTGCTCTATTGCATTGCCTACCTACCTTCAAGTCCTCTGAAATTATTACTCCTAAATCCCTTTCCTCAGATGTTGAGGTTAGGACTGTACCAAATAGTCTATATTCTGCTTTTGGGTTTTTACGCCCAAGGTGCATAATCTTGCACTTGTCCACATTAAATGCCAGTTGCCACTGCTCTGACCATTTTTCTAGTTTAGCTAAATCGTTTGCCATTTGGCTTATCCCTCCATGAATTTCAACCCTGCTGCAAATCTTTGTATCATCAGCAAAAAGACATACTTTGCCAACAAGACCTTCTGCAATATCGCTAATAAAAATATTAAAGAGAATGGGTCCAAGAACAGATCCCTGAGGTACACCACTAGTAACAAGACCTTGCATCGAATATACTCCATTGACTACAACTCTCTGTTGCCTGTCACTCAGCCATTGTCTAATCCATTCAACAATATTGAAATCCAAACTCAAAGATTTCAGTTTATTGATAAGCCTTCTATGTGCGACAGTGTCAAAAGCCTTACTGAAATCTAGGTAAGCAATGTCTACTGCACCACCCTGATCTATTATTTTAGTTACCCAATCAAAAAAATCAATAAGATTAGTTTGGCATGATCTCCCTGAAGTAAACCCATGCTGTCTCTGATCTTGAAATCCAAGCGACTTTAGATGTTCAACAATCCTATTCTTTAACAAGGTTTCCATTATTTTCGCCACTACTGAAGTAAGACTTACTGGTCTATAGTTGCCCGCCTCCTCCCTACTACCTTTCTTGTGAATGGGCACAACATTAGCTAATTTCCAATCTTCTGGAACTACTCCCGTTAACAATGATTGGTTAAATAAATCTGTTAACGGTTTTGCTAGTACACCACCAAGTTCTTTTAATAACTTTGGATGTATCCCATCAGGTCCCATCGACTTATTTGTCTTTACTTTAGACAGCTGAAGTAAAACCTCTTCCTCTGTAAACTTACATGCATCAAAAGACTCATTAGTCTTTTTCCCTAAATGAGGTCCCTTACCCTCATTTTCATTTGTAAAAACTGAACAAAAATATTCATCAAGGCAGTCTGCTAAGCCTTTATCCTCTTCTACATAGCATCCTTCTTTTGTTTTTAATCTAACTAATCCTTGTTTTACTTTCCTTTTCTCATTTATGTATCTAAAAAATGTTTTATCCCCCTTTTTCACTGACTGGGCTATAGTCTCTTCTGTGTGTGCTTTGGAAGCTCTTATAGCTTGCTTTGCCTCTTTCTGCCTACTCTTATAGATCTTTCTATCTTCCTCACTCTGAGTATTTTTATAATTACTAAATGCTAGCTTTTTATTTTTTACTATTTTAGCCACCTCTGCAGAGTACCACAGTGGTTTCTTCAATTTTTTGCTCTTACTGACAAGCCTTATGCAATTTTCTGTTGCCTTCAGTAGTGCAACTTTTAGATAATCCCATTTCTCCTGGACTCCATTTAAATTGCTCCAGTCTGATAATGACTCCTTCACACCTAATCTAATTTTAGAAAAGTCTGTTTTTCTAAAATCTAAAACTTTTTGTTTTTGTGTGGTGTGACTGCGTCACTGTTCTTATATTAAACCACACTGTCTGGTGATCACTAGATCCTAAACTTTCACCTACAGTAATATCTGATAACAAATCTCCATTTGTGAACACTAAGTCTAGTATGGCCTGCTTTCGAGTTGGCTCCTCCACTACTTGTTTTAGAGATAATCCCAGTAGGGAGTTTAGGATATGCGTACTCCTGGCGCAAGTAGCTGTTTTGTATTTCCAGTTCACATCAGGAAGATTAAAGTCACCCATGATGATCACTTCTCCCTTCATTGTCATTTTGGATATTTCCTCAACTAGTAGATTATCTAACTCCTCTATTTGTCCAGGGGGCCTATAAATCACACCTACCCGAGTTACCATATGATTACCAAATTCTAATGTAACCCAAACTGACTCTATGTTCGCCTCACTAACTTGTATTACGTTACAATTTAAGCTATCCCTCACATACAGGGCCACCCCTCCCCCTTGTTTACCTTCTCTGTCTTTTCTATATAAAGAGTACACAAAATACGAAAGCAGAATGGCGCAACAGTAGTGAATACGTAGAATAAATATTTTTCAATGAAGAGTAGTAAAATCCTTCAAATTTTAATAAGTTGGCCTGCACCTCAACGCGTTTCGCCGGATACTACACGGCTTCTTCAGGAGGAATTTCGGAAAAAAATGTCGGAAATGTTTTTCCGAAATTCCTCCTGAAGAAGCCGTGTAGTATCCGGCGAAACGCGTTGAGGTGCAGGCCAACTCTGATGCTATTCCAGCCATCATCTCTGCTTGATTTGTTTCTTCCTCGATTTATCTCTTCCACCGTTTTGTAAGTTCTCCTTGTATTAGGGGCCCATATATATTTATTGTATCTGGTCATACACATGTTTGTGTTTTTTTTACAGGAATCTTATTAAAATTTGAAGGATTTTACTACTCTTCATTGAAAAATATTTATTCTACGTATTCACTACTGTTGTGCCATTCTGCTTTCGTATTTTGTGTATTGTTTGAGTAATTTGGAGATTACTTCAGAAGGCAGCATTGTTGTGGTACAAAGCATTATTATATTAATTTATTTGCACAGGGCCATTTGGCACATTCACCTTTTTTGCACTATTACTATATAAAGAGTACCCTGGTATTGAAATGTCCCAGTCATGTTTTTCATTATACCATGTCTCAGTAACAGCCACTAAATCTACATTCTCAGTTGCCAATATTGCCACAAGTTCATGGATCTTATTCCCTAAACTGCGAGCATTTGTAGACATGACCCTAAGCTTATCATTTTTCAGCACGCTGACTACAGGTAACTTCTGTACCTTTTTTGGGGGGCAATTGGATTGATGTTTTATCGCCATTTTGCCCCCCTCTTTTAGTTTAAAAACCTCCTAGCAAAACCTCTGAACTGCTCACTGAGAACATTCGTTCCCTTTTGAGAAAGATGCAAACCATCTTTTTTGTACAGTTCCTTTCTATCCCATAGTGAACTTCCATGAGAAACAAAGCCAAATCCTTGCTCCCGACACCATTCTCCAAGCCACAAGTTGAAGTCCCTAATACGCATCCGTCTATCATTCTGTGTGCTTATAATTTTCAGCACACTGACTACAGGCACCTTCTGTGCCTGTTTTGGGGGTCAATTGGATTGATGTTTTATCGCCATTTTGCCCCCCTCTTTTAGTTTAAAAACCTCTTGGCAAAACCTCCCTTTAGAGAAAGATGCAAACCATCTTTTTGTACAGTTAATTTCTATACCAAAGAGAACTTCCATGAGAAACAAAGACAAATCCTTGCTCCCGACACCATTCCCTAAGCCTCAAGTTAAAGTCCCTAATACGTAGCCGTCTATCATTCTGAATGTTATGCACAGGCAGAACTTCAGAAAATGACAGTGTGGACACAACCTGCTGTATATCATTGGCAAGAACACAAAAAAACCTCCTTCACCTCTGACACCTCATTGCAAGCCAAATCATTTGTCCCTAGGTGAACCAGTACATCCAATTCTCCTTCCTGAATTGCTTGCTTAACAATATTAGAAATACGCCTCCTGTCTCTGCGAGCAGTAGCTCCAGGAAGACACCTCACTAAGCCAATATTGTCCACCTCCACACCTCTTATGATAGAATAACCCAACAACAACTGCTTTCTACCAGGCCTCACCTTCTCCTTGCACACCTTAGCCACAGAGGACGGTGATTCCTCAGACTCTGTGTCTGAACCTGCCTCCACAACACCACTGCACTCTGAAAGTGCTGAAAATGAATTCTGGAGAGCCACAGAATGCGGGACATGCCTTTTATCCACAACTCTAAGCCTACCAGATCCAACAGTATTCCACCTGCCCTTCCTAGGAAGCCTCTGTGGAGGATTCCAAGGGGTTTCATCCCCAATTCTGTATGCCACGAGTTAAACCATTTTTACAACTTTTGAAATTGTTGCCCGGTGTTGTTGCTAATTTAGGAATCCGGTGAGTCACTATCCGTTTGTTTGCTACTGCTCTGGGATATATAATCTCTGGGAAGGGCTGGAAAAGCAGGTGTGAAGGACTGGACACAGCTGCCTCCTTCAGATGTTGCTCTCTTCCTCTACGTGTCTCTCGTTTATATGTAGAGAATAAAGATATTTACATTGTGTTGGGAGAATTGATAGCAAATGCATAGATTAAAAGAAAATATATTTAAATGTGTGTGGTGTCTCCTGTTTATGACATCACCTTGTGCCCAGTAAGCAGAGAAACATGTGGAAATAGTAAGGAGAGGAATTGTGTGACACATGGAGGGGGAATATTCTGTTGAGGCACAGGTAGAGAAGAAGCAAGGGAGGGTGTAGGCTTTAAAGGAAGTGTAAACCTGCATGGAAAGATGAAGGGTGGTGAGAGCAAGGTAGGTAGAGGAGGACAAGCATGGCAGAAAGGAGGTAAGGACTGAAGCTGTATGATGGAAATAAAATAAGGAAGATGTCAGGAGCAGGGAGAGAAGTTGTAGGAGAAAGAAGCTGAAGGCTTCTAAACTACAAAACGGGCATGAATCTAAGAGCAGTGAGCCTTTATTGGTAAGTGCCGGTATGGTTCAGTTTAAACAAAAATAAAAAAATGATGTTCAAAATATGTAAGACCTGTGTGAATATATTGGGCTTGTGCAAAAGAACATGCTTAAAACCATAGATACATAGATTTGCATATAAAAAAGGAACGCACGTGTTAATTACATAATTTTTTTTATATATTACCGTATTTGCTCGAGGTTCGACTTATAATCAGACCTGGAATCCAGGCCCCCCCGCAGAGCTGCAGGGGACCTGGACCACCCTCGCAAGCACGCACTCTGACATCCTCCGCTGCTACCTGGAACTTCCGCTGGGTCTTCTATGACAGAAGCCGGGATGACACGTGAATGGGAAGTGCCGGGCAGCAGCAGACAATGTCATCGCACATCGCGCAGACATTGGACTGGACACCAGGGAGACCGAAGCAGCTCCCCCTCCCCCATGGACTAAGCCTAAGTGGGGGGGGGGGGGGGGGAGGAAAAACAGCAGCAGCAAAATGGGGGAGCAGCATTGGCACAATGGGGGAGGAGCATTGACACAATGGGGAGGAGAATTGGCACAATGGGGAGCAGCATTGGCACAATGGTGGGGTAGCATTGGCTCAGTCCGGGGTGCAGATGGCTGTATGGGGGGAAGACATATATGAAATCAAACGATACAAAATAAAATAAAACCTTTTCATGTTTTGGTGGGAGTGTCCCTTTAAGTCAAGTTTGGTGGTCAAGTTGGACTTAGTCTCAATAATCACTTTGTGCAATTTGCCTCCTCTTAGGGTGAGCAAAACTGAGAGCTGACAATGTGGAGACAAGTAAATATGTAGGACTGAGAGAGACTACGAAAGCAGCACCATGTAAGCAGAAACAGGAGGAAAGTCGGGCAGCTCTGTCAAAAAATAATTTTTATTGAAGATAGTGAGGATAGCAGGATAGTGAACCACACTATCAAAGGTGCAGGACAGAGCAGCCTCCTCTAGGGGTGTCATGTCCTATTATCTATTATGGGGGGAAAGTTACAAATGCGGTTTTTGAGACTAAGTTCATCTAGTCCTCCCAACTTGAGTTGGACTTTGGCGAGAAGGGTTGAGGTTGAGATGGAGATTTGTTTGTGAATAGCTCAAGGTGGTCAAGTTATGAGGTTAAT
Organism: Pelodytes ibericus; assembly: GCA_036172795.1. Lineage (NCBI taxonomy): Eukaryota > Metazoa > Chordata > Amphibia > Anura > Pelodytidae > Pelodytes > Pelodytes ibericus. Next base: position 70,066,873 of record CM069860.1, read on the forward strand.
AATAGTCAAACTGGCCCTCTGAACTTGACCACTTTTCATCAAACTCAGCTTCTAGTGAAACATTTCAAGTGTACTTTGGGGTGATATCCAACTATTTTTCTCTCCATCTACCAATCTCTCTATCATTCTCTCTCTCCTTCTGTCTGCACAGCTCACTTACCCCCTCTCTATGTATGTATGTATGTATCTATTTATTTATATCTATCTATTATATACATTCATCCCTGGCTAGATATGTAAACAACAGCCCTCACAGCAATAGTTACATTACGACTTGTTACAGTATTAATATATATATATTTTTTTAATTATGAAAATATCAAAATTCCATAGACCAACAGAGACATGTCGTCACAACACAACCACAAACACGTTATCAGTACACTATTGAGGAAGTTAAACAAGCTGTTCCCATGATATCATCCTTCATTAAATGTATCCATTTTCTTCACAAAGATAACTAAATAAATACCTAATTTCCTCTATATTTACCTCGTCATCATTATTCCTAAGGCAGTAATAAAACTAAGTGTAAAAAAGTTGACCACCCAACTTTTACCATTTTACTTCCTCATATTTCTTCCCTTTTCTCCACAAATGTAATTATAACTTATGTAAAGTGCTGAGCGGGTATTATTACCCACATATAAATAGACATACATATACACAGCAAAGACAACAACTCCGCTCTCCCACTGTCACTCCAGTACCTATAAAGTAACAAAAACGTGGACTCATGATGGTTTTCCAGATATTTAGGCCTAATGAGGTCATGGATGAAGGGTCACTAAAAGATAGAGGCCCCCGGAACCCTCTAGGAGGGCTCAGTCACAGGTCTCAGCTCATATCTAAGGCTCCGCCTTTCAGTTTACTCACCCATTTATCCCAATACAGAGGATCTGTTCCACTGCACACCCTCTGTGACACAATACAGTGTTCCCGTATAACGTATTAATATATTAACTCTGTTAACTCTAATAAACCAATCAAGTAAAGTTACTAGAGTATTTGAGTTATCCCAGTTGTGGTATAACTCTGCATACACATTGGTTTACACACTGTAGTATGGTCAAGCTATTGGCATCATACCTGTCAATTACTAAGTTTAACATTACATGATCTAAAATAGATTATATAATGTATCTTTTACTTTCCATTGTCTACATCTCTGTTCCTCCTTAATAAATTCCCTTGAAAATTAAGTTTCTCTTTGCTTCATCTCAGTTCCTCCTTGATAAATTAAGCTGGAGTATAGTTCCTAAATCAGTTGTTCTTAGCTTTTTATAACCCTTCAGAATCATGAGGCAGCTACAGGTGAATAACTGAACTAGCTAGAGCATCTAAAAAGGAATAGTCAGAAGTGTCTGCCGCAAACAGTGATTAGTGATTAAGCATATTGAATGGGAGAATTTTTCTCTGCTACTTTGGCTTTAAGTTTGAAATTCCCATCTCAATTCCCTGCAATTCTCTCTTTCATGAGTAAACCTCTAAATAAACAGTTATTCTATTTTGCGATGGAAAAATACACATTTTGCTAAATGAAGAAAAATGATCGAAACATTGTTAGCAGAATTACGACCAAATGTATAAAACATGCAAAAAAATATGATTTAAATGTGTTTGTGGTGTCTCTTATTTATGAGGTTGGTAGAAGGAACATACCTCAGCCGATTCGCCCCAGGTTTCTCAACCCCCCTTTTTTATTAAAAAAAAAGAAAATAAATATATAAATATATACACAAAACCCAGCGCACTCACTTCAAAGCATGTAGGAGAAAACTCACAAAGCTATAGGTTTCATTAAAGCTACTTAAAAACACCTGTCTTTCTAAGAAAATTGGAGATTTGGTTACATATATGGCCATATTATGCTAAGCCTACCGCTACGTCAAAGTACTCCAATATTGGTGGGTCCTAACACTAAATTTGTTTGTATAGTAGAGGCTATGACCAGGCCTCTGGTTTAGCATCCCTCCCCATCACAAGTGCTCCATAAGTGATGTCCAGACCTATAAATTGCAGGAGTGTCTCTGTATTATACAATAGGAAGGCCTTTGGGTCCCTGGTAAGTAATACATATAAAGAGATTAAGCTCCATAAGCAACAGTATTTAGTGTTAGGACCCACCAATATAGGTGTATTGGTGGATCACCATTTCAGTCCTACACAGTGGACTTTTATCAAGTCTTGATCAACATTGATCTTTGTAAAATAAATCTCTGATTCTTCATGATATCAAGTCCCTTGAGTGCTCCTTTCTCCAAACTACTACAGTGCCTGCCAGGATTGCATTGGGGCATAAAACTCATTGTCTGGAGTGCACAGACCAGGATTTATAATACAGTTTTCTAAAATGTTATAAACAAACAGCTAGCACATGTAACAGTTTTACTGTTTTGTTAGCAAGTAAGATAATACAATACAGTTACATCAGCTGTGCTGTGTATTATTTCTGCTCTACTGATAACATGGTTACAATCCAATGTGAATTATCTAGTCATTTCCTGTGTTTCAGTTAAACAAAATAGCTAGCTCTACCATATACACTCACCAAAAATATATGAATAGCTTTTTCTTAGCTCTAGATTGATTCCGTTGTGAGATTTAAGGGACCATGCCAGGACATAATATAAAATTAAAATGCAGTATACATCCCTATTCACAAATGCAATGTAAAAATAAAACCAGTTATCAGCCTTGTCCTCCTGAACTGTTTTGATGTCTGTCTAACATTACCTCCAAAAACTACTTATAATAAAAATTGACATTTTACATTGTAATAACTCCTGCCTTGCACAAAGAATGGGTTCCTTCAGGAGCTAATCGATGGGTTATTAGTGAGATTGCACAAACAGTGCCATAGCTCCCCAGTCATACCTGGTTATAACATTTTTTTACAAAGGAGTCTGGTCACATTTGCATCTGAAGAACAGCAGGAGGAAAAATAGAGGGCTAAACTTGTGAAAGGGTTTACTAAAGAATCCCTGCATGTAAAAATATACTGTACAGGAAAGATGAAATAAGGCGCATCAAACATTTTTATGCCAGGAGTGTTCACCGTACATTTGTGCATACATACACACACCCACATATGTAAAACTCACACCAATGTGTGAATGTATCAGATTCTTCAGCAATAAAACTCAATAAAAAAAACACCTCACATTAAATGCACACACATGCATACACATTCACACATGTATACACACAGACACACTTTAACACACACACATTTACACTTACATACACACAGTCACATTTACACACACAAAGTCATACTTACATACCCACACACACCCGGTGTTGGAGCACTGGGATGTCACGATACCCAGTGCTCCAACATGGTCAGAGTGCGAGGGGGTGGAGCTTCCTTCCACCCCCCCACCCCTGCGCTGCACCAGTGGTTGGCTCATCCTGCAGCCAATGTTAGTGGGGCTCAGGTGCGGCTACCGCTGCCAATCTCAAGGTGGCCACACTTGTCCCACTGGCAGCATGTTTTATGAACATGTCATCAAAATCACAAAGGAGGAGATTATGCATGATTTTATTTATACCACATGCAGTATATGTTTTTGAGTATTTACTTTTAAATGATAACATTTTGATGATCAAAATGGCAACTCATAAAAGTGTCAAGCCTACAAGGCATTTATTTACCAAGAGGTTGGCAAATGTACAAATTCTCTATACCCTTGAAATTTTTTTTTTTTGGGGGCTTCAAGGAAGTCATAAGTGTATCAACCTTGATTAACCATAACCCAAATAGTTCTTTTCAGTATTTTATTTTTTTGTTTTACCAATCATACAGCATTAATTATTGTGAAAGGTCGTGTTTACAAGTTGGTAAAAAGATCAGTGCATGGCCTATTTTACGAGAAGAGGTTCACAATGAATTTCAGTAGCTATGAATAGAAAATGTGTTCTACCTGTTGTAGGTGTGTCTCCAAAATGAACTTCTTCTGTCCATGTTTTGATGTTCTGGGGCCACCTACTGATTTTTGTGTGTGCAGGAGATGAATCAGGAATAAAACTGTTTCAAATAAATGTTGTATTCTTAGTTTTAACTTAAATTTAAGAAAGATAATTTTATATTTAACCAAAATATTTTGTAATTCAAGCTAACAAGATTATATTCCATCAACTGCATTATGGGCTGTGGAAGACTACAACTGAAATGTGGGTATGTGCAAAACTCTGCCAAAACACAGAAGTAATGGTATAGACAACTCTAATGATGCATCTAAGTATAGTTTTATACTGCATGCACTCAATTGCATTATTATTAGGTCGTACGGGGATACAATGGTCAAAGGTGGGTTCTTTCCCCTGTGTCTACAAACTAATATTTAAGACGTTTGTTAATATTTATGTGTAGACGTTTTACTTTTTTTTTTTTTTTTTTACATGGCAGACATTTAGTTTATAAAATTAAAATAATAATAGACCTTTTCACCCAGTTTTTATCATACATAAGAAACCTTTTCGATTGGCATTGTTTATGTATGTAACCTTCATACACAGGTGAAACTGGAACATGAGAATAGTGAATTCCTTGAAATAATCACTTATAAGAAACCTGAGTGAAACAGTGGAAATTTGATATGAAGCGATAGTATGTTGAGTTCAACAAAGGTGCCTTAAAGATCAAGAATGTTCCTGTTGGTTTAATAATGAAACACGTGGAGCTATTTACCTCATGTTTAAAAAGGAGATAGACAACAGCAGGGAGAACTATTTCCCTTTTTTGTTTTATGTTCTTATGCAATCTTATTATTCTTTTTATTTTTTACTACTGGTAATTGATATTGTCATATTTCCAAAATCAAGTAACACTGAACAAAGAATAAGGGCCTATTGCTCAGTGAATAAACTTATTTTCTTAGTAACATGGTGTCTTTGATCTTTATTTGTGGTTTGCTACTTTGGATATGTGTAGGATTGTCACCCAGCTGGTATTTTACCAGCAAGGCCAATGTTAAGGCTGTGGAGGCAATAGCATGGCCAGTAGTTTTTCTAGATAAGTTGGTAACACTAGTTAGAAGGGGTGAAACCAGTGCTGTATTCACCGCGAGGCATCCTAGGCGGATGCCTAGGGCGGCAAATTTTGGGGGGCGGCAGCGCACCCCAGCACTGAAAATAAAAAAAAAACGCGGACCTTTAAAAAAAAAAAAAAAGACCACGCTTGCAGGCAGAGACGGAGGTGAGAGAGGATCGGAAGATCCCCTCTCACCATCGCTCTGCCTGCCAGGCTGCACGGGGAGCCGAACAGGCAGCACAGAGAAACCTCCGTGCTGCCTGTTCGGCTCCCCGTGCAGTGTGCCGACACGGAAGTGCCAACAGTCACGTGACGGGCGCGCTGACGTCATACGCGCGCCCGGTCACGTGACCTGTCGGCACAATCGCCGGGAAGCCGAACAGGCAGCATGGAGGGACCATGCTGCCTGCCACCAGGGAAAGGTAAGTGCTGATGGGAGATGGTGTGTGTGTGTGAGACTGAGTGTGATGGGAGTCAGAGTGTGTGTGATGGGAGACAGTGTGTGTGGCTGAGTGTGATGGGAGTCAGAGTGTGTGTGATGGGAGACAGTGTGTGTGACTGAGTGTGATGGGAGTCAGAGTGTGTGTGAAGGGAGACAGTGTGTGTGAGTGTGATGGGAGTAGGAGTGTGTGACTGAGTGTGATGGGAGTAGGAGTGTGTGTGATGGGAGACAGTGTGTGTGACTGAGTGTGATGGGAGTCAGAGTGTGTGTGATGGGAGACAGTGTGTGTGTGACTGAGTGTGATGGGAGTCAGCGTGTGTGTGTGAAGGGAGACAGTGTGTGTGACTGAGTGTGATGGGAGTCAGCGTGTGTGTGATGGGAGACAGTGTGAGTGACTGAGTGTGATAGGAGTCGGAGTGTGTGACTGAGTGTGATGGGAGTAGGAGTGTGTGTGTGATGGGAGTATGAGCTTGATGTGAGTCTGAATGATGGGGCATGTCTTAGGTGTGTAACGTGGGTGTACAGCTTGGGTAGGGGGGTGCCCGGATTTTGTCTGCCTAGGGCAGCACAAAATCAAGATACACCACTGGGTGACACACCATTCATCTGTGAACTGTCTACCAATTTTGGCAGCAAATCACACTCATCTGAACCTTACTTGTCCTTCACAGTTTGGACAGTGAGGAAGATGAATAGTTGTTGTTTCACTCATCTACATCTCACTTGTAGTGACTGTCTACATTGTTTCCAAAATATTCCACTGTTGTTGCAGTTCAAGTCCCATTATGCAGAGGACTGCTATGAGTGTCCTATGCACAGGACCAGACTTGGAATAAAAACCAGCACTAGAAAGAATTGTATACCAGCCCGATAGAATTGCGTCAATATACAAAACTAATATTATTTTCTTGCTCATAAATACGAAAACCATGCATTTTAAAGCATATTTAAATAGTATATTATTTATAGATAAGACTGATTATATACCCCTGCACAGGGCGATATTTGCCCCCAGTATGTACACAAGGTTATATCTCACACTGATCTGATATATACATGCACAAGCCAAGACATAGCCACCAGTATGCACACAAGGTTATATGAATTTCCCTTTGCAGGGATGGATATATATCAGGGCAGTGTGGGAGATAAAACCTTGTGTACATACTGGGTCTCTATATTGACTTATATTAAAAATATACAAATGTTGCGCCCATGTACTTTAGGGGAATTACTTTAAGATCCACAGTTACAGAAGTCAACTATAAATTCAATTAATTCTATAATTGTAACACCAGCTATGTTATTTATTTACTAACTTTTCAATGTTGGTAACAGCAATATGTTGGCTAAACCATTCTTCAAATTAAAGAAAGAATTGGAGAACACCTTCTAGATATAGGAGATACAAAATCCAACACACCAACATATAGACATTTTGCATCTTGCTGCAATTCGGATCAAAGCTCTTAAAATATCAATTAATAGAAAAAATAAAGATGCCTGAATTAAAAGGAGACCTCTTTAAAACCCTTTGCAAAAGGGGGATTTTTTGGATCTTTACATTACAAACGAGATATCCCAAAGGCATGATTTCCAATTATGATGTCTTCTTTTCTCACAACTGAACTCTATATCTCCTTTTCTAGGTACAACCTTGTTTGGGCAACAATATTGAATTGTTAAAACAATACTTGATGTTAATCATCAAATTCTAAACATAACCTAATGATTTATTAGTTATCTGTCACACTGTATCCCTCCTCTATACAATTCCACAAATATAAGTTCAGCTCGTTCAAGTTAAAACATTTCTAGTCATTTTAAAATCTTAATATCACTTATATGCCAATCACTTGTTTGTCACTTTTTTATATATATAGAAAGCAATTTATGGGAAATCATCAGGCGTTTAAAAGAGAGAGCAAGAAAGTAAACAAAAGTCAAATCAAATCTCATTAGTATCATCAGCTGTTTCTCAATTATGAATTGATTTTACCTCTATTTAAAGCATGCGTCTGATGCTTTCCTTAGCCTATGACAAAGTGCCTCTGGGCACAAAATGTGTAAGGCATCCGTTCACCGATTTGGATTGCTTGTATTGCCAGCCTGTATTATTTCACTAAGTTTATGATTAAAGTAATATCCACTCACCTTGAACCAGCTCTCTGCATCCTTACTTTTTTGTTTGCTGGCTATATTCACTTACCCCAGCACCCAGACTGCAGTCACAGGACTTATCTCAGCACCCAGGACTTATCTCAGCACCCAGATTTCACTTGCAGGGCTGCCCCTGCACCTAGGACTCACCCCAGCTCTCAGACTGCACTCACCTCTACCATCGAGGACTTTCCCAAGGATTTACCCCAACACTTAGATTTCACTCACAGGAATTGCCACAGGATTTGCCCCAGCACTTATATTGCACTCACAGCACCGTACCCCAGCATCCAGGACTTACCCCAGCGTCCAAGACTTACATTGCACTTGCAGGTATTAAACCATCACTTAGATTTAAAGCACAGTATTTGCCCCAGCACCCAGGACTTACCCTAGTACATAGATCAGCATCCAGCCACCGGTGTGTGCAGGAGGATAAAGGTGCCGGATTTGACACTAAGTCATATCCTTTGGTGGCAAGCCGACACTACATTGATCTCCCATACTCTCATGGCCACATCATTACACATCGGCCACCTTGCATATTTTGCACCCCTTGCTAACCCCTCCCCCCCCCCAGTAACAAGTACACAGTGTCTCACATGCACAGTCACACATATACACATTCACTTACACTCTACCAGGTGTGGGGTAATCATCCATTATAAGTATAAGGGTTTTATAACAGGTGCAGTATTTTGTTAAAGGTGCTGTAGTTAATTTTACTGCACCCATTAACTTTGTTAGCAGCGGGCATAGAATGAAAAATACCTGGTAAAATCATGCTAATGTCTCTTTTTTTATTTAACAGGAGCCATAGGATCAATGCCATTATCACTAACAACATTCACTGGCCCACAGATGAGGCAAAAGGGTACCCGATCCCTTAATAGAGCAATTAATTCTAAAAGCATGAGAATATAAGTATTCTTCTGGTTTGCAAGTATTAACTGTAGCACTATGCTACCAAAGTATATTTAAAACAGGTTAATTATAAGGAGTAAAATAAACATTCAGCTATGTTGCACTGCATATAATTAAGAGTTGTTGGCATCAGGGCCGGCGCTTCCTGTAGGCGAACTAGGCGTTCACCTAAGGTGCCAGCTTTGTGAGGGCAAGGAAGCATGTATCCTGGTGGCAGGCAGCCACGAGATTATTATTATTATTTTTGCTTGTTGCTATGGGGGGGTTGGGGTCGGACTGGCGCCGAGGTGAGCGGAGGTCCCTGTCCGCCCCACACGCAGGCAGCTCTGTCCATGCTCCCGCGCTCGGAAATACGATGCTCTGTGTCATCACTACGATTGGGAGCACAACAAGCAGCAATGACAGAGCTCTCGAGGTAAGAAATAGGAGGGAGGAGAACAAAAAACACCAGGCATTAGGTGGGAGTAAGGTTTAAAAAAAACACCAGGCATTGGGTGGCAACGATGGTAAACAAAACCAAGACATCAGGCATTGGATGGAAGAGGATAAAAAAAAACAAAAAAACTAGCCATTGGGTCGGAGGGAGAGTAAAAAAATTAAAGACACCAGGCATTGGGTGGGAGGGAGGACAAAATAAAAAGACACCAGGAGTTGGGAGGGAGGGAGGGTGGAGACACCAGGCTTTAGGAGGGAGGGGAAAAAAAGAGACAGCAGGCTTTGGGGGGGGGGGGGGGGGGGGGAGACAGCAGGCTTTGGGAGGGAGTGAAAAAAAAGAGATCAGGCATTGGGAGGGAGTGGAGGAAAAAAAGATAGAATCACATTGCATATGTAACTGTTTGTGAATATGTGGCTGAATATGCATGTGACATTGCATGTGTTACTGTGTGGGTACGTGTCTGCGTCTGACATTACATCTGTGTGTACATGTGCCTGCATATGTATGTGACACTGTGTTACTGTGTGTGTAAAAGCCTGATGGTAGGATCAGCAAGGGGCGGCAAAATATATGTTCGCCTAGGGCGGCAAAAAGTCTTGCACTGGCTCTGGTTGGCCTCTGTTCAAGGCTGTGCAAAGTGTTGTTGTGCTTAGCAGATGTGTGGTTGTGGTAGTATACAGAGAAGAGGTTCCACTAAGAAGAGGTTCCACTACAGTGGAAGCAGTCAACAAAAAGTTAAATCCTGTACACCTCCATCTTAGCTGAATGACTGCATTAGTAGCAAGAAAGGTAAAACACACACAAAAAAGTATTGTAAATCTTGTGTAATACAATATGACTATGGGAGGGAGAGGAATAGAGAAATAGCACATTTCATGCTAATTAGCGCTTTTTCATGTAATTTTCAAGCATTGAAATTTTTTGAAAAGTGACTGCTACAGGCCATTTCCCCCCCCCCCCCCCCCAGTATATCTTATAAATGTTAGAATCAAAACTGACAGGCAATATAGTGAACTACAGATTCTCATGCTGTCAGTAATATTATCTTACTGCTCCTGCAGTGCAAGGAGTACACGTTAACACTCAGTCTAGATCTGTAAGTTTTGAGATTTTTGAGACAGAGATCACTAAGTTTTATTTTTTTTTGTGACAGAGTTGCTCGGAAACAAAAAATGAAATTACAGCCAGATTCAATTTAGTATGTGCAATTGTTTACTATATGTTAACCTAATCCTCAAAGCTTGACCATAATCTAATATCTATCTTTTATGAGCACCCGCACATATATTGTTGTGCCTTAAAGCAGTGTTTTATTGACAGCTTACTTGGAAAAGACAGATCTCTGAAAATATATAGGGACCATGGATATAAGGAATACACATTAGTCCCAGTTATGAATATTCTCTCAAACTAATCACTAAATACTTAAAGCATTGCTAATCGCCGTGCTGAGAGGTCGCATCTTGGCCTAGCTCCTCAAGAAATCCATGTCTACACCACTGAAAAACCTAATATCATAGCCAACCCTAGAGTCTGAAGACATGGGCAAGTGGAGGAAAAAGCAAGAGAAATAAAAACTTTCTACTCGGCTAGATATTGGAACTCTTCTCTACCAGGCCTGTTAGGCCTCTAACAACAATGCCATTGGTTACTATCACCTCTGTTCAAGAAGACACTGACTACTCATCAGAGGTTTCGGATGAACCCCACTGAAACAAGCTGCCAGATAAACAGCCTGATCCCACACCACAAAAACCTGCCGACAACCAAAGGGGATCTCCAACAACTACTAGAAGATATGCAAATGACTTGGAGAGCTGATATAGGAGAAATTCACCAGGACATTGGGTCTTTCCGGCAGAAGGTGACCAAGGCAGAGGTCATAACAGATGATCTAAAGCATCAACTTACCGACTATTAGGGCCAAACAGAATTCCTAAGCATGCGCTGCAAAAGCAAATAACAGCAGTATATGGCAAGCTTTGGCAGAACAATGTACGAATCAGAGAGATGCCGGACGGAGGGCGTGGCTTTCCGTGGTTGGAGATGGCCGCCTGAGTTGATAGCTCCCGCCAAGAACCCGCCAAAAGCACCGAACAAGATGACTAAATCGACCTAAAATGGGTAGATCGAGACGAAACATGGAGGCTAAAGGCACCCCAAACGCAAAAACGCGATTACCTTCTTCTTCGCTGCGAAAATACTTTTCCACCCCTGCTCTGCTCGCCTCTCACCTGGACGAGGCTCAAAATACGGACTCCCGGATTTCAGCACGTTTATAGCTGAAGTCAGAAAATCTATCCGGGAGGAGCTGGCTCAAACCAGGGAGGAGATGGCCTTGCTGACCCAAAGGGTTGATTCACTGGAAAATGCGGTACCACGTGCACAGCAAATAGCACAGAAAGCACATGCTACCACGGTGATACACACCCAAGCAATCAGAGAAATGCGTTCTATGCTAGAGGACATTGACAATTGCGGTAGATGGCACAACATACGGATTAGAGGTCTGCTGGAAGATCTTAAAAGCATGCTCACCAAATTGTTTAACCTGATCCTGAACAGGCCACAAGACACATTGATAGAAATAGACCGAGCTCACAGAGCCCTGCATCCAAGAGGCCCTGACACTGGCCCTCCAAGGGATGTCATATGCTGCTTGCACAGCTTTACCACCAAAGAAGCGATTATGCCTGCAGCCAGATCCGCATGTGAGTGGAATTGTGAGAACCAAAGGATTGAGCTCTCGTTATAACTCGGGACTTCTCTATCTGGACGTCACTGCTCTGAAAAAGCCCCCATAGGGCGAAACGCGTCGCGAGACTTCTGACGTATCGAACGAGAGTTGCTATCCGGAAGCATTTGTCCTCCATGCCACTGACGATAAAGTTGTCTGCTCGATATTTTGGTTCCTGTTTACACTGCTGCTATCGGAAATTTGCGGGACAGACCAGCTGGGTGACTTTGCTTCCAGTTTGTTTTTATCTGTTTTTTACTTGATGCTGTTTTTTATTTTTTTACATGTAAGCTTCTACATTCTGGGGGGCTATTAAAGAGTGTTTACATTTGGTATATTATATCGTATCCCTCTTTCTGCATTTTTATCTACATCATCGTGACCCTTGATGTACGAGCATTCTATTGCAAGACCCTAAATCACCATTGGGGATTATAGGACTTACAGTCCACACGCCCGACACACCCAGAGCCGGTTTTCTAGGCTCTGTATAGTGTGAGTATATTTCCAAAGGGAGAGATACTCTCTATCACTATAATTTTCTGACAATACTACACATTGTTTCTGTATCTTTTTTTCACATGTACCTCCGACTGGATTGTTACATTTTTTACTGATAAGTATTTTTTATATAAATTTTCACTTTGCGCAACACTTTACCACTTTCTATTGATTTATTTGTGCTCTGCGGAGGGAATGAACTAGTGTTTGCTGCACTTTATTTATTTATTTGTCCACTTTGTAGAGCTTGTCACTGTATTTATTAATTTTCACATTATGGAAAAATGTATTTTCTGTATGGGGATTCCCCAGAATCATTGAATCTGATAATGGTCCACATTTCATTGGAGAAGTATCTTAAACTTGGGTATCGGAACTCACAAAACAGGCACATTACCCTGTAACGGTTTTGCTACTGGTAGCCAGTGTATATAGTTGGAACAACCCCCTACCCTACCTTACCCTTCCCCACCCTATATGTGAAACCCTAAGATCATAAACAGACTCGGTGTGACCTGTCCCTAGATGGAGGATTTTGTATTTATGACAATCAATGCCAAAGGGCTTAACTCCATGAATAAACGAGCTAGGGCCCTCAGGGAATTCAGAACTCATAGAGCTAATGTCATTTTTGTACAGGAGACTCACTTTCGGGAGGGACAGGCCCCCCAGTTCAAAGACGGACATTACCCCCTGAGTTTTTATAGTCACTCGCAAGACTCTAAATCAAAAGGGGTGCAAATCATATTTTCCAAACACATACCTTTTCAATTGAAAGACATATGGAGAGGCGTAGCGGGTAGATACTTACTGCTTAAAGGCACAATTGCAAACACCACATACACCTTTGCAAATGTCTACCTGCCTAACACTCGGCAGCACACATGTTTTGCTGTAGTGCAAAAGCTAATAACGAATTCCGGGAAGGTGTGCTGATCCTGGGGGGTGGATTTTAATATTGCAATGCACTTCCAGCCTTCTTGTATCCGACCCTTGGAGAGCTGCACACCCCACTTAGCGAGATTACTCGTTCTATTCCCATGTACACAATTCTTACTCAAGGCTAGACTATTTTTTACTTTCATCCGGACAACTTCGGCTTATTCGAGACATTAAATATGGCTCCATCACTTGGAGTGACCACACCCCTCTGATTATGATACTCGAATCCCCTTTACATGCCAGGCGGAACGTATTTGGAGACTAAATGATTCCCTACTTACTAATGAAGACATACACCAGACAGTTGAGACGCAACTTAAACACTATTTCACTGAGAATCAGACACCCGAGGTATCTCAGCCCATGATTTGGGAAGCACATAAATGTACCATAAGGGTGTTGTACATATCTATAGCCTCTAGTAGGAGGAAGATACATAGCCAACATATTGTGGACCTGGCAAAGCAGATCGCCATGTTGGAGACGCAGCACAAAAGCACCCTAGACCCCATAATTTTGTCTACACTTATTTCTACACGCAGAGACTGTCACTCACCTGATCCCCTCACACTGCTTGTCACCTCCTTCCTCACGCCATCATAGCTCTCATGTTGTTACGGCAGCCATGTTTTTGGAGTCAGGAAGTCACTAGTGACTTCTGGAGACGTTTTTCATCTACGGTGGCCATGTTTTTGGAGTCTGTTTGCTCTCTATACAGACTTCAAATAGATGCCTTTATTTTTGTTTTATTTTCGGTTTTACTTTCTTTCTATCACTTGGGATCCTCTTCTATTGTAATATATTTGCATATATATTTTAGTGTTCTGTATTCTTTTTGTTTTTTCCTGTTCCTCCCTCCTGACACACCCATCTCCTTCTCCATTGGTCTATGCTAATTACTTCCTATATTTATTCACCTGTTCAATCGTTTTCTAGTTGCCTGTGCATAGAGTTCTCTCTATTTTTGGGCTATTGTTATATTTCATCTGACTTCTGATATTGACCCTTGGCTTGTTTTTTGACTCTGTTTTTGATCTCCGCCTGCATCGACCCCGGATAGTACCTTGACTTCGTTTGATCTCTGCCTGCCTCGAATCCTCAGCCTGTTTTTGACCTTGCTTGACTTCTGCCTGCCTCGACCCCCTGGCTTGTTCCTCGACTCCGCTTGTTCTCAGCCTATTTATATCATCAAACTGTTCCAGTCTGTCTTGTCTCCTGTGCTGCTTAGAGTACTCCAGCAACCCATTCCTGGTTACCTCTAGGTTGTACTTGTGCCACACAAGCCCCTGGCAAAACACTACCCTTGGCTCAACCTTCGGGTACATATTTGTCAGGGTGAACACCACAAAGTCCTTCCCAAGAGGTGATCTTGCAACAAGGGTTCCTCCTCCTGGGTGTCACTGGTACACCGTATCAGTTTGCACAGGACAAAATGGATCCTGCAGATCTAACCAGGATGTCCCAGAGACAAGACCACCAAGACCAGATTCTTGCTACCCACTCTGTTCATCTTCAATCCCTGGACCAGAAACTTGATGTCATGACGGAGCTACTTCGATCTTTAACTGCCTCCGGTGGCCCAGTTCTCTCTAGTGCCCCCTCCGTTCCAGTCTCTACATCTGTCGCTTTTTCTCAAAATAAACCCCCCAAGTTGCCACTTCCAGACAAATACTCTGGCAATCCACAAGAATGTAGGGGTTTTCTTAACCAGTGTTTACTCCACTTCCGGAATCAACCCCTAACTTTTCAAGCTCATTCCTCGAAGGTCTCATTCATTATCAGCCTCCTGCGAGGAGACGCTCTAGCGTGGGCATCCCCGTTGGTAGAACAAGATTCCCTTATTTTGGAAGACGCTGATGCCTTCATCTCAGCATTCAAGTCTGTATTTGATGCTCCTGATCGCAGAGAGTCGGCTGAAGCTACCCTTCTCGATTTACATCAAGGAAGGAAGACACTGGCACAGTATGTAATTGAGTTTAGAACCCTAGCCTATGAGACCGATTGGAACAATAGTTCCCTAAAAGCTGCCTTTCGTAGAGGCCTTAACGATCGCCTAAAAGACACATTGACATGCCGAGAGATTCCTGATGATCTTGAAGACTTCATTGCTATGTGTCTCCAATTAGAGGCACGTATGCAAGAAAGACAACAAGAGAAAGACAGAGACCATAAACCTCGTCCTACCTCTGCCTCTTTCCGGTCCGTATCATCTACCCCTGCTACCAGAAATACTGTGTCCTCCTCCAGAGAGGAACCCATGGAGATGGGCCATGTACTCCATTTATCGGACGAAGAGAAGAAGGGCAGACGACTGATGCACCTCTGTTTATATTGTGGCCAAAAGGGCCATATAATCCGTACTTGTCCTTCTCGGCCGGAAAACTTGCGGAGTTAGAGGTTGGTAGGGGAGCCCCTCTAAGTCTGGCCATCGTGTCTCCCCCACCTAAACATCGCCTTTTGGTACCCATGACTTTAGAGTGGGAAGGTCGCACAGTGGCCACCCACGCCATCATTGACTCCGGGGCTGCAGGCAACTTTATCGATTACTCCTGGGCTATCTCCCAAAGAATACCATTATGCTTGATACAAACCGTCTCAACCGTCACCTCACTCGATGGTTCACCTCCAGGAACTGGCACTATCCAATGGGAGACCAACTCCCTAACCACCAAGGTTGGCATATTTCATTCAGAGATCCTATGCTTTGATATTCTCAAAAGTCCTTACATCCCGGTTATCCTGGGCCTGGCATGGTTACGTCTCCATAATCCGTCCATCGACTGGGAGACTGGAGAAATTAGGGCATGGAGCCCCAAGTGTTACACTTCTTGTATGCAATCTTTCAATCCAGTAAGTCTTGTCCTGAACTTACCTACTGAAGACCCAAAAAACCTTGTTCCGAAACCTTACTGGAGCTATTTGGACGTGTTCTCTAAGAAAAAAGCTGACAAATTACCTCCGCACAGACCTTATGATTGTGCCATCGACCTGTTGCCCGGCACCATTCCTCCTAAAGGCAGAACCTACCCTCTCTCTATGTCTCAAAAATGTGCTCTTGCTCAATATATTAAAGAAAGTTTAGACAAAGGATTTATTCGTCCTTCTTCATCTCCAGCTGGCGCAGGGTTCTTTTTTGTTTCCAAGAAAGAAGGCTCATTAAGACCTTGCATTGACTACAGAGGTCTTAACAAGATAACGGTAAAAAATCGAGAGTAAAAGAGGGAGACGAATGGAAGACCAGCCTTCAACACTCGATACGGTCATTACGAATACCTGGTCATTCCCTTCAGGCTCTGTAATGCTCCAGCTGTCTTTCAAGCATTCGTTAATGATATCTTCCGAGATCTTCTGTTATCCTGTGTTATGGTCTACCTTGACGATATTCTAGTATACTCCAACAATCCTCAAGATCATCGTCTCCATGTTACTACAGTCTTACAACGGCTTCAAGATCATTCTTTATATGCCAAAGCAGAGAAGTGCCTATTTGAACAAAACCGTATCCAGTTTTTGGGTTATGTCCTTTCCGCCGGCACACTTGAGATGGATCCAGAGAAAGAAGCAGCTCTTGCCCAATGGCCCCAACCAACTGATTTGAAGGGGATCCAAAGATTTTTAGGTTTCGCAAATTACTATAGGCGATTTATACGTAATTTTGCCAAAATAACAGCGCCTATCACTGCCCTTACCAAAAAGGGATCGAACCCTAAGAAATGGACCAGAGCAGCAGTCCAAGCATTTGACACATTGAAAAAGGCCTTTTGTTCCTCACCTGTGCTCCACAGACCTGATCCAGAACAACCTTTTATTCTCGAAGTTCATGCTTCTGAATCTGGTGCAGGGGCTGTTCTCTCTCAACGTGACAGTGAGACCAATAAGATACATCCTTGTTCTTTCTTTTCTAAACAGTTCACACCTGCTGAAAGAAATTATGACATCGGCAACAGAGAATTATTGGCCATAAAAATGGCACTAGAAGAATGGCGCCATCTTCTTGAAGGTACTATTATCCCCATCACTATCTTGACTGACATCAAGAATCTCCTATATTTGGAGAAGGCCAAACGTCTAAACCCGCGCCAATCTAGGTGGTCACTGTTCTTCACAAGGTTCAATTTCCTTATTTCATACCAACCTAGTAACAAAAACAACAAAGCTGATGCTCTCTCACCGAGGAGTTCATTATACCTTCGAATCGGATTGTAGCTTCAATCTCTTCCACATTAATCCATCGCATTGCTAAATCTCAAACCACTCTGCCCTCCACCCATGGTGTGGCTAACAGATTATTTGTACAACCTAAGTATCGACGTTCCGTTCTTAAGTGGTCCCGCCGTTCTCCAGCTGCTGGTCATCGCGGTTTATCAAATACTTTCTTTTTTCGCAAAAAGCAATTTTGGTGGCCTACTATGCGAAGTGATGCCAGTAAGTACATTCAAGCCTGTGAAGTTTGTGCTAAGAATAAGATCCCTCGTCATCGTCCTTTCGGCCTCCTAGTTCCATTACCCGTACCCAATCAACCATGGGAACATGTGGCCATAGATTTCATTACGGATCTTCCACCTTCTAATGGTTACACTTCTGTTATGGTTACAGTAGACCTCTTCTCCAAACAGGCTCATTTTATGCCTTTACCCAAGATACCCTGTGCTAAAAGACTAGCTGAGGTCTTTCTCCAAGATATAATTCACCTCCATGGGGTAACTCAACGTATTATTTATGACCGTGGCCCTCAATTTATTTCTCGTTTCTGGAAAGTTCTCTGCCATTCCCTTGGTGTCAATCTGCACTTTACCTCGGCCTATCACCCGCAATCAAACGGCCAGACGTAACGAACCAACCAAGTGCTTAAGCAATATCTGCGTAAGTTTTCTTCTGTTGATCATACTGACTGGGCTACCTGGCTACCCTTAGCAGAACTCTCCTACAATTCCTATCATGAGTCCCTCAAGAGTACACCTTTTCAAGCTGCCTTGGGATATGAACCTCGTTTATGGCTTCCAGAGGTCAAAGTCTCAGACGTCCCAGCGGCAGATACTTTTTCTAAAGACATTAAACAGCATTGGGCTTCTATCAAACACCAGCTTCACCAAGCTAAAATGAAACAAAAAGCTGCAGCTGACAAGAAAAGAACCCCGGGTCCTAATCTCATGCCTGGTGATCAAGTATGGCTTTCCACAAAAAATATAAGGCTTAAACATGTCTCAAATACCCTAAGTCCTAAATATATTGGTCCTTTTCCCATCCTTTCATGTATAAACGAAATCACTTATGTGGTAGATCTTCCAGCCTCCATGAAGATACCCAACTCTTTTCATGTCTCCTTGTTGAAGCCTGTCAAAGTTAACAAACACTCCACCTCACTCCGGCCTCCCTCTCCTTCTGTTGTTCAGGATCAAGAAGAGTATACTGTCCGCAAGCTTCTAGATTCCAGATGGAAGAAAGGGGTCTTACAATATCTTGTTGATTGGACCGGGTACGGTCCTGAGGAACGTTCTTGGGTCAATGTTCATGATATTCATGCTCCCGCTCATATACGCGAGTTCCATAGGTCTCATCCTACTCGTCCGCGCCCGGTGCGCGCTCCTCGGGGGCGGGGTACTGTCACTCACCTGATCCCCTCATACCGCTTGTCACCTCCTTCCTCACGCCGTCATAGCTCTCATGTTGTTACGGCAGCCATGTTTTTGGAGTCAGGAAGTCACTAGTGACTTCTGGAGACGTTTTTCATCTACGGTGGCCATGTTTTTGGAGTCTGTTTGCTCTCTATACAGACTTCAAATAGATGCCTTTATTTTTGTTTTATTTTCGGTTTTACTTTCTTTCTATCACTTGGGATCCTCTTCTATTGTAATATATTTGCATACATATTTGTCAGGGTGAACACCACAAAGTACTTCCCAAGAGGTGATCTTGCAACAAGGGTTCCTCCTCCTGGGTGTCACTGGTACACCATAACAGAAACCTCTCCAGTCTCCTGAATACTAAAATACAGAGAACGTTCAAGACCACTAGACGCCTTTTCCAAGAGCGAGGAAGCAAATGCGGACGTCTACTGGCGCGTACCCTCCGCAAAAGGAAACAGAAAGCATATATCAATAGCATGCACGATCCTAAAGGACAAATACAATACCTGCCGAGCAAAATAGCTGACACGTTATACCAACGTATTATGCGATTATACTAACCTGTATAATATACCAAATTCCCTCGCGACGCCCCCCCCCAGACTTACACACAAGTAAGATAGAGGATTACCTACGAACCACTATCTCATGTACACTGACCCAGGACCAAACTGACATCCTGGAAGATCCCATATCGATAGAGGAACTTGCCCTGGTGATTAAATTGTCAGCCGCAGGGAAGTGCCCATGTTCAGATGGCTTGCCTCTCCAGTACTACAAGAAGTATCAAGCTATTCTATTACCCAAGTTGGTGCAAGTATATAACTCCCTGTTGTCTGGCCCCCCACTTGACCCACACACGCTGACTGCTACTATAACGGTGATCCCGAAGGAGGGAAAAGATCCCTCTGCACCTCACAACTACTGACCCATATCACTTCTGAATACTGATGTGAAGCTACTAGCCAAAATATTGCCCCTATGGATTCAGGAGTAAGTCCCACATTTGGTACATCCGGATGTGGGGCTGGTTCCAGGGAGAGAAGTGAAGGAGAATACTTGTAGTGCATTGGGGGCTATCCATCTCTCACACAGAAGGGGTCATAAGATTTTGCTACTGTCCATGGACGCTGAAAAAGCGTTCGACAGAGTGGCATGGCCCTTTCTGTGGAAGACGCTGACCCATATGGGGCTTGGCCCCAATATACTAGCCTGGACACAGATACTTTATACCACCCCACTGCTAGGGTCCGAATGAATGGCACCTTATCACAGACCATCCATATTTCCAATGACACTAGACAGGGGTGCCCTCTGTCCCCTTTTCTCTTCGCACTCTCCCTGGAACCGTTCCTGCAGACGATTCGACATAACCCAGATATAAAAGGGCTGATTACCGACTCTTGTCACCATAAAGTTGCCGCCTATGCGGACGACATGCTCTTTTTTATAACACAACCAGAAACGGCCCTGCCAATTATAATGAAGGAGTTTGAGATGTTCGGTGTGATCTCTAATCTAAAGATCAATATCCAAAAGTCTGAAATTCTGTCGCTAATACCTAAGACGCCACAACTCGAGGCACTAAAGGGAGCGTTCCCATTCCTCTGGCATTTAGATAAACTTAAATACTTAGGGATTTGGAACACAGCTGACATTTCCAAATTATTCGAACAGAATTTCCAACCACTGACCCGGACTATTAGGGACGAGATGACGAAATGGGGTAATACTTACCTTACGTGGCACAGTAGAATAAATACCGTTAAAATGAACAGTCTACCACGCCTACTCTATCTGTTTCAAATGCTACCTATCCTACTCCCGCAGTCGTTTTTCAATACCCTCAGACAATCTATTACCAAATTTGTATGGCGTAATAAACAACCAAGACTTAGACACAACTACCTGACCCTACCTAAGCATAGAGGGGGACTGGCTTTACCAGATGTATATAAATACTACGCGGCTGCAAATTTACTCAGAATTGTGGATTGGTCGATTTCTATGCCACAAAAAATTTGGCTTTAATTGATATGCCCATTGCTGCCTTACCTTGGGTCGCACCAGAGCTGAGCAGGGTGGAAGTGAGGGACCGCCCATTCCTCCTAGCGACATTGTCTATATGGCACAAGCTTAGCCCCAAAGTAAAGCTTACTTCCCCTTGCCACTAAGCGCTATACTTCACAACAGGGCTTTACTCCCTGGAGAGGACGGTACATTTGGCACCCTATTTAATCTTACAACTGTAGGCCGAATTAAGGAGGTGGTGCACGATGGAGCCGTTCGCCCACTGGATTATATGCTCCCGAATTCGGCTCATAGCTTTTTTACCACCCTTAGATATACACAACTTACACATTACATAAACTACATTTAGACAGGGACTTGACCTACATGGAGCATTTATGCACCCGCGATTCGCAGCCCGTCCATGGTATTTCGATGCTTTATCATGAACTGCAACCCCCCTCGGATGAACCTTACCCGACATTTACAAGTAAATGGGAAGAGGCATTGGGGTTCTCTTTGTCCACTGTACAATGGGACAAGATATTCGTTCTCACTCAGCACTGCTCTTCTTTCACGGTGGTGCACGAGAACGCATACAAAGTACTTACCTTTTGGTACAAAACGCCCACGATTCTACACAGAATTAACCCTGAAGTCCCGGAAACCTGCTGGAGGTGTGGGACAGAGGTGGGTACCATGCTCCATATTTGGTGGGACTGCACACTACTGAAGCAGTATTGGAGGCAAATCAAACAAGCGATAGCGGACGTAAGCCCTGACCCCCTGCCTTTCACACCGGCCGCTTACCTCCTACATCACACTGGGCAATCGATCTCGCACTACAAAAGATCAGTTAATAAGCATTTATTAAAAACTCCTCATCTCCCTGCACTGGAAATCTACGCAACCCCCCTCTTTCCAAGAATGGGTCCTCAAGGTTGAGGAACTGTCACTAATTTCTTCAGCGCAAAAGGAGAAGTACAGGGCGACTTGGTTTACCTGGTTAGAATTTACTGACAGGGATGTCTTTGCAGATATGCTCCGTGGAATCTAAGCAGCACATCAAAAGGAGAAGTACAGGGCGACTTGGTTTACCTGGTTTGAATTTACTGACAGGGATGTCTTTGCAGATATGCTCCGTGGAATCTAAGCAGCACATCAACCCCCCCCCCCCGGAATCTAGGGGCGCAATGTTTCGTTGCCCCCTGGATTCTGCTGCCTGTGTTGCAGTCTCCTCTGTTTCGGATCAGGGCACACGAGCGAATAGGCACCTTACCCTTTCATCCTCCACCCCCCCCCCCCTTTTTTTTTTTTCTTTCTCTTTCTCTGCTGACCGATACCTGTCTATTTTATACCTAATGTATGTTTTGGTTCTTGGAATCATAGATTAATATGAATACTCTACGTATATATTTAAACATTTTTGCAACTGTGTATTTTGATATTTTATATGCTGATTTACCTCCTCAGGGATTCCCAAAACGTATATAGCTCCATACCACGATAGTTCCCCCACCCCCGTTTTTTCCCCTCACTATATTTGTGACTGTGACTCTGTATTTTATGTATTTATGTATGTACTTATTGTCTGTTTTTCAAAAAAGAAGAAAAACTAATAAAAACGTGTTTTCTAAAAAAAAAAGAGAGATGCCGGACATGGTAGGGCCCGCCACCCTCCGGCGCCTACCGCCATAAACTTGCAGCTTATGTAACCAGACTGATGGAACTTCCTGATAATGCACTCACAGGTGTGTTCAGGGTTAAAAATGCAACGTTTGCCCCAAAAGAGGCTCCCTGGACATAATTATCAAGTTTCACACTCTGCAGTCTGCCGAAAACTTGAGAACCTCTAGTGCGATGAAGTGCCACTATCCACTTAAGACGATCTCTCCCCGGGATCAATTCTCACCCACTTGAATTGGGCATTAAATACTTCTGGAAACAACCTTACTTGCTGCAGGTTGAAAGAGACAACACAGCACAAGGACATATCGAAAGCGGCAACTTTTCTACAGGCCTTGGGACTGCCACAATTTTATTTTGACTGAATTAGACCCCAAGAACTCTGCCCAAAGACAGTAGGAGTTATATCTGCTAAGACGTGCCTTTTAAAGTTACTGACTATAATATTATTTTGGTCGCCCCCCCCAGGCTATTGGCGTCCAGGTAACTTATTCCTGGCCATGCTATTTGATACCCACTCTCACTCTCACACTTCACTGGACTGCTCTCCATGCTCCACAAGCTGATCCTCTGATTGAGCACTTTTAGTGGTGTCCAAGCTCTTTTTTGTATGGCACTTCCTTGTATTGCAGGTACTCTTGGGGTACTCTCCCTGCTCTTTGTTTCCCTCAATCACCTTTTCTCCTCTAGTCGTTCCCGATACCCTCTCCTTTTTTCTTCTTGATTTTACTTCTCTTTTATATTTAATTTGGTAGGTCTGATGTCTACTTTATTATTGTTTTATTGATGACTGTTATTTCCTGTTTGGCCATTAGATGGCACTTTTGTGCATAGTTCATTAGTTTTATGTGCTGAAGCCATCTAAAAGCTCTGTTTTAATATTTATTCATTTTCTATTTTCTGTATCCTATATGAGATGTGATAATGTTTATTTTTCTAAGTTCTGGTTTATTTTATTTTGGCCTATGCTAAGTTTTTAATTTGCAACGGAGATGTGGCCGAGCTCTTGCTATTACAATGATTTTTTTTCTTCGGTGTCCTGGCTTACCAGAAGTATGGTGAAGAAAAATCCCCCTCACATCTATTTTACTTTTTTGATTGTGCAGGACTTAATGAACCTAAGCAGTTTTTATTTATTATTATGTTTGCTAATTTGCTGATATATGTACTTTTATATTAAAAATCTAATAAACAATGATTTAAAAAAAAACAAAAAAACTTCATAATCCTCTTAAAAATAACTTTCACTTTCAAACTTACACTATGTCTTTAAATAACACATTGATAATTATCTTTTTACATTTTTTGTTGTTTTGTACCTTTTTTAAACACTAATGAAAAGTTACATAATTTAAAAAAAGGCTTTACAAAAATACCCTTTGCTCCCATAGAAGGAGATGTGAATACTTTAGTATAGGAGCGTTCAACATGTGGCCAGCATGAGATCAGCAGAACAAACTGCACCCCTTCACGCGCTGTGACTGTTTGAGCACCGGGTGTCAGGTGACATTCTGGCATTCAGATAAAGATGGAGGCCCTCTGCAGGGAGACATCA
This sequence comes from Pelodytes ibericus, assembly GCA_036172795.1. Taxonomy (NCBI): domain Eukaryota; kingdom Metazoa; phylum Chordata; class Amphibia; order Anura; family Pelodytidae; genus Pelodytes; species Pelodytes ibericus. The sequence continues at coordinate 70,090,928 of CM069860.1, forward strand.
GAGATAGGAGGCACACACCGTGTGGACCATCTTATTCTCTGCAAATAAAAGGTAAACAAGCAATGGGAAAAACAGTATAAGGTTTTTGTTGTTGTTGTTGTTGTGTGTGTCCATGTATGTGTGACCATGTATGTGTGAATCTTTGTGTGTGTTAAGTATGACTGTGAGGCTGTGAAAGTGTGACTGTGTATGTCTGAATCTATGTGTTTGTAAGGGTTATTGTGTGTGTGTGTGTGTGTGTGTGTGTGTAAGTGTGATTGTGTATATAAGTGTGACTGTGTAAATGTGATGGTGTGTTTATGTGCAACTATGTGTGTATATGTTTTTCTACTGGGGTTTCAGTGATACACTCACAGATTGCACAATATTGTGTGTTTTATTTCTGTGGAGTCTGTGATACACACTGCAAATTACTGGGAATTGTGTGTGTGTGTATATATATATATATATATATATATATATACACACAAGAGGAAAATAAAGTACACCCTCTTTGATAATCAGGACATAATGAATCTTCTGTTCCTTAGAATTAGGTTAATACAACCTCAGATGAACAACAACGCATGACATATTACACAAGTAAGCCAAAACTAAGTACATCTTTACTGCTTCCGTAGGAATTAAGAGGCTAAGTAGCAGGCAGGTGTTGCTAATCAAATGGCCTTAATTAACCCCTTGACGACAAAGGACGTGCCAGGCACATCCTGGGAGAAACTCCCTTAACCTGGCACGTCCTGCATTGAATGAAGCGGTTTTCGCGATCAACGATCGCGAAAACCGCTTTAACAGTGCTGGTCTATTGCCTCGACATTGAGGCAATAGCCAGCACCGAAATTTCTATTTCGGAACCCCCACGATCGCCCCACGGAGCGATCGTGGGGAGCCATATTGACGGAGCATGCTGCTCCGTCAATATGGCTAAGTCCTCTGCCGGTCTGAGCTTCGGAAGTGAAAGTAACTTCACTTCCGTCGCTCTGAATATGCTACTTGACTACCCCTAGTGGTAGTTTAGTAGCATTGCAATGGGAAATATTTAAAATAAATATTTAATTAATTAAAAACAGGTTATTTAGCTATATTAGCCAATAGGGTTAAAATTAAATATTTTTTAGCATAAGGGATAGGGTTAAAATTAAATTAAAATTAAAAAATATTAAGGGATATAATAAGGATTAGAGTTGGGGTTAAATTTAGTGTTAGGGTTAAATTTTGGGTTCGGGTTGGGGTCAAAAGATCAATATAGGAAAAAAACAAAAAACACTATTTTTGGTTTTTGCCCCATAACTCGCAAAGCTGGCCAGCCCCCACCCCCACCCCCGATAACGGGAGGACAAGGGGCGAGAAGGCAGGAGCGGGGTCCTCTTTAAACCACTAATGCCACTCCACCATCCCCCCAGCCCGGCCCCCCCCACAAGTGGCGCAGGGGGCAGGGTGAGGGGAGGGCAAGGAGCCCATTCCTCAGGGGGACCCACATACAGATAAAAACACATATAGAGAGTTGTGAGGGCAAAAAAGCGTATAAATAGCATTCATCGGGTTCAGCAAGTAGGGAGACTTTGCCATCACCTCGGTCCGGCCCCCCACACACATTACGCGGGGGGGCGGATCGAGGGGAGGGCCGTTAGCCATCATCCCATGGAGACCAACATCCAAATAGAAAGACATGAGTCACATCGATGAGCTCCCATCAAAGAGGGGAAAACACATACACATAACATAGATCAATTTCAACCGATGAGGTGACTCCACTATCGCCTCGGCCCGGCCCCCCCCACACATGGCGCAGGGGACGGGGCGAGGGGAGGTCAGTCCACCATCATCCCAGGGTGCTCATCGTAGAGATAGGAGAACAACAACAACGTTGCCGGGCTTCCACCAAGGTGAAGGGTCTCCCCATGGAGACCAACATCTAAGTAGAGACACATGAACCACATTGATGGTCTCCCATCAAGGAAGGCAATACACATACAAAGAACATAGATCAATTTCAACCGATGAGGTGACTCCACTATCACCTCGGCCCGGTCCCCCCCACACGTGGCGCAGGGGGCGGGGCGAGGGGAGGTCAGTCCACCATCATCCCAGAATGCCCACGTTGCCAATCTCCCACCAAGGAAAGGGCAGATTATGGCTAGCATATATAATTTTCACATACTCCCTGTCCCCAAACCTAAACAAGATCACCCCCCATCCCTCTTTTTCTTTCCTCTTCTCCCCTCTCCTCCCTCCCTCCCTCCCTCCCATCTCCTTTAACCAGAGAAACTCCACCAATCATAAATACATGGTAAATAACCAGAAAAGTCCAAAAATTTGTATGACATTGTCCATCATGTCAAGAGAAAAAAAAACAGAAATGTTGTTTGGTAATCCATCAGGAGTTCAGAGTATGTCTATCCAATAGGAATATCACATTTTTTGAATAAAGCTGATGCTTGCTCCCAAGATTCGATTGTATATCTCATATCTTTGTGAGTGAGATATATTTTTGCTGGGAAACCCCAGGCAAACCTTATATTTTCCCTGTGTAATATATCTGTGACTCTTCTTAATTTCAATCTTTATAATAATAATACGTCCCTTGGGGATTGATCCTCCTTACTTGGGCGATAGGCATATGTTCTGTGAATCCTTTCGATCATGATCTCTTTGGGGATTGTATCACCTGCCAACTCTTGAAAATATTCCTGAGCATAAACTTGAAGGTTTTCCCTGGTGATCTCTTCCGGGATTCCTCGCACTCTTATGTTTTTTCTTCTTGATCTATTTTCAGCATCTGCCTCCATTTTGTTCTGTAATTCTTTGTTTATATCCTGCTGTCTTTCCATTTCGAATCTAAGGACTTCTACTTTCTCAATGTTTGCTTGCAGCTTGATATTTATGTTTCGCACCTCTGTCGTCAATTCATTTATGTTTTTTTGTAGGTCTTCTCTGATCTTATCTCTGTGCTCTTCCAGCAGTTTCATCAACATTGTTTGCATGTCTGATATTACTGGTTGGGTTTCTGGGATTCCATCTGGGCTTGTATCACTGCAGCTTTCCATGGAGTGTTCCCCTCTTTCTATTTTATCATCTTTTGCCTGTAGAGTCATGATCTTAGTTTTCCTTGCTTCTCCTATTTCCGGTGTTACTGGAGGGAGAGATTCCCTCTTATTTCTTCCTCTTTGTTCCATTTCAGGGGTAGAAAAAAATGTAGTCAATGTTTTGTTTGTTTTGTATTCCTTCCTTTTTTTTGAGTCTATATTTTTCCTTGTCGCCATTTCTTCGGGGTTTACTCTTTTTTTTTTTTTTTTATTATTATTGTGAGAGACCAAAGTAGTTGATCGCAGAAATCCAGGGAGGAGAGAGTTTAATAGATTTTTTTTCTTTCTTTCCCCTCCTTCTCTTTCCTCTAAATTGTATTATTCAGAAGAGGCAGATTTGCATATAATTAGAAGGGATCTGTTAGGTGTTAGCCTCCATGACTTTCCCTCCGAAATTTTAAGGGGTTAACAATTGTCCCCGGAGATTTGATTGACACCTGGTTATCTGGTTTTCAGTTTTATATTTGTTCCAGGGTTATTCCCAGATAAACAATTATCTTCAGCAAGATAACAAATAATTATACAGTGGTGTACATATGTTTGATACTATCAGCCGTAGTAGCACAGAGACAATAATCTCAATGGCCTCGCCAACCAGCGGATTACAATTATTTCCAACTGATAAGGATCATGAAATCTTTGATTTTGATTTGTGCACAAATTTACATTTGTCGGGAAAAGTAAGGCATATAGAAATAAGGTTGCTAAGTTCCAGCTTCATGCATGAGATAACAACCAAGTATGCTTATTGTCACCAACACTTAAACAAGCTTGATAAAAGTCAGCCTTTTTCAAGGATTTTCAAAGCCTAACAACAGTACATTTGTTTTAGCTGCATGTGTTTAGGGAAGCTCAAGTTTGCAACAGTCACCAAAACTCAAACATCAAGCAAAGCAGAGTCGATAGATTTTACAGCTCTAGTTTTTCTAGTAAGCTTTCCAATTTTGTTCAAATAATGAGGTTTAGCCGATTTGCAGGTACATATAGGAGATAAGAGTCAGGCATGCTTGTTATGCAGTACTGCTGGAAAATGATTATTATACTGGTTTGTCAGAGTGTATTTGAAACAGAGATAGCAGAACACTTCATACAAGTTCACCAAGCATTTAGGCTTGTTAAGTCATAGTGCTCTGTATAATAAGTAAGACTTGCGTTTTTGTTTCAGTGGCGCGTATCACAGGTGGTCTTTTAAATGTGTTCCCGCTCCGGTTATAGTGCAGGTTTTCCTGTGGGTAGATTCATTATGCAGGGGGATGCGACATGCGGATCGGGTTGCCCGTTAGTTTGGAGCCAACGGTAGCCATTCACACAGGCGTCCTCTCATCACAGACGTCCTCTCCTCACGAGCCACACACGCTCACGTAATTACGTCATCACGTACCACCTCTGACACCGGAATGTGACATTCTATGTGTCTATAGTCAATGTTCTTAAGATAATTGGCACAGATAAGGAGTAAAAATATGCAATGGCGCTACACTATTATAAAACAGGTCATGGTTCCCCTGCATCCTTACAAGTTTGTTGTCTATACCTCCTCAGAAGAGAGGCAGAGACAAGGTTAAAGTTTTGCTTTGCCGTGAATCTTTTTGGATTTCTGAGTTTGGGGCACTGCAAAATAAAATCATTTAGCCGGTTTAATTTTCCCCTTGTAAATGATGTATTTGAAATTTTGTATAGTCCATAAATTCTGTTTTTTATATCGTGTATTTTGCAATTGTTGCACTGTGTGTATAGTAGTGTTTTTTGTATAATTATTGTTAATTGCATGACCTTTAGGCATGTATAAAACTTTTTTCATTTACTTAAATCTCACTTAGAAAAGGGTGTCTTAGCGCCGCAACCGGCTTATGTAAAATGTGCCTTCCATTAAAATATCTATCTGATTTAAATGTACCGCATTAAAATATTCTTTCTTGAGATACATCCACTTATCACATTGTTTGTCTGCACAATCACACTTGTATCTGTGGATATTTTCCATGAATATTTGCTGTTGCTGCTTCAGACTGGAGCTATTATTTGGAGATTTATTGATCACATTGCTCCAATTTATGTATCTCTTTGTTTGGCCTTTGACATCATCTTGTAGCCTGATTTGCAAATTACACATTTCCCTTTGAAAAGTAGTTCACTTGTTCATCAAGCCACAGGGATGTCATAAACAGGAGACACCACAGATTAATTTAAAACACATTTTTCTCTTTACTTTTTTTGCAATTCTGTGGGTACATATGTAACATTTTCTACCATTTTTTAGGTAAAAGAGCCCATTTATTAATTCAAATATTTAACAAACTATCCACATGTATTTGTCAATGAAACAATGTTGGATGAATGTGACAAGCTCACTTGAAATGCAGTATACCATAAGACCACCAGAGGGCACTTTAGTATAACAAATGGTTGGAAAAATACTGCAACTAATTTAGTTGCAAGGGAACAGTGAGCTATAAACAATTCCCATGTAATGTGCAATGCATATAACATTACGTTTTGAGGGACTACATAAGAGTCAGCATGCAGCCATGATATATTCATTTTCTCAAAGTCCTCTATTAAGAGGGAGTGATATTTTCAATCATTATTTCAAAAATAAAAATGTGATTGACATCCAAAATAGCATGTCAAACTATAAATATTATAATGAAGCATCTACTCACCAAAAACACTAATAAATGTGGATAGACCGAATGCCTAACACATGTTTGGAAAAACAATTAATCAGTGGCCATGTGTAAAAAACATGCGTAGAAAATGCATATCGCATTTCATTCCAAACATAAAAATAAACATATTTAAAGAGAACTTATTCGAAAGAGACAAATAGGTTATAAATGTGTCTGTGGAGTCTCATGCTTATCATATCTCACGTGGCTTGATATGCAAACTAACCATTTCCCATTGCAAATTAGTTCATCACAGATGATGTCATAAGAAGGAGGTACAACAAAAGCACATTTCTATTATTTAATGCATTTTCAAGTAATTCTGCTAACACAATGTATAAATCATAATAATTTTTCATCATTGTTTATTCCGTACGCTCACAGTACAACCAATGTTTAGGATGACAGAGCCCCTTTAAGCACTGATTTTGTCCAGTGCTTATGTAGTTGCCTAATAATGCAATACACCAACCCTGAATATTAAACCTAAATGGTACACACCCACATGAATTATTTATTTTCAAAATTAACAATATGCATTTATTTATATTGATATTATATTGGTGGAGGGAATTGATACTGCAATATATGGTACATTTTTATTGATTTCCCCCTTTTTGAGGCTATATTTAATCAAACAAGTCATTGTTTTCATAACACCAAATGCAGGGGAGGGCTGGCAGCCTTAGGCCTGGGGAAGTCCAGTCAAATGTCCCTTTGTGCCATGGAATCAGCGCACCATCCATGCTCACCTTTTCCTGCTTTTATAACAGATAGTGATGTTATGACTCAAGATAATTTGATACAATGTGGTTTAATATAGAAAACATTTTGGTTATGTACCAGTAAAAAATAAAAAAAAACAATTCAAAAACTGTTAAACTCAACCTCACTTAAACAAAATGACATGTATAGGGCTAATGAAAACATTTGTAGTTAAATCATTTCACCCACAATTTGCTGTAAGATGGGCCTCACGTGGGACACGCATGTCATCGATGTGATTGGCTATTACAGCAAATACATGCGCAGAAGTTCGGCTCACTGCTTTTTCTTGAACTGCCTTGGCATAGGTGCAGCCAGAAATAGCAGTTAAAAGCCACTGATTGGTGTGCAATCTGTTCTATGGTCAGTGGTTGTCAAGGGGTTAAATATGAGGAAAGAGGTTGTCCGACACTAAATCCTAATTTCTTTACTCAGAATTTTGCTCCCATGCCTGCATGACACCAGTGCGGAGAGATCAAACAAAATATCCACATAAATTAAGTGTGTTCTACCAGCTTCTTATCCTTAACAAGGTTCCATACAACTCCACTAAGAATTTAACTTAGCAGTCATCTTAATTATTGATTATAAAGTTATCCTTTGTCATCATCAACAGACTCATAAGACTCAAAGTTCTCTTTGTATTTGCTATTTTGCCACTGGTAGAAATAAATGACTTCAGAATTGTGTGTGGATTCCATGTTAAATTACCTCCCTCCTATTTCTACAAATAAGACACATGCACTAATATTTAAAACAATGATTTATTTGCATAAGAGGTCTGAGAAATAAATAGGTCACTCAAGTTCAGTTTATCACAGATGTCATTTCTCTCAGGCCAGCTTTTCCCGTTTTCTGGAGCTATAGACAAAATACACATTGAAATGATTTAAATTTGTGCCTCAAAAACATTCTTCGCTAAAGAAATATTATCAGATTTTTTCCTTAAGTCAATATCTTACCTGTGTTTTCAATTACTCTTTGTAACCCTGTTTTTCTTTCCTTCCTATCAAAAATATTAAATAAAAAATGTATCCAGTAATATGTTGAAGATATATATGAACTGTTTCTGCCAACACAATAACAAAATAATGAATTCCACATCTTTATTATCCTTTACTATAAAGAACACTGCCCTTTTGTTGAAGGTGGATTCTCCTTTCCTATAATGTCAAAGGTTAATCTTGACTCATCTAGTATGGACCTTTAATAGAAAAACTATATTTTTGTATGGTACTACTTACAGCAGACAGTGCTATTTTACCATAGTTCTCTTCCATGACAACTAGAGTTGCCACCATATATACAAAATACCAGCCATGATTAGCTACATAAATTTAACATTAGCCTCAACACAATTTTTCTAAATACTGGCTGACAACTATTATTTTGATTGATTAGTGCACCGATGCTCATGGATAGATTCAGGTATGGAACTTTTGTATAATTTGTATTGTAGTTTAGGTGAATTAATAAATACTGTATATAATATTTTTTTAGTGTTGTTTGTATATGCGCTCCTTGTGCTATTATTGTGACTTGCTATAGTCTCTCTCCATTTTTGACTTTTATGTGTAGGTTACTGCAGCTGTCATGTGACAAGTGGAGCTAGGAGGTAATTTGGACAATTCGGGAAAGGAACACCCATTTTTTTTTTGTCATATTTACTGACTGTGGCTATATTCTAGTGTGATTTTGAGGCTTATTACTTACTTTAAATAGTTTTGTCCTCAATAGTTTAGTCCTGATAGCACTGACAATCTAAGCTAAGCCCCTTGGAATATTTTCTTCTCAGGGGGAAATGGTGGGAGGTATGGGACTGGAGCGCAGGATCCAGGAATGACACTGAGACAGAAGCATGCAGAGAGCATTGGGCCAGGAACATGAGCAGCCCTCCTATGCATACTGTTATTAATAAAACATAATAGTCACTTGCTATTTCTTTTATAACATATTCAGAAATGTTTTTTCAGGATAGTTGGTACATATGACAAATATTTGTCCTGACTTAGGTAGTATCCCATTTTTTTTTTTTTTTTACTAGTTTTTGAAGTTATAAGGCAATCATTTCCAAAATAATTGATATCTGTCATGAAACCGACATAAAGTAGTCAACTAAGGATGTTCAACTTGGGGAATTTTGACATTTTTCATGCAGTAATTTTACCAGCAATCTTTGCTAAAGTTTACAGTATCAATTTTTGTGTGTGTTTATTTTCTGCATACATTGTATTTCATGTATGAATTTACATTGTTTGCTATGTATTACTGCAAAACAACACCTCAGTATATGTATTGCAATTTACCCTGACTGTAGTGGGGTACCTCATGCAGGACTGGCCCAAGACATTGTGCTGCTTGAATGCAAGGATGTGGGCATTTATTGGTGGGCTCTGATCAGTGTTCGCTAACACCTCTCAGGCAGCACTGCTGTAATGCCTGGATGTCAAGGTATTAAGCAACACCAAAATCTGCACAGAAATTCACCAGCTATAGCTCCACGGTGCGATTGAGGGGGACACACTGGACAGCAGCATATGGAGCTGAACAGTTATCATTTCCTTTGCTCTGTTGCTATAGCTAGACTTCTCCTAGACGACAGATGACATTGCAATACAAATATATATATATAAATATATATATATATATACTAAATTTTTCTTAGATCGAGGGTAAGGGTTAGCATAAGGGTTAGGCTTAGAGTTACATTGGGGTTAGTGCAAGGGTTAGGGTCAGGATTGGGGTCAAAAGGTCACTGTAGGAGATAATGGGTAGGAAACAAAAAAACATAACTTTTTACGTTTATTGCCCTATAACTTGCAAGAAACTAAATAAAAACAAACACGTAAACATTGCATATTTCTCAACTCAGGACAAAGTTTTAAAACTATTTAGATGGGATCTTTTTTACCATTTAAAATTGTATAAAAGATTTTTCAGGTGAAAGTTAGTTTTTCAAAAGTGTTTTTTTTTTATTTGTTTCATCATATTTTATGATTTTTTTTGCAGTAAATTATGCAATACGATGAAAAGAATGGTATTTCAAGAAAGCCCTTCTTAGGCCAATAAAAGCGACATAAAATTTGAGTATTTCAAGAAAGCCCTTCTTAGGCAAAAAAAAATTATATATAATTTGTGTGGGTATGGTCAGTGAGAAAGAAGAAAACTACAGCTAAACACATTTTGAGCTACAGAATAGAAACACTGCAGAACAGATAAAACAGCCCATGTCACCAAAGGTATAAAAAAGTCATGTCACTAAGGGTTTAAGGATAACCTCAGCCTAAAACAAATCATCTTATATATATATATATGAGAAATCAAATGCATGGACAACATGTGCACCACACTGTGCTCATGTGCATTACCTGGGCCTCTCCATGTAGCTTTTCTGATGTGGACAAGCTCACAAGCCCTTTAATTGGTTCCCAAGAGGTGCTGTGGACATCCATTTTGAGCTACAGAAAAATATATCAAACAGAGAGTCTGCAAAGCATAAGCTTCCAAGGTATGTATTACAAATGTAGCAAATGTGATCCCATAAAACCTCTGCTTTTTAACATGTTATAGGCTTCAGCTTAAATCACAAGAGAAAAAATGGCTTTAACCAATCCATGAATGATTCTCAGCAGTTGCACCCTCAGCCACTTAATACAATCCAGAGGAAAAGATGCGAGGAAAGGAGTTCAGAACCACAATAAAAAAATCTGCATAAATGAAATATGCTCAGAGATCCAAAGTGCCACTAAATGTAAAGCTTTTATTACATGAAGGATGGGGGGGGAAAGCAGAGGAAGGAATACAAAAGTGTTGTGAGACCTTTGTTTGTGCTCCTGCCTCTGCTTTTTCCCCTCCCTTTACCTTACATATAATAAAAGCTTTAAAATGGGTGGCACTTTGGATTGCTGAGTGCATAATGAACATATATAAATAAAAAATTTGGCTAAAGATAGAAATGTGGTGGTACAAGACACTGAGATGTATATTGCCGAAGCAGATATGCAACTTTCAGGCACCTTTACATAAACTAAATTATTGTATAAGCTGACAGTAGCATTCAGTGAATCTCTTATTTAATAATATCAGGTGTTCAATTTTAAAGAAAGCAAGACAACATTTTTGATCAGTGATTTTCCTACCACCCCCACGTTTTACCATATCGCCACCACTCCATGTCCCAACATCTCCAGGAAGGGTTCTTTAGGGGAAGGTCTGGCTAAAAGGATATATTAAAGATATCGCACATGTTCATTATCAACTGAACCAATTAGATTGGCACTCTGAATATGGTTGGACTATCGATGTGGCATCCCTTTATACCTCAATCCCTCACACACAGAGTGGATGCAATTTCTTTTTTCTTGGACCATGTCTCTGAATATTCTCCAGATGAGAAATCATTCATAATTCATGGTGTACAGTTTTTACTTAATCACAATTATTTTATGTTTATATAGTTACATAGTAGTTATAAGTTGAAAAAAGACTTGCATCCATCAGGTTCAACCCTTTTAAAAAATACTGTACTAACATGCATAGTAGCCCAGTATACTTTGACTGATTAAAAAAGTATCCAGGATGCTTTTAAAGGCATCTAATGTATTTGCTATAACCACCTGTTAAGGCAGTGAATTCCATACCTTTATCATCCTTACTGTAAAAAATAGGCAAAAGGAAAAAGCAGGTCGGCACTCCGGTGGTTAATGGTCAGAGGTGATTCATTTAATATGATTCAGTGGATCCCAAAAAATGATCACAGCAAGAAAATGGAAAATAAACTGCAAACAGATAGGATCTAAAGTTGACGCGTTTCGGGCTGATAGCCTTCTTTTTGTTGTTTGTTACTGTAAAAAATCCCTTCCGCTCTCGTAGACTAAATCTTCTTTCTTCAAGTCAGTGGGTGACATCGTGTCCTTTGTCCTATTTATTAATGAACAGGACTTTAGAAAGCCCTGTACATATTTATATAATATCATCATATTCCTTCTAAAAAGAACATTCACCCCAACTGCAGAGCTAGGATTGCTCAATTAGTTGCTGGGTTTAAAAGTAATTAATGTGAGAAATTAATAATTAAATCAGCTGCCAAAATAAAGGTTTTCTATGACTAATATTTCAATCCTAGCTCTGCAGTTGGAGTGAATAAACCTTTATTTTGGCAGCTGACTTAATTATACATTTTTCACATTAATTACTTTTAAACCCAGCAACCAATTGAGCAATCCTAGATCTGCAGTTGGGGTGAATGTTCTTTTCAATAAAAAAAATCACACACACTTTGTCACACACACTCGCCCACACTGTCACTGTCACACACAGACACTGTCTATCACACACACACTTTACCTTTCAGGGCACCGCAGGGATCGTTGGCTCTTCTGAGTTCAGGGATGTCACATCCCGGAGCTCTAACCGGTAGTCTAGCACACGAGGCGTAGCCGGCAGTACAGTAACATGCGTGCAGTACAGTAACATGCGTGCAGTCCAGGAGCAACACAGTACCACAAACTATCGCATAATACAAAAAAAAAACATTGCGATGGCAGTGAGGGCGGCATACTACACCTTAAAGTGCCGGCTCTGCTCTCACCCCCGCGAGAGCTTAAGCCTCAGATTCCGGGACCATGTCTAATTGAGCATACAGTTCGAACCCACCAAACACCATTATTAACCAAAAAGGTTTTTGGGTAGCCTATTAACTTCTAGTAACACTAAGTATCATGATTTATTTCTCACTTTTTTTCTTTTCTAAAAAAACATTGTACTTGAGATGGGTATATGCAGTATTATACCACAATACAGATCTGTTACTTTATCAGGTTTAATTGTTTGCCTGTAAGAATTTTTGAGTGTGTGAGTGTGATAGAGATGGTCTGTGTGTGTGAGAGAGATGGTGAAAGACTGTGTGAGAGATGGTGCAAGTGTGTGAGACTGTGCGAGTGTGTGAGAGACGGTGTGAGTGTGTGAGAGACTGTGTGAGAGAGAGAGAGACGGTGCCTTTGAGAGAGAGAGACGGTGCGTGTGTGTTAGAAAGAAGGTGCATGTGAGATAGAGACGAGAGACAGTGTGAGAAAGAGAGACAGTGTGTGAGAGATACAGAGAGATGGTGTGAGAGAGAGTATGTGAGAAAAAGAGAGACAGTGTGTGTGAGAGAGTGTTTAAGAAAGAGAGACACTGTCTGTGAGAAAGAAAGAGACCGTGTGTGTGAGACAGAGAGAGACCGTGTGTGTGAGAAAGAGATAGTGTGTGTGAGAGAGAGACAGTGTGTGAGAGAGAGAGAGACTGTGTGTGAGAGAGAGACTGTGTGTGTGAGGGAGAGATGGTGTGTGAGAGAGAGACGGTGTGTGAGAGATAGAGAGATGGAGTGTGAGAGAGAGATGGAGTGTGAAAGAGAGAGAGACGTAGTGTGTGTGAGAGAGTGTCTGGTTCTTCCCCGCAGCAGCTCCCCGGAGTACACCCTCTCTCCCAGCCGCGATCCGTCACACGCGCTTGCTAGCGCGTCCACATCATCACGTGATGTGTTTCCATGGAGGCGCGCGCCCGATGATGTCACGCGCGTCGCATACCCACGGGAAGATTTAAAAGTCAGAATCACCAAACAAACAGTGCTTGGTGATTCTCGTTTATTTCGATAGCCTAGCGTTTCCATTTATATTTGATTGTTGCTGACCCTGGATTTCCTGACTACCCTTCTGCCTGCCTGTGCCCCTTGATACCTGGACTGTTTCTCGTTATTCTGATTCTCTGGTAACCTGACCCTGGCTTGTCTCTCGTTTTTGCTACCTCTATATTGCCCCTGATCTTGGACTGTTATCGTTTTGCTTATTATCAGTGTGGATTACAACTGCTGCAAGTTCCTGCATTTAACCCCTGTCAGTGTGGATTACAACTGCTGCAAGTTCCTGCATTTAACCCCTGCCAGTGTGGATTACAACTGCTGCAAGTTCCTGCATTTAACCCCTGTCAGTGTGGATTATAACTACTGCAAGTTCCTGCATTTAACCTCTGTCAGTGTTGATTACAACTGCTGCAAGTTCCTGCATATAACCCTTGTCAGTGTGGATTGTGCAGAGGTGGGAGCTTCACATTCGTTGTTATATATATCTGTATTATACCGTCCTGCATTTTGGTCTTCATCCAGTATAGCTCTCCTCACAGAGAGAGAGACGGTGTGTGTAAGAGAGAGATGATGTGTGAGAGAGAGACGGAGTGTGAGAGAGAGAGAGACGGTGTGTGTGAGAGAGAGATGGTGTGTGAGAGAGAGAGATGGAGTGAGAGAGAGACGAAGTGTGTGAGAAAGAAGGTGCATGTAAGAGAGAGACGGTGTCTGAGAGAGAGAGAGAGAGACGGAGTGTATGTGTGAGGGTCCCAGATCATTTGGAGACCTAGCAACGCCCCTGATGGCTGGCAACATGATTCCGCAGGCTTAGACCATTCACATCAGACCCACGTGTAAAGGCATCCCTGAAGGGGAATTTACCCAAATGAGGTGGAATTATTTGATGAGGAAGCAGAGAATCAAGAAGCAAAGATTGTTGAACATAGTCTATAAATTTGAAGACATCACATAAGGTTATCTAAAGGCCAAGTACCTAAATAGAGATGACCTACTTCAACAGAAATCTCACATTGTCCCAAAATAAGTTGATGATAGAGCATTCTTTATTAGTTCAGCAAAAAGCTTATTGAAAAGCAACATATAATTAAACTCAACATTATAATTACACGACTACTTACATAAGATATAACTAGATTACTTGTGCATTTAAAACAAACACATATATAAGACATATGCCAAAAATAAAATTAGGTGTTTATCTCCAGCATCCATTTTGAGAATTTCACCCATGATGCAACATTCTCCAAAACCTTTCAGCAAGTCTCACATTACAACTATGGCAAGAGCCTGAATGATGATGTCATAAGATAAACCCTTGCTCTCTTACTGGCTTTTGTGTATCATAATGGGCAGGACTAGTTGGCTGTATACAATTTTTTTTTACCTGCCTTTCAACACAAAGAGAGGAGATTGACCCTATCAAACAGTATCACAACTCCACCCACTTGTGATGTAATAGTTAAATTACCCTCCCATTCAATGCAAGTCCATGGTCAGAATTCAGACCTACACACTGAATTCTGTGTCCCCAGCCCCAAAGTGAGATACTAGTGCTGTAAAGTCACTGGGGGGGATGGCACCCACAAACAGCTTATTTCACAAAATGGCGGCACCCAGTCACACTTGTTAAAGTAAAATATTTAATAAAATAAACTCACATAACCAAAAAAATAGACAGATCTGAAATCAACAATGAAAAATAAAAAAAAATGAACCCTTTTCATTTTTTGGTGACAGAGTCCATTTAAACAACATTTGCCTTACTTGAAAGGCAACTTACTTGACATTGCATATCAATTTATTTTGAATGAAGGTGTCTGGTGTGTAGCAAGATAATAGAAAGAACGAATGTGGAATGAACAGTGATTTGTCCATGCCGTTTGAAAAACACTCACAAATACATACAATTTGCATATGAAACCGTCCGTTTAAACAGTGTTTCCCTTTTTGTTGCTTAAGTACAGTTTTTAAGAGAGTGTCCAAATAGTTGTTGCATTTAAATTTTAAAAGGATGTGTTTCCAACACCTGAGGTTATCGCTGATTAACTTGTCAGTATTTAGGATGTGTGGTTTGCGCAGTGAAGTTACCTATGATCATAAGCCAATTGATCTTTCATACCTGATATTTTTGCATAAAGTACCTGTTTTTCTACAGTCGATAGTCTTATGGTTTATTGACAGGGCTGGCCCAAGACATTGTGCTGCCTGGGGAGAAAAACAAAATGATTTTAATTGGGGTTAAATATTTGGATTTAACACTAATGCCATAATAATTTAAACAGATTTTTGGATGCTTCTTCTCATTTTGTGCACACTGTCTGCTTACCAACATGCACACAACAGGTCATTCTAATTAAACAGATCCTGAACAAAACCAGGCCAGTTGTTCTGGGAAAAAATGTCAAACCAGTGGTACAACTAAGCAGCAAAGGTAAACCTGTAGAATGTATTCAATCTCAAATCTTTACCTACTGAGGGAGAAATGGAAATGTTTTGAGATATAAAGTATATATTTTCTTTATGAGGAGAAAGATAAAACGTTTAAATTGTGAATGAGCATGCAAATAGATAAGCAAATCTTGCAGAGAAAATAGAACTCAAGACCAATGGGCGAAATGCGTGAGTCCACGGATCTATTGGCTTTAATTTTAAATAGTTTATAGTAAAGATTTAAAGTTGTAACCTTTATTACCCATGATTTATTACTTGAAGGACATTGGAGAGGTGCACTGTTTGCTCGTGCCCGGTTTTGTTTATAGATAAACAAAGCTGCCATAATTGAACACAATTGATAATTCATTACAGCCAAGCTTTTGAAAATTAAAAGCATCAAGAACATTGAGATTTGACATAATTTATGCCTTCTTGTAGAATTATATTCTAGCTTAATCAAGTGGCTTTAACCCTATTAAGCATGTTCTAATGCTATAATAAGTGAAAGATTGACCACAGAGCACGATTCAACTCAGATTGTACATAAACATCCAGAATCATTGTAACAACTGGTCTATTAATGGTCAAAAATAAACTAGTGATAGGTGCAAATGACTATCCAACACACTTGTCCAAGGGGGAGGGGAAGTCATACTGGGAACAGTGGAAGATAGAATGTAATTCTAGACGATCCATGTGTCTGGTTATTTATAAAGACTAGTTTACAAATTAGTATGTCTAGACAGGATATTAGCAGGTGCCTGTCCTAGTAGAGGGTTCTATAAGGAAATAATATAAACTAGTTTGAGAGAAAAAATAAAATGTATCTTTATTGCATATATATATATATATATATATATATATATATATATATATATATATATAGATAGATATATAAAATCCAAAGTGTGATGCACTCAGCTATAGGCAAACATAGGTATGAATGGCCCGGGTGCTGTGCAGCTAAAATACACACAAATCTAAAAGAAAGCTGTCACAATTCCTATTTGTATTAATTATAAGTATAAATGAATTTTGATGGATACGGCAGTATAGAACTCAATTGCAGAAAATGGTATATACAGGTAGAATATCAGTAGAGGAAGAATATCTTTGACATAACCAATAGAACTTTAACAAGTGATCATCAGCACTGCAATGATTAAACTGTTCAGCAGGAGGCATGGAATACAAACAATTGAATCTCAGCACTGCAATGGTTAAACAGTCCAGCAGGTAGATTGGAATGCAATCAAGTGATCTCCAATAGTGCAAGGTTTGAATTAGTGCAAAATGGAATAAATGATTTGCAATTAAGTGATTCCCAGCAATGCAAGGGTGAAACAGTTCAGCATGAAAGGATTGAGTTAATACGAATCAGTAACTGATGAATAACTTAGCTGTGGTGTAAGCCGAAGGATGGTCAAAAATACAAGCCGTGTTCAAGTGCAGGAGAGTTCAGGAGATGAGAGTGGATAAACCGAAGTCAGGGTTAAAGCGAGCAGGTAAGTCGAATAGCCGGTCCGTGTTCAGTAAAGAAGAAGTCAGAGTCGTATTATCCAAGCCGGTGTTCGTTTAAAATGAATTTGAAGAGTTACTTTCGGTTTACAGGTATAAGCCGAATGAGGAGGGTTGAGCCGACAGACCTTGTGGAACGAAGATTACTCAACATTTGAATAGTGGCGCGGTTTCCTTATATTGCTTAGGAATACTGCGTCACTGAGATGGGAGGAGAATCTATTATCAATGGAGATTTCTAACAGTATCCCCTTCTAAGGGAGCACACTCAGGGTGCTACAGTTGTGGTTTGCAGGGTGTTGTTTGTGGAAGAGGGTAACAAGTCTCTTGGCATGTATATCTGATGAGTCTGCCCATGTGTCCTCTTCTGAAGAATAGCCTTTCCATCTTATAAGATATTGCAATTTTCTTCTATGAAGTCTGGAATCCAATATTCTTTCCACTTCATATTCCTCGGCACCTTGGTTGATGATAGGATCAGGGTTGTCAAAAACTGTCCTGGAAAACGTATCAGGAATATATGGTTTGAGGAGAGAAATATGGAATACGGGGTGTAATTTAATGGTATGTGGCAATGTAAGTTTCACGGCTACTTCGTTAATCCTCCATTCAATAGGAAACGGTCCAATGAAAAGACGGTCTAATTTTTTGGATGGTCTAGATGTCTTTATGTTTTTTGTCGATAGTAGAACCAAGTCCCTGGGGTTGAAGGGTGGAGAAGGTTTTCTCATAGAATTTTTTATGATTATGGAGTGCTTTTGTAATGTTTTCCTTTAAAGCATGAAATATAGAATTCATGTCAATGAGCTGTAGGGTAACAGATGGGTTACGACTGGTATTGCAATCGGTAGGTATTTTGGTACTGGAATGACATGCATTGTTATAAGAGTATTCAGCCAAGGGTAACCAAGTGGACCAATCGTCTTGTAGGTAAGTGCAGTAACACCGTAAATACTGTTCGAGACATTGGTTTACTCGTTCAGTCTGACCATCGGTTTGTGGATGATAGGAAGATGATAACTTAGGACAGATTTGAAGGGAGGAACATAACTCTTTCCAGAATTGTCATGTAAATTGAGTTCCTCTGTCTGTTATTATGTCATCTGGTAGACCATGTAAGCGGAGAATGATGGAAATAAAGACGAATGATAATTCTTTGGAGGTAGGAATTTTTTGTAGAGGAACAAAATGAGCCATTTTGGTAAATCTATCAACAACAACCAGGATAGTTGTTTGTTTATTGGAGGGAGGTAGATCAACAATGAAATCCATGGAAATGGATTTCCAGGGTCTATCAGGAATAGGTAAATTAGTTAGGAGTCCAAAAGGATGTTGATGAGAAGGTTTACTTTTTTGGCAAATAGGACAGGATAGGACATAGGATGTAATGACATCATGTTGATGAGGCCACCAACATTTTCTTCTGGATAATTCAAAGGTTTTTTGGATGCCAGGGTGTCCAGCTAGAGGAGAATCATGGACCATTTTAATAACTTCAACTCTTAAAGAGGGAGGGATAAAGATTTTCTCGTTCTTCATGTAAAGTCCATTTTCTTGGTATAATGTAGCATCCTGGGGAAGAGTTAGTTCTTCAGGGTTCAATTGTTTGATTTTATCAATGAGAGAAGTGATGATTCCAATAAACCTGGATGGAGGCAGAATGGGAGAAGTAGGAGGAGGAAAAGAAGTGGTATTGGGAATTTTGGAGAGAGAATCAGCCTTTTTATTCCTTGAACCTGGCCTGTAAATGATGTGGAAGTTAAATCTATTGAAGAAAAAACTCCAACGAACTTGGCGAGCTGAAAGGGTTTTGTTGTTATTCAAGGTTTCTGTGATCTGTATAAACAACTATGGGGGGTTTCATTCCCTTCTAGTAGGTGTCTCCAAGTTTCAAATGCAGCCTTAATTCCCAATAATTCTTTTTCTCCGATTGGATAATTATGTTCTGCGGGTGAGAGAGATCTGGAGTAGAAGGCTACTGGATATAAGGGAGATTGAGGGGTTTCTTGTTGGGATAGGATGGCTCCTATTGTCAGGAACTGACCGTGCCTGGACTTGAACACTGACTTCCATGTTCCTAGCTCTCTTCTTTACCGGTTCGCTAGCCTGTCTTTTAAATTTTAGCCTATGTTCTAGTTACAATGAATATACCAAGCCTTGTTATTATCATCAACTCTCCTCACCTGTGTCAAGTCATGTGCTCACTCTCAGCCTATAAAAGCCTCTTCCTGTGAATCTACCTTTGCCAGATTATTGTGGTTCCTGCCTGCAGTATATCAAGCTTTCTATTGATTGTTACTTACCTGTTACTGATTTGGACCGTCTCACTACTCTGCCTTCTACTACCCACTGACCTTGGCTTGCCTGACTACGTTTATACTCTTTGTTCCAGCCTCACAGCTCTGCTAAAAGACCAGATTGTCACTCAAAGCTCAGGGGCTCAACCACCTGGGTAACGAGTGGCTACTTCTGGCAGAAGACCTTGCTGATCTGGCTGCTGGACTCCAAACCTGCTAACATCAGTATCATTACAGAATAATCTGGCGTATCATGGAGACCGCTGGATCAGAATCTGCATTAGCCCAGCAGGTTGCATTTAATGCAAGAACTGTGCAGACCCAGGCACAAACCATTCAAGTGCTGAAAGATCAGGTAGCTGAACTACAAAATGAAGTTCGTGCCATGCACAATGAATTTACCAGCTACAGAGCACATGATGTTGCAGCGGCCGCTGCTGCAGTTGCTGCTAATGCTACTGCTGCCCCTGCACAAGATGCCCGCTTGCCTCTGCCAGAAAAATTTGGAGGTGACCGCCGAAAATTCAGGGGTTTCCTAAATCAATGCCGTTTGCACTTCATGATGTTACCCAATAGATATCCGTCTGAAAGAGAGAAGGTGGGATTCATTTTTTCCCTATTAAAAGATGAAGCCCTTGCCTGGGGCTCCCCTTTACTGGAACAGGATAGTCCAGTCTTGGGAAATTTAAGACACTTTATTGATGCTATGAGCATAATTTTTGATGACCCCAATCGCTGTGCAACAGCAGAAGCTACTCTCCTTAACTTACATCAAGGGAGGCGTTCTGTGGCTGAATATGCTGCTGAATTCAGGCAGTGGATTGCTGATACTACTTGGAACCAATCAGCTCAGAGATTCCATTTTCGCAGGGGGCTTTCGGATGCTATAAAAGATGAACTGGCTCGTGTTGACCTTCCTGATGAATTTGATTCTTTTGTGCAGTTGGCTATACGTATAGATCGGAGACTCTCAGAAAGAAGATTGGAAAGACAGGGCTCTTTTAAATCAAGTGCTAGTCCTGCATTCCATTCAAGACTTTCTGCTCAAACCCCTCAATTATCTGTGGACTCTGAACCAGAGGCTATGCAGGTTGATCTAATAAGAGGGCCACTGTCCACTGAAGAAAAACAGTGGCGACGCAATCACAATTTATGTCTCTATTGTGGTAGTGCAGGGCATTATGCCATTAATTGCCCTAGCAAGCCTAAAAGAACAATAGCAATGACTGCTGAAGGTGCACAGATCCAACACCAACCCCAGACTTCAGACCAGCTAGATTCTGTCACACAACCCTTATTTTCTCTGGCACAAGGTGAAGAAGGTATGATGACTCGGCATCCTCATCTAGTGGCACCCATCACCTTGCAATATGGGGGTAGAAAAATTTCAACTTCCGCTATGATAGATTCCGGAGCAGGAGGCAACTTCATGGACATTAAATTTGCTGCAGGAAATGAAATTGAGTCTAAACTTAAACCTTCACCTGTATTAATGGAAACCGTGGATGGTTCTCCACTCACATCAGGACCAGTTACACATGAGACTGTACCCTTAGAACTGGTTCTGGAAGTAAATCACCATGAGACCATCTCTTTTCAACTAATTTCCTCAACACAGTTTCCAGTGATTTTGGGTATACCCTGGCTTGCCGTACATAACCCACAGATTGACTGGAAGACTAGAGCCTTGTCATTCCCTTTTGGGACACTGCTTGCTTAACTGTCACCCTTCTAATACAACCCCTACTTTTACAGCAATTAACGAACTTGTTGCTACAGATCTTACCCAGCTTCCTCCACAGTATCATAATTTTGTAGATGTCTGTGACAAAAAGAATGCTGATCAACTTCCACCTCACAGGCCCTATGATTGCCCCATAGAACTGCTACCTGGAGCTGCTATCCCATTTGGCCGTATATACTCACTCTCTGAACCTGAATTGAAAGTACTCCGGGAATATCTTCAAGAAAATCTTGCCAAAGGTTTTATTCGACCATCTACTTCCCCAGCAGGTGCTCCTACATTTTTTGTAGAAAAGAAAGATGGCAGTCTGCGGCCTTGCATTGATTACAGAGAAATAAATGATATCACTGTAAAAAACCGCTATCCCTTACCTCTTATTCCTGAACTTCTGGAAAGACTACGTTCAGCTAAAATGTTTACGAAACTTGATTTACGAGGGGCCTATAATCTGGTTCGCATAAGATCTGGTGATGAGTGGAAAACTGCTTTATGGACATTATGAATATCTAGTGATGCCGTTTGGGCTTTGTAATGCCCCTGCAACCTTTCAACATCTAATCAATGATGTTTTACGGGACCTTCTGGATCAGTTTGTTGTAGCATACTTGGACGATATACTGATATTTTCTGATAATATTGAAGATCACAGAAGACAGGTCTGCATTGTTCTTGAAAGCCTCCGTGCCCACCAACTCTACATTAAACTGGAAAAATGTGAGTTTGAACAAACAGAGATTCAATTCCTTGGCTATATAATAACTCCAGAAGGTTTAAGTATGGATGCAAGTAAAATACAAGCTGTATTGGACTGGCCCATCCCCAAGAATGAAAAAGAAATTCAGAGATTTGTGGGGTTTGCTAATTTTTATAGGCGTTTCATTAAAAATTTCTCTCGAGTAATTGCACCAATCACTGAACTCACCCATAAAGGGACCACTTTCAAGTGGACAGACAAGGCTGATGCTGCATTTTCAAGGTTAAAGACTCTGTTTACATCTGCCCCAATTCTGGTACACCCTCAGCCAGAACTACCATTCACTATAGAGGTAGATGCCTCCGATTCTGCTGTTGGGGCTATACTTTCTCAACGGACTGGACCTAAGATGATGTTACATCCATGCGCTTTCTACTCCCGCCAGATGTCACCTGCTGAAAGAAACTATGACATAGGGAATAAAGAACTCTTTGCTATAAAATCTGCCTTCACAGAATGGAGACATCTCTTGGAGGGGGCCACCAATCCAATTACTGTGCTCACAGATCACAAAAACTTGGAATGTGTCCGATCAGCTAAGAGACTGTCAGCCAGACAAGCCCGTTGGTCCCTATTTTTCTCCAGATTTAATTTTCTGATTTCATATCGGCCTGGCTCCAGAAATGGCAAAGCAGATGCCTTGTCCAGGATATCTGATCCTCTCAACAATAAAGAAGAAGTAACTTCCATCTTACCAGAGAGTAGATTTCTAGGTGTTACCATTCCTTCCACCTTAATCTCGCATCAAAAAGGGTTATGCGGCAGATCCAGTTTTTTGTGACCCACCAACTGACCTTCATATGACTATGCTCAATGGATTTTGGGTTTTTCAACAGCGTCTATTTGTACCAGAATCCATAAGATTGGAAGTCTTACGTTTATTTCATGATTCCAAACCAGCTGGTCATCCAGGAATCCAAAAGACACAAGAACTACTGTCCAGATACTTTTGGTGGCCTAAATATCATGAGGATGTGAAAAAGTATGTGTCCTCTTGTGATGTATGTGCTAGAAATAAGATTCCTCACTGTTCGCCGGTAGGCTTGCTACAGCCTCTTCCTAATCGTCCCTGGGGATCCATATCCATGGATTTTATTGTATAACTGCCTCCCTCTAAAGAACACACTACCATCCTTGTTGTGGTTGACCGGCTTACTAAAATGAGTCATTTTATACCTGCTCGCGGGCTCCCTTCTGCCAAACAGACTGCAGACTTAGTTATTCGGGAAGTGTTTCGTTTGCATGGTGTTCCTGATGAAGTGATATCTGACAGGGGGGTACAGTTTACTTCACGCTTTTGGAAATGTTTTTGTTCTGGACTTGGAATAAATGTGAATTTATCATTGGCTTTTCATCCTCAAAGTAATGGACAGACTGAGAGAACCAACCAAACTCTGGAGCAATATTTGCGGTGTTTTATTAGCTACCTGCAGGATGACTGGCTAGACTTTCTACCCACAGCAGAGTTTGCCTACAACAATGCTCAACACAGCTCTACTTGTCAAAGCCCATTTTTTGCCAATTACGGTTACCATCCAAACTTTCTAGTGAGTCTTCCAATTACTACTTCCACTCCTGCGGTGGCAGACCGGCTTACTACCTTGCAGTAATCCCAGGAACTATTGAAAGAAACGCTTTTGAAGGCTCAGGGTTGTTACAAAAGAGCTGCTGATAGGGCCCCAGTTTATCAAATTGGTGATAAGGTATGGCTTTCCACTAAGAACCTCAAGCTTCATATTCCGTCTCACAAGTTGGGTCAGAAATATATTGGGCCTTTTGAGATCATCGCTCAGATCAATTCTGTCACTTTTCACCTACAACTCCCAGATTCCATAAGAGTACATCCCGTATTTCACACAGCTTTGCTAAAACCTTATCATGAAAATCCTTTTCCTGGACGGACCTTGCCTGCCCCTGCACCTGTCCTGGTGGATGGTGAAGATGAATATGAGGTGGAAAAAATTCTTGATTCTAGAATCTTCCGTAATAAACTACAGTACTTGGTTCATTGGAAAGGCTATGGTGATGAGGATAGGTCATGGGAACCAGTGGAGAATGTTCATGCTCCACGTCTAATTACGGCTTTTCACCAGCGGCACCCTGATAAACCAGGAAAAAGAGCGTCCAGAGGCCGCTCCTGTAGAGGAGGGGGTGATGTCAGGAACTGACCGTGCCTGGACTTGAACACTGACTTCCATGTTCCTAGCTCTCTTCTTTACCGGTTCGCTAGCCTGTCTTTTAAATTTTAGCCTATGTTCTAGTTACAATGAATATACCAAGCCTTGTTATTATCATCAACTCTCCTCACCTGTGTCAAGTCATGTGCTCACTCTCAGCCTATAAAAGCCTCTTCCTGTGAATCTACCTTTGCCAGATTATTGTGGTTCCTGCCTGCAGTATATCAAGCTTTCTATTGATTGTTACTTACCTGTTACCGATTTGGACCGTCTCACTACTCTGCCTTCTACTACCCACTGACCTTGGCTTGCCTGACTATGTTTATACTCTTTGTTCCAGCCTCACAGCTCTGCTAAAAGACCAGATTGTCACTCAAAGCTCAGGGGCTCAACCACCTGGGTAACGAGTGGCTACTTCTGGCAGAAGACCTTGCTGATCTGGCTGCTGGACTCCAAACCTGCTAACATCAGTATCATTACACCTATAGTGTTGTTCAAGGCATCAACTTCAACAATGTAGGGTAATTTTGGATCTGGCATCTTTTTGATCAAAAGCTTTTTGAGCTTTCATATTCCATATGAAAGGAATGTTTTTTCAAGTTAGAATGTTGAGAGATTGGATGATATTTGAAAAGTTCTTTATGAATTTCCGATAGAAATTAGCAAATCCTAGAAAACTTTGTACCTCTTTTACCGAGGTTGGGATAGGCCAATCTCTGATACATTGAATTTTAGAATCATCCATGTGTATTTCCTGTGGAGTGATAACATATCCCAGGAAGGAAATTTTTGAGACTTCGAAAAGGCATTTTTCAGGTTTTGCGAATAAGTTATGGGTTCTAAGCCTGGTAGGTACCTACCTTACATGTTTCTTGTGCTCTTCTAAATTTTCAGAATAGATGAGGATATCATCTAATTAGATGATGACACAGATGTCAAGTAAGTCCTTGAAAATATCGTTGATAAAATGTTGGAACGTGGCAGGGGCATTACAAAGTCCAAACGGCATTACTAAATATTCGAATAGTCCATATATAGTACGGAATGCTGTCTTCCATTCATGACCTTCCTTGATGCAGATTAATTTGTAGGCGCCTCGAAGATGAATTTTGGTGTTTCTCTTGGCATAACGTAATCTTTCAAGTAATTCAGGGATGAGAGGAAGTGGGTATGTTTTTGATAGCTCCGAACAAAAAATATCCCTGAAGCAGTAGGAGAAGTGGATGGTCTAATGAATCCTTTTCTTAAATTCTCATCGAGGTAATTTTTTAGAATAAGTAATTGATTATCAGAAAGTGGATATATATGTCCGAAGGGAATTGAAGCACCTGGAAGAAGATCTATGGGACAATCGTATATCCTATGAGGAGGTAAATGTTCGGCTTCTTTTTCACAGAATACATCACTGAAGTCTGAATAATGGTGTGGAATGTTTTTTTCTTCAGTAAGTTGAAGAAGTGATGAATGTGGATAGCAGTTGTTTTGACAGAATTTGGAGTGAAAATCAACAGTTATGGGAGACCAGTGAATTGTTGGGTTGTGCATATGCAACCAATACATCCCTAGAATCACTGGGAATAAATGAGATTTCACTATATCGAATCATATGAATTCAAAGTGATTATGTTTAATAGTTATCTTGATTAGTATTGTTTCATTTGTGATTGGTCCAGAGGAAATGAGGGATTCATCTACCACTCGGAGAGAAATTAAGGAATTATTTTGAATTGATGGGATTTTGTATTTTTTAACAAGGGAGGAGTCAATAAAGTTTCCAGCTGCCCCTGAATCAATAATAGCCTCCGTCAGTATTCTTTCTTGATCCCACTGAAGAATAAGAGAGACAATACAGTGAGTTGTGGACGAATCGTGGGAGACATTAAATATGGAGGAATCAGTATGTATCTTAGCAGTTTTATTCCGTTTGAGTATAGGACAGAGGTCAAGCTGATGCTCATTGGATCCGCAATACATACATAAGTTAAGAGTTTTTCTTCTTAACTTTTCTTCGGGGGTTAACGGTCCTCTTAGTACTCCTATTTCCATAGGTTCAGAAACAGAGGGTTTGTCATAGGATCTGGGAGGTTGAAGAGGTCTTTTCTAATTCTGAGATCAATGGTTATGGAAAGTTGAATGAGACCCTCGAGTGAATGTGGTAATTCTGTATGGGATAGCTCATCCTTTACATTTTTGGAAAGTCCTAGACGGAACTGGTTACGCAAGGTGATATCATTCCACTGTGTATCAACAGCCCTTCGTTTGAACTCTGAGATGAAATCTTCAACTGGCCTTTTGCCTTGGGAGAGAGATCTGATAGCTGTGTCAGCAGTGATCTGTTTATTAGGGTCTTCATACAATAATGACATTTCTTTAAAAAATTCATCCAGAGAATCCAGGATGGGGTCATGATTTTCCAGGAAGGTATGTGCCCAGGCCATGGGTTCACCTCTTAGAAAGGACATAACTGTGCAGACCTTTATCCGGTCTGTAGGATAGGAGCGGGGTCTTAATGCAAACAACAAGTTACAGGGGTTAATGAATTCTCTGAATTTTGATCGATCACCTGAGAATTTTTATGGGTTACAAACTGACGGTTCAGAGTATTCTCTGGTAGGAGTAGAGGAAGGACTAGAAAAAACCCGGGTTTGGATATCAGTTACATAGGTGAGAATCCTTTCATTAGCAATTCTCAAGTCTTGTAAGTTTTGTGAGAGTAATTCAACCCTCTGATTGAGAGAGGTAATCTGGGAAGCCATTTCTGCTGGTTCCATAATTTTGGGTTGAGTAATATGTCACGATTCCTATTTGTATTAATTATAAGTATAAATGAATTTTGATGGATACGGGCAGTATAGAACTCAATTTCAGAAAATGGTATATACAGGTAGAATATCATTAGAGGAAGAATATCTTTGACATAACCAATAGAACTTTAACAAGTGCTCATCAGCACTGCAATGATTAAACTGTTCAGCAGGAGGCATGGAATACAAACAATTGAATCTCAGCACTGCAATGGTTAAACAGACCAGCAGGTAGGTTGGAATGCAATCAAGTGATGTCCAATAGTGCAAGGTTTGAATTAGTGCAAAATGGAATGAATGATTTGCAATTAAGTGATTCCCAGAAATGCAAGGGTGAAACAGTTCAGCATGAAAGGATTGAGTTAATACAAATCAGTAACTGATGAATAACTTAGCTGTGGTGTAAGCCGAAGGATGGTCAAAAATACAAGCCGTGTTCAAGTGCAGGAGAGTTCAGGAGATGCGAGTGGATAAACCGAAGTCGGGGTTAAAGCGAGCAGGTAAGTCGAATAGCCGGTCCGTGTTCAGTAAAGGAGAAGTCAGAGTCGTATTATCCAAGCCGGGGTTCGTTTAACGTGAATTAGAAGAGTTACTTTCGGTTTACAGGTATAAGCCGAATGAGGAGAGTTGAGCCGACAGACCTTGTGGAACGAAAATTACTCAACATTTGAATAGTGGCGCGGTTTCCTTATATTGCGTAGGAATACCGTGTCACTGAGAGGGGAGGAGAATCTATTATCAATGGAGATTTCTGACAAAAGCACGCACTCACAGGACTTATGCAAGAAAAAAAGTCGATATTTTACTTACTCACAGAAACATGGTATTCACATGAGAATATAATCGACGTTTCGGTCCACACTGCGGACCTTTATCAAGACAATGTGACATGGAACACGAACAAACATATAGGGGAGAGGAGAGGCTACTTACTAATTACTAACCCCACCAGCGTGTGTTACCTCCAGTGGTGATGGTGGAAAACCTCTGGCCGAAAAGCACGGCGCAGACATGTGGGCGTGTGTAGCAGAGCGGTGAGAGAGACGCGTTGTCAAGGCAATGCGTATAGTAAACAAACCTGCTGTCATTCAAGCGTGCTAATCCGACATCGGGTAATGAGAAGGCTGTATAAACCGAAACAAGCTGAAAGCCGAACGTCATGCGAGATGACACGGGTACTAAGCTATGAATGGATAAACCGAAGAGTCGATTCGGTGTAATGAAATACGAATGAGTAAAACCGAATAGCAGTCGGATAAAGGGAAGCATACGCATGAAGTCAGGTGTGAATAAAAGTATATTAAGACACCAAATGAAGATCAAATAGAACAAATAAAGAGAATAGAAAAGATACAGTGTCACACTACATGCTACCCACATGATACACAATGTATAGGACACCACAAAGACATAGAAAAAGGAAAACAGGATAGAGAAACCTAAAAAAAGGGTCAGACAAATGGGGGGGGGGGGGGGTTATGACAAAGCTGGGAGACACAAAAAGATGATATGACAGAGAAGAAAAAAATCAAATACTGCGATACGTTAGCGTCTGGGTAGAAATGGTCAAAGTGCCACCTGTTCATTAAGACAGGGGAGATAGTGTCCAAAGTACGAATCCAGTAAGCTTCCCTTTTCAACAATATTCTGGTGCGGTCTCCGCCAGAATATTGGAGGAAAGGGTCAGGTCTAGCAGCTCAATAAGTAGGTCTACTGGCGGCCCCTGATACATATATAAATGTTCAACCAAGTTTATTCATGGATGACATCTTCCGGATATGGAACGCAGACTATGCAACACTGACCCAGTTTGTTAACAATTTGAACAGCCTTGATTCTCCTGTTTGACTACTATGCACGCTGACCCAAAGCGTATCCAATTCCTGGACGTGGAATTATCAGTACAGGGGGCATCTCTGGGGTATTCCCTGTATAGGAAACCCACACATAGAAACACCCTACTTCATGCCTCAAGTTTTCACCCAGAACCCATGAAAAGGTCACTACCGTACTCTCAATTCCTATGTGTGCTACATAACAACTCTGACAACAAAACATGCGAAATTCAACTTAAAGACATGGCCGAGAGGTTCAAACAACGTGGATAGTCCAAATTTTTGATTAACTCAGCCATGACGAAGGCAATCAACAAGATGACCAGCGGAACCAGCATCCCCACCCTACAAACTGATCTAAATAGGGTAGTTTTTCCTACCAAATTTCATACAGCATCTCCACAAGTGGCACGGATTATGAAGTGACAGCACTCTATCTAACACACTTAAACAACAGCCCCTTATTTGCTATAAGCGGGGGGTGAATCTTAGAGATCGCCTGGTATTATCCGACCCACTGCACTGCTACGAAACAGAACAGCGTCTTGAAGCCCACCAGAGACCAGGATGTTTTAGGTGCCTCAACTGCGTTATCTGCTCACACATGGCATCAGGTACCCAATTCATACACCCCCATACCGGTAAGAGATACCTCATCAAACATCGCATAACGTGCACCACAGAACTCGTGATATATATATGATAACATGCCCTTGTGGCTTATCATACATCAGGAAAAGAATCCTTACCCTACGGGACAGAATCAGAGGTCACCGATCCTCAATCACGGTAGCTTATCGTGAGCTTAAATCAGATAAACCAGTTGCCAAGCACTTTCTTCAGTTGGGACACAGACTATCGCAGCTTAGGTTCATTGCATTTGACCACATCCTGGAGACCGCACGAGAATATTGTTGAAAAGGGAAGCTTACTGGATTCGTGCTTTGGACACTATCTCCCCTAGGGGTCTTAATGAACAGGTGGCACTTTGACCATTTCTACCCATACGCTGTACATTGTATCGCAGTATTTGATTTTTTTCTTCTCTGTCATATCATCTTTTTGTGTCTCCCAGCTTTGTCATAAAAAAAAAACCCTATTTGTCTGACCCTTTTTTTAGGTTTCTCTATCCTGTTTTCCTTTTTCTATGTCTTTGTGGTGTCCTATACATTGTGTATCATGTGGGTAGCATGTAGTGTGACACTGTATCTTTTCTATTCTCTTTATTTGTTCTATTTGATCTTCGTTTGGTGTCTTAACCCCTTAGTGACATGACTTTTTTGGCTTGTCCGACGCTTGGTGACATGGGCTGTTTTAACATTTCTGAGGTGTTTGTGTTTTGCTGTAATTTATTTCTGTCTCATTTAGTGTACCCGCACAAACTATATATTGTTTTTATCGTTATAAGAAGGGCTTTCTTTTGATACCATTATTTTGATAATAGCATATAATTTGATGTAAAAAAAATAATAAAATATGGCAAAAAAATTGAAAAAATACTTTTTTTATGACTTTTATTTGAAAAATCGTATACTCATGTACAAGAGACAACAAAAAAACACTGCTAAAAAGTTTCTAATATATGTCCTGAGTTCAGAAATAGCCCATGTTTTTGTGCTTTTTTATTCATGTTACAGGGCCAGAACTATAAGTGGTGCAAAGCTATTTTAAAATCCTTTCTTTCAAAATTAGCGATAGTGACATTGTAACACTGATTTCTGTACTAAATCCATGAATGACCCCCAACATGTACATATTTTTGAAAACTAGACAACTCAGGGCATTTAACTTGGGGTATTTTGACACATTTCATGTAGCCATTTTACCACCAATCTATGCCAAAGTTTGCAGCAAAAAATCTTTTTTTTTAATTTTTCACATAGATTGCAATTTAGGTAAACATTACCTTAAAATGTGAAGGGATATTTCCAAATAACACCTCAATATGTGTTCAGCAACATCTCCTGAGTACAGGGATACCACCCATGCATAGGTTTGTTGGTTTGTTTTGGGGCTAAAAGGCCACATTTAGGGGGTGCGCATTTTGGTTTTCCAACTTGGAATTCTGACATGCAGAAAACTTGTGCCCATGTCCCATTTGGGACATTTTTGAAGCCAGAAAGTGTATTCTACCCCACAAAACCATATATATTTTTAAACTAGACACCCTAGGGTATTTCAAATGGTAGTATTTTAACACTTTCCATGCACTAATTATACTACCAGCCCATGTCAATGTTTTGGGTAGTAATTTTTTTTCACATACATTGTACTTTGTGCATGAATTCACAGATCCTGTTATATGTCAGTGCCAAACAACACCTCAATATGTGTTCAGCAACATCTCCTGAGTACAGGGATACCCCCCATGTATAGGTTGGTTAGGTTATTTGGGGGTTAAAAGGCCACATTTGAGAGGTGCGCTTTTTGGTTTTCCAACTTGGAATTCTGACGTGCAGAAAACCTGCGCCGATGTCCCATTTGGGACATTTTTGAAGCCAAAAAGTGTATTCTATCCCACAAAACCATATATTTTTGAAAACTAGACACCCTAGGGTATTTCAAATGGTAGTATTTTAACACTTTCCATGCACTAATTCTACCACCAGCCTATGTCAATGTTATGGATAGTAATTTGTTTTTCACATTCATTGTACATCGGGCATGAATTCATAGATCCTATTATGTGTCAGTGCCAAACAACACCTTAATATGTGTTCAGCAACATCTCCTGAGTACAGGGATACCACCCATGTGTAGGTTAGTTAGATTATTTGGGGGCTAAAAGGCCATGTTTAGGGGGGGTGCATTTCCAACTTGGAATTTTGACATGTAGTCAGCCTGCGCCCATGTTCCATTTGGGACACTTTTGAAGCCTGTCAAAGTATTTTACCCCATAAAACCATATATTTTGGAAAACTAGATATCCTAGGGTTTTTAAAATTGTGGTATTTTAACACTTTCCAAGTGCTAATTCTACCACCAACCTATGTCAAAGGGTTGGGATGTCATTTTTTCCCCACACACATTGTAGTTCAGGCAGGAATTTTCAGATTCTGGTATTTGCCACTGCCAACCAACACCTCAATATGTGTTCAGCAACATCTCCTGAGTACAGGGATACCCCCTATGCATAGGTTTGTTGGTTTGTATTGGGTCTAAAATTCCCCATTTAGGGGGTGCGCAATTCCAACCTGGAATTTTGACATGTAGTCAGCCTGCGCCCATGTTCCATTTGGAACATTTTTGAAGCCGTCCAATGAATTTTACCCCATCAAACCATATATTTTTGGAAAATAGACATCCTAAGGTATTTCAAATGGTGGTATTTTAATACTGTATAGGTACTAATTCTACCACCAGCCTTTGTAAAAGTTTGTGGTAGTACTTTTTTGGGAGGTTTTTTTCCACATGCATTGTACTTCAGGCATGAATTCACAGATTCTGGTATATGTCACTGCCAAACAACAACCCAATATGTGTTCAGCAACATCTCCCGAGTACAGGGATAGCACCCATGCATAGGTTTGTTTTTGGCTAGAAGGCAACATTTGTGAGATGCGCATCTCAAAATTCCAACTTGGAATTTTGACATGTAGTCAACCTGCGTCCGTGTCCTTTATGGGATATATCTTTGAAGCCAGCCAATGTAATTTACCCCCACCAAACCATATATTTTTTTATCGGTAGACCCCCATCACTACTTGTGGCAAGGGCTCAGCAGCCACCGATACATCGCTAGATGATGTATCAGAAAGCTGAATAGGGTCAAAATCGAACCCTGAGACTTTCATAAAACCTGACAATTTTATAAAATGTTATTTTATATCACTTATACTGATCTGTCTCTTTCCGTCACAAAAATGTAAGTGAGGAGAGGGAGGCAGATCAATATTTGTGAATATTGATCTGACCAATTTTGATCTGACCAGGGCGAATGGTGAGCTTAATTGAGAAATCACCAAACCGCCTTTGCCACTAATTCGCTGTTACTGATCGCTATGCGCTCAGGCAGCTTAAAAAAAAAAAACTCAAATATTTTTACTTTACATGTAATCCCCTAGCGGGTATGTGTAAAAAAAATAAAATAAAAATATGCAGACAGATAAAAATTGCTTTGGCGTCAATATCATTGCGTAAGCAGTGATCGACGGCAAAGAAGGGGTTAATAACTCTTAGAAGAGCCTTTTTAGTACTGTAATAAATTACAGTACAAAAAAAATTAACCCCTAAAAAATGCACAAACGGCAAAAATAAATGCGCTGATGTGCACGATCACTGCTTATGCAAGATCAGTGGCAGGGAAGGGGTTAAACGCAGGGAATTGCTTTAATAAAAATTTTTTTATTGTTTTAATATTTGTGTGTTGTGTGTTTATTGTTTTTTTTTACTTTTAGAACTTTGATCTGTCTCTCTCCCTCACTAAAAAAATGTGAGGAGAGGGAGGAAGATCATAACTGGTCAGATCAATATAGGGTTAATATTGATCTGACCAGTCAGTGGGGATGTTCAGCAGAACATCCCCACTGCCTGTCAGTCACTGATTGCCTCTGTGAAGAGGCAATCGTGTGACAGCCAGAGAGCACAGGAAGCAGGTACTTCCTGCCTCCTGTGCTCTTGCCCTTAGAAGGGCAGCGCCATGTTGGTCACTCAGTGACCAAGATCGTGCATTTTTTTTTTGTGTTACTGATTGCCTCGACTTGCGAGGCAATCAGGAACACTTTCTGAGCATAGGAAGCGAAAAATTCGCTTCCTATGCTCATTTTTTAATGCCCGTCGTTTTAAAGGCACTGTGCCTTTAAAACCGGCATTTCGATCGCTCTCCGGAGCGATCGAAATGCCGACGGGCATTTTTTTTAGTATTGTACGATGCTTCCACACGGAAGCATCGTTACAATACCATCAGAGCACTGAAAGCGGAAAAACTCCGCTTTCAGTGCTCGTTTTGACACAGGACGGACTAGGTCCGTCCTGTGTCACTAACGCTTCGCCACACAGGACGGACCTAGTCCGTCCTGTGTCGCGAAGGGGTTAATATACTTTTATTCACACCTGGCTCATTTATGCGTATGCTTCCCTTTATCCGACTGCTATTCGGTTTTACTCATTCGTATTTCGTTACACCGAATCGACTCTTCGGTTTATCCATTCATAGCTTAGTACCCGTGTCATCTCACATGACGTTCGGCTTTCAGCTTGTTTCGGTTTATACAGCCTTCTCATTACCAGATGTCAGATTAGCACGCTTGAATGAGAGCAGGTTTGTTTACTATATGCGTTGCCTTGACAACGCGTCTCTCTCACCGTTCTGCAACACACGCCCACATGTCTGCGCCGTGCTTTTCGGCCATCACGGGAGGTAACACACGCTGGTGGGGTAAGTAATTTACTCTCTCCTCTCCCCTATATATGTTTGTTCGTGTTCCATGTCACATTGTCTTGATAAAGGTCCACAGTGTGGACCAAAACGTCGATTATATTATCATGTGAATACCATGTTTCTGTGAGTAAGTAAAATATCAACTTTTTTTCTTGCATAAGTCCTGTGAGTGCGTGCTTTCTTTTGGATTTGTACATATATATAAATATATATCTATATACACATACACAAAATATACATGGTTGGAGAGGACTAGCAACTTTTGCCCTGGACTTGAAAATAATTTAGATTACTGATAAGGAACAGAGATTGACAGACAGACAATTGGATAGCGACCTGAGTATTTCTTCTATCTCAGATTTCTAAATGCACCGAGAGAGGAAGGCTGTCCATATCTGTCCTCATTGCTTTTTATCCTATTGATCCCAGCCACACCTTCAACTGAGGAGAATGGCTGCCTAAGCTATGATTCTCTGACTTTGTGTTTATAGAAGTGTAAATTGTTGCAGCACTGGACAATCTCCACCCTTCCTTTCTTCCATGGGCTGCAATAAGAAATGTATTATTTTTTTCTTCACCACCATGATACATTATATACTTAGAGGCATGTGTAATTTTACTACTGTTTCAAACCCTTAAACGTTTTGTACTGTACAAATCAAATGTCCAACAAACCTTTCTTATTATGTCCCATACTATCAAGTGATGTACTCATTTCCAGCCCTCATAAATGGAATGCAATCAATAAAGCCTTTAAAGAACTTCTTATCACTTTTTGCTTCTATTAGATAAGCATAAGTGAAAATAACTGTGGCCCTAGTATGAGGATAAAATGGCATAAACGTTTTATGTATGTAGTGCACTGAGAAGTATGCAGGCGGATCTGGTTATCAACTGGTGCAGTGAGAGTCCCTGATTTTTTCAATCAATGGAGAGAATCCTTACTAGGTAGCCTCTGGTGATTGTATTTAAAAGCTAGACTCTTGCCACAGAGCTGAGTGTAAATCCGTATGTAGCTGATGTCTACATTCAAAGAAGGGGCAGGTTCTTTTTGCTTCAATTATGAGTCAATGCTGTGTGGTAGACATATGTAAGTGTTACAACTTCTAAATTATAATATATTTCCATGGCCAGTAAGTTCTACATTTATATCACATCACCTTAATGCAATGTTAAGTGTAACATCAGTGCCTTTATGTGCTAATTCATAATTTGCATAAATAAGCTCAATCATGTATATTTGTTTTCCTATTTGGACTCAAAGGGAGAAACAGGAGTCATGGCTTTTCATGAAGCCAGTGAGTCTGGCATTTCTTTCATCCAAGCTATGTTGCTGTCCATGTTTTCGTGGCGAAGTAGCTAAAAAGTGAAAGAGGGATTAAACCATAAAGGCTTCACCTAGCACTTTCATTCTATTCCTGTGCGCAAGAACATATAACTTAAGTATGAATGTTCTGTGGCCCTTCTTCTACTCCAATACCTGGTGTAACTTCCCTGAGGTTCTGGTTCTACACCCCTTCTCACAGTTTTCCTGCTCTCCCATGTCTATGTATTTACAATGTGATGTACTAAAAGTCCTTGTTGGTGTAATGGTCAGTTGTCCTAATACTTTTGTCCATATAAAATATTATATATTAATATCCTCAATATTCCCCGATTTTCTGCACCAAATTGATGCCCAGGAAGTCCTGAATAATTTAGGGCTGACCAGTGACAGATCAGGAGCCGAATTGCAAGCTGCCCAATATACCCTGATGTGACTCCGAATAGCCTTGCAATTTGGACAGCCAATTACAAGGCGATAACTTCCAAAACTGGATGTAGCCCGAAACTCACTGCACTTAATTGACAGCCTCTGAATCATCACTATATTGTATGGTAGATTTTGAGCACAAATAAAAAATGTCTGGAAATAGGGAAGGGAATATAAAATCCTATTGAAAAGAAAAAGGCCCAGGTTCATGAAATCAATCCAAACGAGAGGTGCAATCAACTCTGACTGGAGGGATGACCAGTTTATCATTCTCCTCTTCATCAGATGTTGATTAAATCACACTGTAGCATCTTGTTAGTAGCCTTGTTATCTACCATTTCTGTCATGCAGTTGTGCTCCTCCGCTGAAAAACTCTGCACTCACTCTCACTTATCTCCCTGCCCTGGGCTTATTATTTAAAAATATTGTTATTTGAAGTTATCTCATTATGTCTGTGTTTTTGTTATTCAGGTGAATCCATACCTACCACACGTCCACAGTTCATGTTACCCATTTACTTCCACAGTGTTGTATCATTCTACATGGGTACACGTTCCTTTTTTATTGTGGTTATTCATTGTGGTGTGTTCTGCACATGTATTTTGCTGCATGACACATTTTGTATAGTTGCATATAGAAAAAATAAAAAGATAATAAAAAGTAGAAAATACTTCTTAACACAATAATTGTTGCATGTAGATGTCAAATTAAACCCCCAAAAAAGGACAAAAACAAGCATTGTGCTTTCTGTATAATAAATATTGTGATGATTATTTGGTGTTGACCAAATAATAATCAACACAAGGGTCTCACACAGAAATTTGTGCATGCTGCAGACCCCAATCAGACGAGCTGTGAGACAGCAGAGTAACCCCACATGTATCTATTAACTTCTTCGTCAAGATAGTATGTTCTATACCATCCTATTTTTTGGGTCCCAAAAGATGCTAGGACGGCATAGAATTTCCTGTGCTCGGATCCTGGTGCATGGACTTGCAGTGTGTAGTCAACGCTCAAAGCAAGCACAGGCTACATTTGACTAAATCATGCTGTGTCCACAAATTTCCTGGTTCAGGCTCGCCTCTGTGATGTCACCTTGTGATCAGTGCCAGGAACAAAAAGTGGCGTTTTGGTGCTTGAGTCTTTTTGCGACGCAAGCACCATGCATCACCAAGGGGGTTAAGATCCATGTCAGGTGTTACTTAAAAGACGGAGGAAATGTTTATAGAAAATAAAGTAGAATTGTTCTTTAAATTGTTATAACATCCAGCCATTATCAACCATGAATAATTTTGGTTCCTACGCCTAGTTACACATTAGGTCACAGTGACTGAATCTTTTTTTAATTTACGGTCACTTTTTTCTCTGCTCAGGTTTATAAACCTCCTCCTCCCCTAACACTTTAAACTTTGCTGAAATACCAAGAATGGGATTATAAAATATGACATGCAGCTACATTGCATATATACATTATATATAACATTTTAGAGGTGTACTGTCTTTTGCTGTGGTATAATGTTTGAACATGATTTCTAAACTGAAAAATGGACATACAAGCAAAGTATCCCTCTCAGCAAGTGCCTGAGAATTCGCCACCATGCTGACTGGAGAAAATCTAGCTGAGTGACATCACCTCTGCTTTGCCTCGTCATGCTATTCCAGCCACAGGGCCTAGGCATTCTACACAGTCATCCTGTGGCTCCTCCCATTGTTGGCGTTTGCGCATGCGTGTAGCAGCGCACGCGCAGTGCCTTCCCCCTCCCGCGCGCCTCGCAGTGAGCGAAGTCATGATGGCGGCGGACAGGCCGTGCTAATGAGACAGCGAAATAACTGCCGTGAAAGGATTACGGTTTCGCGGACACAGTCAATTACTGACACGCAGGAAACATAGAGGAGACAATTCCCTCCTCTGAGCAGGCAGGAACAACCAGTGGCGGCTATTACAGTCACACAGGGAGAATAAGGCGGTGCCACCACCCGTCCTACTTTACTACTGCAGAGTGTAGCCAGGCCCGGCGACAGTGACATACAAGAACACGGAGGAGACAACGTGAGTGAGAGGGACGCAGCCGATGGCCACCATGCAGATCACCTTGAAAACCCTGCAGCAGCAGACCTTCAAGATCGACATCGACTCCGAGGAGACGGTAATAGGGAATGGGATTGCTGGTTCGTGGCAGAGTTCAGGTTGGGGATAGGTAGTGGCCGAGGATTAGTTTGGCACCTTGACACTCGACGCTAGCGCCCCGGCTGTCAAAAGACTGAACTGCTGCCAGATTTGCCGGACATGATAGGGTTAACGTCCGTGAAGAGGGGCGGGTTTAAAGCGCGTGCTGGTATACGGTTTCGCGCTAGTGGCAAAATATACGAGCACATGATCGCTGGCCGCGCATGAATCACGTGTTGATTCATTGGCTGGTTATCGTGAACGGGTCGCGCGCGTCTCCTCGTGTCGAGGCAATTGTGTGTTTGTGTAGAGATGTTCACGTGGGTTGCACACGTGTGTTTAAAACCGGGCGAAGTAGTGGTGATCGTTCCTTAAAAGTACAGACCATTTGCATAGCGTGGTACCCAATTTCTGCAGTGGATGACGATTATAAGCAATTTTAACTGCTGCTGTTGGGGGCCAGTATTATAATCGTGGCAATATTTCTGATGGTAGATGAAGGTTTAGCTTACTAAAGTCAATTTCATAGTCAAGCATTGGTACAAATGTGGTATGTTCTTCAGTTATGAAAGTAAAGAATTTCTTGGAATTGTTTTCCGTTATCTGAAGCCCAACAAACAAGACACTTTATTGTTGTCATCCTTTCATATGCTTAAATCCATTCCTCTAAGAACTTTTTTTGCACAACATGTCACAGTCCTTGGAAATGTTCAATGCTGAAAAAATAAGATCCCCGTGTCACACTCCTTGCACATCAGCTTCTTAAATGATCTCATTAAACCTGCACCTTTCACTGAAATTCCATTTCAGCATCTCCAATGTTCCAAACTTATTTATAGAATTCACTACCAAATATGTTGTTTATAAGTTACAACCAAGCTAATATGATCATAACTTGAACACACCACATGTCACAAAGAAAACAACCCAAAACTGAGCAATGTGATAAGTTTTTTTTTTTACCTGCTCAGGAAGGTGAGTATTTCTTACCCAATTGACCAACATCCGAATTTTATTTTCCTTTGGATTTTGGGTGGTTTCGGTTTATGGAACTTTGGATAAGGGACACTCAACCTGTAATAAAATAACTATGGTCATGCACAAAGGAGTTCCTCGTATATTTATCGATGCTACTGTGCAACTATAATTGGGCATTAGGTACACATATAGCCTTGTGCTATGCTACAGCCACTGCAAATGTATGGGGACTGCAGACAATGGGTCTTGTAAAGCTTATGTATGCATAACTGTCTTACATTCAGCATTGGATTGTATTGCAATTACTGTATTCCATGAGTGCTGAGGCATTACTATATTTTATTGGTGAAAATGATCAGTTATTCAAAGTACTTCTGGTCCCAAGCATTTTAGATCAGGGATACTTGATGAACAATCCTTCATGATGTCACAATATGTCACAATATTTATAGACACAGATGTCTTTATCATTCTACTGGGTTCTTCCTTTATAACATATTTTTTGGGTGGAAAAATGAGATGCAAGCAAAAGTTTTCTCAATCATCTTTTACTTCACTTATTTTTATTCGCAGCTCCTCGGTCATACTGGCGCCGCACCTCCCAATACACCCAGCATAACTAACCCATTACAACTCAGCTGTTGTGAACTGAAAATCGAGGTTAGACTATAAGACTGGGATCCAGGTCCCCCGCAGAGCTGCAGGGGACCTGGATCCCCCTCGCTAACAGCCTCCCCTGCTGCCGCCCGGCACGACCGCCGGGACTTCTATGATGAAGCCGGCTCCTTCCGGCTTCATCATAAAAGTCCCAGCGGAAGTGCCGGGCAGCAGCGGAGGATGTCTGCGTGTATCGTGCAGGGACTTTCGGCCAGCTGGGGGATGTCTGCACGATACGTGCAGACATCCTCCATGCTGCCCGACACTTCCGTCTATTATGATGAGCCGGCTGCCCCCACTAGCCACCAGGGAGCAAGAAACGGCGGGGGGGGGGGGGGGGGCAGAGAGTAACAAAGGGAGGGGGGGAATAGACAGGCGAGGGGGGAGACAAAGCTGGGGGCAGGGGAAAGAGAGTCAGCATTGGCACATAAATGCATTTCGGGGGGGGGGCAGAGAGTAACAAAGGGAGGGGGGGAATAGACAGGCGAGGGGGGAGACAAAGCTGGGGGCAGGGGAAAGAGAGTCAGCATTGGCACATAAATGCATTTCTTGTTTTTATTTCCTTTTTTTTTTTATATCATTTTTCATTAAAAAAAACTATTTACATGTGAATATATACAAGTTGACCTTTTTTCCTATAGGGTAGTTCTATATTCAGGCTTTTAGTTTTTTTTTCCTAAAGGAATATCCAAAGTTTGGGGGGTTGTCTTATAATCAGGGTTGTCTTATAATTGGACTAATACGGTAATATGCATTAACATTTGGATTGCTTAAAATGTAAAATACTTACAGCTAGATGAAATTGTGAAATTACAGCAGTTTGCCAGAAACCAGGACTGCCCACACTAGCTGAGTAAAAGGAAATTTCTTTGAGAAAC
Source organism: Pelodytes ibericus (assembly GCA_036172795.1). Lineage (NCBI taxonomy): Eukaryota > Metazoa > Chordata > Amphibia > Anura > Pelodytidae > Pelodytes > Pelodytes ibericus. The sequence continues at coordinate 70,131,439 of CM069860.1, forward strand.
CAATGAGAATAATGCCATTCAAATTAATGGAATTTCTGGTATCTCTAGTGATGTCGTCAATGTGTTGCACTGTTGAGATCCTATTGTGTACAAGAGCAAGGTCACTTTTTTTTTCACAAAATAAAACAAAACTTTATATTCTCACTGTCTTAATCAGGCAGGTTCCCCACCCCTGGTCTATATAATCAGTACTGCAGCACCTGTAGTATACATGTAGGGTAATCACTGGTACCTATGTTGAAAATCCTCTTGTGTGGGCAAATTATGCATTGTAGAAGTCCAGTGAAGGCAAGACTATTGGACTTGTTTTCCTCCATAGTATTCTGTATCTTTACTGATATATAGTGGTGATAATAGATGTGTTCCAGCAGAAACCTAGATCTGTTGGAAATAGGGTGTAAAGATAAACTTTCCCAGGGCACATGTGGTGTTAAATTAATAATAGGCACTACTTGAATGATGAAGTTGCAGAACGAGTATTTTTAAAGAATGCTGGAGAGCCAACACAATTTAGGTTTAAATGGGTTCCTGTTGGGGAGGTTGCTAAAATGGAGATGAATTATATGGGATTTAAGTAAGGATGATGTTAAGAAAACATTTGTGAATTGAAGTAACATGCATTGCTTGTACATGAGATGGCACCATTCATCTCTATGAAGTGCCATGGGAATAAACTGTGGAGGGCATGGCATGCACAGTGCTTCTCATATTAACTCAGTATTTTTAGCAGGGGAATTAAGGTGATAATTATTTTATTTTCATGAACAATATGCACTATTAAGCCAGGGCTTGACAAAACCTAGGAGCCATGGCTTCTAACTTTTTATTTTTTTTGTTTAGTTTTACATAGAGCTCTATGGAAGTTCTTAAAAGGCTCTTAAAGGCTACACAAAATTGTCAAGCCCTATATTAAGCATGAAACAACATGTTTTAGGAGAAACTTTGTTCTTGATTTTGAATATTGATATGTTAACTTGGTTTAAATGCTTTGTGTGTGTATATATATTTTTATATAAAATATAAAGTTTTATGCATTAATGTGTGATTTCTTAGAGATCGTTTAAAAGTGTGGTTAAGACCGTAACATATTTTTTTTTTTTTCTTATCCATTAGGTCAAAGCATTAAAGGAGAAGATTGAACTAGAAAAGGGGAAGGATGCATTTCCTGTTGCTGGCCAAAAGTTAATTTATGCAGGTATTTATGTAGAGCCAATCATTAATGCATGCATTTTTTACTGAAAACGACATATTTTTGACTTGCAAAAACTTATAACAGATGTTAATATCATAACTACATTTTTAAAAAAGAACAGCCAGGCCATATCCTGTGTTAAACTTTCTTTTCCATGAGGCATTCAGAACTCCTATAACCAAAATTCAAATCCGAATTGGAAGAGCAGGTGCAAGTAAAACTAATTATTGATCTTGTTCAGTTTTGTGCCTTTGTTTTTGTGCTTTAATGTTACATTAACAATCCGGTGAAATGAATATACCAAATAGCATAAAAAATAGAAGCATGACCGACCACTTTTAAGGATGCTAAAAATCCAAGATTGACCTGATATTTTTAATCACTAGATGAAGTGTTTTTTAATATATTTTTTAAAACAGCTTAGCAGTTAAATATTTGTTTTATAGGATAGTAAGCCAACCCCAGTTTTTTCCCCCTGTGGATAAGTCAAGCAAGTTATTTGCATTATAGTGAGTGTTCTTCACTAAATGTGTAGTATCACTGAAATGTTGTCACAGTGACTAAAATATTTGTGTGTGTGTATTTTAGTGCTTGCAGGGTCCACAGTAGCTAAGGTAATGAATTGTACCCAAATGATACCCCTACATAGTGATTGTGAGTCGATTTGTAAAATAAGTGGACATTATAGATTGCTTGACTTAGTGCTCTGTGTGGTTAAATGCACGCACAATTCCATGCACGCTCAGTACTCTTCAGTTTGCAGGGTTGAAGTCTGCTTTATTTAAAACATAATTTTTAGAAATATTTCTTTAAACATGCGTTCGCTAATTTATGCACCCAATTACTAATGCCAAAAAAATAATAAAAAGAACAATTAATTTTCCTTCCAGAGGTGGTGGAAATAAAAGGATTTATTTAGGAGGTGGGGTGTTTTACAACCCAATATTTTGTTCCTGTAGTAATTATTAGGTATATGTTTCCACTGCACAATTGAACTATGCCCCCTATTGGTATTGGAGGTGTTTGCAAAAAGTGTAGTTTACCACTTTCTCTCATACTCGTAGTCAGACTACTGTGGATAATCCTATTGGCTTTAGTTAATCAGGTTTTCACTACCTAATGACAAGAACTCTAACACCTCGAACTTATCCTTACAAGGGTTTTCTCTCGCAAAATAAAGCACGCTCAGTAATCTATAGCATATGATTCATAATAGATTTATTTAAGGCGTATAAACAGATAACGACATTTGGACCTTTTAGCATTTTTTTAAGTTAGAGAGGTGTATGCTGCACAAGTGTTTAAACACGCATGGGGTAAGGATAAGGCTGAGGACCAAATACTGTATGAAGATTTTACAGCAGCCAAAATTTTGGTCAAACTAAATTTTAACACATTTATTGTGATCTTTTATAAATTGTCTTATGTTAGCTGCATTTAGTTTTAATTATTTTCTCTATTTAATGGTATCCCAAACTTTTTTTGTTCAGGTAAAATATTAAATGATGAAACGGCCCTTAAAGAATATAAAATTGACGAGAAGAATTTTGTAGTGGTTATGGTGACAAAAGTGAGTTGGTATTTTTTTTTCTTGTATCTCGTTAATTACATGTTGTTGTTTTTTTAATATTTCATATGATTTCTTAAATATTTGCTTGTGTTTTTACTTTGTCTTGTGTAAACAGGCAATTTATATCCCAATATGTTACAGGCTTAAATAATGGTCCTATGTGAAAATAAAGTTATTTCCAATTGATAGCTAGGAGATAACTTTATTTGAATTTATTTTCTAATGTTGAGTAGTACTAGAGCTTCACTGTAATCTGTCTGCAGCAGAAGTAGTCCATTTGTAGTTGTTTTAAGTATTTCAGGCCAGTTGCTATCACCTTCTACTGGCTATGGTTTCAGGAAAGGGTTTAGATAATTTAGAATTCATCAAATATTAAAATTGAGCATTTTATGTTTGTGATGCCAGAGTGTTAAAAATATAAATATAATATTAAACTGGCCCCATAACAAGATCACACTGTAAGCCCAATGGGACAGGGCTCTTCGCGTATTTTGTTTGTCTGCTTATTTGATACCTCCTGATTGTCTGTATGCTTTCTTTAGCCCATTGTGCAGTGCTGCATATTGATACAATATGATGCATAATGATGAATTATTTTCTGTTTAGCCAAAAGCAGCAACTAGTTCTTCAGCACCATCTCCAGCACCAGCCCAGCCGGCCAGCACTATTACTGCACCTCCAGAATCACCCCTTCGTACATACACACCAATTGCCCGAACCAATGCTCCTATACCTTTACCTCTCCCCTTTCCTTTACCCACTGTCCCTCCACCCCCTGAACTTGCATCTGAACCAATGACCACCACCGTTTCCCAAGAAGAGAAACCTGAGGAGAAGACAGTTAGTCCCGCAGAGACAGTGACTCCATCATCAACAGAGTGCAGGTATGTGTATTGTGCCTGTCACTAAATCAATGTTACAAATATTGTAAAAGGAAGTTTTTGGAAAATTGTTTGGATTTTGAGAAATCTTTAATTTGTTCCTATTTTAGAATACATTGAAGTGAACCTGGACGCACACTTATTTAGGTCTATTCACTAAAAGGTTAAGGTGAAGGTTAGATGAGGTGAACATTAAATCCACCATTTTAACTATACATTGTGCAGGGACAATTTGGTGAGTTTGCTTAAGGGGGGAAACTCATCAGGTTTGTACTTACACAATGTATGGCTAAATTGGTGAGGTTAAATGTTAATTTCACCTCAACTCGCCTTTTACTGAATAGCCCCATTGTCATTTGACCTTGATTCTCAATAACGCTGAGCTGTGGTGTCTATTTGTACTTACTGCCAGCTGTGCCACAATTCACTGAAGGATGTACACTGATCTGATACTCACTGCTTAGCTGGTTTATACAATGCTCATTGCAAACAAATTTTCCAGGAGCAGCATTGTATAACCTTCCAGAGCCACTGAACATTAAAAATAATAGTGACTTTTCTTTACAGAAACAGAAGTTTTGTTTCCATTTTTTATTTAGTGGCATGTATTTTAAGAGGTTCAATATACTTAACATATAGCACCTGTCTTGGTTGGTAAGCTATGGTCACTTGCAGACATTGCAGCATGCTGCCTGAAGCCAGTTTACTGTGGCCTTTCATGGTTACTTACTCTTGCTTTTAGAGTAATTTGATAGAAGATCCCTAGTAGGCATATTAACGTGCTTAGTTTCTACCCTCAACTATTTATCTTTTAAAGTTAAGCATGATAATCTTAAATGCAGTGGAAAGACAATTTGCTTTGTATAGAAAGATTTGTCAAACCCTGTAAGCAAATATTTAGGAGCCATTATTTGTGTTCATTTGGTTTACGTTTGTGTATAATACACCGTATAATTTACCCAATACTTGTGCCTTTTTATGAAACTGTAGTAACAAGAACCTGAATATGGAAAGTTTGCCTTTTGAAGTAAAAATTAGGAATTGTATAATAGTTGTGATTTATGACAGATTTTATTTTGTGTCTATTAAAATGAAAATGCTTCAGCTTTTAATTTTTGATATAACACATTACTTGTGGCAATGTAAAAATTAAAAGGATTTCTATGCACCCTGCCTTGTCTTCAATAGTAAGCAGGTTGTGCCCAAACGTTTAAATTCATGCTAAAGTTGCACATGGATGGTGGTTGATGTAAGATGACATACCGTATTTATCGGCATATAACACGCACCGGCGTATAACACGCACCTCATTTTAAGAAGGAAATGTCAGGAAAAAAAATTAAATTTCAAAAAAAGAACTTTGAAGCCCAATATGCCATTTTACTATGCCAGGATATTGCCCCCAATATGCCATTTTACTATGCCAGGATATTGCCCCCAATATGCCATTTTACTATGCCAGGATATTGCCCCCAATATGCCATTTTAATATGCCAGGATATTGCCCCCAATATGCCATTTTAATATGCCAGGATATTGCCCCCAATATGCCATTTTAATATGCCAGGATATTGCCCCAAATATGCCATTTAATATGCCAGGATATTGCCCCCAATATGCCATTTAATATGCCATGATATTGCCCCCTATATGCCATTTTAATATGCCAGGATATTGCCCCCTATATGCCATTTTAATATGCCAGGATATTGCCCCCTATATGCCATTTTAATATGCCAGGATATTGCCCCCTATATGCCATTTTAATATGCCAGGATATTGCCCCCTATATGCCATTTTAATATGCCAGGATATTGCCCCCTATATGCCATTTTAATATGCCAGGATATTGCCCCCTATATGCCATTTTAATATGCCAGGATATTGCCCCCTATATGCCATTTTAATATGCCAGGATATTGCCCCCTATATGCCATTTTAATATGCCAGGATATTGCCCCCTATATGCCATTTAATATGCAGGATATTGCCCCCAATATGCCAGGATATTGCCCCCAATATGCCATTTAATATGCAGGATATTGCCCCCAATATGCCATTTAATATGCCAGGATATTGCCCCCAATATGCCATTTAATATGCCAGGATATTGCCCCTTAGTATGCTCGTTATACCGCCCTCCTCCCCCCCTTCCCCAGACCCCAGTACTTACCTCGTTCCTGCTCTGTCCCCCGGTGCTCTGAAGCTGCGTGGCTGTGAGGGAAGCGTTGTGAGCTTCCCTCCAGCCGCACGGAACAATAAAGTTTGTTTTAAAAAAAAAACAAAACACTTTATTGACCCCGCAGCAACGAGGTAAGTTTTAGATTTTTTTTTTTTCTTTTTTCGGCGTATAACACGCACACATCATTTCCCCCCTATTTTCAGGGAGAAAAAGTGCGTGTTATACGCCGATAAATACGGTATGTCTTAATCTACTTATGATATGTGTAAAATGCTTATTGGGCTATTTTGTCTTTGAGTTATTGTATCATACAAAGTGAAAAATTAAGTAGTTCACAGATCTGTTTTAAAGAAAAGTGAAGTAAAATGTATATTTTTGTCCACACAGTTTACCAACTGATTCCACTAGGCCATCTCTCTTTGAGGATGCCACAAGCGCTCTTGGTAAGTACTGTATTTTTCGTTACTGCATATGAAATATATTGGGGAGGGAAATTGTCATCACCAGTTTATGTCTTGGGAAATTTTTGAAAGCTTTGTATATTTAATATAAAGCAGTTGCATTCATTGCATCCCTATTTGCTTCTAGAGGCTTTATTTGGGAATTGATAAGGGGTATTCAAACTTTGGCCAGAAAACCATTGCTTATACTGTGACTGAAATGATAAGACTTTGTTTATACATTGTGTTAGAAAAATTGCAAGCAAATGCATAAAATAAGAGAAATGCATCTTTTTACAATTGTTGTCTCCTGCTAATGACGTCACCTTGTAGCTTGACATGCAAATTGCACATTTCTAATTGAACATTAGCTCATTGAACATTATCTCGTTTGTGTATAAACCAACACAGTGTTGTTGGCATTGCTAATACAATTTATAGGTCATTTTTCATTTCTTATTCTTCATTTACAGTATAAGAAACATTTTGGGTTCATCTTTCCGAGGTAGATAAAATGATTACCATTAAATTGAGTAATAGTAACATCAACTGGATCTTGGACAAAAGTAACATTCCCAGGATCTGCTTGGAAACGAGTGAATATCTGAATGTACATTTCCTGGTTAAACACTTTTAGTATTATTTAGGTTGATTGTCCTTTTAAAGCCAAAGTAGCAGTGTTAGAAAAACTGCTACTTTGGCCTTAAAGTTTGCAATTCCATTTTTCATGACTTAAGCCCTCAGTGTTCTGAGACAATCCTAATTTGGCAAAAATTTAAACCAGGGTCACTGACCAGAAACTGTACACAGAATTACGTGGCATGCAGACACCTTAGAGAATTACCGGACAGGTAACATAGCTTGCATATATGCATTGTACTTCTCTAATTGGGCTATGTTATATAAGGTGCGCTTAATTTGAACTATTTGTATTATTTAATTTGAGGGAAGCAATTGCATATTTGACAACACATTCTATGTATATTCTCACGACTATAGATTTACAAGCAGCAGCCATACTTCTTTCTTATCATAGGTGTTTTATCGTAAGTTTACTTGTAAAAACATGTTTACAATACAAAATTCTTGATTTCACACAGATCAATAGTTGCTGTGGTCTCTTTTTCAGTGCAGGTCACAAGTAGAGTTAAGATGTCCTTAAATGTCTAACTGGAATATAAATGCAAATTATTGGGCTAACTTTGTCTTTTTTTTTTTTTTTTATAACATTGGAGTCATGTTGACAGTTAAAAAGCAAAGATATTGGTTGGGGCAGGGTGCTACGCTATAAAAAAAAAAAAGTGCCTCTAAATGCACTCAACAAATTTGTATCTGAAAGAACATCAAGAAAAAAATAACTGCACAAAATATGCTGAAACAAGTTTTGCCTGTGCCAAAAACAAATACAAGCAAATGCACCCCCTGTGTGAGAATCCCCCAATGTTTTGGCACAACCATTGACAACAGCACTAGAGCTGTGCCGACATGTTCGGGGATCTCACACAGCCTAATTTAGGCATTTACTTTCAATTCTGCTAACACTTTGTTTTTGTTTTTTTGCAAAATTGCTTTTTAAACACTAGAAGTCAGTAATATTTTCGCAATCCAGTTCATTTTAGGGTAAATGTTTCACGATAATTAGCAACATTGTCGTCTTCATAACTTTTTAGAATGTTTTATATGTCTAATTTAGATGTTGGTGGTATAGTGTTTTTCTTTTTCTTTTGACAGGCACTGTACATACATTTTTATTTTATGCAAGCTTTCACAGAAAATATGTATGCACCATGCTTATTTAGTAGCAACAGTCCTGTGAACAGACAGTATTAGCAAGTAGAAATTGCCATTAAATATTGATGCTTTTGAAATGGTCAAAATTATATATATTTACTGAACAAGCTATTCGGTTCTACCTTGCCAATTGCATGAACACAACCAGTTACTAATTCTTTCAGAACTTAAATAAAGAAAAAAGTATTTGCGCTAATCTGTTCTTTTTATCTTGTTAACATAGCATATGAAAATAATCTGAAGAATGTTGTCTAAACTAGGGAGGAGCTATAGTTTAAAAAAATAAATCTGTGGTGTTTTTAGGGATTGGATTTTACAGATGGGCTATTAAAAATATTAAAAAAATTAAATCCAGTTGCCCCTTAAAGTCTACTGATTGGCCCATTCTACAAATACTGTGGACAGCTACTTCTGTGCTCCTCTCCCAAATAACACTTTACATTTCAAAATGTGTTACAATGCATTTGATATTAACATTAGAACCTCAGCTTCTCCACACACATCTCCAACCAGGGAGGAAATGATAATCTCATCCCCATTGATTTGGTTGTGTTGTGCATGGTAGATATATGCACGCATCAGTCACTCATCAGACTGTCTCTCTCGGCTCTCACAGATCATAACTCTGTGACATGGAAGTCTTTTGTTTTTGCCTTCTGACTCATTAAAAAAAGATTCATTCTTTTTGTTGGTCAAATACCAAAAACAAGGACCAATAGATATTGCAATTATAACATGGAAACCACAATTTAAAAAAAAAATAGAAAAAATAAAAACAATACTCTCCTGTTAAAAAAGCTGATTTATGAATGGTATCCTCTTAGGGCAACTCAATCCCACAAACGCATATAAATTGGAAAGGTTCCACCAAATGAGATGTTGAGGCTTATTTTGAATGGTCACACCAAATAAAACTAATAAAACTCAAAAAATAGAGCATACCGGTATAGAATAAATGTTACAAAATGTTAACGCAAAACAGATTAAAACCAGGTTGTCCGTGAAATACAGAAGTGCGTCCACTTTTCAGATGCCCATGATCAATGAGGAACCGATGATGACAATCTTCAAGTATTTAACCAGGGAGAGAAGTCGAGCCACAGACCCTGTGTTTGCATTTTTAGATTAATTGATCAAATTATGATTCCAATACTTTGGTAGTTTTGTAGGCAGTGCAGTACTGGATAGAATTCATACAGTTTATCGTATTGTGTCATTAGGTTTGTAACATTTATTGCAATCTGACCTCACAGTGAATGCTTCCATCTAAAAGCACCTGGTGTGTTTGACATTTGTTCAATGCTTGCTCACGTGAAGGCTCTTTAATGAATAAAACCAGTGGTGGTTTCAAACACATTTATTATCCCCTGCTGTAGTGTGGCTTTTCCCCCAGACGAAACGTGTTGGTTTGGGACAATCTCATCCCCACTCCATCTCTCCTCCTGTTAAATACTTGAAGACTGTGTCCTCATTGAAGACTAGATTAATATTTATTTTCCAAAATGTAGTTAAAGTGGGTTTGCCATTCATAGATTCATTGCAAAGCAAGCTGTAAATTTGCTAACCTTTGCTAGTTAACCCTTAATGAAAAACTGTGTCTTGAGGCATAACCAGTCATACATTTGCACGGTCGTGCAGCGCTAAAGGCTTTTCAAGCTTCAGAATTATGCCTTGCAACTGAAGCAGTATTCCTGAACCCAGTCAGCAGTTCCGTAGGTCATGTGGTCACTGTGATTTCCAATCACATTCGATCACATGACCATTTAATACTTTCAAACATTGACTGTATATATTGTATATCTGTATGTCTTGGAACCTTGTTTTTCATTTTTGTTGGGATAGGGGGATTAGTGTTAGTACTTACAATATAATATTCTACAGCTGGTCTCTGCCATTGCGATGAGCATTTTGATATGTGTAGGGGCTTATCACAATCCATTGCCGTCCTCTCCCAAATTGTTTGAGGGGGGCTGTGATTATGAATGTGGTGATTTTTTTGCCAACACCTAGGCAGCCCATGATCAACCATTATTTTTTTGCATATGGTGCAAGCACTGTGAAAATTAATCTTTCTTTCTCTGTCTCTTTCTCTTGATAAATTTCTAGTTGGGATAAGTTAGTTAGTGTTAGTACTTAAAATAAATGTTATAGACATCTACTTGAATAAGCACACTAGTGCGAGAGAATTCATTACCGCTATTTTTTTTTTTTAAATAAAGTCACCCAAACAGAAGCCTGCTACTAAGGATTATGATTGAAGCAAAGACAATATATTTTTAAATGGTCAGTTCACAATTCACAATTCACAATTCAGAAGACAATGTCAATGTGGCAGAAATGGGGCCCTGTGCTTTTTGGGCTTTAGTCCCAAGTTTGTTTCCTCCTAAAATGTGCAAAAGCTGGGAAAATAAACATACGATAAAGAAGATACATAATTTAAGCAGTTTGATATAATTTAGGTAATTTTGGCAAATAATCTGTGCTAACAAATAATGAATGCACTTGATAAACCACATTTAGAATTTGAAACCCTAATGAAAGCAGTCACTCCTGAATTAGTAAAACTGCAGAATATGAGAAAAAAACTTGCATTGACAAATGATTTAAAAAGAAAAAAATAATTTATTCAAGAACAGTTTTTGTAAAAGTTTGATAAACATAATTTTCCATTTGTGTAAAATAGTGCCAATAGTGAGCAATTCCCTCTAGGTAATGTGGAAATTCAAAATACATTGTTACAATAAAACAGTTTGATAATTCCCAGTGTAATTTGCATTTATTTCTTTTAAATATTACCCCATAAAAAGTCCTTTTTTAAAGGTGTATCAAGTTTGTTGCAAAAGCTAGACCCTGGAAGTGTTTTGGCTTAATGTGCTGTAAACACCTTGATTTAACGACTGTTTTTGTACTGCTGGCTGATTATATGTACTTGTTGATTTTTACATTGGCTGTTTTTTTTAGCTGGAAGCTCACAATCTACTTTATTGTTTCCTACAGGATTGCTCACACAAGCAATGAATGGTAAGCCACTTTACCCCTTCCTGTACAGTCGTTCTGTGAATATTGATAGAAGGGGGGAGGAGGGGCTTATCAATGCTCATTAAAACAATCTTGTAAGAAACTAAGATGAAATGGAAGTTTACATTGAAAGGATTGTTTACACGCAAAGCCAAAATCAACAAGTACATCAGATTCTAAAAATAAATGATAGGCATAATTCAATAGTAAGTATCCCCCTACATATCTTCTGTTAAATGGGTGTGCTGTTTTAGGTACATGGCTCTGCAAATCTGTTTTCATCTGCAATGTACATCTTAAGGGTCAAAATGAAGGAACATTTTTCTGTTTTTGAAATGAAGAGTAGCATGTGTGTTTGACATATAATGGTTAATGGGGAAGTCCTTTTCAGACTGTGTAGGGATTTCATATTGAAATGCTGAACATATAATCCTATTTCTGTTTCTTGCCTTTAAGGATGTTATGTGTGCATGTGCATGTATTGTAAGCATTTTGTGTGGCAGGAAGGTTCAACACTGAATTCTTATGGGAACTTATAAATGTTCCAAAAATTGACCTCTTTTGGAGCAGTTAACTATTCCAACATTTTAGTGCTTTAAACAGGGCAATGTAAACCTCCATTGGCAGTGTTTCTCTTGAGTGTTGTTACTGCAGTCATTGTAGTTTGTTTGTTTTTTGTTGTTTTTCTTTTACACTTTGTTTCTGCTTCCAATTTGTTATGCTTCGTAAGTAGTGGGCTTATCATTCAGCAAATGCAAGCTTCACTTGTAACTGTATAGTCATTTTGCACAACTGGTTATGATTCAAATGCATAAACACATACTATAGCATGTCATTTAATGATCAATTGCCATTCTATGTACTGTAAATACTCTCTGAACACCTTCTGTTCACATATTTACTCTGTGGATATCACTTCATATCAATAGACCTAGTCTATCCTCACAGGCCCTGAATGTTACCATGCAAATACAAACACGTTTTATTACTTAATACTTGGTTGCTGGTTTTTAGCTTGCATGACAAGCTTTTGCTCTGAATCAAATGGGTCAGTCTGATAGAGACAGCAACACACACTTTAAGTGTGTCTGCTTTATGCCAACATGTATTATTTTGTGCGTCTTCAACAGCACAGTAATGCTCCTGGTCCCCTGCGTTCTATATTGTGATAATGGTTATGATTCTGATAAATAAACCAGAAACAAATATGCCTCAATGAAAATTACTGTCCTTATTATAAACTGAAGATACTTAGCATTACAACTGACAATCATATAATATTGCTTTTCTCTAACTTATGGGAACGATTAACACCACGTACCATATAATACAAAAAAGAAAATTATTTGATAGTACCACCATCCTTGAGTAGGAATCAACAGAAATTACTACAGATAAACTTAGTCTTAGCATCGGTTTCACTCCTAATAATCATTGTCTAACCCCATTCAGTATAGATGTCCGCAAACTGGGAAACTATTTGAAGTATATCTTTTTTAAAGTGTACCCTGATTCAGTGGTGCATGTGGGATAGCCTGCAAGGGATCACTATTATACACTTTGGAAAAAACCCAATGATATGGACACTTGTGTTTGGAGTTGCCAACTGATCAGAAGTTAATCAAGTGATTTTTGTAGAGAATCAGCAACCCATGTGATTTTTTTTATTTTTTTTATTTAAAGCCCATATGAGATCCTTTAGAGACTTACTCTATTTTTTGTCTGTAGCTGAAATGTATTTTTAATCAATTTTATTCTTTGTCCTGTCCCTTTGGAGGAGAGGAGAGGTCTATTGCTCAAATTCATGGAGTGATAAAAAGCTGAGGTAGAAAGCATCCCAGTGGATGTGGAATTGCACATTTAATAGCTTACTACACTAGAAAAAAATGTGTGTGTATCCTTGAACATTGCTATATGACCAAAAATACTTAAGTCCTCTCACACATTGTTATTTTTTATTGCATCATTTCTAATTATGTGCACCACCAAACTACTGTTTGCTGTGAGGTAGATCATAATACTACTTTAGTTTAAATGTTGCCATTACATGTTTGGCTTTACAAAAATAATAAATCACTGTCTACTTGTTCAGCCATTAACCTTCATGCCTCTCCGTTCTTCTTTTTTTAAAGTGACAGGCCAGTCGTATGAGAATATGGTTACCGAAATTATGTCAATGGGCTATGAGCGAGAGCAAGTCATTGCTGCATTGAGAGCTAGTTTCAACAATCCAGACAGGGCTGTTGAATACCTTCTGATGGTAAGTGTGTTATGAATTGTCACTACTGCTAATATAATGGATAAAATGCATTTTGCATTTACAGAATTGTTTTGATTCTTTTCTGTAAAGAATACAATTTAAGAAGGTTCATTTATTTTGGCCATTCTAACTAATTGTAATCGCTTTTTATTTTCATTACTGAAACCTTTTTATTGCTTTTTCGTTAAAGGGAATCCCTGGTGATAGAGAAGGCCAAGCAGCTGATCCTCCTCAAACGCTTAGCACTGCTCCTACTCAGCCCCTGCCAGTAGCTGCAGGAGCGGCAGCAACTACTACCACACCTTCCACACCTTCTACCGGAGGTAAATATGCTGTTTTGTGCTTTTTTTCTGTTCAAAATTTAGAGTAATTCGATAGTAAAAATAGTTACAACACTGGCCATAGCTGTGCTGCCACAGCCACTGCTCCCACACCTTCCGCTATCTATATTTTTCTTTATAATGCTGTAGTAGTTGAAGTTTAACATGCCCTTCAGTAAAAGCCTGTTATAAAGAGTTACAGAAAGGTTTCTATTAAACAGATCAACCGTGTTTGTATTATGAGCGGCAGTCTACCTTCCAGTGGTATTTGTGTGTGTGTGTGTGATTGTAAGCAGAGCTCGCTAATGTACCTAGCACTACGTACATTTTTGGCATATATAAAAATGTAATGATCAAACTTTAGCAATTACACAATCCATATACCCTGTGAAACACACAATGTGCAAAAAATCAAGATCTCATATAGTAATCAGGAAATTCCATGGACTATAAGAACCTAAAATTAAAAAGACAACATAAATGGTGCATTATATATACAAATAAATATAGCAAGGGCAATGTATAGATGAACAAACTTCTATAAACTTAGGACCATAGATAACCGGTCCAGAGAGGGCATACTTGTGCTGAAAGTAACCGCCTCTCCTCAACCGTCCAAAACGAGCTGGATCAGTAGATTTATTTAGCTATGTCACAGGATAAATGCATGAGATCACACTTCTGAACAGTCCCCCAGTCCTTGATAGACAGTGTTCACCGCTCTACTGCTCCCGTATGCATTGGGAACCTGGTTCACTGCAACAATAGCATCCTGTGTTTGTTGGCTCAGGTAGTACAAAACACAATTTGTAGTATTCCACTGCAATGGACTTTACACTGGTGCCATCTGACTGAAAGAGCTAATTAGCAAGACATTCACCTGATGAAGTCTTGACAAAGAAATGCATTGGGTTGTTTGGATTACTTCAGCCCTTGTATCCAGGAAGAATTTGTGTTTTGTACTATCTGATCCGCCATACACAGGAAGAGATCACTTTTTGTACTATCGGCCTGTTACCTTGAAAGCACCTGCAGAAATGTAGGTAATTAAATTACTTTTCAAATATATTTTTCTACTCTTGTTTACAGTGAAAGCCACCTGATATTTCTATGTACATTATTTGTTTATTTATTTTATTTCTAGGAAATCCCCTTGATTTTTTGCAGAATCAGCCTCAGTTTCAACAGATGAGGCAAATAATTCAACAAAATCCTTCTTTGTTGCCGGCGCTTTTACAACAGATTGGACGTGAGAATCCCTCACTATTACAGGTAATATTTAGCGCTTATAAGTTTTGCTGATCGAGCTAGCACATTAACCCCTTAGTGACAGAGTGCTCTGCTGCATTTGATGTACCTTGAAGACCAGAATTTCATTATTTTTGTCAAATGTTTACTGAACTGTGAATTTCTTTCTTTGTGTTCAGTCCTCCCACACAAATTATATATCATTTTTTAAATGACGTATAGGGCTTTAATTTGTTATTATTTTTATCATATGATATCATTTACTATTAAAAAAAAAAATATGATGAAAATATGCCATAAAAAACACCTTTTCTAACTTTGACCTGATTTTTTTTTTTAAACAATTACAAATGGTAAAAAAAGACCCCATTTATGTATTTCTAATATTTGTCCCGAGTTTAGAAATACCAATGTTTCCATGTTTGTCTGTTTTATTTCAACTATTAGGGCAATAAACAATATTAGTGTTTTTTTGTTGTTGTTTTCTAGCCATTTTTTTCTACAGTGCCCTTTTTACCCTAACCCTAAATTTACCCACTGTAACCTCAATAATAACACTAATTATGACCCTAACCCTATATCTAGGGTTAGTAGATCTAGGGTTAGCTTTTTCCATTTATTTAATTTATTTTCTATTTCTAACTAATATTCTTAACTGCCTCTAGGTGCAGTCAAGCAACGGTTTCAGAGCGACGGAAGAGATTTTTTTTCCCTCTCTTCCGTTGCTTTCCTCTGGGCACGCTGTATTGGAGGGGCATGCTCCTCCAATACAGCTCCCACCTGATCGCAGTGCCCAGGGGGGCACAGAAGGTGTTGCATGATGCCTCGAGGCATAATTGCAACACTTCACACACACACGCACAGGCAGTAATCAGCTTTCACTGCCTATGCGTGTAACGCGCATACGGTAACATTCGCGGTGATCGTATGTGTGAGGGTGGGCAAAGCACTATCAGAGGCTGACTGTCCTCAAGGACCATGCTTTTCAGGACGTATATATACGTCCTTATGCGTTATGGGGTTAAAGGGACTCTGTCAAGTAAACATTAATTATACTGTGAATGTACAGAATACAAAAGGAATGGGGAAAACATATGGTATATATGTATATACATGGTATATATGTATGTATAATGTGCTTATCAAGCCACAAGGTGATGTCATAAGCAGGAGAGACCATAGACCATTGTTTCTCAAGCTCGAGCTGCAGGGAGACTTTGATACCCCTCACAGGCAGCTGATTGATGCCCCCAGTAGACTCCAGTGCAGTCTGTGGATGCCTTGGCAGTCCATGGAAGCACATGGGCAAGCCTGGTGAGGCAAATTGACAAGTAAATGGAAATAAAGACCATGCATTTTATCAATGACCATTTTTATTAAATATGAAAATACGGTTTCTTAGTGTATCATAAAAAATCTAGTTATGAAATATAATTATGTAGGGGTACCCTGAGATCCGAAATATTATTTCAAAGCTTTTGCAGCTGTAAAAAGTTTAAGAAACACAACCATAGACGCTTTAAAACATTTTTTGTAATGCATTTCTTTGCAATTCTGCTAGTACAATGTATAGAGAGTAAAGTTGAGCGGACACCTGGATGTTCGGGTTCGGCCGAACTCCGGAAAAAAGTCCGGGTTCGGGCTCGAACTTGACACCGAACCCCATTGAAGTCAACGGAGACCCGATCTTTTGGGCACTAAAATGCCTCTAAAAAAGTCCTGGAAAGGGCTAGAGGGCTGCAAAATGGGGGTAAGAGTAGGACAAGTGTCCTGCAAACAAATATGGATAGGGAAATAACTTCAAATAACATAAAATACATACAAATTCAAAATACAGCTGAGCCATAAAATAGCACTAGATGGAATCTTTGATTTTAGCTTTGGAAGAACATAAATCTAAATCTAAAGCATGGCTGCCAGGAGGATCAACAGAATTATCCATTTGAGAGAGGGTTGGAGTGCAGGGTATTCTCTCAGTTTATACTAAGTGACCCATAGGTTGAGGAGGTCGGTGACCGTGGCGGTGTAGGTGGAAGCGGCGCTGGAGGAGGAGGTAGCCAGAATTTTTCAAAATGCGCTGTAAGCACAGTATTGGACCGTTCTATTTGACTCTCAGATATGAAGTGCACCGCAAGACGCAAATGTACTATTTAGCACCCAAAACAATTAGATTTTTTCAAAGTGCGCTGTAAGCACAGTATTTGATGGTTCTATTTGACTCTCAGATATGAAGTGGAAAGCAAGACGCAAAGGTACTATTTAACACCCAAAACTATTAGAATTTTTCAAAGTGCGCTGTAAGCACAGTATTTGACTCTCAGATGTAATACATGTAATGCTATTGCTATTCTATAAACCAAAATAGAGTCCCCATTCATAAGAATTTCCCTTAGGGTAAGGGACCTCATTTAGGGAAAAAGACTAATGAGTCTTTTGATGCATGTAAGTTTACAGAGGAAGAGGTTTTACTTCAGCTGTCTAAAGTAAAGACAAATAAGTCGATGGGACCTGATGGGATACATCCAAAGTTATTAAAAGAACTTGGTGGTGTACTAGCAAAACCGTTAACAGATTTATTTAACCAATCATTGTTAACGGGAGTAGTTCCAGAAGATTGGAAATTAGCTAATGTTGTGCCCATTCACAAGAAAGGTAGTAGGGAGGAGGCGGGCAACTATAGACCAGTAAGTCTTACTTCAGTAGTGGCGAAAATAATTGAAACCTTGTTAAAGAATAGGATTGTTGAACATCTAAAGTCGCTTGGATTTCAAGATCAGAGACAGCATGGGTTTACTTCAGGGAGATCATGCCAAACTAATCTTATTGATTTTTTTGATTGGGTAACTAAAATAATAGATCAGGGTGGTGCAGTAGACATTGCTTACCTAGATTTCAGTAAGGCTTTTGACACTGTCGCACATAGAAGGCTTATCAATAAACTGAAATCTTTGAGTTTGGATTTCAATATTGTTGAATGGATTAGACAATGGCTGAGTGACAGGCAACAGAGAGTTGTAGTCAATGGAGTATATTCGATGCAAGGTCTTGTTACTAGTGGGGTACCTCAGGGATCTGTTCTTGGACCCATTCTCTTTAATATTTTTATTAGCGATATTGCAGAAGGTCTTGTTGGCAAAGTATGTCTTTTTGCTGATGATACAAAGATTTGCAGCAGGGTTGATATTCATGGAGGGATAAGCCAAATGGAAAAGGATTTAGCTAAACTAGAAAAATGGTCAGAGCAGTGGCAACTGGCATTTAATGTGGACAAGTGCAAGATTATGCACCTTGGGCGTAAAAACCCAAAAGCAGAATATAGACTATTTGGTACAGTCCTAACCTCAACATCTGAGGAAAGGGATTTAGGAGTAATAATTTCAGAGGACTTGAAGGTAGGTAGGCAATGCAATAGAGCAGCAGGAAATGGTAGCAGAATGCTTGGTTGCATAGGGAGAGGTATTAGCAGTAGGAAGAGGGAAGTGCTCATGCCATTGTACAGAGCACTGGTGAGACCTCACTTGGAGTATTGTACGCAGTACTGGAGACCGTATCTCCAGAAGGATATTGATACTTTGGAGAGAGTTCAGAGAAGGGCTACTAAACTGGTTCTTGGGTTGAAGGATAAAACTTACCAGGAAAGGTTAAAGCATCTTAACATGTATAGCTTGGAGGAAAGACGTAACAGGGGGGATATGATATAAACATTTAAATACATAAAGGGAATCAACACAGTAAAGGAAGAGAGTATATTTAAAAGAAGAAAAACTACCACAACTAGAGGACATAGTCTTAAATTAGAGGGGCAACGATTTAAAAGTAATATCAGGAAGTATTACTTTACTGAGAGGGTAGTGGGTGTATGGAATAGCCTGCCAGCAGAAGTGGTAGAGGTAAACACAGTCAAGGATTTTAAGCATGCGTGGGATAGACACAAGGCTATCCTAGCTATAAGACCGGGAACGGGGGACTAATAAAAGTACTCAAAAAAAAAAAAAAATTGGGCAGACTAGATGGACCGAATGGTTCTTATCTGCCGACACATTCTATGTTTCTATGAATGGGGACTCTATTTCGGTTTATAGACTTTCGGTTTATGGAATACATGTAATGCTATTGGCTTTCTATAAACCGAAATAGAGTCCCCATTTAAAATATAAGCAATGTTTTTCGAGAACCATTAAATTTGCTTTAAAGGTTTATATTCCAGTTTTGATAAAAAAAAATTTTTTTTTACGTTTTCTCATAAATAGTGCACATTAATGTTAACTTTCATAAACCTCTAAAAAGTCTTCAGTGCCTTTGTAGGTTTTTTTTGTTTGTATCCTCTGTTATGATTTACATAATTATGCATATGTCTGATATTTCTGATTATTCTATGTGCATTGCAGCAAATTAGCCAACACCAGGAACAGTTCATTCAGATGTTAAATGATCCAGTCTCTGAATCAGGTGGTCAGAGCGGTGGCGGTGGTGGCGGCGGCGGCAGCAGTGGAAGAGGAGTAGCTGCTGAGGCAGCAAGCGGTCATATGAACTACATTCAAGTTACACCTCAGGAAAAAGAAGCTATAGAGAGGGTGAGTGGTTTTATCTTTGCATGGATGCAGAATGTTTTTATAAAATGTTGTTATGTAGACATGTTGTTGTTGTCATTACTGTAAATGAAGATGGTTTCAAAAACTGCAATCAGAAACTGATGGTAGATATCTTTATTTGAAGTTGGACAGGAAGGTGTCCTGCCTCACAACTGAGGCAGAGGTTGGCTCACGCTGACCTATCAGCGCAGCAGGCTGCTAATGCAGAAAGAGATCCTTGTTTTCAAGGGGGATCAGCAGAAGAAAGACTATTGTCTACCTGACTGTGCTGCCTGTTTCCTAGCTGCTGATTGGAGGATAAACTGGCATGTTCTATTAAAAGAATATGCCAGTTTATTCACAGATTTGGGGAAATGGATATTTTGCTCGTGCTTCTATTTTGGCACAAGTTAAAAGAAAAAAGTTATTAAAGGGCTCATCTGTTTTGTAGGTGGAACTGCCCCTTTAATGATTATGGTTCATCGTTTTGATGACCTCAAAGTATTGATATAATAGACATTTACTTGGTTACAGTATGCTAACATGATGCAAACCTTTGTTTATCTTGTGTTTATTCTTATCCTATAGCTAAAAGCACTAGGATTTCCTGAGGGACTGGTGATTCAAGCTTATTTTGCCTGTGAGAAGAATGAAAATCTGGCTGCCAACTTCCTTCTACAGCAAAACTTTGATGACGATTGAAAAGAACAGACTGTATTTTTTATCTCACTTCACACCAGTGCATTACACTAACTTTGCTCACTGGATTTAATGGGATGATTTGGGCTCTCCACAATATTTGGTGTATGGTAGAGAAAAAAATTGGGGTGGGGTGGGGGGGTTGGGGATATAATGGAAACTAGGACATGAATAAATAAAACCTACATCTGCTTTAACAAAGCAGGTTCAGCGGGTCAGAGTGTATTATGAAAAAAAAAGAAATAATAAAAAAAACCTATACAACCAAAATACAGCTTCAGCAGGCATTTATTACCTTGGAGACACCATATCTATGTTCTCGAGGTCTCACCATTTTATTAGTATGTTTAGATCCAGAAATTTAGTGTAATGCCCTGCTTCCTACATTTGTTTTTTTTTGTTTTTTTCTTTTAACATAAACATTGGTATTGAAATTAGCCTGTGCTATCAGAGAAAACAGTTTGTGTCCTGGTAGCTCTTGGTTATAAACTGTAGGGCTGGAAGGAAGCTTGTAAAATGTAAATGCCAAAATAAAGATGGGTGATTATTTGCTGCTTAAACAAGAAATGAAAAAAAAAAAAAAATCGGCATATGAAATTAGTGCACAGAAACCTTTTTTTTTTTTTTTTTTTTACATGGGAAATGCTGTGAAAGTAAATCAGAATCTCTCCTTCCAATAAATAATCAATACTGATATTTAAGAAAACCCTGATCATTGAGTGTGAAGTGCCCATGTTTTCTGATTTTTGAAAGCTATATGCACACAGGAGGCATTCAATTACCCCCCCCCCCCCCCCCCCCCCCAGCGTTTTATTATTTTTTTTTCTTGCAGTTTATAGGATTGAGACTGATTAGCTTACCTGCTTGCTGATTATTTCAATGTTACATTGCAGTAAAGGTTTTAAAACACTTGTTGCATGTTTTTGGTTTTGATGAATCCCACTTGATGTGTTAAGTACATTTATTCGCTAATTCTTTTCCATGTCTGCTAAAAATATGCAACATCCTCTTCCTGTCGTGCATATTCTGTATTTGTCACTGACACTTAACATACAAAACGCAGCCCACTATTATTCCAAACTACATATTGACAGAAAAACATACTTTTTTAAAATTATTATTGTAACCAGGGTTTCCTTGCACTCGGTAATAATTGTACTTTCATTCTCATAGCAAAATATTAAATAAAGGAGTAACCGTCCTTCTGCTTAGATGAAGATGGCATGGCAGGACTTGAGAGAGCAACACATCCTCTGTTATATACAGAGAGGGCATGTTTGAAATATAGTTACATTGTAAGAATTATATGTGTATGTACTGCTTCTACATTGAAAAAATGGACAGATGAAAACTCAGAAAAAAAATATCCCAAAACAGTTATGCACAACATTAAAAATTCTCCTTGTATAGTGTTTTGTTTACATTTATTTAATATTAGGCTTACTGAGCTCCAATTTGTGTGCTTTGTTTGATTAGACGCGTGTGGTATTTGAAATTGGTTTGATGCAAGATTCCAGTAACCTACCGTTGGAATCTAGAAATATGTTCAAATTTTGTACCCTGCTCAAAAAACATCCTTGAAAGAGGGGTGACAAAGCCCTCTGCAGAATCCTACTTTCCTTTCCATCTCAAAAAATGATAAAGGGCATTGGTGCAGCCTCAAGAGGGAGACGGTGTCTTTAGAAATATAAACTAGTGTTTTGTGATTCAATTTGGCAAAAAGAATGTAAAGTATAAGGTTATAAAGAATCTTGTCATCTATATATTCTAAATCTATACATTGTTAGCAGAGTTGCAAGCAATTGCATCAGTTAATAGAATTTTTTTTTTTTTTTTGGCAGTAGTGTCTTGTTTGACATGACATAAAGCTTGGTATGCAAATTATATATCTCCCACTGAAAAGTAGGTGCCATATTTGCTTGACTGTAAGGCAAGATTTTTTTTTTTTTTTTTTCCTGAAAAAGTCCCTTTGTCTTATATTCAAGGTTGTCTTATAATCAGTTCTCAAATAGAGTTATGAATATAATACTAATATTCAGGACCCCCACAGAGCAGCAGGGGCACCTTAATCCTCGCAGGCAGCTGGTGGATGTATGCGCAATGACATAGTCCGACACTGCCAGGAACTTCTAACATGTTATGCCGTGGTCTGCTGACCTCCCGGTGTTACATCGTAGAAGCCCCAGCGGAGGTATTGGAGAATGCGTGTGCATCACATCCACCGGCCACCTCCAATAGATACCAGGGAGACTAGCAGAGCAGTTGGAGAGGCAGATTGACAAGTCTGTGAGTACTTGCCAAAAAGAAGAGGGAAAAATAGGAAATTTACATGTCACTTTTTTTCTATATGGTAATCATTTTTTTTTTGTTTCCCTAAATTAATATGCCCCCAGGACATACTTGAAAACAAGAGAAATCCCAACGTATTCTTGGTAAAAACTATTTCTAAGTAAATAAATAAAAAATCCAAAGTTTTTGGGGGATTGTCTTATATTCTAGCAAATACAGTATTTTGCATCTCAAGCCACGTGACCTAAATAAGATGCGCTTTGAAAACACATTCCTCCTCTTTTTATTGGTACAGTCACATGCAAATACTGTATTTGCTCGAGTGTCAAAAGGTTTGTTTCAGATTGCATAGGCTTACTATGAGCATAAAAACTGTGAAGCAACTCAAATATATTATTTGGCACACCACTATTGCTCCTTGCATAAAAATTTTTTTCAAGATGTCCACAGCTAAAATCCAGATAAATTCCCAAAGAACCTGGCTTGCAGGATAAACATTCTCAGGCAATTCTAATAGCAGTGAAAATGCGCTTTATACTCCTGGAGTAACAAGAAGTTGTTTATAAAATAGTCCTTGTAATGAAAGCTGTTATTCAAGTATGTGTTCTAAATGTAAGAAAATTCTCACTGGTTTAGTTTCTGTAAAACATCCCGGCAAAAGACTATTGAAATGCTATTTCTCTGGCTCATAAAAATAACTTTGCTGGCTGCTGAATTAGTCTGAACTTTATACAAGTGTTTTATTTATTTATTTTTTGCTTTGCTTTCAGTTGTCTTTTCTGAAGTCATGCTCCTACTAGTCGGCAATAAGAGCTGTCAGCGGTTTTTTTTTTTTTTTTTTTTTTTATTATAACTGGCTCCTCAAGATTCTTGTTTTCATGTGAACTCTATAATGAAAACATAGGATTACCTATATCAATTTCATCTGAAAAGCAGATGTCACTCTGAAGGAGCAGAGAGTATTGCTGAATGAATTTCATGTCTGCTTTTCAGGTATGATAAGGTAGCCAATGATCATGTCCTTTTCAATTGATGGCAATAATTCTCTTTAATTTACAAATAAAACTTACGTTTTATTAGAGGTAAAAAGGGCCCATATTTTTCTTGCCATATCTACTCTTCTAAGTTATAATGGAATCTAAATAAAGGTGGTACATAGCATTTTAAATGGAGCCTGTCACCTAAATCTGGTTTATCCTTTGAATGTACAGAATAAGAAAATATAAAAAATAATATATATACATTGGGTAAGCGGCATTGAAAGCAAATTAAGAGAATGTGTCTGTGGTGTCTCCTGCATATGACGCCTTGTGGTGTGAGATATAAATTATACATTATTCGTTGAAAGCCCATTTGTATGTTAAAAACAACAGAACAGCAAACAGTTTAGTCTTGGCGTTGTCACTAAATTAAGAGTGGATACAATGCCTGGGTTCCAAAATTTTCCACAGGGAGACTATGCTTTGTAAATTGTTTTTTTATTTTTCGTAGATCCACACAGAGTAATACATGTGCTTAATCCTTGCTATAAGACCGGGAACGGGGGACTAATAAAAGTACTCAAAAAAATAAATAAAAAATTGGGCAGACTAGATGGACCGAATGGTTCTTATCTGCCGACACATTCTATGTTTCTACTCACAATTATATCTGAGCATACATAAGATGATACATAACTTTAGCCCCTCACTCTAATTGGAAACATAGCACAAGCGGGGTATGCTGGTAGTAAATGGACATGATATTGGTATAATAAGTGAATGAATATTCTGAAAGTACTGTACACAGTTGATAAAACATTAAATCAAATTGTACCTGTCACCTGACAATTTATGCATATGTAGTTAATATACAAACCAACCTAACATTACAGATACAGCATTAGTAAAAGATAAATGTGGATATGTCCACTATAAATAAGCTGCCCATATAGATTATGAGCTGTAGGTAATCCTTTATTTACATTGCGGGGCTATTCACTGAAATTTGAGAATAGCTTGAGAAGGTCGACTTTCACTTTGAGAGAAAGTCATCTTTCACCTCTCAACCTCGAGGTATTCACTAAAGAAAACTCTGCCATCGAATTCCGTAAAAAATGGTATTCACTAAAAGTCTCAACCCACCTACTCAAACATTGGCGAGTCAAATTATTTCCTATGGGGAAAGGGAAACTTACACTGCCAACCTCTGTTTTGCTCTAGGTCAAGATTCAGCCTCCTAGTTTACAGGTCAAATTTGGTTTAGAAGAAAAAAAGGAGTTTCAAATCTTCCCCTTAGAAAATTAAAATAATTTTGCTCCCATTACTTTCCAAGTCAAACTCGACATCCAAACTCAGGTGCTGAATTTGACTTAGAAGAGATAAAACTCTAGTTTAATTTCGCCTTCCATAGGCTATGATGGGAGGCAAATTGATAAAAACAGTTTTTGAGACTAAGTCAAACGATTCCACTAGTCAAATTAGACTCGCGCCAAATTACACTTCCTCGGGTACTTTATCTCGACTCATCTCACCTTATATTGACCTCACAAAAATAGTAACTGAATACCATTTTGTGAGGTTGTGCTGGGTGGGGAGTGTGTACGATGTTGGAGTTCGAGATTAGTGCTAATCTCAACCTCCAATCTGACATTTTAGTGAATGCACCCCAATGAGGTATCATTGGTGAAGTACAGCCTAACCCATAAAATCCAACCTTGCTGTATTATTTAAGTGTGCGCAGGAACGCAAGCATTAAATAGATATTTAAAGTGAAAGCATTAAAAGTTAGCCGGTATGAATATATACTCCGTCCCTGCCATATTAGTTAAATAGAAGGAAGAGCCACTAACCCAGAATTGTGTAAAATCATGGGAAAAATCTGCCGGCAAAAATATGCATTCATCAGTCTGGCAGGTAATGTTCAGAGCAAATACAGATTGCCCTGACATCGATTTACCTAATGTTAACATAAAATACATGGCAAAGAGCTAAACATCATTAAGACATATAACTAGATTGTAAGCTTACGAGCAGGGTTCTCTACCTCATGTACCAGTCTGTTCTAGTTTGTCTAACTTAGTATGTAGTTCCCTTCTATGCTCTGTACCAAGCGCTACGAGAATTGTTGGCACTGTACAAATAAATATTAATGTAATGTAATAACTGTGATTTAATCTATTTTATAATTTATACAGTTTCCAGATCACTCTATTATATCTATCATGCTCAACGAAAGCAACACCCCATTAGCTGTATTAGTTAAACAGTTGACAAATGCAATATACAACAAATGTTAAGCCCAGCTGTCTCAACAACACTCACTTGGTGTAACTGTGGGTACTTTATAAATGTTAGCTTTTTCTAACGATAAGTCAACTTATGATTAACCCCTTAAGGACCAGGGATTTTCTGGGCCAATGACCAGAGAGATTTTTCGATTTTTGATATGTGGTTGTTGAAACAGAATTTTCCTCTCTGTCATTTAACGCACCCATACAAGTATTGATACCCTATACATAAAAATATTCTACAATTTAGTAAAAAAAAATATATATATAAAAAGGCAAATTTTTTGGGAAAAAATATTTTTCCCCATTATTTTCCCAATAATAATCAACACAACTAGTGCAACACTAACCCACTCATCCCAACTAATTAACTAACTAATAAAAAATTAAAATACAGGTTCCCAAACCCCTCCAACAAAAAACCCAGTAAAAAAACTGACCAGTGCAATGTCAGAGCCATAAGAATCACAGAACAGGCATGCAGGGGTTAACTGTAATTAAATTAATATATTACAATAATATTTCTTTATTAAAAAAAAAATTTAAATTGCAAGAAATGTTTAGGGGGAAAACAAATCAAAATGAGGGCCATAAAGAAGGAAAGAAAATGATTACAGTAACAAACTGTGATCAGCAAGGAAAGGGTGCACTTTTTTTTTTTTACAGGATGTATGTTATTTATTTATTTTTACTTACAGGTCACTCACTCTGTGCTTCACTATAAGTGAACACATTGACTTTCTCATCTAATTTGCATGTTATCACATGCCCGGAGACCCGCCGATTGGGTCCAGGAGCTTTGACTCAGGTGCGAGGCATAGTCCTGGACCCGTTTCAGACCAGGTTGCGGTGCACACGGAGCGCACCACCAGCTTAACTACATGATGAGTTAACTCGCCATAAGGTCGCTAACGCTGCTGCTCTTGCGATGAGTTAACTCCTCATAAGATCATGAAGGGGTTAAGCACTAAGGTGTGAAACGTCAAGCAATATCACTTATTGGATGTGTGTGTTTATTACTCCATGTAGATCTACAATAAACGCTGTCACAACAATTTGCAAAGCACTCCTTGAGTCTTTTGGGTTTATTACCCCCCCCCCCCCTTTTTTTGTTGTTACTGTAATTCTGATTTTCTGATATCACAAACACATTTTTCTCTGAAAAGTATTGTTTCTTCACAGAGACAGGTTTTTCCCTTTTTAGTAAGTGCTTATATCAGTATATCACTCTTGGATGTGTGTCTAATGACCTTAGTTTTGATTTTAAACATCTTTTTTACTGTTGTTTGCAAGAACAGCTCTAGCTTTGAATTTCTCCTTGGATCGACTATTTTGTCACTGAAGCTCACTCAAACCTTGTGTAGACCTTTCAATGCAATGTAAATGGTCTCAGGGGCGTCACTAGGGTTGATGTCACTCGGTGCAGAAACTCATGGTGTCACCCCCCTGGATTTTCTCCAATACAATGCCAAACAGATTCCTTAGTAATGCCAGTTAGTTGGCCTATTAACTATGCCACACACAGGAGCCCCATAAATAATGCCACACCAGAGCCCCATAAATTATGCCACACCAGAGCCCCACTATTTATGCCTCACCTCTTCCCAATTAATTATGCCACACACACACAGGTGCCCCATAATTATTACACACAAAAGAGTCCCATAATTATGCCACACAAGAGAGTCCCTTAATTATGTCACACATGGGGCCCAATAAATATGCCACACACAAGCGCCCCATAATTATGCACACATGGGACCGCCATTAATTATGCAACACACAGGAGCCCCACGAGGTGACAATTGTACAATTATAAAACAATACAAATCTATACATACAGACATCTCTCTCTCGGCCAATTTGCCCAATTATATGCCAGTATAATTTTGTCATTAATAAGCCACAGCCAACTTGCCCATTAATATGCAGTATTATTGTGCCAGATGCCAATACCATTGTGCCATTAAGATGCCAGGAATATTGTTCCACTCAGAGCAACGTAATATTGTGTGATTCAGATACCAGTGATATTGTTCCATTCAAATACCAGTAATATTGTGCGATTGAGATACCAGGAATATTGGGCCATTCAAATACCAGGAATATTGGGCCATTCAGAGCCCAGTAATATTGTGCCACTCAGATACCAGTAATATTGTGCCATTCAGATACCAGGAATATTGTGCCATTCAGAGCCCAGTAATATTGTGCCACTCAGAGCCCAGTAATATTGTGCCACTCAGAGCCCAGTAATATTGTGCCATTCAGAGCCCAGTAAAATTGTGCCAGTCAGAGCCCAGTAATATTATGCCATTCAGAGCCCAGTAATATTGTGCCAGTCAGATACCAGTAATATTGTGCCATTCAGAGCCCAGTAATATTGTGCCATTCAGATACCAGTAATATTGTGCCATTAAGAGCCCAGTAATATTGTGCCAGTCAGATACCAGGAATATTGTTCCACTCAGAGCCCAGTTATATTGTGCCAGTCAGATGCCAGTAATATTGTGCCATTCAGAGCCCAGTAATATTGTGCCAGTCAGATACCAGTAATATTGTGCCATTCAAATACCAGTAATATTGTGCCATTCAAATACCAGTAATATTGTGCCAGTCAGAGCCCAGTAATATTGTGCCAGTCAGATACCAGTAATATTGTGCCACTCAGAGCCCGGTAATATTGTGCCAGTCAGATACCAGGAATATTGTGCCATTCAAATACCAGTAATATTGTGCCATTCAAATACCAGTAATATTGTGCCATTCAGATACCAGTAATATTGTGCCATTCAAATACCAGTAATTTTGTGCCATTCAGAGCCCAGTAATATTGTGCCACTCAGAGCCCAGTAATATTGTGCCACTCAGAGCCCAGTAATATTGTGCCATTCAGAGCCCAGTAATATTGTGCCAGTCAGAGCCCAGTAATATTATGCCATTCAGAGCCCAGTAATATTGTGCCAGTCAGATACCAGTAATATTGTGCCATTCAGAGCCCAGTAATATTGTGCCATTCAGATACCAGTAATATTGTGCCATTCAGAGCCCAGTAATATTGTGCCAGTCAGATACCAGGAATATTGTTCCACTCAGAGCCCAGTTATATTGTGCCAGTCAGATGCCAGTAATATTGTGCCATTCAGAGCCCAGTAATATTGTGCCAGTCAGATACCAGTAATATTGTGCCATTCAAATACCAGTAATATTGTGCCAGTCAGAGCCCAGTAATATTGTGCCATTCAGATACCAGTAATATTGTGCCATTCAAATACCAGTAATTTTGTGCCATTCAGAGCCCAGTAATATTGTGCCACTCAGATCCCAGTAATATTGTGCCACTCAGAGCCCAGTAATATTGTGCCATTCAGAGCCCAGTAATGTTATGCCATTCAGAGCCCAGGAATTTTGTGTCATTCAGAACCCAGTAATATTGTGCCATTCAGAGCCCAGTATTATTGTGCCATTCATAGCCCAGTAATATTGTGCCAGTCAGAGCCCAGTAATATTGTGCCATGCAGAGCCCAGTAATATTGTGCCAGTCAGAGCCCAGTAATATTGTGCCAGTCAGATACCAGGAATATTGTGCCATTCAGAGCCCAGTAATATTGTGCCAGTCAGATACCAGGAATATTGTGCCACTCAGAGCCCAGTAATATTGTGCCAGTCAGATACCAGGAATATTGTGCCACTCAGAGCCCAGTAATATTGTGCCAGTCAGAGACCAGTAATATTGTGCCAGTCAGATACCAGTAATATTGTGCCATTCAAATACCAGTAATATTGTGCCATTCAGATACCAGTAATATTGTGCCATTCAAATACCAGTAATATTGTGCCAGTCAGAGCCCAGTAATATTGTGCCAGTCAGAGCCCAGTAATGTTATGCCATTCAGAGCCCAGGAATTTTGTGTCATTCAGAACCCAGTAATATTGTGCCATTCAGAGCCCAGTATTATTGTGCCATTCATAGCCCAGTAATATTGTGCCATGCAGAGCCCAGTAATATTGTGCCAGTCAGAGCCCAGTAATATTGTGCCAGTCAGATACCAGGAATATTGTGCCATTCAGAGCCCAGTAATATTGTGCCACTCAGAGCCCAGTAATATTGTGCCATTCAGAGCCCAATATTGTTATGCCATTCAGAGCCCAGTAATATTGTGCCAGTCATTTAGCAGTAATATTGTGCCACTCAGAGCCCAGTTATATTGTGCCACTCAGAGCCCAGTAATATTGTGCCAGTCAGATACCAGTAATATTGTGCCATTCAGAGCCCAGTAATATTATGCCATTCAGATACCAGAAATATTGTGCCACTCAGAGCCCAGTAATATTGTGCCAGTCAGAGCCCAGTAATATTGTGCCATGCAGAGCCCAGTAATATTGTGCCAGTCAGAGCCCAGTAATATTGTGCCAGTCAGATACCAGGAATATTGTGCCATTCAGAGCCCAGTAATATTGTGCCACTCAGAGCCCAGTAATATTGTGCCATTCAGAGCCCAATATTGTTATGCCATTCAGAGACCAGTAATATTGTGCCAGTCATTTAGCAGTAATATTGTGCCAGTCAGAGCCCAGTAATATTGTGCCAGTCAGAGCCCAGTAATATTGTGCCAGTCAGATACCAGGAATATTGTGCCATTCAGAGCCCAGTAATATTGTGCCACTCAGAGCCCAGTAATATTGTGCCATTCAGAGCCCAATATTGTTATGCCATTCAGAGCCCAGTAATATTGTGCCAGTCATTTAGCAGTAATATTGTGCCACTCAGAGCCCAGTAATATTGTGCCACTCAGAGCCCAGTAATATTGTGCCAGTCAGATACCAGTAATATTGTGCCATTCAGAGCCCAGTAATATTATGCCATTAAGATACCAGAAATATTGTGCCACTCAGAGCCCAGTAATATTGTGCCACTCAGAGCCCAGTAATATTGTGCCAGTCAGATACCAGTAATATTGTGCCATTCAGAGCCCAGTAATATTATGCCATTCAGATACCAGGAATATTGTGCCATTCAGAGCCCAGTAATATTGTGCCAGTCAGAGACCAGTAATATTGTTCCAGTCAGATACCAGTAATATTGTGCCACTCAGATACCAGTAATATTGTGCCAGTCAGATACCAGGAATATTGTGCCATTCAAATACCATTAATATTGTGCCATTCAGATACCAGTAATATTGTGCCATTCAAATACCAGTAATATTGTGCCATTCAGATACCAGGAATATTGCGCCATTCAGAGCCCAGTAATATTGTGCCAGTCAGATACCAGTAATATTGTGCCAGTCAGAGACCAGTAATATTGTTCCAGTCAGATACCAGTAATATTGTGCCACTCAGATACCAGTAATATTGTGCCAGTCAGATACCAGGAATATTGTGCCATTCAAATACCATTAATATTGTGCCATTCAGATACCAGTAATATTGTGCCATTCAGATACCAGGAATATTGCGCCATTCAGAGCCCAGTAATATTGTGCCAGTCAGATACCAGTAATATTGTGCCAGTCAGAGACCAGTAATATTGTTCCAGTCAGATACCAGTAATATTGTGCCACTCAGATACCAGTAATATTGTGCCAGTCAGATACCAGGAATATTGTGCCATTCAAATACCATTAATATTGTGCCATTCAGATACCAGTAATATTGTGCCATTCAAATACCAGTAATATTGTGCCATTCAGATACCAGGAATATTGTGCCACTCAGAGCCCAGTAATATTGTGCCATTCAGAGCCCAGTAATATTGTGCCAGTCAGAGACCAGTAATATTGTTCCAGTCAGATACCAGGAATATTGTGCCACTCAGAGACCAGTAATATTGTGCCAGTCAGATACCAGGAATATTGTGCCATTCAAATACCATTAATATTGTGCCATTCAGATACCAGTAATATTGTGCCATTCAAATACCAGTAATATTGTGCCATTCAGATACCAGTAATATTGTGCCATTCAAATACCAGTAATATTGTGCCATTCAAATACCAGTAATATTGTGCCATTCAGATACCAGGAATATTGCGCCATTCAGAGCCCAGTAATAGTGTGCCACTCAGAGCCCAGTAATAGTGTGCCACTCAGAGCCCAGTAATATTGTGCCATACCAGTGCTCGTTTTCTTCCTCCCTCCTCCCCCCCTTCCCCATCACCTACTGCCTGGCTGCAGCTCCGTGTCCCCGGACAGACGCCTCCTCCGTGCAGTCTTCCCTCCTGCACGGAGTAGGGAAACACAGTCACCGGATGTAATGTAACATCACATCCGGTCGCTGTATTCTTTTTTTTCTTTTTAAGCAGCTGAGTGCGGGGGGTGCCGGCAGCACGGGTGTCACCCTTGCTGGAGGTGTCACCGGTGCGGTCCTCACCCCCCGCACCCGCATCAATAAAGAGAGAATTGCAGGGAACTGAGATGGGAATTTCAAACTTAGGGCCAAAGTAGCTGATTTTGAAAAAATCTCCCATTCAACTGCATTGGAGAATGTTTCCAACTTTGGTATTTTGGCCCTAAGTGTGAAATTCCCTGCAATTCACTCTTGAGTAGACCCTTATATAGCTGAAGCTAGCTATTGTTTGAGCAAGCAGGGACAAACTTATAGCCCAGTGTAGGGATTAAACAAAGTCTAGGCCTCCTATTAGAAGCACAAGTGAAAAATAAAGTTTATTGGTCCTTTAAGGTCCTCGGCTGGAGAGAAACTGAAGAGTTTGTGTTCTTACACCGGCAGTTGGACACGCCCTCCTGGAGATTACATTTTAACAATGAAAAAAATATATACACTTAATATTATTTAATGAATGTGCATATTTGTGTAAATGGATGAAATATCACCATAGTTGATGTCTAATTGCGAAGACGGAAAGATAATCAAGTTGGGGCAAGTTTACAGCTAAGCTGTTAATGCCTGATTTTTGCAGTTCACCACTGCGAGATGGAAATGATTATTGAAAAAAAGCTAAAGGTAAAATTTTACAAGAAATGATGAAAATTGCTCTGGTGAACTCAAATTCTAAGGCTAGATGAACAGTATGTCTCTATTTTAAAACTTTGTGTAAAAGCTCTCAATCTTTATGCAATCACTGAAAACTTTACTAAAACGGTTGCTGCTGGTAATGCCCCAAAGTCATGAGAAGGTGCGGCTCCATTAATCCTCATTTATAATGATGCATCCACCAGGGACTTCAAACTGTGATTCAGGGTACCATTAACACGTCTCCTTAACCTAATAAAACAGGCAGTGGGTTATGTGCAGCTGAGTGATGGAATGTGGCAGAACGTATCTGTGGCCAACATACATATCAAGCAGGGTAATAAACGTTGGACACTTCCAAGTATGAAAAAATAGTTTCCTATCCGGCCTACTTAATCTTTATGGTTTAACCCCACCATGTCCAAGACTCATGACAAGGTATGTTTTGTCACCATGATGTTAGGCCAAATAAGGCTTAGTGCGGGAGTTAACTTTCATCTGTCTCCTATCCACCATCTCTGACGTCTTTATTGCTTTAATATTAAAGGCACTGGCCTGTCATAAGATAACACTTATCGATAAGCTAAAACATTTGCTTTGGCTCCTATTTATTTTCTGATTTTCCATAAATACGTTACATATGTCAGTGCACATTTGTAATGTGCATTACCATGGAGACATATTCCAAGCATATCAATGAAGATAAATGCATCTGTGTCGTTTTCTTGTGAGATTAATGCAGCTATAACTTTTTCAAATATTTAATACAGTGTAACAGTATTCGAAATAATAACTAAATCCATTCCAAGATTAAGTGTATATATTTATATAGATACCCTCCCTTCTTTAATTCTCTTAATTTAAGTAGGAAAATGTGCAAATGTGTAAAGTAATTCAGTACTGTTTTCGCTTTGGCAGATTCCAAATGGAGAATTGCCCATGGGATAGCTCAAAGTAAAAACACATGCAAAAGATAGAGAGTAATGTATGTGGAACAATAAACAACAGGATTGTGTTTCCAACAATGGTTTACAGCCTCCTCAGCAATGCCTGAGTTCGTGCTGATACATGAAAGCTGACAATGATTACATGTACGTGAGCGTGTTGCATAGTTTTGATAAAGAACAATAATGACATTTAGACAATTTCAGACTAACTCAGGTGACCATTAGAATGTTAAAGGTACCATGATTTTTTCCCTCCAAATACTAAATCATGTTAGAGGTGGAATAGTGTCGAATAAGGCTGTTTATACGTCATTTATTTGGTATATTTCCCCACATGGGAAAGTGTCAGGTGTATAAAAAGCCACACCGTTATAGATTCAAAACAGAAATCGCAGATATTGAATTTCGTTTACAGCCTGGGATTGGAGGAGTCTTTGCAGATATTAACTTTCCTATAGGAGAGTATTTTTTTTATCTTTCTATTATATACGTTGTGACACCGTTATAGATAACAAACTAGCGGTTGTGCCTTTTTTCCCCCACTTTCCGACACTTTACTGTGCAGGAGTTTTTATACATAACCTCCACTGTATTGTATCCCAGCATTCTAATATCTGCATTAGAGACACATGACATCCTTTGGAATATTTGTTTCTACTAGATGAGTTTGTCTGAGCTTTTTACAATGTACATTTACAGTTTTAATTATCACTAGTTTTACTGACAGCTTTACTGACTTCCTCAGGAGATGGGCATTTCTATTATTGTTTTTATTATTACTGCTGCTGTTTTTATCCTGTGTGAACTGTTACCAGTATGGAGTATTAATTATCTGGACTCCTATTGCCGTTGATGCTGACTCTAAACCAGAACCTTTGAAAGAGAATCACCTTTTTTCCCAGCACTTTATCCAACAGCACAAGCACTTGCATTTCAACTGGTGCACATTGCTCTTGTGAGTGAATTCTTAATAAATGGTATTTTAATATCATAACAGTATTACTCTATATATGTCCATTGTGTCCTTTTCCCTACATATATCCACTTGTGTCGCTGGAGAGACATCCAGTCTAGTTGTATGCACATTTCAACTGAGATTCTGTCTCTGCATTTTGATGTGAGCCTGGGATCTGAGAAGTTCTTGCAGATAGCTAAGGAGAGTATTGGTATTTTTTTTCTGTCTATATAGTGTTTTGCTGTATAAATGCCATTTTTCCTTCTTCCTATTCCTTCCTATTCTATCAACAGTGTATTTCATAAAAATGATTCACAATGTCATTAAGATATTGAAAACACCCACAAGCAAAAGAAAATGCAGGGTGCAACATGCTAACTGTGCCAGGATAAAAGTAAGACTGGCATATGATAATTTGTAGTTACTGAAGGCATCTATTGTGTAATGACTGGAACGCTGAAACATGGATACAGAACCGCATAATGATTTATTCTCCTGAATAGTGTTATACCCTATGGTTGAGCCCCAGGCAAATGGCCACCCAGGACTTTGGCACACTAGCTGAAACCACATCCTGAAGTAGAGAATATGGCAAAATACTGAAGAATAGTCGGGAAGCTCATATCATACATGGATCCGATGTAGGTACAATGGAGGTGAGACAGTAGCGAGGTCAAAAAACAGGCAAAAATATCAGGGCAGGCAGCAGTCAGCAAAGTAACTAGGCAAGCAGAGTCAGAATCCAAACATCAGTAATAATAAATAAAACCCTAGATCAAGGCACCAAGGAAACTATCACAGGGACAGTATTTAGGCAGACTGAGTGTTTAAATAACCCTCTAAACAAAAACCTGCCCCCAGGACCTATCAGGAAGAACAATGGAAAAAATAGCCCTTTAAGGCTATACTATGGCAAGGTCTATGATGCATCTGCGCATGCATGCTGCATTTCCCCAACTCTGAGTGACTAGGGAGTGCTGTTGGAGGCACATCTGAGCCTCGGAATGAGCAACGTGAGTCTCTGGTGGGGAGACTGCCATGTTGCCATCAGTGATCCGCCCTGAGCTCCAGAGGTTTTGGGTAGCATGTGGGGACACAGTGAGAATAGAGAGATAGAACATCTCTCTGCCCATTAATATGCCAGTATCATTGTGCCATTCAGATGGCAGAGCCAATTTTCCATTAAGACGCCAGTATTATTGTGCCATTCAGATGCCACAGCCAATTTGCCCATTAAAATGACACAGTTAGGTTTTTCTAATTTTCCAACATAATAATATGCCAATGTTAATGTGCTCATTGTATATCCCCCTCCTCCCCACGTTCCCCAGTACTCACCTCCTGGCTGTTCCGGACATTTACTCCGTGCAGTCTTCCCTCCTGCACGGAGGAGGGAAATACAGCCACCAGATATGACGTACCGTCATATCTGTCAATGAGCTTTTTTTCCCAGCGTGATGCAATGTAAAGAGGACACGCAAGGGCAGGGGGCCTATGGAGCAGCTGTTTTGGGCCCCCCAGGAGTAACGGGGCCCAAGGCAGTTGCTCCGCATTAAAGACAGCCCTATATACATTGTATAAATAATCATGGATATCGAGAAACTTTAGTTTTGTCCATCTATTGATACATGCAAACATATCAAAATGTACACCTGATTACAGAAATGCTACCAGTAGACTCTTCTCTACTCATCATAGTTGGAAAGATCCACGTAAAACTTTCTAGTTCTTTAAGGTTCTCACTCTAGGTTTTAATTTTGAATAGCTACAACTACCAAATGTAAGGCACAGTCTTCACTGGATAAGATGTTTTACCCAATTTCTACTGGCCTTTTTGTTAGGGTTAACTCACCATTTATTGAATTAACAGCATCACAAGAGTTAATTCAGCACTGGAAGAGTTAATTTGATGGAAGGGTTAAACCCCCTCCCTTCTTGGAAGGAGCATATTCCATCTAACACACACATATTTCTAACACACACCGATGCTTATATCTGAAAGCTCTCACTGACTGGTACAGGAATGTGCTCTTATCTGTGTTTATTGATGGCCCAACATGGGATGTAAACAGTGGCATCCTTCCTGCCTACATCTCAGGAGTTGTTGATATTCATCCAAGTAGTTAGAAAGAACCAAATATATATTCTATATTCTTCTAGATAAATATATATAAATGTAACACGTTTGTATTCTATGTGTACACCCCTTTGTTACTCCATTTTATGCACCAAATGTTAACCAATGATGTTACACTAGCCAATGCTTTTTTGCCTCTATATAAGTGCTTGTCCAAACAATAAACAGCAGAGTTATTGGTAACGAACCTTGTGTGTCTGACTCGTTATCTCTCCGGATGTTCGTAGATGCTCCAACTCGTACCACGTGAATCCAAATCATTGCTGATACATTGCCATATACCAGAGATGTGTAGAGCAGACCCCTCAGTAGAGACTAGGTGACTTTCACTTTTGTAGTCCCATTCTGTACCTGGATCCAGAAAAGCTCATGGGGAGAACAAGGCTGTGAAGGAGACAGAAAGGTATTTTTCTCTGACATATGTGCATGGGGAAGGACTGCTGTCCCTTTATGCTTCCTGTCTTAACCTATTGATCAGAGAGAGAGCCTCAACTAGAGAATGGCTGCCTAGACTCTCAACTTGCTCTAAGCAAACATCACTGTTTCCTCTCCATTCCCCATCCTCCCAGTATGTACATAAGCTCAACTTCTCAGCACAACATCACTGTTTCCTCTCCTTTCCGCTTCCTCACAGCATCACAGGTTCCTTTCTCTTTCCCTCCTCCCAGCATCACATATATTTCTCCCTCTTCCCTGCCCCTAGAATCTCAGGATCCTCTTTCTTTTCCATCCTTCTATCATCACAGCTGCCTTTAATTCCCCTGATGCCCCGCATTACAGGTCCATTTCCTTTCCCCCAGCCTCACGGATTCCATTTCCTCATCCTTTCTCCAGCATCACAGGTGACCTCTCTCTCCCATGCATTGCATTTTCATTGTGATTCTCCAAAGTCCAGCATCAAAAAACTTTTTTCCCCCCCCATGCATAGTGCCAGTACAAGTGGGTATCATTTATTTTGCTGGACAAGAAAGCCTATAAAAAATTACAATGATGTAAACTCCTCCTCCCCTTAAGCCCTGTCACCATAAATACCTTACCCATAGTCAGCCAGAAAGTTCTTTCCTGTTCAAACCTGACCACTATCACAACTTTCACCATTAGCAGAAAGACTTCAAGGCTGGAAAGAGAAGATTGATGGCATTTCGGAAAGAATGGGACTTTGTTTTCATCATATTCTATGACTATTTTTGTAGTAAATTATAAGATATGATGAATATAATGGAATCTAACAAAAGCCCTTCTTATGGCGATAAAAACAATATATATATAATATGTGTGGGTACAGTATGTGAGAAAGACTAAAATTACATCTAAACACAAATACCCCACAAATGTCAAAACAGCCCATGTCACCAAGGGAAAGACAAGGTCAAAAGGTCATGTCACTAAGGGGTTAATAAGATACTTTATGTTTCTATATGAAAGTGGCAGTAGCATATAAAACTGCTTACATTGCTTCTAAATATCTAGCTTATTGTAATGCAACAAATGAGGGAGCAAAAACATGGAAGAGAACAAAGTATCGTAGTGTAACACTGTATGGTGTAACAGGGGGTGTATAAACACTCACAAACGAATCTTCTTAAAAAGCCCGTCAACAGATAATACTGATGAGCCTCACGTTCATGAAAAGTTTTCTTTTAATAAATCTATAAAAGATTAAAAGGCCAATGGCGCAGTATCCAAAATCAAACACAGATAAAATACAAAATGACACTTACATAAACATAGGCACATACACTATGTGCACTATGAGCTCGCAACTGGGGGAGAGTCTGTGTGCAACTCCCACCACTCCGAGGTACAAATATGATGTTTTCTCAACGCGTTTCACCGGTAATATCAGGCTTCCTCAGGAGAAATAAACAACTAAAGTGTCCAGGTGCAGATTAGCAGCCATAATATTCTTTTTCCAAAAATGTAACTCTACACACAAAACTCCTGTCAACTTGTTCCACTATAAAGTAGAACTAAAATTACTGTACAGTTTTATTGATCAATAACACTAAGTTATACAATGTATAAAAAATGAATTTGATTACTTTTCTTAAATGTGCTATCAATCTGAGACATAAACACAATTTACTTTTTTGATGTCCCAGTTAAAAGGTATCAGATTTCTTTATAAAATAAAAACTATTAAATAACAGTAACATTTAAATGCTTTTGCGCATTTGAATGTGATCCCTTTTATGTGATCCCTTTTATAAGTGGAGAAACACTTAATGAATGGTGTGATCAACTTTATTGATGACTTCGTTGACAGCATTATGGGCAGCTGGGCCACGTTTCGGGCTTCTGGGATATGTCCGTATATTTAGATAACACTCCGAAAGAACAACCAAAGCAGAGGCCTGTGACTGTGACATCATTGTTGACCTTGTAGGTCATCGGTTATTGCAATTGTATTTTCATTCAGACTTGTTGTTCACAGTCTTGTGTTTAATGCAAAAGAGTTTTATTTATAATTTTATATATAATTGTAATTTCTTTTTACCTCTCTTTATTGCTGTCCCCATCGTCTACTCCCAAGTCCTGGTAACATAGGCAATTCTCAACCAGACGCAAGACCTCTCCTCATTGCTGTTTCAGTCTGGCGATTTGAATACCATGACTTCTGGTCAGTGCAAACTGTCTTTAACTGACCTTCATCTTGTGGGAACTCTTACCTGGTCCCTTAGCCTCTGCTACATCCAGTTTTGGGGTATCTTCAGCTGTGGCTTGCCTTGCAGGAGTCTTATACCTTCCTCTGGTCCCGGAAAATTCAAAACCGTGAGTTTTATTCTCTGTCCATAGTGCCTCAGTCGGGGGCACACAGTGCCATCACGGGCCGGCGCTATACTTGCACTTACCAATTTCATATGCATCATTTTTTCAGTTTTCGTCAGTATCCGAATGAGGAGATTTAGTAGTTTCAGTTGTTTTCGGCTCCAGTAGTGGTTCACATAGGTTAGTAGGCATTCAGATACACAGCCTGCTCAGCCCATGCTTGAGTTTTGTCGAATAGTTTCAGTGAAATACTGGAGGGTACTGTCGGCCTCTAGTGGTTGTTTTATGTTATTACACATGTCCATATGTCAAGTTTCTTTGCTTAGGTTGCAAACTGGTTATTGAAATGTTAGTGGTTGGTTGTAAGATAACCTTGTCTATAGGTGCCAAGTCTGTTGCTTACGTGGCTATCTGGTTATGCAAAGTAGCTAAACTATCACATTAATTGAACATTGTTTTACATTATTTCTCATGTAGAACATGACTTTATGCTTGATCTTTTAAGTAACTTAATTTTTCTCAATCTTCTGGGTCTCATTTTACAGTAGGTACTAGGCCAACCAGGTCGACATCCACTTTTACAGTTAGTACCGGCCAGGGCCGGTGCAAGGATTTTCGTCTACACAGGCGAAGGTGCATTTTGGTGCCCCCCTGCTCTGATCCGCCACGCCTCCCACACCATTAAGCCTCCTTACATTATATATATA
Source organism: Pelodytes ibericus (assembly GCA_036172795.1). Lineage (NCBI taxonomy): Eukaryota > Metazoa > Chordata > Amphibia > Anura > Pelodytidae > Pelodytes > Pelodytes ibericus. Next base: position 70,171,659 of record CM069860.1, read on the forward strand.
TATATATATATATATATATATATGAATAATGTATAGTGTAGAAAATAAATACATCTAAATATTCAACTCGCATGCTCTAAATGTGTCACACATTGAAACCCTTAAACACAAAGACACCCTTGCAGTCACACACACAGACACCCTTACCACTTACACACACACAGTTACACCAATTCACACATAACCTGAGACACACTATTTTGCCACTCAATATGGCAGTATTTAGCCAGGGGTCCTCAAACTTTTTAAACAGGGGGCCAGTTCACTGTCCCTCAGACCGTTGGAGGGCCGGACTATAGTAAAAACAAAAACTATGAACAAATTCCTATGCACACTGCATATATCTTATTTTGAAGTGAAGAAACAAAATGGGAACAAATACAATATTTAAAATGAAGTCAAGTTACATCAACAAACTTACCTGTATTTCAATGGGAATATTATGCCAGTCAGAGCCCAGTAATATTATGCCAGTCAGATGCCCAGGAACATTATGCCAGTCAGAGCCCAGTAATATTATGCCAGTCAGAGCCCAGGAATATTATGCCATTCAGATGCCCAGGAATATTATGCCAGTCAGATGCCCAGGAACATTATGCCAGTCAGAGCCCAGTAATATTATGCCAGTCAGAGCCCAGGAATAGTGTGCCAGTCAGATGCCCAGGAATATTATGCCATTCAGAGCCCAGTAATATTATGCCAGTCAGATGCCCAGGAATATTATGCCAGGCAGAGCCCAGTAATATTGTGCCAGTCAGATGCCCAGGAACATTATGCCAGTCAGAGACCAGTAATATTATGCCAGTCAGAGCCCAGGAATATTATGCCATTCAGATGCCCAGGAATATTATGCCATTCAGATGCCCAGGAACATTATGCCAGTCAGAGCCCAGTAATATTATGCCAGTCAGAGCCCAGGAATAGTGTGCCAGTCAGATGCCCAGGAATATTATGCCATTCAGATGCCCAGGAATATTATGCCAGTCAGATGCCCAGGAATATTAAGCCAGTCAGAGCCCAAGAATATTATGCCATTCAGATGCCCAGGAATATTATGCCAGTCAAATGCCCAGGAATATTATGCCAGTCAGATGCCCAGGAATATTATGTCATTCAGATGCCCAGGAATATTATGCCAGTCAGATGCCCAGGAATATTAAGCCAGTCAGAGCCCAAGAATATTATGCCAGTCAGATGCCCAGGAATATTATGCCAGTCAGATGCCCAGGAATATTATGCCAGTCAGATGCCCAGGAATATTATGCCATTCAGATGCCCAGGAATATTATGCCAGTCAGAGCCAGGTAATATTATGCCATTCAGATGCCCAGGAATATTATGCCACTCGGAGCCCAGTAATATTGTGCCAGTCAGATGCTCGTTATACCTCCCTCCTCCCCCCTTCCCCAGACCCCAGTACTTACCTCCATGCTGCTGTTCATGTCCGTGGCTGAGAGGGAAGCGCTGTGCTCTCCCCTCAGGCCGTGCTCATTCAATAAAGTGTGTTGAAAAAAAAAGTTTCAACACACTTTATTGAATGCGCACGGCCTGAGGGGAGCGCACAGCGCTTCCCTCTTAGCCACGGACATGAACAGCCCGATTTTCCCGCCCCCCCATTGGTGCGCCCTAAGGCAGCCGCCTTTGCTGCCTTACGGTAGCGCCGGCCCTGGTACCGGCTCAACATAGGCAAGTTATTAACTGGTATAAAAGGGACGTTACCTGAGACCTACTCCGTTTTCGGTATTAATTCAGGTAGGTCAATCTCAAAAGGATCATACATCCCTAACCCCCTCATATCAGCAACTAGATAGTCCTATACTGGCTGATAAGGTTTTAGGTGTCCGCGAGGCCAACACCTATCCTCAGACTCCTCAATGGGTATTTTCACCCATTAGTCCAACGCATAGTTAGTCGCCTCACTTGGTTGCATAGAGATGGCCTCACCTGTCACTCCCATGCTATCTTATGCTTTACAAGTCACCGAGAGTCTGAACCCCGCCACATCGTTCGGTGGCTGTGAAATCCCCTCAGGCCAACTCATAGATAGAGCCTCTCAAGCCGCTTGGCAATTAGTAGGGCTTCACTTGTCACCAAACCTAGGTAATTTTTCATCTCTTGGCAAAAGTTAGCCAGCCAGTACAGAAAAGGTCTCTTTCATAACCTCCTACTAATTTTAGTATGTCACAAATACTAGAAGCTGGGGAGTAATTATCCATGAAGTAAAAAGAAACAAAGTTCCAGTTTGGGATGAGGCAAGATGAAATGGCGTCACAGCGAATGATGAGACAAACTTCTGGAGGTCTGTGCATAAACGTTTTATTAAGTAAAGAGCACAGACATCTGCTCCAGGCACTGGAGTGCACATGCGTTTTCTCCTTTTTTCTGAGTAATTATCCATCCCTTGCACTCCAGCTAGATCTATCACTCCATCACGCAGAGGCAACAACGCTAGCCTGGCATCACTCAGATCTTGGACTATTCCAAGAATTATGGCAGAATTGGGCAGAAGAGATATTCCTTACCCTGCCACCGCCAGGAAGGCAGAACTATACAGACTGTTAAATACCAATACAGAGAACACCGGGGCTGGAGAGGGATCCAGTAGTGGTCAGTCATCTGACATACAAGTGTTTTTTTCATCAGTCCTGTCCTCATTGGGCCGGATCAATGACAGGTTGGATCGGTTAGAGTCAGGAAGCCACCCTAATTCACCTTCCGTATTAGTCACCCTTGTTTCTGCAAACCTCCCCAGCAATCAATCTGGTAATACCCCAAATTATTTTAAGAATCCGAATGTTGCAAACCCAGTGCATATGGTTCCAGAAAACATTAAAAAGGATATCTTGGAGGGCAAAGATGTTAATTTGGTTTCACTCCCGATTGCCCCCCAGGACATCCTAGATAATAAAACATATGCTTATGGTGATGTGACTGTGGTATTGAAAGCCAGAGACCCTAGGTTGAATCGGAAATTATTAATACCAGAGTTCAATATAGCGTTCGGTATATACAGGGATGTGGTTTGTTCAGTATACCCGAACCGTAGGGAGGAGTTTGATCCCTGTCTACACAAACTGCTGGATTTGGGGCACAAGTATGGTGGTATAGCTTTTTATGATTACCACCGTTCATTTTCCACAAAGGTGCCGCAGCACTGACCCAGTCAACTGTCAGTCAGACTGGAGTCAGCTAGATATGGAAGTTTTTTGCAGACACTTTGTGGGCCTCAAGACTCCAGCATGTGCTATTTGCACCTCAACCTGCCATACCTATAATCTATGCCCCAATACCTGGGGGGTGAGTTCTAAAGATCCTACACCTACAACCACTTCAAAGCCAGACAGGGTACTCAAAGATAATTTTGGGGAAAAATATTGTTTTCTTGGGTAAATCCCAAATCTGTAATAATGTCAATGCAGGCTCTTGTGGCTTCAGTGCCTGCAGACTATTGCACATATGTTCTCTATGTTTCAGGGCACATGCAAAAACAATGTGCCCTAATAAAATGTACCCTAAACCTTATCTTTTGTCTATTAACGTGTCACTCCTACAGGAATTATTACAGTACCATCCCTCACCCCATTTGGTTGACTTCCTGGTGTCAGGGTTTAAAGAAGGGTTTCACACAGGCATCATTTATATGCCGTCTGGGATAGTAGAATGTAAAAACTTACAGACGGCTTTAGCCAACCCAGATAAGGTGGATGATCTACTTAAAGAATTTGACCTGTTTTTTTTACCAGGTCCTTTCCACTCTCCACCATTTTCTGTATGGAGGACTAACTCTATAGGGGTGGTCACAGGGAAACATTCATTAAAACAAAGACTGATCATCGACCTCTCGGCTCCCCACTCTACCACCACGCTTAGTCTCAACTCACTTATTCCATCAGAATAACTTTCACTCCACTGCAATAGATGCCATCCTATTAGCAGGGATCAGAGCTTGGCTCAGTAAGACTGACATAATGAATGCCTTCAAACTACTCCCTATTCATCCTTCACTATGGCATCTACAAAGTGTTAAGTGGTGGGGGTCATACTACTTCTTCTTCTTGCGTCTCATGTTCGGTTCAAAAAGTAGCCCCAGGATCTTTCAAATATTCAAGGAGATGTTGTTTTGGCTGCTCTTTTTTGCTGTCCCCATAGTCTAGATAAACACAAATTATGTATATAAACACGGTTAGCCACCGGTAGCTGAGGGAGTTCAAACAGGAACAGGCTCCTAAAGGAGGTCAACTCATGCATAGCCATATATCTCTAAAGAACTAGAGTTTGGTTAAATCACTCTAGTCTCCTGTGCTTTGGTTGTAAATAAACAAATATAATCTTGCAGATATGCCCCTTATGTATTGCAAAACATTTTACTATTGATTGTTTCCATCTAAATTTTTATTTGTTTGAATTTAGTTTCAAATATATGTATTCAATTCATAAACCAGTGTCATGCAGTGCAATTCCATCCTTTACATTCTGTATTCTGTTCAGTGGACACATTTTTGTTCCATATTTTATTCATTGCATTATATAGTGATGTAATCTCAAACAATTAGAACCAAACAAGACATAACTCAAACATAATACTCTCCTGGCCTTAAGAACACTTGAGATTTTCTGAGAAAGAACGATTTATCTTTCATTTTCAATTAATATCTAATTTTTGCCATTTCTTGAGAACTGAATGTAAGATATAAGCTCTAGAATCCATTCTATTTAGGAATATTCAGAAGGATGTGCATGGTTATATTGTACAATCTGAGGTAAAAACTCTACTTTATCGAACTTTAACTTAACTTCTTTGGCTTACATATAAACTTGCAACCTGCTCTGACATTTTTACCTTATATTAAAGGGACTGTATCACCTGAAGATTATTTTTTACTGTGTATGTAGAGCATAAACAATTATTAAAAATTATCTACACATTGTATTAGCAAAACTGCAAGCAAATGCCTAAATTTGCTTATGACATCACCTATGTCACAGTATGCAAATTACAAATTTCCCATTGCAAAGGAGTTCCCTTGCATACCGTAACGCAGGTGATGTCATAAGCAGGAGACTCCTCAGACACATTTAAAACATATCTTGAAGGAAGCAAGGGTTAAACAAAACATGTCCCATGACGTTTAAGTAAACCTGACATGTATCTTAATAGATACACATGGGTTTATAATCTGCTGTGTCTCACATGTGAGACACAGAAGTTCAGCGTGCATACAGCCAATCAGAACGGGGGCTCGTCTTCCACTGCCCTTGTTTCCACTGTAAATTGTTTTATGAAATGTCAGTTTTACATATTCTCCACCACATCATTATGTATATATAGATGATTTCAAAGTGATATATACAATAGTTTATTTACATCTTGAAATTATGTTTTTTGTTCAGGTCTACCATGGCTTGTGATTCATTTTCAGAAATGAAACTGGATAACCTATTGTTCACGGAGAATACAAATATATCCCACCATAACTGTGTGCTATTACCTTACAATTTGGCTTATTTTAGCCACCTCATTATTTTTGGGTGATATTTTAGTTGATGCTCAAGACCCAAGATTTAACATTAGGTATCCAGAGGCATTCCTGGATTGACATTCTATTCTTGTGTCCTTACTATTCACCAGGGTCATTGCTATGTGCAGAAAAGACATTAGCGTCACCACTGAGTAAAGGTTCTCACATATTAGACATACATAAGCCCCCAAAAAACATATCTGTGTGAGACATGGCAGATTTCAAATGCTGACCAGGAAACCCATCAACCTAACTACAAAGCCATACATTGCTAAAAAAAGATTTATGACTTACTAACTAGTAGGAAATCAATAGTAGAACTTTTAAAGGTCCATTATCCCAATTATGGGGTACTCTTAGTGCTCCAATAAAAGATTAAGGGATTGAAACATTATGACTTCCAGATCGGAGGATTAGCATTTCACAGATCATTCAGTACTAAACACCTCTTTTTTGTCTTCCTCTAGGAAAAGGATGAAACCTGCCAACAATGCACTGATTCTAAATCTTCAATTTATCCAAGAGTTTCATAAAATCTAGTTTTTTCTTTATTTTGCAACTCAACATTTTTCGAAAGTTCTCTTTTTCGCAGTTTTGTGAGGGGAAATGATAGCCTAGCAACTGCTACACAGATTTATAGCAGGATAATAAAAATAAGTAATACAAGATGACCGAGTCTTTTCCATGTTCCAGGTATAGTTTTGGAGATAGATCATGTAAGGTTATGCATGAGTGTTATATTACTTTGGTGTCACACTGTGTACATTTTTATGGGCACCTTGATTCAATCATGTGGTGCCCCAGGTGGCACAATGCATGCTCGTTAAATAATACAATCATTTCCGTTATTGTACCCACTAAAATCTGTTATAAGATGTTAATGTGTATCTGTATAGCAATAATTGTATTTAAATTGAGATGAAGTGGTTAACTACCAAAATAATTTGTGCGAAAAATACAGGTGACAAAAGACACTATTTAATGACCTGAGTAAATTTATCTCTGATCATTGGTAAGTAATAACTCAGGTCATGATATAAACCATTGATGGCTTGTTTATAGTAATTTTTTAGCCAACATTTGATTCTGCTCCACAGTAAATAGTGATACAACTACATAGTGGCATACAGAAGTCTTAATCAAATGATAGAGGATGTGTACATGTCAGTGGTGGATGCTCCATATGTGCTAGGTGTGCACCGGCATGATCTATTTCCCCCATCTTGCTAGAGTCATAGCTGACAGGTAAGTAAAGCTTGCAATAAGAAATTAACAATTTAGGATTATTAGATATGTGTATTTATGTAGTCTTTTCTCCATAAACATTTACATGGAAAACCACATTTCGAGGATTATCGTTATATGCTGGATATTGAATGCATTTAAGTTTTGTTATTTTATTCCTTTAGAAACAAACATCAATATCATTACGTGATGAGAGCATTAGTTGATTCTAAAAGAATTAAATTCTCTTAAATTAACCATTTGATCCAAAAATCACATTCCAGTTCCAAGCTTGGATGTGTTATAACCACCATATCAGTTCTTCTTTGGAGTAGTTTCATAAAGGAATTAGATCTGAGTAACTCAGACCTCTCCTTAAATGACGGGTTTTTAATCTCTGAAGAGGCCTGTAGTGTAAATGGCCCAGAAATATTGCTTGAATAGATGCTGATGGCATTCTTTCTAGATTGTGTAATGAAATCATTTCTTTGCGTAACATTTTCTATATTTATTTTTTATATTCCTTAATTTTAGGGAATATTCTGTAGTATCTACTACAAGTCCTAGAAAATCTATCAGGATTGATTTATTTTGATTTATTAATTATTGAATGGCACAATTCACATGTGTCTGAATAAATTCCTTGGATTGTGACATTATTAATATTTCATCTTAATCTGTTAAACTCTATTAATAGAAATAATCAGGGATCTTCAATCATAGCATTGGACGCCGAAAAGGCGTTCGATTGCGTAAATTGGATGTTCTTGGAAGAGACTCTTAACGCCTTCGGCATCTCAGGCCAATTCAAAGACAACACAATGGCTATCTATTCAGACCCAACAGCCAAAATAAAAGGTCCAATGTTAAATTCCAATTGGTTCAACTTGAGGAATGGCACACGCCAGGGCTGCCCATTAGCACCCCTTTTGTACGTGTTGTCAGTGGAACCCTTGGCACAGCTGGTGAGACAATGTCCCGAAATACACGGAATCAAAATAAAAACTCATGAATATAAAATTACGCTTTTCGCAGATGACATACTTTTGACAGTAGAAAGGCCTACACAATCCATCCCATCTTTATTAAAAATAATACAAGAATATGGAAAATATTCTAATTACAAATTAAATCTACATAAAACGCAGATAATTTCAAAAAATTTATCAATAAATGATAGGAAATATATTAACTCTAGATTAAAACTGGAAGGGAATAATCATGAAATAGAATATCTGGGAACTAAATTAAGTTTTGATTTGGATAATAAACCCCAAAGCAATTTTGACTCATTAATCCCGAAACTTAAAGAAAAAATAAAAGCATGGAAAGGACTTGAATTTTCATGGGTCGGCAGAGTTAATATACTTAACTCCTATTTGGTCCCCAAAATTATTTACCTGATGAGAGCAATCCCCTTAAGGGTCCCAAATAATATCCTGAATACATGCCAAGGGATCTTTAGTGCATATGTATGGCAGAATAAAAAACCAAGAATAGCCCACAGCACACTCTCAAGGAATATAAACAAGGGGGGAATCTCCATGCCAGACCTCTATAGTTTGCATGAGGCATGCATGATTTCACATTACCTACTGTTTAACAATACAGGAGCTGTCCCTCCAGACTGGTTTAGTATTGAGGAACCATACAGTGTAACTCCCAATCCCTATAACATGGTTTGGACAAATATACCGAACACAATAAAACAACAGCAATCAAATCTGATAGTAAAAAATATTCTTATAACACTAGATAAACTTAAGAAGAAATTTGATATAAGGGATCAAATTCTCCCCTCAACCCCAATAGGAAACCTGAAAGTATATCTGGCAGATTTAAACCTGAAGAAATGGGATAAGGTACTAAATAATCCTCTAGCAGAACTGATGACGAATGATAAATTATTACCATTTCCCCAAATAAAAAACAGGCTCGGGTTAGACGAAGCAGAGAGATTTACTTACCTCAGGATTGCACATCTTCTGTCCGCATCGCAGGTAGTTAAGTGTCCTACTCTCGAAGAATTCCTAGAAAAAAAACATGAGAAAGGACTGATTACCATCTCTAGGAAACTATTAGAGGTAAGTAAGGATGAGAAGATGGAGAAAAAAAGAAAACTATGGGAAAGTGAGATGGGGAAAGGATATAGCGATGAGGAATGGCTGAGGTCATATGGTCAAATAAGGAAGGTTGTCCACTGTATGAGCTTACAGGAATTATACTTTAAGATCCTCCACCGGTGGTATATGGTCCCAACAAAGATCCAGAAATTTGATAAAAGTAAATCGAATCTCTGTTGGAGATGCGAAAAAGAGATGGGATCATTATACCACATGTGGTGGGGATGTGAAGAGATCAAAAAAACGTGCATACCTCTAATAGCAACTATTAAAAAGATGTTTGGAATAGATATAATTTTGACCCCTCAAACCTTCTTATTCCATTTGGATCTCCCTCTGAAAAACAAGCACCAAAACAACTTATTAATATGTATTCTAATGTCAATTAAAATATGTATGGCAAGGAAATGGAAGATAAGAGGGGCAATAAACTGGGGAGAAGTACAATCCCAGGTACATTTTATTTGTAGAATGGAGGAAGGTTTCTATAAAAAAGAAGACCAAACGCATAGATATGACGAAATTTGGTCCCCGTGGAAAAATAGATCGAGTGTTGAGATGTTAAGTTAAGTACAAAGTCTCCCACATAACTGAGATATGTGGCAAGACATCGAAATCCGAGAGAATCCATAGATCTGGCACCACCAATGTCTGTGTGTCTGTGTTTGTAAAAATTTTTAGTATTAGTTGCATGTTTGTTAATCATTCTTTCCTTTTTGTGGCATCATATTACTTAACACATTATACATATACTTGAATTTATCCACTTAAACAAGTATGATTTGGTAGAGCATGTTGGTGTGAGGATTATCTCCTCTCACAATTTTTTCTTGTGATTGTTGTATGTCCTTTTTGATATTTTCATAATAAAAAAAAAAAAAATATATATATTTCATCTTGATATACTATGATGTGTACTCCTATGTTATAAAGCGCTGTTATGAGTTTCAATATCTTTGTAAAACACCATGGTGCTGATGATAGGCAAAATGGGAGACACATGAATTGCCATTTTTGTTTTTCCAAATGAATTGTAAATATGTTTGGTGTACAGTTGACATAGGTACTGTCAAATATGCATTCCATTCATCCATCTTTACCATCCAATCCGATGGCAACAGTAGATGTCAAAGGCAATGAATCCCTTCCATTTTGAAGTGCATTTAAATTTTTTAGATTAATTGCTGGTCCCCAGCATCTTTCTTTTTTACCCAGGAAAATATTGCTTCAAATCCTGGTGAATTCATAGGAACCTGTTTTATTGGTCCTTTCTCTAACAACTATTTGACTTCTATATACACTATTTGTTTTGAGAAAAAAAAGTGGTGGGATTTGTTTCTGTTGGGGTAATGCATAAAACTCTATTAAGTAACCATTTATTGAATTTTAGACCCAAGAATCCAAAATGAATTATTACCAGTTTTTGAAAAAGAGGACACCTACTTTTCTTGGGGGGAAAGGTGAGTAAACAGACTGACTTGAGTAAAGTCTTGACATATGATGCTATGTCACGTTCTGGTACGAGGCTGGAACCGCTATGCAGAATAGGTATAGGTCTTTTGCAACGGACCCTGGCAACCAAACAGAATTATTCTGCAATGAGCGATTAATAAATATAAAGGATTTATGTGATGCCAATGAGCAGTAAATGCTAATTGAAAATGCTTTGTACCATTAGAAATATCTAAATTATTTATATGATGCCAATGAGAAGTAAATGCATAAACTTTCTATATCATGCCAATGAGCAGTAAATACATACCTATTATATATCATGCCAATGAGAAGTAAGTACATAAACTTTCTATATAATGCCAATGAGCAGTAACTGCATAAACTTTGTATATGATGCCAATGAGAAGTAAATACATACACATATCATGCCAATGAGCAGTAAATGCATAAACTTTGTATATGATGCCAATGAGAAATAAATGCATAAACTTTGTATATCATGCCAATGAGTAGTAAGTCTTTAAATGTTGTATATTTGGCAAATGAGTAGTAGTAAATTCATGAATTAAATGCATAATTAAACTTTGTATATTATGCCAAGCGACAGTAAATACATAACATTTGTATATGATGCCACTGAGCAGTAGATACAAAAACATTGTATATGATGCCAATGAGAAGTAAATGTATACACTTTATTTACGATGACAGTAAATGCATACGCTTTGTTTCTCACAAATGATTCTCAAATCCAGACCAAAGAGCGTATGCTGCCAAAAATTCTCCAGATAACAAAAGATTTTTATAGGTGCAGATACCTAACAATATCAATAAGCTAAAAACACAGATTTCTCCATGGATCAGCAATCTCTAAATATTAGTGTTGTTTCTATCATTTCTAGCCTTGTATATTCTGCTTTTCTAAAAAATATATTCAGACCCTTTGTGAGGTCATCTATTGTATTTGATAGCACTACCTCTCTTGGTAGTAAATTCCACGCCTTTATTATCTTTACAATAAGGAAGTGCTTTCTTTGTTGCCTATGAAATCTTTGCAATTTAAGTCTAAAAAGATGACCTTTTGGTTCCTTGTACGTTTCTGTTAATGAACAGGTCACAGAGAGTTCTTTATATTATATACATGTATTCATGAATATAACATTATAATATGATATCCCCTCTAAGATGCTGTTTTTCCAGCATATATAAATACAGCTTTTCTTTCTCTCTTCTAAGATCTTTCATTACCTTTATTAATTTTGTAGCCATCCTTTGCACTTAATCTAGTTCCAGGATGTCCTTTTTAAGGTCCGGTGTCCAAACTTACACTGCATATTCAAGGTGAGGGCCATTGACTTGTAAAGATGAGAGTTCCTTTTGAGGCTACCTGTTAACAGCTCCATACTTAATTTGGGGTCTGTTGATTTCTTTATTTGTATATTTAATATTATTGACTCTTATGTTTTATCTATTTTTTATAATTAGGTTTAGCTCCTTAAGTACCCTTGGGTGTATATGTTGAGAGATAAGAACTATTCAGCCCATCTAGTCTGCCCAATTTTCTGAAAACCTTCATTAGTCCCTGGTCTTATCATATATATTTAGAAGTCTCTCCTGGCTAGGCACAGTGATAGGAGCGCAACAGCAGGAGCAAACTAAATATTACAATAGGAGAGAATCTGCTTACACAAGGAGCTGAGTAGTGATACTCCAGGGTCAAAGGATAAGCAGTAGCTACAGAAGTCTAGTACAGAATCCCCCATCTGAGGACACATAGGGGCCAGCACTGGAGCATTGACATTACTGCCGATCCCATACCATGCTCCCTGTCTGTGGGGAGTGAAGCTGCAGAGGCCTGGAGCATGGAGGCCTAGAGAAGCTGCACCCCACTGCACATCCACCCCTCCTCCTTCATGGAGGTTAGTGAACCAAGGACTGCTGGAGGGCACATGCTCGACACTAGGATAGCCTTATGCCTATCCCTTTAACCCCTACCACTTCTGCTGGAAGGCTATTCCATGCATCCGCTACCTTCTCAGTAAATTAATACTTCCTGATGCCTTTTAAAACTTTGACCTTTTAAAGTAAGACTACATCCCCTTGTTGTGGTAATTATTCTAATTTTAAATATACTCTCTTCCATTTTCATGTTGCTTCCCTTTATTTATCGTCTTTCTTATAAGCTATACATGCTAAGATTTTTTTAGCCTTTCCTGGTAAGTTGTATCCTGCAATTCATGAACCAGTTTAGTAGCCCTTCTTTAAACTCTCTCCAAAGTATCAATATCCTTCTGGAGATACGTTCTCCAGTACTGTGTACAATACTCCAAGTGAGGTCTTACCAGTGCTCTGTACAATAGCATGAGCACTTCCCTCTTTCTAATGCTAATACCTCTCCCTATGCAACCAAACATTCTGCTATCATTTCCTGCTGCTCTATTACATTGTCTACCTACCTTTTAGTCATCTGAAATTATTACTTCTAAATCCCTTTACTCAGATGTTGAGGTTAGTACTGTCTCAAATATTCTATTGGGTTTTTACACCCAAGGTACATTATCTTGCAATTAATTAAATGTTGTTTGCCACTGTTCTGACCATTTTTCTAATTAACCTAACTCATTTGCCATTTGGCTATAAGATAACAAAGGAACATTTACATACTGAAAAAAATTTGGGGATTAGTTTTTCTCCTTAGAAATCATTTTCTCATATTCAAATTTAGCTAATTTGATGTGTTTTTGCAGGATTTGTCAGAATTTTTGAGCTGTACTAATGATGCTACCTATGCCTCACTTTTATAATATTTGAATGCCATTTTCTTTTTTCATTGTCTTATATTACTGGCTAGTCACATTATTTTATTTTGTGCTTTTGTATTTGTTTCCCAAGAGTATATGCTGAAATGTATAACTTTGTAATATGTGTTTAACGATATCTGACTTGCCTTTGGTATTTTTTTGAGAAAGCAATCCACTCTAGTCAATGGATGTTCTCAGTCTGTTAAAGTTGGCCCTTTTACATGCTTGAATCTATAACCAGGTAGTGGTTTTCAGTTATGTGCCAATGCATTCTTTGCCTGATTACAGGCCGTGGTAAGAAAAAAGGCCAGACATGCACACACAACACAGGTCAGCATGATTTTGCATGAGAATATTATAATACCCCATCTGCTTTTCAATCACTTAATCTTTTTTAATATTGACATACATAAGAAAAATGTTCAGATGAGGTATTTAAAAATATGACCAGGTGTGCTCCTTAATATTGCACAATGTAAAATATTGATATCCAATTGTGTATTCTCTGCATCGTCTGTCTTCAATTACTATGTTCCTATCACTGTTTATTTACGTCTTTGTAACATACATTGAAAGTTAAATTCAGTACTTTTTCCTTAACTCCATCTTTCTATTCATCCATCTGTCTCTGTCTGCCTATCTCTCTATCATCTATCTGTCTGTTTTTCTATCTATCTATCTATCTATCTATCTATCTATCTATCTATCTATCTATCTATCTGTCTGTCTGTCTGTCTGTCTGTCTGTCTGTCTGTCTGTCTGTCTGTCTGTCTATCTACCTATCTATCTCTTGTCCAACTACCTGTCTATTTTTATGAAATGGTATTTTACAGTTTTGGCTTAGGTAATGCAGTGGTTGTAATTTATCTGGATTTTGTAACCATATACTGTCATTTATGTCAAAACTACATTTGAAGATAGTATTTGGAACAAGTTAAATACATATTCATGAGGGTGGCTGCAAATGGCACAGTTTCTAGCAGGACAAGCATATTAATTGGAATGCCTTAGGGTCAGTGGTGTATCTTGGTTTTGTTCTTCCCTAGGCAGAAAAAATTTGGGCACCCCCCCACCCACATTGCACACCTATGACATGTCCCATCACCCACGTTGCACACCCACTATATGCCCCATTACCCCATTACATGCCCCATCACCCATTTTGCACACACATTAAATGCCCAATCACCCCATTACATGCCCCGATCACCCACATTTCATACACACTAAATGCCCCATCACCCCATTACATGCCACCATCACCCTCATTAAATACCCCCACCATGTCCATAACATGCCCCCATCACCCCAATTAATTGGAAGGAGCGAAAGCTTGCTGAATGGTGGGAGTGAGCGGAAATGTTTAAAGCACCAGAAGTCTGGCAACGTGCGCCCTAGACAAGTGCCTTGTCTGCCTTGTGGAAGATACACTACTGCTCAGGGTTCTGCCCTTAAGTCTCTTCTGTTTCATTTGTTTATTAAGGATCTGGAACAAGGAACTGAAAATTATGTACATTTTTGCAGATGTAAAAAAGTCATAAAACAAAGTCATGTTGTTTTTCTGCAAAGAAGTTTAGCCCAAATGGGAGTATGTATAGTTTCAACAGAAATACAAATAAAATTATACCTTTGGGTAACATAGTAACATAGTAATATAGGTTGAAAAAAGACACAAGTCCATCAAGTTAAACCCTTCTAGCTATCATTCCAGCTTTTGATCCAAAAGAATGCAAAAACCCCTAAGGAAGCTATTTCAAATTTTGCCTCCTAAGGGGAAAAAATCCTTCTTGACTCCACAGGGCAATCAGATTTCTCCTTGGATCAATAAGCTCCATTATTAATGCTTATTCTATTATTAATAGCCCTGTATGTTCTGCTTTTCTAAAAAAACAACAACATCCAGACCATTTTTAAATGCATCTATTGTGGTTGATAGAACTACTTCTCTTGGCAGTGAGTTCCATAACTTTATTGTCTTTGCTTTTCCAGTCTCAGGGGGTTACCTCTTGTTCTTTGTACATTTCTGTTAATGAACAGGTCTTTATATTGGCCGTGCACATATTTATTTCATGTTATCATATGCCCTCTGAGACCCCTTTTTTCTAACGTGAATAAATGCAATTTTTTAAGTCTCTCTTCATAACTAAGATCCTCCAATCCCCTTATTAATTTTGTAGCTCTCCTTTGCACTTTTTCTAGTCCCTCAATATCCTTTTTAAGGACTGGTGCCCAGAATTGTACTGCATATTCAAGGTGAGGTCTTACCATTGATTTGTAAAGAGGCAAGATGATATCCTACTCCCATGAATCTATACCTCATTTTATACATGCCAATTTCTTATTTGCCCTTGCAGCTGCTGACAGGCATTGAGCACTGTTGCCAAGTTTGCTATCTACAATGATTCCTAAATCCTTTTCATTAGTAGTTTTTCCCAGGAAAATACCATTTAACGTATATGTTGCTTTGTTATTATTTTTCCCATAATGCATAACTTTACATTTGTCTATATTGAACCTCATTTGCCACTTTCTTGCCCAGTCCCCCATTCTGTCCAAATCTTCCTGTAAAGAAAAAACATCAAGATTAGTCTTTATTACCTTACCTAATTTAGTGTCATCAGCAAACACTGAGACATGGCTCTCAGCACAACATGGGAGATCATTAATGAACATATTAAAAAGAAGAGGTCCCAAAACAGACCCCTGAGGTACTCCGCTCAATACCCTGGTCCAATTTGAGGATTTTCCATTTTCAACAAGCCTCTGTGTTCTATCTTTTAGCCAATTTTCAATCCAAATACATACATTTGCCCCCAATCCTATTTCTCTCAATTTGTAGAGTATCCTTTTGTGTGGAACTGTATCAAATGCTTTAGCAAAATCCAAATAGATCACATCAACTGCCACACCTAGAGCTATATTTTTACTGACTTCTTCATAGAATGTTATTAAGTTTGTTTGACAAGACCTGTCTTTCACAAAACCATGTTGACTTTTACTAATTATATTCTGATTCAAGATTTTTTCTTGAGTGTATACCTTTAGCAATCCTTCAAATAAATTCCCCACTACAGATGTCAAGCTCACTGGCCTATAATTACCCGTCATAGATATTGATCCCATTTTAAATATTGGAATGACATCAGCCTTTCGCTAGTCTGTTGGCACTATACCTGAACTGAAAGAACCCCTAAAGATCATAAATATTGGTCTGGCCAGAATTATGCTTAACTCTCTAAGGACCCTTGGGTGTATACCATCCCCTGGGGCCTTGTTTATCTTAACAGAGTTTAATTGCTTAAGCACTTTTTCCTGTGTCAGCCAATCCCATGTTTGCGGTGACTGTTCCGTAACTTCCAGTAGCAGGGGCTCATCCATCTGTTCTTCCTTACTATAAACTTGAAGAAAAAAAAGTATTTAAAATGTCTTCTTTCTCACTGTCCTCAGTTACCAAATTTCCCATTCAAGGGCCCAACATTTTCCCTCTTTAGCTTTTTTCCATTTATATACTTGGGGCTAATTTTACTCTTAGCAATCCTTTTCTCGTTTTCCAATTTAGCCAAGTAATGTGCAATTCTTTTTAGTGTATAAGCTAATCTCCAGTGTCTCCACATCAGTTCCAGTTACGTCATGCACACCTTCTTTAATACTGGGCTTTAATTTAGGATTTATATATAGACAAATCCCTCCCCCTATTCTATTTACTCTGTCCTTTCTAAAAAGTGAGTAGCCTTGTAAATTAACTGACCAGTCATGGGTCTCATCCCACTACGTTTCTGTGATTCCGATTAAATTATACTGTTCAGCACTTACCAGTATCTTCAGCTCACCCATTTTGTTTATCAAGCTTCTTGCATTTGCTAAAAGACATTTAAGATTACTATCCAGTTTCTGTTTAGCTGACAAACGTAATGCCCGCAGGTTTAATTGTATGTACCTCCCTTTGATCTATGTTAACCCCACCACTGCTTTCCTCCTCCTCTCCCATAGCTAGACCTACCTTCCAATCTACTCTAGCTAACATTGCTTAATTTTGATCTTGACCCTCCCCCCCAGAGCTTAGTTTAAAAGCTCATCTAACCCTCTAGCCATCCTCTCCCCTAATTCTGCAGCCCCCTCATCATTGAGGTGCAGCCCATCCCGTCCGTAGAGTCTGTAGCTGACTGCAAAGTCTGCCCAGTGCTTCAGGAACTCCAGTGTCTCCCTGACGTAGTGCATGGTACTGGTAATATTTCCAAGAATATTACCTTGGAGGTCCTTTCCTTGAGCTTATTTCCTAGTTCCCTAAAATGAATTTTAAGGACCCCCCACCTACCATTAGCTTTGTCATTAGTACCAATGTGTACTATGACCGCTGGATCATGCCCAGCCCCTCCCAATAATCTGCCTACACGGTCCGCAACATGCAGAACCAGAGTGCCCGGGAGACAACATACAGTTCGGCATTCAGGATCCCGGCGACAGATTACCCTATCTACCTTCCTAATAATAGAATCCCCTACCACCACAACCTGTCTAGCCTTCCTAGTGTCCTGGCTCCCAAGTGTGCCGGGGAGGCTACTCACCTGGTTGCTAGAGAGTCCGCCTGCCCCAGAAATGCCTCTTCTGAGCTAATCTCCCCAGCATCCTCACACAAGCTGGCAAACATGTTGGGGTGAACCAGCTCAGAACAAGCCTCCCTAGCTCTCTGACAACTACTTCCCCTTACACAGCTAACCCAGCTCTCTACCCTAGAAACCTCTTCTCCTCCATCATCACCCCAGCAATGCCTGCTCTGTGAGCAGTAAACTCCGCTCCATGTTGCTTATGTAAGTGTTGCCAGTTGCCTCTTTAGATCTAGTATTATATTCTCCACAGGTGCAACCTGCTCACATCTGCAGCAGCGATATGGTCCCTGGGGAACTTGCTCCAAGACAGCATACATGCTGCAAGACATGCACTTAGTGGCATTATCCAACATGATCTCTAGTGTAAACCACACAATACAAATAGAATAAAAAAGGATTTATACTGTACCCTCCTTCTTGCCTTTTAACTCCTTCTTTGCTTCTAACTCACAACACTTGATTGTTTGTTCACTTTAGTAGATGTTCACCTGGATTCACCTGCTTCCTCCAGATAAATGGCCTTCAAGTAAACAGACTCACAGAGAAAGTTAATTAACTAACAGTAAGTAAACAAAAATTCTAGTGCTCACAATAGTTGTTTGTTGGAAAGGATTTCAGCATACTTGTTGACAATGAACTGTGCAGCTGTGCACAATCTCAGGCAAGCAAGTTGTTTCCATGAATAAAAATGTGAATAAGTGTGGATGAGAACATAATTCTGCCTTTTTATGAATCATTGATAAGACCTCATCTGGAATATACTGTGTAAGTTTTGGGTAAAAGTACACAAAAAAGACATAATAGAACAGAAACTGATTCTTAGACAAATTGCAAAATTGATTTGAGGTATGAAAACCTCAGTTATAAACAATGGCATTCTAAACTGGGATTGTTTTCTTATGCCTATTGTTTGCACAAATGAAAACACAAGGAATCCTTTGAATTTGGAAAAAAGATTATTATTATTGAAAGTGGAGAGTATTCTTGAGGTGTGTCAGAATGGGTGAAACTTTGGGTGGGAAGGATTTTTCAGCATGTCCATGTGAATTCCTTTATGCTGACGAATCCGAGTATGCAGATTAACCTTGTTATGTTACTGTTTTAATTAAAACTATGGCAGATTTAACCTTCAGGTTGATGTATTTGGTTCAATGTCACACTTTATTATGAGGTATGGGCCTGTCCTGGTGAATTTTAATGGGGGTTGGTTTTGTGGTAGATATATCTTTACCATTCTGACAGCTTTTTGACCCAAATTTTACAACATTTTAATTATTTTGCCTTTTTATTTTCATATGATGTCTTATTAAATCATATATTTAGGGTGGGCAGGTTTGGTCACTTGCATACATTGTAAAGTACATGGCCCTACTCAAGCATACATGGTCCTACTCAAGCATAACCCACAATGCACTGAAGTGCTTCAGTGCATTATGGGTTATGATTGAGCCTCTGTTTATTTCCAGTCATACAATATATTTGTGTTGCCATTTTTCTCTAAGCTCTTATGGCCTCAAATTAATATCTATAGACACCTGAGAACTAAAGGCAGCAATACATGGATTTATATCATGGGTCTGTCACATATACACATAATGCTTGCTGTTTGTCAGTCACAAAACCCCTTCACTGCCTGACACTGGCTCACTTTGTGTTGTAAAATATGTTTCCTTTTTTTTTCTTCAATGAAAAGAAATATCTAACAGTTGCCTCATAAAATGATTCAATATCATCCAAGATGCCCAATGGAATTCCATTTGTTAAAGAATGAAAGAACAGGTCTAATCATTTTCTATTTTAGCTTTTCCAGATCTCCTGTTAACATTTCCACTCATTTCTCAGTTGGCTACAAACGGTAACTTATAAATAATCCAATATGTTTCCCTGGTCCATGCTGATCATTGCAGAATTTTTTGGCATGCTCTGGCAAATTACTTAAAACATGCGTTCTAAGAAATATGTTCAGATATATTTATTTACTTTAACATACACTACTATGTACAGTTGTCTTTAAAGGGACAGCCTTGTCTGGAGAATGTAGAGAATAAAAAAATGTTAAAAATGATCAATACATTGTATTAGCAGAATTACAAGCAAATGCATACAATAAGGGACATTTATTTTAAATGTGTCTGTGAAGTCTCCTGCTTATGATTTTGATATGCATTTTCCCCAAAACCTTGTGGTTTGATATGCATTTTCCCCAATAAAAATAATAATTTGCATATCAAACCACAAGGTGATGTCATAAGCAGGAGACTTCACAGACTCATTTAAAATACATTTTTCTCTTATTGTATGCATTTGCTTGCAATTCTGCTGATATATTTTATAGATCATTTTTCAATTTTTGTATTCTCTCCATTCACATTATAAGCAATAATTAAAAATTAAGCACTAGTAGTAGTAAATAAAGGTGCATTGCAATATTTTGTAGGATAGTTTTTGTTCATATTGTTTCATTTTGGTTCACAATGTTTTTGGAAAATGCCATGTCCTTTTCCTCCCTGCCTGGCCCCTCAAGGGCTTCATGGTCCACAACTGGAGTTGAAGCTGGAGTAGAGATACACTCAAATCAAAAGTAATGGGACAAGCATGGGGGCTGATCTGGGTTCATTTTAATAGTAGGTCAGGCAAAAGTCAGAAAGTCCAGGATATGCAACATATAAAGGATTATTGTCAGGGCTAGAAGCAAAAGATAAAATCTAGATGATCAATTCAGAAAACACACTCAATTGCTGGTGCAAGATCCACAAAACAAAAAAGCCAGTTACAGATTTCTGAAAATCCATGATTAGTTGCTAGTACTAAATGGCACTGTTACACAGCAGTGTAAATATTAGGATTCCTGCCACTTTAATTGTCCTACATGAATCAAGGAAGTCAATCAAAATGAAGCTACAATCTTTATTACTGTTATTACTGTTAACAGAAGAGCAATTCCTTCAAATGAAATGGAACCAAGGAAACATTAAAGGATTCTCATTATTGCTCATATTTGCTAAATAGCTTTTGATAATTAGTGTTCAGGCCCATTTTAAAAAATTTCCCAGATTATACTGTTCACACATGTGGGGAACATATTTGTTAAGTGAATCAGCTTATAATCATAATAATATAGTGACAAATTGTGACAGAAGAACGAGGCTAATTAATGGCAGGGCATTAGATAATTATCATTGCTTTAATCCAAAATGGCAGAACATTCTAATGGTTCAACAAATGCAAGCATAATATATCCCACCACTGCCCAGCTATGATATGCATGTGGAAGGTGTCAGTAGATTGATGAGTGAGACAGAAAACATCTGCACTTCATGTAAGACACCACAAGAGGTCCTGCAAGGAAAAGAGAATAGCTCCCTCTTACATAATGAATACTTCCTAGATGAGCTAACCTTTCAGTCAGCATAACCAGATTTACCCTTTATCTTGGGACATATAAAACATGATGTCCTACAGTATTAATTCTACATAATTGTTCCTGGTTAAAGGATGCATGTTGTCAATCTGTATAGCATTTTTTATTGGGGATGTATAAAATACATTTGGGATTACATTCTATGGGAAATAAGTGAAACAGTCATCGGAATAGTCCATTAGTTTCCATGACGATTCCTCCATTTTTTGGAAATTTTCCCTGGAATTACTCTATATACAGGCAAGTGCAAACATTTTCAGCAGGTGTGAAAAAATGCTGTAATGTAAGAATGCTTTTAAAATAAAAATGTTAATAGTTTATTTTTGTTATCAATTAAAATGCAATATGAGTGATCAGAAGAAAAATCTAACTCAAATAAATATTTGATGTGACCACCCTTTGCCTTAAAAACAGCAGCAGTTCTTCTAGGTAAACTTGCACAAAGTCATTAAGAACTATATTTCTCTTTTATGAATTGTTAATAGTTGTAGGATGTTACTAGGTGCTAAATAGATTAGAAATAATAGATAAATATGATGTGTAATCTTACTGTCACTTAATTTGACTACAAATTCATATAAATGTATTTTTCTGTGATTAAATAATAAAATAAAATAGAACTTTTTTTTTTATAAAGAACAAAAAGGGGTTCTGGAAGAGATGGTATGGCCCCCCATAGAGCCCTGATCAGCAGGTCTTTCATGAAGAGAGAGATCAAATGAAGCTGCCTAAACTGTGTTTAGCTCTCCAAGATGCTTAGAACAACTCACCTTATAATATCTGGATAGCTGTCTATCTTCCCATCTCTTCCTCTCTCTGAGAGTGTGCGACTTGCCAGAAAAACACTGTATACAAAATAATCATTTCTATTATCTGTTTAATCCACGATTTCCATCACTTCACAGTCTTTTAATGATGTGTGCATTGTTTCAAACATCCGACTGCCCATTATAAACATTTTCATAATGCACCATTGGTCGGATATCCATGGTGAGTCAGTGGGCTTGGTAGTATCAGGTGGCACATATCTCTTTGGCTCACTTGTGTGATATCAGAGATGTATACCAAATATACCAAGATTTTTTTCAGTAAGGCTACATTATATATATGTTTTTATTAATATACAGTTAAAGTTTAAGAATAGTTTGTTATCCATAGAAAATGTTTGGTTATTTAGCAGTAAAGTACAGTATAAAGTGGCAGTAAAGTTTTCTTTTGCTTCCTTAATAGAAGAAAAAAATGTAAAACCTCGTGCCACCTGTATCGTTGTAGATACATGTGACTTTACCTCTGAGCTCTGCCTCTTAGCTAACTCAGACATTGTCTGTAGGCTGGCACATGCCTCATGCATGATGGCTGACAGTCAGAGGATAAACATGCATGTACCTTAAAAAAGTACATGCCGGTTTATTCTCATACTAGAGCCAATATTCTTTTCACTTGTACTTCTATAATAGAAAAAAATGTTTAGTGGATCTTTAAATCAACTTTTTTTTCCCGAAAACTACTATATATTTATAAGGCTTATGAGAATTTGAGTACTTAAGTCAGCGGGCTGCACCTTGCTGGCCACATGTTGGACGCCCTTGAAATATACTGTTCCCATGGCTCTATGAGGTATAGTGTTGGCCCTAACCTTAGCTTAAAACCTTCCTATTTACATGTACATTGTAAGTTTATACTACTGAAAGCCTTAGGGACATGACTAGTCTTTGGGCATTTATGGAGTACTTCCAAGTGTCTTGTTTTTATTAGGAAGATAAATATACCTAAACCTCTATTTATTTATTATATAAAGTTCCAGGAAAGATTCATTGAGATCCAAATGAACACCAAGGTCTAATTAATATAATACTAAGAAAGTAGTTTCAGTCCGAATTTGGTTACCTATCTGTTAGTGAAGCATTGCATGTTGCAATAACATTTCATTGTTGTTTTAAATAAATATAAAGACACTTGCCAACAGGAATATCCTGTTTGTGGCCGAACATTTGTTTGCAGAGTCAACTGTACAAGTCATTCTCGACCTTCTAGTGAATCGTTTGTGTTCAAAATATAGCTGCTTGGAGCTCTGTATAAACACACTACATGTCCGTATGGGGATATGCCTCAAATTAGCCATAGCAAAAGCAATAATTACATTCTGAAGTTTGCTCTGTTCCATTGGTGTTAGAGATTTCTCTGTAAATAAAGAAACAGGAACATGGTGCAAACCAAATAGTATAAAACGGGACCAAATAAAAATGACAGATCCCTGGAAACAGAGTTTGTAAGCCCTGCAAATAAGTTATTATTTTATGATAATGTTGACATGATGAGTAGGATGTATTTAATTCTGCTATTTCATATTCAGTTCCCCTTTGTCTTCTACAGGTACATATTAAAATGTTTTGATTGAACATATTAAAAAATGTTGTGTTGTTGCAAACATGGGATTATTACTATTACTAAAGTTGTAAAATTATACAATTTTAAGTTGGGTAATGTAGAATGTATTTTACAGATAATACCAGACATTTAAAGTGGAAATCAGAGTCCAGTTATGGAGAGAGAGCAAATGGCTGATGTTGGGGCCCAATCTGAATTTTTGCTTAGTGTTCCCAAAACCCTAGCATCACCCTTGCTTGCTCCCAACATAGTTATGTGCATATTGTCTACAACCTTTTTTGAGACCATGACAGCTATTTAATTGAGCACATGACAGAGGAAGAAGCAGGGAAGGTAAGTGTGAAACAAAAATGATCCTGTGATGCAGATTGTTGTCCATCATGAATCATGTTGGTGCCTTCCCTTGGCTGAAGACATTATGCATGTTGGACTACAATCTGCATCTTTTGTTTAGAAAAATAGGTACGTGCAAACGTTCCTATATCAGTGCTCACTAATCCCTGCCAGGGGAAAGTCCCAATATCATTCATGGTAGATATTTACTTTGTGAAGGACAGTTTAATGATGTTTTATGGACCTTTGCTGCCCTTGACACGGACATTGGTTTCCTTGACAGACACTTTACCTATGGCTGACCTCAGCAACATTGAGCTTTATTAAATGGGAGGCCAATATTTTATCTTGATATCTGAAACATAATTAAACTCTGTTTATTAAAAGCAAAGTTTTCCTTAAGTACACAATGGTAATGCACTGTGCATTTAGTCTTCAGTAGAGGCTATCTTGAATGGTGGGAATTGGATCTCTGTTTCAGCCAGTGTCAGTCATTCTGGAAAAGATTCTACGACCTTATGACAAAATGAATGATAAATCATATAAGGAACAGGATTACTGATAATAACATATATGCAATGCAGGGCACAGACAAAGGGCACATATATAACACACTGAAGCCAGGGCTAATTGTTAAGGGTTTTTGGATAGTATATTTATTGATCTTTTTTCAAAATATATATATTTTTCCTCACTCTCCTTTTTTTTACTCCCCCTTGTGTTTGGTGTTAGTAGCATTGTGCAGAGTCCCTCAGACTAACAATAGTTAACACAAACTTCTTAATATTTCAGATTAATGGATAAAACATTCTTTTGACCTATATGGACACTAGCCCTACTTCTCACAGCGTGACAAAGCATACGTGAAACGTCACACATATTCCTTAATATGCCCACAGGAAGTAAAACAGCCAAGCTCTGAAGGAGTGATACAGAAAAGTTTTATTCTATACATGAGCCATACAGCTTTGTATACTCTGTTTTGCTGATGAGCTGCATTTCAAAAGTTTGTAGCTTACATAGTTTGTAAATAACTTTTTTGTGACTACGGTTTTTATTGTTTATCTTTGTTCTTTTTGATTGAGGATGTTATTATTGTTTATTCTGATCTTTTGATCTTTTTTTTTTTAGACATTTCTGTGTTTTTTTTTATAAGTACTATTTGTGTGAATACAATTAATTCATTTTTCTTTAATATGCTCATATCTGTCTATGTCATAATTATTTTTGACTGTTGCACACATTTCATTTTCTGATAGAGAAACCTTATTCATATTTGAACACTATACCCCCATCTGTTCCAAATATAATCATTTTCCAAATTGTTGGTCAGGATCCACAATCCTCTATTCTTCATCCTCTCAACACTATCTAGGAGTTGTGCTTTACTATTAGTGAGTCATAGCAGGTGCCTGTATTAATTGACCACTATTCTTTTAACTCATCATCTTTTGGGAAAATGATCTGGAATGAACCTATTACTGTCATGTCTAGTCCTACCCACAATATAGGCACAATCAATACAGAACATTCAGCTGGACTGGAGCCAGTAGGACTGGAACTCATCGGCTGACTAGTGGGGCTGCTAATCATCATGGCAAGATTCTGGAAGTACTTGTAAGAGGCGATGTTAGTGAAACATCATTATTTAAAAAGACAAGGAAATGTACAGGATGTGCTGGTTTTGTTTAATTCAACATAGCCTACACATTGCCAAATCATCTTTGAAATACCGACTTAAGTAAACACTTTTCTAAATGAATAAATGTCTTTATTAACTATGCATAATAATACATACAGAAAAATGTAAAATGTAAAATTCTACAAAGCCCTCCACTCCTCCGACACTCCGTACATTGCCTCCCTTGTTAAATGATTCCTCCCTGCACAACCTTTGCGCTCCTCAATGGGACTAAAACACTCCTCCAACCTCATCACCACTTCTCACTCACGTCTCCAAGATTTCGCCCGAGCTGTCCCCGTCTCTCTGGAACTCCCTTCCGCAGAGCATCCAACTCTCTCCCTCCTTTTCAAACTTTAAAAAGTCCCTCAAAATTCATCTCTTTAAAGAAGCTTACTAGTCAACCCACTAGATTACCGCTCACTTTACCTCTAGCTGATCCCAGCTGGAACACGCACAATTCATATTTGGCCTATCCTACCTACTGCCAACCATCTACATTACTGTAACTACAACTTCCTTCCCTCTTCCCTTTTCAATCCCTTATGTGTTTCATATACCCCATTCCCTCTAGATTGTAAGCTTGCTAGCAGGATTCTCTACCTCATGTACCAGTCTGTTCTAGTTTGTCTCACTTAGTATGTTGTTCCCTTCTATGCTCTGTACCTAGCGTTACGTAAATTGTTGGTGCTATATAAATAAATGTTAATGTAATGTAATGTAAAATAACACTTTGGAGCATGGCAGTGATTGTCTACAACGAATTGGTTCGTAGTAGTACACATTTTGTGAATGTGTAAGGGTTAATGTGGTACACTTTTGTTTAGGAGTGTTGTTAGAGGTGTAGATACCCAGGGGAAGGAAACAGGGACAGAGATAGTTTGGGCTCACAAATAGTTAAACTACTGCTGTTGTTAGTATACCACCCACCAGGGAATATACAATATATGTTGTCCTTCAAAGATGGAAAATACTGTAGAAATAAATGTGGAGCCGAAATAAAACAACAACAGCAAAACCTTGTGGAAAATTCTCTCCCACTTGCGTCAAATATCCTTACAATAGTAAATGAGGACACACATAAGACTTGTCACAGATCGACTCCCAGCGACCTATATGGTTCACTGTCTCCGTGGAGAGCCCACACCGTGCTACTTCAGTTACCGCACCGATTCAAAATGTGTTCGCGCCATATGAGAAACAAAGCAAGCCCAAATACTAAAGGCCCTTCCGTAAAACAGAAAGAAATTGATATCTTAACGGAGAGAGGGACTTGAGGCCGCATGGCCAGAAATTGTCTGCAAAATGCTACCCAATAGGGAAAAAACCCAGGGATTTTGTACAAAATGACAGTACAACTTTTATATCTGGTCAGTTTCAGAGAACAGAATAACAAAATGCAGTGACTTATACATCAGGGTCATGTCTTTCCCCAAAAAAGTCCACCAGATTTGAACTTACTCAGCTCGCTGATTTGCAGGCTAATAGAAATATCCTAATATCCTAATGCGCAAATAAACTGGAGCATCTAAAAAACGTCTTGAAAATCTCTGAAATAATATGGGGTGTCTAGCATCTGGTTTTCTCATTCTTTAGAATCAGTCTTTTTTCAAATGAATAATATGGTGTAATCTGCAAAATTCAGTGATTAAAAAAAAAAAAAAGGCCAAAGCGGACACAATTTTTCACCACCTTAGAAAACCTGGATGGAGACCTGAAGGACAGTCAGCTTGTCTGAAGGCAACCTGCACTGATGAAGATCAGTATAAGTTTTGACTGACACTAAATGACTGACAAAGACCCCTTTGTTTTTTTCTGAGGAAAGAGGCACCCCAAACTCTCATTACCCATAAAACTGATACCAACATTCAGGTGCAGCCAATTACTTTTAGCCATTCCTCCTTATGATGTTATTGTACATAGCAACTATGTCTAAGGGGTAACAATTGAACAACTTACCATTCACTTTTATTTCAAAAATATGTTGGCAAAGAGCCCCTGACTAATTAGAAATGGCTCTACTATAAAACAAAGAACTATATAGTCAAATAAATAAATATTATTTAAAAACACTTCATTCTAACTTTGAGCAAGTTATTTACAATTAATTTGCTTGACTCATCAACAATTTGTGAAACGTTTTGAGGTATACGGCTTCTGCATAAGCATATAACTATATAAAGAATTAATCTAATGCACAATACGGAAAGCCAAGGTAAGAATGATAATCTTTGGTGACTTGATTAGGCGTCAAGTTTGTAAAATAGTTTTATGGCATTCTTAAGCAAAAAGAATCCATTCTTGGGTATCTCAAGTGCCCCCCCCCCCCCCCCTATGACAAACTGGGTAACTCTCCCATTCATCTATGAAGCCCCTTGTTGCTATGTAACATAACTTGGATGTGTAAAAAGAAAAATGCAGGCATTTGTTTTCTTTTTCACAGCGTGTATGTTGACACAATGGATTTTACCGAGCGTCACATAGCACAGGTGTGCTTTTTTACTTAAACAAACTGTGCCTCGCACACAATGGAAAGTTATAACAGTTAAGTAGATAGTAAATGGGTCAGGTGTGAAAACATGTGTTTCACAGGAAGCAAATGGTCAGTTAATTGCATTGATGAGATAATTGATCTGCTGTTTTGTTGCTGCATAGAAAAGTATACCTCTTCTCTCAAATTACATGAGATAGAAGTTTTTTCTTAAAGATGTAAGTGTAAAATTTCCTTTCAGATCCCTTTGTGGAGAGCATTTGTTGTGTGTAAATAATATAGACATGATTCTTTCTAGCAGCTATAAAGAGTCCTCTATTAGTGGTGTACATTAAGGGTCCCTCTCCAAGGGGTGGTTTCTTCCCTAGAAAAGCAGTGGAGGCTCAGAGAAAGACCTGCACCTCCTCACCTTGCTAGACTGTATACTTTGTTCCATATTACACATATTATCACAATCTTGTCCTCCCCACGCAATTAATTTATGTCAGGGTATGCACGTTGTAAAATATGCCAATGTCGCCTAAAAATTCTAGACATGTCTGCACTATGTTTGCCAAATTCAGAGACATATCCCAGTCTGTCTGACCATTTTTTCATGTAACATTTTCTCTCTGTCCGATTTGCTAACTATGGCACTATGGCACTATGGCACTATGACACTATGTGTCTAATTAATTCCTCAGGATAACCCCACACAATGAATTTCTGGGCCATATCTTTAAATCTCTCAAAATGTCTAACCCCATCAGGTATAATATGCTTAATGCGCATAAATTGTCTCTTATGGCGAGATCCTCTTGAATAATTAGGGTGTGCAGGGTCAAACATTAGGATGTTATTTAATTCTGTCGGCTTCACATACAGTAGTCAGTTTCCTCAAAAAAATGTTTCCTCAAATTCTGGCATATCGATGTCTGCATAGTTTTTTTTTCCAGAATTTTATAAACCAATTTCTATAAAATATTTGGTGCTAGAGGTTGTGATGGTTAGCCTTTCATGTATTATATATTGGGAAAAAAAGGGGTAATCCCCTCTTTTCCCAATATATAATAAATTAAAGGCTAACCATCACAACCATCACAACCTCTAGCACAAAATATTTTATAGAAATTGATTTATAAAAATGTCTAAAAAAATTAAAAAAATAAAAAACATTTTAAAAACACATACCACTTCTTCTCATTTTAATTTTACTAGTCTGATTTCCCCTTTTATATATATCTCCCATATGTGTATATTTGTTAGTATATATATATATATATATATATATATATATATATAATATATATACACCCAAAATTAGTTGGTTAGGTAGAATTCATTCTATCCGAATGAATGTATTGCCACACATTCTGTACTTTTTTAGATCTCTCCCAATAAGGATTTTAAAATGCCAGCTTGTCCGAATCCAGGGAGATATTTTTAACTTCATCTGGGAGAACAAGAAACAACACCTTGCTCGTTCTATCTCATTTAGCGGACGGAGCAGTGCAGGTTTGTCTGTCCCAAATCTTTTTTGGTATTACAGAGCATCACAGCTAGCGGTACTAGTGACTCCCTGATGCTTCTCCCTTTTCACCTCAGGCAAATGCACAAGCACCCCTGTGGGTTGTTCAGGAATCATCAGTTTGTGAGAACTTCATAAGTTTGAGGAAGAGGGATTGTCCTCATAGCCCCTTATTAGCAAGTACATCTGCCATGATTAAAGTTTGGGATGATTGTCACACTGAAAATCACCTATCCACATGGTCAGGTCCATTCTCACCTCTATTTAGGCATTTGGATTATTGCTCGCCCTACGAGACTTCTAAATTCCAGGAGTGGACATGTCGAAATCTTACTCGTATAGAAAACGTATGGAAGGCAGGGAGACCTTTGCCCTGGAAAGATTTACAAAGACAGTGCTGACAGAAAGTGAATTAACAAATTAGAAAAGGCCTCATTGCTACCATTAATGCTACATTACGACAAACAACTGATGATGCAAACTGCAAATTCAGAGAAAAATGGGATTGTTGCTTCATTTAACAGATGATAATTGGATCAAAATCATGGTCAGGTGTCCACCTTTGCAGGATTCCAAGAGCAAATCCTTGGATGCTGCAACGCACCTATTTAACACTTAAAATAATGAATAAAATGAACAATAATATCCCAAATCAATGCTTTAGGGGGTTTGATAGTGAAGGATCATTTATGCATATAGGGTGGGATTGCCAATGGTTCAAAATCTGTGGACAAAGCTTGAACAATACCTCTCTCAGATTTTCCTCCGTCAAGTACAACTGTCAGCTGAAAACTGTTTACTAAATCTACCGCTGCCGTGGTTTTCTATGGAAAATAATATAATGATGCTACTCATCATAATGAGTACTAGGATGTATATTGTCAGCAATTGGAGAACACTACATCTATCCTGGGCAGAAGTTTGTGACAGAATTAACAAAATATGTACGCTTGAAAAACTTTGTGCAATCGCCTCAGGTCTTCATGAGAATTTTGAAGATATATGGGGTCCTTGGATACAAGGCATAAATTATCAGCCATAAAAGACTGTTTTGCTTTGAGTGTTAATAATAAATTATAGAAGTGACAAAGGGACAAGGCTACTTCTTTATATATATATGTTAGTAAGGCTAATGATCAGTTAACTTCTACATTATTGTATCATTCTCTCTTGATTAAAAAATCAATAAAAAATTATAAAATAAAAAAATTATTAAAAAAAATATTATTTTATTTTATATTTTTCTCCATCATTTATTTATAT
Organism: Pelodytes ibericus; assembly: GCA_036172795.1. Classification (NCBI taxonomy): domain Eukaryota; kingdom Metazoa; phylum Chordata; class Amphibia; order Anura; family Pelodytidae; genus Pelodytes; species Pelodytes ibericus. Next base: position 70,202,472 of record CM069860.1, read on the forward strand.
GTATTTTTTTCTCCAAACCAATTATTGCATTATCGCCAGGGCTCTCATCAATACCATTCTTTTCTCTCTCTCTCTCTCTCTCTCTCTCTCTCTCTCTCTCTCTCTCTCTCTCTCTCCTTCTCTCTCTCTATTTTTCATATGTACGGTATAAATTGGAACCCTCTGAGGAAGCCTGATGGCAAAATGCGTCAGGGCTCCACTTTTTACCAACAAGGTTCTACTATAACATTCTACCTGGTGTAACCTTTACATGTATATGTATTTTTAATTATTATGTTAATCCATTGAGTTTGGGTTTGGGTTAAATTTGGGGATAGGGTCACTATAGGATAAAATGGTTAAGAAACAAAAACATTACTATTGGTCATTGCCCTGTAACTTGCAAAAAAACACAGAAAAACATGGAAACATTGGTATTTCTAAACTCAGGACAAATAACTATATAGATAGGGTTATTAAAAAAAATATAAAATGTCACGTAAGAAAAAGTGTTATAGTAAAGTATATAATTTGATGAAAACAATGGCATCTTAAAAAAAAATCCCTATTTATGGCGATAAAACCAGTATATAATATGTGTGGGTACAAAAAAAGAGAAAGAGGAAAATTACAGCTTAACAAAAATACCCCAGAAATGTTAAAATAGCCATTGTCGACAGTGACAAAAAATGTGCCAGATGACCGATTAAGGAGCAATTCCCACTACAGCATATCATTTTTTGTACCCTCAACTATTCCTACTGCAAACTGCAAATAAATATTTCTCCAAGCCTTACTGAATGCCACTTAATTTCAAAGGCCCCAGTGAACTTGCTTTAAATGTAAAACTACATGAGAACTGTACATTGATTTAAACTAAAAGTATGTGCATTTCACATATATTAAAAATATATAAAACACAATGGAATTGCCCTTTTAAAAGAGCTTTTTAGACTTATCAGATTCATGGGAGATACCGGCATCAGCGAAACTTAATGTAAAGGGACCCCGCTTACATTAGTTTTTAATAATCCATGCTATTATCTAGCTATTTTAATGTTAGAGTTACATTTGTGCATGGGTCTAATGATGCCAGAAAACATGGTCTATCTGAGGTGTCTACAAGGAATATTGGGTAGTTAAAGGTCAAATTCATGAAGTGAGAAAATAGCTCCAGTAGATGGTGCTGTTGGGATAGGAGAAAACTCTACGTGGCCCGGATTCCCCTTATTTATAAGTGTGAGGCAGATGGACTGTTCATGGGGGGGGTCTGGGAATTATAATGGGTGCTGCAGTTGCAAGTGTTGGGAGAGTGAAACAGATGTTATCATATTTTCAACAACCATTGCACCTGTTTTATAAATCCCAATACTTGGCATTATTGATGTAATTTTAGGTGCCATTTTGCGCCTCTTTTAATCTTGGTTAATTGGGTCAGAGCAACCCAGAAGTTCGGAACTGACACAGGTAACTCAAGCTCCCGACTTTTGTCACTATTAAGCACGGCTGACATGTGACCACCACGTAGAATTCATTGACTGCTGCTGATTAGAAGAGACATGATTGGCTAGAAACATTAAAATAATAGTTATTCCATTTTTTCTAAACTTGTTAAAATGTATTACAATCATGTTATTTGTTTACATGTATTATTTGGCTGGACATTGATACTACCCTCTTTCAGTGACTTACATCTTTATTGTAAGCCTGTTAGACAGGACACTCATATTTTGTTAAATTGTTTTCCATTTGTTGCCTGTCCTAATATTTGCTACGTCCATGAATAATAATAATAATAATAATAATAATAATAGGGTGTTGTGAATAGTGAATCTCAAAGAGTCAGCTGAAAGTTTTTTTTAGATGTAGAGACTACAAATTATACTTAAATAAACTTTACTTATTACTTAAATACATACTGGGATATTCTAACTAATGACCCATTAATGAAAAATATTATTCCAGAAAATTTTTGAGAGATTTTAGCTCCATCAGAAATTGAAAACTGAAGTCAATAATCTGAATTTTGTGAATTCTCTAACGGGATGGTGCATATGTAATAAATGTGGTGATTGCAGCAGATGCTCTAAGAAAGAAAATATATTTCAGATAATAGCACAGGCAAAATATATAAGAATAACCTTGTTAGGTGGTTCATTCAAAAAAAAAAAAAAAGATTGCATGAACATTTTATAGATATATAATATATATATATGTGTGTGTGTGTAATGTGTGTGTGTAAATATAAGGCTAGGGTATGAAAATAACTCTGTTTGTCATGGTTGATGATGAAAGGAAATTCAAAGCAATTACAACTGAATAGGTTACATTGAACTAAAAGAAAAGGCAAAAGACATCTGAAACTTAACCAAAGAGAAAAAAAAAAAAAAATGTTAAATTACATAAATTAGATAGACTGTACACTTATTATTTATTTATGCAAAATCTATACATAAATTTGCATGAAATAAAATAGATGACATTGAACTAAACATTTAATAAGATGCACAGTTTTCTATCACATAAATGGAGCTTTTCACTAAAAGTGAAGTGCAGGTAAGTTGTGAGGAACATTTCTTCAATATTTAAAGATCTAGCCATGCATTATGCAGGGTCAGTTGAGCTCTTCTAGCAGGAGAAATGAACCAGGTTTGTCCCTGTACAATGCATAGCTGAATTTCTTCTCACTTCAACTCGTCTGCAACTCACTTTTAGTAGATATCTCTCAAAGAGACATATAGGTGTATTATACACATGTATACGGCTGGAACAAATACTGTAGAACATTATTTGCTGTGTGTGTAATACGCTTTCATTTACAAAACACTTGTGTGAAAATATCTCCTCTTGATGGCACTGTGGTACAGTGAAAATCACTATATTCACCACACGTCTCAAATTGTTACTTTAATTTGTGTGAGACACCTCCCTATTCTATGATGCAAAAAAAGAGTTACTCGCGAACAAGCTTGACTGTATGTAAATAGATCACTGGGAACAGTAAGGCAATAATCAACTTGATTACACAAAACAGCTCCTGTAATGGAATTTTAAACAATTGTGTGCCAGCACTCATAAAGTTAATAAAACCTGTTCACTGACAGCCCTATATTAGCTATGCATCTGCAATAAATCTTACTGAAACTGCTTCATCTTACAGATTTTTTTTTTACTTAAATAAATGTAAAAGCATTTGTCGTGCATCCAAAATATTTAATTGCAAATCTAAGAAAACAAATACAATTCATAGACATTAACCCTTAATGATGATTGCTTGTCTAATAATGTTATCTTTAACGAAATACTCCATATTCATTTTTTGCTGGCAGAATTCTATAGAGCTGATGACGATAATAATTAGTCAATTTTAAATTGGCATAGGCTATTTTAGGAGCAGTGTGTGATACTGGAATTGAGTTGTATTGGTCATTAAGTGGTTAACGGTAGATGTTACTGATTCACTGGTAAGGTAGATTTTTAAAGACTGTAATGTGAAAGTAAGGATATTTCAAATGAAAATATTTTACTTAAAAATAAATTTATGTTCCGTGATATGAAACTATAAAGTTATCATAAAAGACAGTATAATCTGTACATTATCACGATCATCAGAAAATACTTACACGTCACAGACTTCACAAAGGGTAATGCTTATTGTTGTCTTTGGCCATGTTTATTAGTCAGTTACAGCCTTATAATATGACACACTGGTACAGGAGATAAGAAAGATTTCATAGCGCCTCTGTGACTGGAGCTGGACTTAAGTCAGCAATAATTTCAGTTCAAGAGGTGCTATTTCTCGTATGTGCTAGACTATGGTACGATCATCCAAAAGCTGCTCTTACATCACACTGCCAAATGTTTAATCGACAGAACTCTGCTAACCTGGACATTACTTCCACTGTGAATATAGAAAACAAGAAATCATGAAAAATTCTCTATAAAATGTATTAGCAGGATTGTAAACAAAGGCATATAATATGAGAAAGATATGTTTTAAAAACGTATGTCTGGTCTCCTGTTTATGACTTCACCTGTGGCTTGATATGCAAATGAACTGCTTTTCAGTGATTTGCATATCAAGCCACATGCTGATGTCATAAGCAGGAGTCACATTTAAAACATATATTTTGCGTGTTTAATGCATTTGCTTGCAAATTTTACAATACACTACACAAATAATAATTTAAATCTACATTTATTCTCTACAGCTAAAGTACTTTTTTAAAATTACATTTTCCACTTCATGCTATTATTATTATTTTTATTATTCATAATGACCCAAACCAATATTAGGGCATGCAACAAATGTGACAAACTTACACAAAAGATGTGTCCTATCATATTTTTTCTCCTCTATATTTAAAGTATATAGTACATTAATGAATATAAATGAATACAATGGGGGACATGTGTAATGTCAGGAGTTTTATAAAAAAAAAATGCAATCGCCACTTGATACGTATAACGCCTATTGCCCTTTTGTTTCACCCCCGACACTTTGCAGTGAGGGAGAGAGGGACCTTTATCAAACTGTGTTTGGCAGAGGTTTCCCAACACAAATCAGGTGCCTGATTGAGTACCTTATTTTTTATATATATAGGCTGCTCTGTCGCAACGAGCAACCAAAAAAACCTAAATCCAACCTAATACAGACTCCTGTGAGTCTGCTTTTACAGTACTTGGCTCAATCTGTGTGTGTGCCATGTTTATACATGCCCTCAAAATTTTTTGTCTATTAGCGCTGTTTCAGGTGACATGTTGTCCGTTTAGTGGGGTACCAGGATTTTTTTTGGTTCCGACCACCATGACATTTCAGAATCTCTGCTTGTAGCAGGGGCATAGTAGATGAATTTAAGACTGTTCTCATGTTTTGGCTGCAAAGACAGCACTGACAATTTATGATTAAAAAGTTATTTTGACACTTGCACAATTACCCATAATGTTCTCTAAACTTGCAAAACTTTAGAACATGTGAAGACGGATTTTTCCTCAAACTACTTAATCCTGACAAGATAGAAAAATTTTCAACTAGGGCCAAGTTTTGGTACGATCTCTAGAAATGAATTCACTGCCTACCAATAAATCAAAATATGCTCTACTTGGTATCTCGAAAACATATTCAGTTTTCTTATTTATATGAACTGTGAATTTATGTTTGTGTATCTGTACATGTTACAGGGAATGGCCACAATGTTCTCCTTTCCCATGTTGGCAACCAAAGTTCTGTTACATAGATTTGATTGGCTCATGGGCAGAAAACCTCTAATTGATCTATGATTAAAAAAATAATAATAAAGCTGTAACTTCTTAGCAGAAGGTTTTAGAAGCATTGTCACAACGGAAATTGTGCCTTTTTAAGCTACATCTTGAAGAGCAGCTCCTTTACATTTTAAAGCTACAGAGATAATTGACTTATATATCGAAACATTGCTTATATCAAAAAGATGTTATATGAATTAGTAATATTATTACTAACAGACTAAATCATTGTGTTGATTTTGATAGAACACTGTGTCTTTAATAATAGTGCAAGTACATGTCAAGGCTCTGATGGGCTTGGGTTGTTTTATGAGTATCCAGTGTAAAAGTTCATGCAGACTAGGTTTGTGTAACAACAGGCAAGGCACTGAAGGCAGAAGCAGGAATCCTGTTTAAAGAGGGGAAGGGAACTTGCCAAAGAAATACAGGGCTACAGACAAGTATTCAAACATGACTAGGAATTACAGTCACTTTGCTGGTGACTCCATAGACTTAACACTGGTACCAATTTTGTACTGGCCTGCCGGTAAAATACCAGTGGGGTGGCAACCCTACAGAGAGCTACCTTAGGACCTGGTGTAGATGGTAAAAGTTTGAGGATCTGGTTGCCTGAGGATCATAAGAGTATTAGGTACCATGCAATACTGACAGGTACTAACCACTAACCCTGAGTAAAGAGAAAACGAAACATAAAGTGAACCAGAGAAAGGCAAAATGCTTGTCTATAGCTAGACAAATAGAGCTGGTCAGGGCAGAAATAATAAAATAGGGATGATCCAAACACACTAATGAACAAAAGGAAAGTATATGGGAAACACACAGAAAGACAGTTTGGACAGCTCTTATACTACAGATTTGATTTACTAAATAGTGAATTGTGATGAATTGATAACAAAGTTGCATACTGGTAGTTAAAGATCGTTCTTCTAGAAGTATACTTGCCTGCTCTTTTGGAGACAAACCACATTAATCTCTTCAAAATCTCATCAAAAATCCACCTGGCTTGATCAGAGATAATCATGTGTCATGCTGTTCTTTATTGTGAAATATTTTCATAACTATGCTTAGCGTATCCCAAGTTTCTGATAAATACGTGAATTGAATTCAGAGGAAAAAAAATATGTGCCATAGAGTTTAAGCAAAAAAGGGAAAAAAAGCTATATACAAATCAATAAAATGGATTCTCAGAAATGGCTGGGGCCTGGAAATCTTGGACTGACTAATGGCACAGCAAAATAGAATGTTACAGTTGGCTTACTCCACTTACAATTAACCAGGGTTTATTCAATAAACAGTGAATTGTGGTGCTTTGACATTTTTTAAATATTTTTCCTGCTTGACAGTTTCAATGTTTTGCAACTTAGTTCATCAAAATTCCCTCTTTAGTGAGTAGACCCGAATACCTATATGTAGATATAGAATATTAAAGGGGCTCATTCACCTAATTCCTGTTTACATTTAAATGTAGACCGATAGCAGAGTTTAAATTACATTTGCTGTCTTAATTTATGCATTTGCTTGCAATATTAACACTATGTAAAAATCATTTTTATTCTCTACATTCACAGTACAACTAATGTTCGAGTGCCAGAGTCCCTTTAACAAATGCAGGACATAAGAATGAAAGATCAGCATTTAACATTTGACTCATAATGCTATATATGAAGTGTTGCTTCCATAATGTTAAACAATCGTTTCAAGCCTGTCTTCACTATCCAATTAATCAAGGATTTTCTTTTCTTTTTCATATGTGCCCTAATTCCTTTCTCCAATGAACTCTTGTTAAGTAACATGTATTTGTTATTAAAAAGTAAATATTCAAATTCATTTGATAACAGTCATGTTAGGACAGAAAGGGATACAAGACAAGGGAGGAAGAAACCCAAATTAGTCGGGCTGTTAGAAGTCTGGGACACTTTGGCGGTTACTCCAAAGACATATTCAAACCTCAGAATTCAACCACAGGTTCAGTTTCTGGCAGGAAAGAGCTTCACATAAGAATGTGTCTGCAGATAACAACCATTTGGCCTATCCAGTCTGCCCTTCCCCCAAAACGATTTTTATTTCAATTTGTCACTGGTCTTATCTAATATCTAGGATAGCCCTATGCTAATCCCATGCATGTTTGACTTCTTCCACTATATTAAAATCCACCTCTTCCACTGAAAGGCTATTCCATGCATCCACTACTCTCTGATGTTACTCTTAAACCTTTGCCCCTCTAACTTAAGATTGTGTTCTCTTGTTGTGGTTGACTTTCTTTTATATACTCTCCTCCTTTACGGGGTTGATAGCCTTTATGTATTTAAATGTTTCTTAAGAGACTGTAGTTGAAGCAATGTGTAGCTAGTGACACACTGCAGATAAAAAAATGTCTGATTCACAAACAATGCAGCCAATAGCAACAATAAATATGAATCATCTGATGATAAGTGAAACTCTTGTTTTTACATTTGTGACTGATGAAACTTCATACACTGAGGGCAAACCAATGACACTTTGAACTGGAAGCTAAACGGCACTGATGACCTGGAGATGTCTGCAATTAATGTTGCAACAATAGCCAGATGTGGTAGTATGCTGTGGTACAGTGTGTAGAGAGAGGTGTAGAGGATCATCCTGCCAATTTATTTGTTCACCATAATTCATTAACACTTTACATCTCTCATGGCTCTATTGCCTTGTTCTTCAGTATTGGCCCACGTCTTGGCTGCTTTGGTAGACTACGGGGATGGAGGTCAGAGATGACTACATTACACTGAGGTATTATTTTTGTATAAACTTCACCTATTTCTGCATATGTATTGACCAGTTGGGAGTAGTGTCCTTCACAGACAGACACAAACTTCACCTATTTCTGCATATGTATTGACCAGTAAGGGAGCAGGGTCCTTCACAGACAGACACAAACTTCACCTATTTCTGCATATGTATTGACCAGTAAGGGAGCAGGGTCCTTCACAGACAAAGTGATCGGAGCTACTGGGACTATTTCCAATTTTGTTGCATTTCCCTTCAAGGAATGGACAGTTTAATGCAGCTTTGGAACGTTCACACTGAACACACAATTATCAAGATTATCCTTTTAATAGCCTTCCTTGATGAGTCCCTGATTAGTGAAAGAAGAATTGTGGTTAGGGGACGCAGGAGGTCAAATGCCCCTTCCCACCTCCGACTTCTATGGACTGGGGCTGCACCACTTTTTAATGCTCAGTCGCTAACATGTTCAATCATTTTATCCAATTATCTTGTCTGCCTATCAATATTTGTACTGTATCTGTCAGAAAATGTGTGTCTGTCTCTAATGATAGCAGGTGGACTGATGAAGTGGCACCAAGGTCAACTAAATTGTTTAGTTGCCCTTGGTGCCAGCCATTTGATTGTGGTAACCAAATGTGGGACATTACAGAAACCATGGCATTCCAGGACTTCAAGACAGCCATGTTTTAACACGGTAGAACTTAAAAGCTCTTTGTACATCTAAATTATGTCAAAGTATGGGCTCATTAAATCTTCATGTCATATCCAGTCTCCTCATCCTCATTATCAAGGGTGAGTTTGCTTGTCACACTCATCACAACAACTTTACCATGTTCTTTGTTCTCTGAAGTACCATGAAGTCTATCCACTAAATATGAACTGCAAAAATCTGCACTGGAAAAACACTCCGACTTGACTATATTTGCAGTTCACTTGTCAGATCCCTTTTAGTAAACAGGATCCCTTTGTTTCATTTTCTTTTAGTTTAGAAATTATTGATGTTTAGTAATGCTTTACAAATGGTTTGTGCAAGCTTGTGTGTGTGTGTGTGTACTTGGGCATTAGACCTACAGCTGGTTAATGCAGATAGCTTTATAACTTAATCATGTGGATCCAAACACGTATTTCAACTATGACTCACAAGTGAGAGAAGCACTAATTGTCATGTTTAATTACCAACCGATCATTGTTGAAGGTTAAGTAATCTTTCAGGCAGTGTAATGCTGCAGCTCTGCTCATTTACCTGAAACCTAGGATTTCAAATAAAAACTGTGAAACTGAGGCACCTATCCTGTGAATGCCCAGGAACAATTATACAGATACAAGACAAGTGTTATATAGGAGTTGTTGTAATGTTGTAAATAATGTGGGCTGTATCATCGTATTTCATGCGCACTGTAAACTGTTTCCTATATTTATTGTTCAGGACGATCATATAACCACCCAAACAATTATACTTAAGAAATCACCAAGTACAGTGTAGAGCTTTTTTAGATTGTTTAACCTCAAAGTCCAGAAGAAGGTTCTATGCCATCCTCAAGTGAATGGACCCAACTACCATGAACTACCATAGAACATCTTCCAAACAACATCGCTGTGTGGCCCTTCACCCCACACCTCACTAAGTTGTGGATCCAGCTGCAGAGATTAATGAGAGAAGGTCACTCAAGCTGAGAGGTTAAATGTAGCATCAAAAACAGGGAGACTATTTCATCAGGTCCGATAACACAGAGCAGAATTTTCTTTAGATTTTTGATGACAATACATTCCTGGTTACTAATGGTTTAAAGGGGAAATGTGACAATCCAATAGTATTATAATTTCATTTTAATAAAATCCTTATTTACTTCTTAAAATGTCATGTTCATGCAGTGAATGCTTTCCTTTTTGTGCATACACATTTAGGGAAATTATATTAATGTAGGGGTGTGTTCTGCAGACATATCACCTGTTACCTATTTAACACTGAAATCTCATTTTTTAATATTTTATACACGATTGTATAGAAATTGTTTCATTTCTCATAAAACTGCCAGTAACATGCATTGTTTCCATACCCTCAATTCTACAGAGAGTACTTGTTCATTTTACTAATTGACTTGAGAAAGGAAAGTGGATCCATTCCATGTCAGACTGTTTCTCATTAAATCAACCACTAGTCTAAACTAGCTGCTCAGAAAACACATATTCCTTCAAAGCATATTTATTCTCAGTGTTGAAATGAGTCACTGTAACGATGGCTATGAAAACCTAAAAAACGATGTTTATTTGGTCCATGGCTGCACTATTTATATTGGTTACTTTCATATTTGTTTTGTAGTTTACTGCTCACTATGTGGAGTAATCTGCTCCTATGACTTGAATGTTTCCTGAAGCTTTGTAATGCTGTCAACACTGCAAATATCTCCTCACGTAAACATCATTCACACTGCAGGTTCAAAATCTATGTCGCGGAAAATTACATTACACAAGAGGACAAGTAAACTAGCTCTGTGATTAGGGGAAGCAGATTCTGAGAAATCTGGCTTTTGTACAGGCTTAGTAGGGCTGGTTCTTAGTTTTTTTGGGCCCCAGTGTTAGCTATTTTGGCTCTCTCAATAAATGTCTCCCTCGGGCGCTATAGAGGGTTCCTAAGTGGAAGACTTATTCTCAGAGTTTCACCTGCCTCTTGCGCACACCGCATCGTGATGACTCAAAGCGATGGTCCAACACTCTGAGTCATGACTTGTGTCAGCAGCACTGGCTGAGGTCGGGGCACAAAGCAGGTTTGTTTTTTTCCCTAATGAACCTAGCACTTTGTCACTTTTGCCTCTAGTGGAGTAGACTGCTGCTAGTGACACCCCCCGACATCCTAGTACCCGAGACGGACTGCTCCCCCACCACATCCGTGCTCCTACACCCCATAATTTGAAGAAGGTGCCTTTAGTTTTGTTCACAATCTTGTGGGTAGATTGAGTTGAGGAATTTTACACCAGAAATAAAGAAAAGATATTGCATCAATGGAAATGCTGAAGTACGTTCGCCTTCCACTAATTTCTGCCATATTTAACAGAGAATAACTGTAAATAACATATAGGGCATATTTTGCCTTCTATTTTTCTGACAAGTATCTGTTTTGTAGTGCGTGTACATAATAAGCTTTAATTGTAAGGTTTTAATTTAAAAATTACATTGATGTTGCCATGTCAGCTCCCTCTCCTTAACAGTCTGCCATTAGTTTAGTGTGGTGGAGCCCACTAAACATTTGGGGGCCCTAAGTAGCCGCTTAGTATGCTTATATAAGGTAAGAGTGATAATGTAAGTAAATTAAATTGTGCTATATTAATCAGTAAAAATACAATTCTTTGGGATAAGACACAACCTCAAAATTTTACTAATGCAATGTCAATGTAAAAATAACAAATTCATATGTAATGCATTAATAGAGGTTGCTGGTCAGATTATGAATCTTACCCAAGATTTTTCTGCAGGCTAAACGCATGACTGAACAGTGTCAGAAATTGTCAGGTAAAGAGCGTCAATCTGCTGATACAGTCTCACTGACTATTCAGCCTTCTACTCTTCATAACTTACATCATGGCTGTGGGAATTTTGTCAAAGCAAATATTAGGAGGGAAAAAAGACTATTTACCAAAGGAAATGTAGCAGAACATCTTGTGTAGTTAAATCTATTGTCAGCACAAACTGCTAAAAATAACTTTAAAAGCAAAATGTTGATTCCAGTTACATGTCTTATACTGACATGTGTAACCTAATATTTAAGGTACACAATAACTAAGCGATGCAGAATGGAAAAAAAAAAAAAGAAATCCATCCAACATAAACAATTAAAGGGATGTTTTGAAAAAAGTGAAAAAGATGTGAAGCACTGATAAAAAAAATGATATTGTATCTAATGCATTATGTGATTTGCCTACATTAACAATGCGTTCCATTGGTTCCAATAGGAAACAAGGCCCAGTTAAAATAATATATTATATATCATTGGATAGAGTTGTTTGGAAAGGAAAGTTAAGATTTTGGTTTTGTAAAAACTCATTTTTGTTGTTAAAGATAATCACTATGTATAAAGGTAATTTCTGGAGCCAAGTTCTAAAAGTGATCTAATCAACAAGAACATCCCATTGGTTTCCAGGGTGACTGGATCACATCTAGAACTATGCCCTATAATTGACCCTTATACATAACCCTCACTGTATTTATTTCATGATTGAGGACTTCAAGTGGAGTAATGCTGCGGCTTCTCTACAAATGTATTGTTTCTTTAATTTTAGCTAAACATTTTCCTTGAGATCGAGGTTACTTGTTTGGAAAGAAAATGTATTTGTTACCACCCTTCCTATTTCCAAAAAGCCCAAGCATGAACATGATCCAGAGTAAGATTTCACAGCACATCATGCACAGGCAATTATAGTATAAAACAGATAGGCCAAAACTGCATATGAATATGTATTTAAACCGAAAATAAACACCAGAATAATTTCAAGTCCGCTACATCAGGGTTACACACATAATTAAATATGTACAAACAGCAAGTATTGATATCACATACGTTTATAGAAGGAAACGAGGGGAAACAAAAAAACTGTGTGCTGTGAGGACACACACGCTTAACGTGTTTCAAACATGACCGGCGCTTTTCATACCATTCAGGTGTAAAACGTGTTACGCATGTGTCCTTGCAGCTCACAGCTTTTTGTGTCTCTGTTTTCATTTGTGAATTGTTTTTAACCTTGTAGATGTGATAAAGACTAGAATAAAGATTGTGTGCTATTTAAGGCACTCCTGCAAAGCTGTTGCTATTGTTTTTCTTATTTTGCTTGCAAACTCTGGATATTTGGTTTTGTCCTCTGGTAACTCAGCACTGGGAGTCGTGATCTATCTACTGCACCCTGATACATTTGGGTAAGATTATGTTGGCTCTAACGTGATTGCTATCATATAAGTTTATACCCCATGCATGAAAGAGATAAATGAGTTGCGTAATTTAGAAACTTAACATTGTCATGTCTGGTCAAATACTTTTTATGCACCTGCAAATAAAATGGTTTGCTCAGTAGTCATGAATGATATCTGGATATATATAAATAAGAACACAAAGCAAGTCCAATGGACCTGAAGACTACACATGAATTGTCCTTTGCTTGGTTAGTACTCTTCTAGAAACTTAAGATTCCAGGTTGTCTGCTGAGGTATCATCTATGAACTATGGGCACTTGTGAATCCATTTCTTATTGTCAATATATGATTCAATTCTATTTTACCTTTTACTTTGTTTATTATTCCTAACCTACCGAATTTCCTTATGTAAGGGTAAATTGTGGGGAATGTAAACACACCACATCAAAAGTTCCATCCAATTATATTCAAACTGACCCACTGTGAATACTCTATTTGACCACTGAGTCCACTATATTTGATGGGATGGGTTATTATTCTTTGTATCCATAGGCCTGGGATAAATGTCAAAATATAAAAGCAGTAACTAGGTACTAAGGTTCTTTCAAACACTGTTACCCATTTAGAATTCAGATACCTTGAGAGAACTAGTTTTTTATTATAGGAATACACAAAAGGATTAATTTTATAATAAGGGACAATCTGGTTATTTGAAAAACATATCTAAATGTCATTTCTGTATGGCTAAGAAAAGGAGGTCATCTCATAATACAGAGATTGAATTATTTTAAATATGTAATAACAATGTTCTTGAAGAACAAGTTTTGGCAAGCCACAGCATGAGCTGGATAAACAAGTTCAGTGTACTCAAAACAATATTTAGCAAGTTCAATTATGCATATATTATTTTGGATAAATGAAGGAAGGGCTGGCTTCTTAGCACTACTTCAAAATTAATCGCAATGAATCTGAAGATAGAAGGCCTTCAAAAATATAAACTTGGGAGTGAAAAAATCCAGGGAAATGTATTTTAATGAAACCAAAAACCTTAGATGTTTGTTTTTCAGTTCATTTGAATGTTGAATTGGGCAGACTAGATGAGCTGAATGTTTCTTATGTCTGCCGACACATTCTATGTTTTATACTAAACCATCTATGTCCTGCCCCTGAGACAGTAGGCTTGAAAACTGCAGACTACTATAGAGTCAAAAAGGCCAGAAAAAACGAATGTCCATGTTCCATGACTGTTAAGCTAGTTATTCTGTCTGCTTTGAGGAAAACATGGCATGGTCGCTTTGAGGAAGCCCAGATCCAAATGTAAGATTACTTACCTGAAATAGTGAGCTGGAGATGCTCAAAGTCTACTTTTATATCGCATCTGTGCTCCTTCAAAGTCATGTACTGCTGGGGAATACCGTATTCAATAATGGTATCTCGCAACAATAAGCAGCTCTCAACAGAGGACCCGGTAGACATTGCTGGGGTTTTTTTTTACAGGGACTTTGCTATGCCTTCAATGCCAGTGTCATCGTATGTCCCTGCTACCATGGTGGAACCGGTTTTGGACCACTTACCATTACCACACAGCGTAATACTACTGCCTATGGATACACCTTCAGATGAGACCACCATGTCAGTGTTACATATGTCTCACATTTAACAGCCTGCAGACCACTCAGCCATGACACTGTGAAAAAAGACTCACACCTCCTCTGGGGAAATTCCACATCCCCTACCCAAAATGAGCAGTAAATTTGTCACCTCGTATGACCACACAGCCCCATTGCCAGTGGCCTTTTAATATGGTGTTTATACTCTCATCTTATTCTGGTTTTGCATTTCTTCCCTCTTAGTTACCTCTTTCTTCTTATATACCTCGCATCTCTGCATTTTATATTTACTATATGGTTACTTGACCCCATGAATATCCTGCATGACTTCTCATAATGTTATGTTCCTAATTATATTGTAAAGAATAGTATTCAGGTGTTAGGTAGTTGCCCTCCAAGTTCTTACCCCATCTCAAGTAATGTAATGCAAAACAATATGTGATTGTCATTATCAAGCACCTGTAACCTCTGCTGGGATGAAACCCATGGCTTCTGTGATTGTGATAACCTTGTTTGCTGTGCTCGTCACTAGAGGACTTGGTTACCTCCTGCCTGTACCTAGGTATCTGCTCTGGTGTTCCTTGTTTTTCATTACTGACCTGTTATTTAAACACCCGCCTCCCAGCACTCGGTGATGAAACATTTTATTATTTAAAATAATACCGTATTTGCTCGATTATAAGACGACCCTGATTATAAGACGACCCCCCAAACTTTGGATATTCCATTAGGAAAAAAACTAAAAGCCTGAATATAAGACTACCCTATAGGAAAAAAGTTCAACTTGTATATATTCATATGTAAATTGCTTTTTTAATAAAAAATTATGATATCAAAAAATGTATTTCTAGTTTTTATTTCTTTTTATGTGCCAATGCTGCCTTTCTCTTTCCCTTGCCCCCATTTTTCTCTCTCTCCCCCCTCCCCTTGTCTGTCTCTTAACCCCCTCACTCCCCTTGTCTCTGTCTCTTAACCCCTTCCCTCCCCTTGTCTCTGTCTCTTAACCCCCTCACTCCCCTTTTCTCTGTCTCTTAACCCCTTCCCTCCCCTTGTCTCTGTCTCTTAACCCCCTCACTCCCCTTGTCTCTGTCTCTTAACCCCTTCCCTCCCCTTGTCTCTGTCTCTTAACCCCCTCACTCCCCTTGTCTCTGTCTCTTAACCCCTTCCCTCCCCTTGTCTCTGTCTCTTAACCCCCTCCCTCCCCTTGACTCTGTCTCTGCCCCCCTCCCTCCCCCCTGTCTCTCTGTCCCCCCTGTCTCTCTGTCCCCCTCCCTCCCTCCCACTGTCTCTCTTCCCCCCTCCCTCCCTCCTCCTGTCTCTCTGCCCCCCCTCCCTCCCTTCCCCTTACCTTGATCCCTGGTGGCTAGTGGGGGCAGCCGGGGGATGTCTGCACGATACTTGCAGACATCCTCCATGATGCCCGACACGGCAGTCTATTATGACGGACAGCTGGTCCGTCATAATAGACTGCCGTGTCGGGCAGCATGGAGGTTATCTGCACGTATAGTGCAGATATCCCCCAGCTGCCCGATTGTCCCTGGTGCCTAGTGGGGCAGCAGAGGAAGTCTGCGCGATGAGCCGGGACTTCGCCGGGACTTCTGTGACGAAAGCGGAAGTACCCGGCTTCTTCACAGAAGCTCCGGCGGTCGTGCCGGGCGGAAGCAGGGGAGTCTGCGCTCGTTGCGCAGACATCCCCTGCAGCTAGAGAGGGGGATCCAGGTCCCCTGCAGCTCTGCAGGGGACCTGGATCCATGTCTTATAATCTGACCTCAATTTGAGATCAGATTATATGAAGAACTCGATTATAAGACGAGGGGTAGCTTTCAGATTTTTTTTTCTGAAAAAAACCTCGTCTTAGAATCGAGCAAATACGGTAAATAATTTGGGTATTTTTAACAAATCTGGAACCCTGCTTGACTAGTTGGTGTAATTTGATGCCATTTAAGGTGAAGATCAGGGATACTATGACACAATATTACCCGGGAAGATGATGCAGCATAAACGCATTTGTTAAATACTATTACTTTACTGAATGAAAATGCTCAACATCTGTTCATTATTGTATGTAAATGCTCTTTAAGTGCCATTGTTTTACATATATTAATCTTCATTATTCTTGTAATTAATGTGAATTGAAATGAAAATTTAATACAAATATATTAAACAAAAGAAAATTATATTATTACAGAGGTCAATTTTTTACTGGTAAACCTGGTGGCAACCCTACATATTGCTGGCAGTCTAGGTTCTGGCTCTTCAAGTATAAGGGTGACAGCCGTTTTAGTCAGGACTCTCCTACTTATGTGTTTTCTGTAGTTAAAGGACAGCATGAACTGTATTGCATGGTTCAACCTTATTCGGCACATCTGTACAGGATATGGATTAGCCCAGAGGATTACCATTAGCACTAATCTTACAAGCACAACAGAGGCATAACAGATATACCATTTCCCCATTATCCCATGGTGGTCCTGCTCCTCGTTTTCAAAGGTGAAGGGTGATGAAGATACAGGGAGTGCAGAATTATTAGGCAAGTTGTATTTTTGAGGATTAATTTTATTATTGAACAACAACCATGTTCTCAATGAACCCAAAAAACTCATTAATATCAAAGCTGAATATTTTTGGAAGTAGTTTTTAGTTTGTTTTTAGTTTTAGCTATTTTAGGGGGATATCTGTGTGTGCAGGTGACTATTACTGTGCATAATTATTAGGCAACTTAACAAAAATCAAATATATACCCATTTCAATTATTTATTTTTACCAGTGAAACCAATATAACATCTCAACATTCACAAATATACATTTCTGACATTCAAAAACAAAACAAAAACAAATCAGTGACCAATATAACCACCTTTCTTTGCAAGGACACTCAAAAGCCTGCCATCCATGGATTCTGTCAGTGTTTTGATCTGTTCACCATCAACATTGCGTGCAGCAGCAACCATAGCCTCCCAGACACTGTTCAGAGAGGTGTACTGTTTTCCCTCCTTGTAAATCTCACATTTGATGATGGACCACAGGTTCTCAATGGGGTTCAGATCAGGTGAACAAGGAGGCCATGTCATTAGATTTTATTCTTTTATACCCTTTCTTGCCAGCCACGCTGTGGAGTACTTGGACGCGTGTGATGGAGCATTGTCCTGCATGAAAATCATGTTTTTCTTGAAGGATGCAGACTTCTTCCTGTACCACTGCTTGAAGAAGGTGTCTTCCAGGAACTGGCAGTAGGACTGGGAGTTGAGCTTGACTCCATCCTCAACCCGAAAAGGCCCCACAAGCTCACCTTTGATGATACCAGCCCAAACCAGTACTCCACCTCCACCTTGCTGGCGTCTGAGTCGGACTGGAGCTCTCTGCCCTTTACCAATCCAGCCACGGGCCCATCCATCTGGCCCATCAAGACTCACTCTCATTTCATCAGTCCATAAAACCTTAGAAAAATCAGTCTTGAGATATTTCTTGGCCCAGTCTTGACGTTTCAGCTTGTGTGCCTTGTTCAGTGGTGGTCGTCTTTCAGCCTTTCTTACCTTGGCCATGTCTCTGAGTATTGCACACCTTGTGCTTTTGGGCACTCCAGTGATGTTGCAGCTCTGAAATATGGCCAAACTGGTGGCAAGTGGCATCGTGGCAGCTGCACGCTTGACTTTTCTCAGTTCATGGGCAGTTATTTTGCGCCTTGGTTTTTCCACACGCTTCTTGCAACCCTGTTGACTATTTTGAATGAAACGCTTGATTCTTCGATGATCACGCTTCAGAAGCTTTGCAATTTTAAGAGTGCTGCATCCCTCTGCAAGATATCTCACTATTTTTGACTTTTCTGAGCCTGTCAAGTCCTTCTTTTGACCCATTTTGCCAAAGGAAAGGAAGTTGCCTAATAATTATGCACACCTGATATAGGGTGTTGATGTCATTAGACCACACCCCTTCTCATTACAGAGATGCACATCACCTAATATGCTTAATTGGTAGTAGGCTTTCGAGCCTATACAGCTTGGAGTAAGACAACATGCATAAAGAGGATGATGTGGTCAAAATACTCATTTGCCTAATAATTCTGCACTCCCTGTACATTGAGCCAGTCCAAGCGAGGAAAAGCTTATTAATATGGATTTTTTTTTAAACTACAATATCAGTAAGATGCAAGAGTGATTATCAAAAATGACTACATTGCATCCAAAATATAAAAATGTAAATATTTATTTTTTATAATATATAAAAGAAAGCTTCTTAAATCAATAACTAAAAAAAACACAATAGATGCATGTAGAATCCATAAGAATACAAACAAGAAAGGTTAATTCATATGTTCATACCACGTTCATATGACAACCAGTTACAGCAATGAAGACACTACAAGCTTTTAGTATGAGAAACTATGTTAGACTACTAACTACATCCAGGTCAGGGGTAAACAGGAAGTATAAGGCAATACCGTATTTGCATAATAACTCCAAACAACTGGGTGTGATGAACCCTAGGGAAATGGTGGAGGGGGGAACTATTGACTACAAAAGTTCATATGTACAGTCTAGGGTACTGTACCATATGTCAAGAAAACTTTTAAAAAGGCCTTTTGAAGAATAAAAGTCTGATTCATTTTGGTGCCATTCTTCCATAGGAAAGGCCTTACCAAAGTAAGGATATGAGATACTTTAGTCAAGAAGTCTAACGGATCAATTTCCTTTAGTAGTTTAACTAGACCTAGAGACCTGCCTCATCTTTTACTTATTTCTAAAATAATAAATAATGTGGGTATCAAGAAAAATATTTGTTTCTTGTTTTCTTAGATAAAGAAGCAAACCTGTAGTAGATACATCAAATTTAGCCTGAAGTAAAGGGAAAGGCACCATTTTACTTTGAACCAAGAAATCGCTAAGTGAACCCCATTTTGTTTCCACCTAGACAATCTGACATTCTTCATGTAATTTTGAAAGATATCTATAGGGGCCAAGTATGATAGGTTCCCTATTCAGGCAAGTTTATTCTTCAATAGAGATAGTGTAGTCAAGACATCATGGACTATAGGTTTCTAGTTCGAACCAACTGAAAGTAATAGCATCAGCGTTAAGCCACAAGGCAAAGTGTGAAATCATGACTATCTTTCTTAAAGATATTTAGAGATATTTTTCTCCCCTTCCACATGTAATCAGAAAACAAACTTTAAAATTGCTATAAAATACTTGTTCGAACACTAAAATACCCTACATGCGCAAACCCTAAACAGGTACAAGATCTTTGGAATTATATATGCGTCAATCACGTTGATTTGTCCTAACCACAATATTTCTAAACTCCTCCATTGCATGAACTGTTATTTTAAATTGTTTAATGTATCAAAGTAATTGCAGTCAGTGAAACCCAGCAGATCATAACTTTTTCTAATTTCCAGATATTCAATGAATTTTTGATTCCAATTAAAATGGTACTCTTCTTCTAATATTAGAGTAGTTTTAATTGGCACAAAGGATGTCATAAAGTGTGTCTTGTTAAAATGTATCTTAGATTTTTCTTGTAGTTTCAATATTTTCTATAGTGCTTAAGCCAGCTGAAATGGATTCTACCAGGTTTGTTAGCGACAGGAGGACATCAACATATAAAGTTATCTTGTGATTTTGAGTACCAGAGATAAAAGTTTGAACTTCTTGATTTTGTCTGATCGAAATTGCTAGTGGTTTAATAGACAGTATGTATAGCAGTGGTGCCAAAGGGAAACCTTGTAAGGTTATATTTCTGTTTGGAAGACACTCATATTCCATCATAGGACCAACTACTTTTACCAAAGGGTTCGAGTATAGAACCATTGTATTATTTCTAAAGGTCCCCATTATTCTTAATGTGTCTAATACTGCATCTAAAAAATTAAAGTCAACTCTACCAAAGGCTTTCCCTTGGTCTTGCAGGCCTTGGACTTGAGCTTACACCAATAAGGATGGTCAAATAGCACTCAGTATGAATGGTGCTTGAACTGGGTTCCACCAGGTCCCCAACCTATAAAAAATAGGTATATATATATATTTTTTCATTTAATGTTACATTTTTATTCTAGCACAAAAATAAAATATAAATCCATGAATATTATACATCACAATAAGATAATTACAGCACAGTTCATAAATATCAGTAATTTGCTATTTTCATTACACTTTGGGTGATCAAAGTGTGTTAATGCATGCTTTATATAACCAGTTAAAATTCAGACATAACATCACAGGAGAGGGAGGCGGAGATGACTGAGTGGAGGGGGGGAGAGGAGGCCCGTCAAATCAGTATTCATACTATTAGTAATTTCCTTATTCAAGGGACTGATAACTAAATGAAAATGTGTACCTATTTCAATGGGACTTCATCCATTGGAATCCTAGCCCAACATCATATAATTATATTGAATAGTTTGAATAATAATTGGTAGCCATCAATATGTGAATAACTAGTGCTAGCGAAAACTTGGTAACACTAGAGATGTCAAGGTGGAATAGGAAGTTTTCAGGGGTTAAATCTATGATATTCAAGTTTAATAGTTGGAGGATTTTAATTTTAAGGGTTATTTAATCTAGTACAACCCCACCAAATTTGGAGAATAGTCCCTGGTTCCTTATTGCATCTCCAACATATATTTGATGTATTAGCGTTAAATTTACACAACTTAGTAGGAACCATTTACCATCTATTGTATAAGTTTGAGATAGGTCTCTTGAATGTTAAGGCAGTGTATATATTTCCTTACCAATTCAGATGACTTAGCCCATTTCTGGAGTGGGAAGGATCTGTCTATTTCTTCCTCCCAGATTAAAAGAGTTCTTGGTTTTTCTTTTTGGTCGACTATTCTCAAAGCTTTCCTTGTCTTAGCTGATATATTTAGGTGATTTCTTTGCATTATTATGTCTAACAGTGAGTCTGTATTCAGACTGATTTTACATAAGAAACCAACTATTCTAATATAGGGGAAAATCTCTTTGCAGGGTAAACCAAAGAGAGATTGAAGTTGTGAAAATGAAATAATCTATACATATCTCTAAATTTGCATATCCCTGTGGCAATCCATCTGGTCAGGTTTAAGTCTTGTATTTAGAATTGTATTATTATTTAAAGAGTATTTGGTGAATATGTTTATAAGAATTTAACTTCAGTTCAATAGAGTGAAAAGCATGATTACCTAATCTCAGCTTTTTAAAACATCATCTGTCCATCAATAAAAATAAGGGAGGGATCATTTAGTCTACAATCATTTTGTTTTTTAATGAACCAAAGTTTTATCAAAAAGTTCTCATTTCTCCATTCTAGAAAATGAGTAAACATTACTGTGTTGTGGACAGAGTAAATATTCGGGAAGGAGAGCCCCCCTCTTCTAAGCCTACTGACATGATTTCAAATGCTATTCTGGGTTTCTTTCCCCCCCAAACAAAAGATGAGAAAAGTATATGCAACGAATGTAACAGATTCTTTGAAACTCTCATAGGAATTGTTCGAAAAAGGTACTCTACCTTAGGCACAAGCTTTAATAATATTTATTTTCCCCAAGCATGAAATCGGAATCTTATTTCATCTTGATATCAGATTTTTTAGATCCAAGAGGAGTTGATTGTATATTTTGTCGATCCAAGAATTGCAATCAAAACTTATTTCAACTCCCAAGTAACGGACAGATTCATTCAGCCAATTAAACCCAAACTCTAGGTTTAATGGTCTCAGTTGGTCTTTAATGGTCTCAGTTGGTCTTTAATGGTCTCAGTTGGTCTTTAGTAAGATTGTTATGAATAACCTGGGTCTTCTGCATATTAATTATAGAATTCGAAAAGTGACTAAATTGCTCAATACATCTTAATACAGTGGAGATAGAAGTCTCAGGATGAGTACCGGTTAGGATGATATCATCTGCAAATAATGTTATTTTCTGCTCTATATCCCCAAGAAATATACCTGAAATGTTGTGAGATTGTCTAATGTATGCTGCCAATGGTTCAACAGAGAGAACATAAAGCAGGGGTGCCAATGTGCATCCCTGCCCAGTTCCGTTCCCAATGGCAAACCATTGGGAACCTAAATGATTAACCTGAACCTTAGCAACTGAGGTGATGGGTATAAAGACATTGTCAGATCATTAAATTTCCCCTTCATTCCAAAAGCACGGTCTCCTTCAGGAATCTCCAACTTACTCTGTCAAACGCCTTTTCAGCGTCGACCGAATTAAAGACAGCCGGGGGAGACTTTTTAATTTAGAACATCATGTGCAATAGTTTCCGTACATTATCACTACCCGATCTCGTCCCCACAAAGCCACATTGATTTACATGAATCAATTCCGGAATAACAGAGGTAGGTCTATTAGCTAATATTTTAGATAAGATTTTTATATCCAAGTTTATAAGGGAGATTGGATGATAATTACTTGTATAGTTAGGATCTCTCCCGGGTTCGCAATGGGGGAGATTGTAACAATAGGTCTGATGAGATTTTTTTATGAGTACCTATTTCAGAGAAAAACCTATGTAAGAGAGGAGTTATTATGGGTTAAAGATGCTTATAAAATTGGCTGTGTAGCCATCAGGACTGGGTGCCTTACCATTTTTAAGATCTAGAATTACTTTTTCAGATTTCATCTAAATCTATAGGTCTATTTAGGAAGAGAGAATTGTGTAAAAAAAGGAATCCAACTCGAATTGGGTAAATTTTACTTCTTCTAAGTTATAAAGAGAAGCATAATATCTTGCAAAGGCTTCGCATATCTGGGTGAGAGACAAATTAACTTTTTTGCCTTCTATAATTTTCCATAGGTTGTTTTGTATGGTCAGGTTTAAGCCTATTAGAGAAGGAATTCCTGACTCTGATGTAACTACTCTACCAACTTTGATTAAGAGATATAATCCTCTTTTTAACTTTCTCCTCCAATATGAGCTTAATCTGGAGTTGCATAGCCCCGATTTGTTCTGGTAATGACAGAGTTGGGTTTCTTTTATTTCTTAGCTCCAATTCAGCTGAATGAATATAAAGATTCTAAAGTTTTGCTCTTCTTTCTTTATGGATTCTAGCATTAATCTGTATTAAATATTCCATAAACACGCATTTAAATGCGGACCAGAGTGTCTCACTGGAAACTTGGCCATCACCATTAATTTGAACAAATTCTTTATCTGAACTTTCTAAGTGCTGTCTATTTCTTTCTGAAAGCAAAATAGATGAATCAATTTGCCAATGAGATCTGGGTTTGTACTCAGGATTGTTTTTAATCACCATATTAATAGGCGCATGATCCGACCAGGATATGGAACCAATGATTCAGTAATATTTTTTAAATTCACCCAATCCGTTTAAAATAAATCTATTCTGGAATAACTAGTATGGACTCTAGAGGTGTCTAGATAATTCCTCTCTCTAGGACGTTGTATCCTCCATACGTCAAAAAGATTCCACTCCAAAGGACTTCTTGTAAAAAACAACATCATCAATTATAAGTATTCATTGATTTCTTGTGTGTGTGTTTTCCCACTTGGATCCTGTCAAGTTTATCATCTAGTATGGTGTTTCAATCTCCCCCTATTGAGAGAACCCCTCTTTTAATTCTATCAATATTCTTGAAGACTTCCTTATAAAAAGTTTGTGAGAATTCATATGGGGCATACATATTTGCCAGGGTATGGACTATATCATTCAGTTTAGAAACCACAAGAATATATCTACCCAACTGGTCCTTTTCTTTATATATCAAGTTATCTTCATTTTGGCTGAACAGACAATTGCTATACCTCTTTTTTTTCTATCAAGTAGGTTTGCGCTAAAAATAATAGGAAACCTAGAGAACTTTCACAAACCTTCTCCTTTATTTATTCAGTGTGTCTCTTGGACAAAACATAAATCAATTTTGTCATGCACCATTGTTTTCATTGGAGAATTTAAACCTAGGGTATTTATAGATATTATTTTAATTGATGTATGATCCCTCTAAAAGTAGATATATCTTTGTCCGTTTACGTCTGGGCCGGTCAGGTCAATCCCACCTCCATCGGACATCTCCACATCCTTCAACATACAGGGGGATAACATATACAACAACAAACAAAAAGCTACCATAAAGGGAATCCAATCCATCTAGCCTGAGAACGCCTAAGCCAGCAAATAACTCAGGGAAAAACATTCGCCGGTGGCTAGCATGGGGGAAAGATAGGATAAGAGAGGGTAGTGGATTTATGGAATAGCCTTCCAGCGGAAGTGGTAGAGGTAAACACAGTCAAGGATTTTAAGCATGCGTGGGATAGGCACAAGGCTATCCTAACTATAGGATAGGGAACTGGGGACCAATAAAATTATTTAGAAAATTGGGCAGACTAGATGGGCCAAATGGTTCTTATCTGCCGACACATTCTATGTTTCTATAAAAGTTTGTAATAGAAGAAAAAAATCTGAATCTGTACAATATTAAAGGAAGATTAAACTAAAAGACTAGACTTTGTTAAATCTTGCTCATCTCTACTTAAAGTGTCTCCTTTTATATGGGGCCTGGATTCTATATTGATACTTCTCATATTAATAATGTTTGTGATGAGTGTGAATTTATGATTACATTTGCCATTTTTAAGATTTTAAAAAGAAAAATAAGCACTCCCAATAGCACAATATATTTTGATGACAGTACTAAATCTTTGTTCTAGAAGTATCTCTAAGCCGGCTTAATCGATAATTCCAAGATCTTTTATTCTATGGAAATCTTCAAATGGATCATTAATTATTACTGTTTTACCATTATGAAAGATCAATAATTTTGTAGGAAATCCCCATCTATATATGATATTTTTAGCTCTTTACTGCTTAGTTATCTCTTTAAAACGATTTTTGTTCTTCAGCGTTGCAAGGGACAGATCATGAAAAATGAATATTATCAAATTTCTTAATATTTATGTTTGGGTTGAGCATCATTTGTCTTAGCAGGGTATCCTTAGTAGATGAATTTAGGAACCTAACTCTGGGAGTAGCATCGTCAGCTCTACTAGTTCTTTGCAATCTATGGCATCTCTCTAAAAGGAAAAGTGACATTTGTTGTGGGTCGACTATTGACCAATGTCTTTCGGGATGCCCTTAAATCTCAGATTATTTTGTTGAGATCTATCTTCAAATTCTATGAGTTTGCTATTGATCTCTCTTATGCTGAATTTTGTGTCTGAAGCAGGTCAGAAATATTTTATAATCACCAGTGGCATGTTTTGCCGTTTTCCATGACATGACAAAGACCACATTGTCAAAAATTATATAGCTGTTTTTTGGTGCATATGACTATTGCTGCCTGGATTTCATTCACAGTGAAGCCTGGGTGTCTCCAGCAAGTGTGCTGGTATACTGATGCATGAACACTGACACAAGAATACACACTCAGGGCAAGTCACAATTCACAATTCTCCTGTGTTATGTAAGGTCTCTAACCTAAAGTGTCCTATTGAGTAGTAACACAGGTTTGTCATTGTGTGTCATGGTTTGGTAAACAAGTTCATATATACTTAATGTTCTTGATGGCGACATAATCGCCTTGGGTGATAATAATATGCAAAAATACCTTTTAAAAATTTGAAGAAACATGTATGTTATGGGAAATATTTAATTTATATCAAGAGTTAAGGAACAACCTGTACAAATAGATGTCAACAAGTATCTAACCAGGGTAATAAAAGCATATACAATACAAAATAGTGTTATTGCCGCAAGGAGATTTTAAATAAGAGCAGCTACATATCCACAGGACAGAGTGATCCTATTCTTGTCATCAGACACCTAGACAGACCAGTAGCGATGCCCTGAATATCATGTTATCTATTGTTTTAACCAGGGTGTTAGTATTGAATGTAACTGACACTTCTTTTTTTTTATTTAGTGAGACATTCATTCCTTATGATTCTGCCAAGAGACTTTAACTTCCTCTCCCTTCTTACGAGTCAATGAATAATAAAGTAGTATTATTATTATGTTCATTTAATCATATTAGCGCTTGTGTGGGATTAGACAGAAGGAGACATTCTAAATAAAAAGGATAAATAGACTACAACATTCAACAGCACCCAAACACAAATATATATATATATATATATATATATATATATATATATATATATATATATATATATATATATATATATATATATATATATAGATATATTATACCTCTATACACGAAAAAAAAGAAAAGAAAAAGAAAAGTTGCCCTAAGTAGTTTTGAACTATATATCTGTGTAAAATCACTACAATGGTTCAGCGTGTCACAAAATAGTATCAGAATAAACTGGATTTCATCTTTGCAGTATTCAACTGTGTTTCGAGGCTCCTTCTGCAATTCCATTTATTATCAAATTTCTTTATTGGGTTGGCCTGCCCAGTGTTGTTTGGAGCCTCGCAGCTTTTATATTCACCGTGCAGCTAATGGAGAGAGTTCTTTACACAGAGTGAGTCATGGATGTCGCAGTTATTATTTATTTTGTTTAAATATAAGAAATATAGGAAAAAAGCATTACTAGTAAATATTCCTTCACATGTAAACTGTTTATTTAGATTTAATAAAAATATGATTGAAAATTAAAATGCATTTTTTGTTTTCATTTCCATTTATTAATGCACCACCAGACTTGCTAATCTGCCCCGAGACTTGCCAATGCATCGTCAGACTTTCCAATCTGTCCCCAGACTTGCCAATGTGTCCTCAGACTTTCCAATCTGCTCCCCCAGACTTACCAATACTGCTCCAGACTTGCCAATTGTTCCCAGTACTCTCCCGGTTGTCTAGTGGGGCTGCTTGTTGTGCACAGAAATCCTCTGATGCTGCCCGGCAATTCCACTCGGACTTCCAAGATGGAACGTCGGAATGTCACATGATCCCGGCATTCCATCTGAAAAGCTCTGGCAGAAGTGTTTGGCAGCATCGGAGGATGTCTGTGCGCACAGGCATTCCCCGGCTGCCAGCAAAGTAGATCCAGATCGCTTGCAGCTCTGTTGAGCACCTGAATCCTAGTCTGATAGTCAAACCTCTATTTGAGGTTTGTTTATAAGAGGAACTTGAATATAAGACTTGTTAGGAAAAAAACCTTGTCTTATATTCAAGCAAATACGGTAATACTTGTCAGCAAATAAAAGCAAATGTCTGGTATACTCTGCCTATCTAAATAATTATTTATGTAGGAGTGCTCTCCTACATAAACCATAGGTGTGCATAGAACAACATCTAGCCTCCTATTACACTGTTAAGATATTGAACTGAAGTTGTACTGCACATCATCCTTTGTGCGAAAGGATCACATTGTGAGAAAATAGACATACTCTGTCTCAAAGTAAGCTTCTAGCGCGTGTGGGTTTCTATACACTACAAGTTACAGTCCAGTCACAGAGCCTCAGCCTATTTTGGCACCAGAAAAGCATGATTACCACCACATTTGATGTAACACGACCCATATATCCACAAGAGGAAAGCAGTTCTGAAAGCAGTAAGGCTGTTATTCACTTTTTAGATCAAGCCTATTTATATTATTGACCTTAAATCAACTGAATTCCCCTTTTTATTCATTCATTTTTTGTTCTACCTATAATTAGGAAGTTACACAAAACTAAATTAGTTTGTAACACAACAAAAAAAGCATAGTATGTGAACACTGAGAGAGTAAAAAGTCTGCTCACTTGGACATTTGCAATTATGCGAGATCTTCCCACTGCTCCTGAGTCAATATTCCAATATTGGCTTGGCTATTTTATTGGGCATGAGTAAGCTGGGGCTCTAGTCACAATCAGGGGTTTGATAACAAACTTTAAAAAAGTATGTTAAATACTTAGGTCATTATTCATGAAAGAGATAATTGGAGTGAATTGAGGAGAGCATTTCAGACCAAAATAGGCGAGCTGGAAAAATTCTCCCAATCATCTGAATGGGAAGACTTTCCCAAGTCGGTTATTACAGCTATACGTTTGAAATTCCCTTCTCAATTTCCCATAGTATTTTGAGTGTTCACAGAGCACACTAGGAAGGAGGCAAAATGATGTAAGTGCAAAGCTGCATGACGTACATTGAGATCAGCTATAAATTGAGGACATGATGTAAGTGTGAATTTCTTTAAGCTGAGTTGATCTAAGTTGAGCACTGCCTTAATGGGAGACAAACTATACTTTATTCTTTCAACGGTGTAGACTGCTTTGATTCTACTTTTTTTTTTTTAAATAAATTAATATTTGATAATATCACTCATCATCATCCTTAAGGTTTATATTATATCGAGTGGGATTCTTATATCACTCTGTGCCCCAGGGACTAATACTCTGCTTTTAACAAACAGTCATGCCTCAGATAACATGGGAAAATATGGTAATGGACACATGAAATGCACATGCTGACAGATGGATATACATAAAATATGTTTGCCTCAATCTCTGTTACATCCTTTAGAAAGAGTAAGATGCTGTGCTATTTTTGAAATGATGTGTTTATGGATAGTGTTTTCCATTTCCATTTTGTGTAAATGCTACATTCACTTTGATTAGGTTATGAAGCAGGTCTCTAAAGCATTATTTTAACTTTATTTTCTAAACTGTTTTAGTTTCTGAACACTTACTTAGTAAAGGGCATCCCATTGTGTGCAAATTGTTGATCATTATATCGCTGACAGGTGCTGTATATTATTGTGAAGCATAATCCAGTCTTACCAGTCACTTTACAAATAAAATGTTCAAGACTCAAATATTAAATATTGAATTTGTATGAAACTGAACGACAAAGAACGAAATAGTAATATTTATTACCATGGACCCAAAAGAAACAAGATTGTATGGAAACAAGGTGAATTTTCAAGACGTATTCTTTCCAAGTGGCTTTAATGCTTTGAAAATAATATACAAAAATAATAAACAACTATGCTCTGTCTTTGCCTAGCTCACTGCTTGGTACTAGCCATCATGTCCTTCAAGCTCACTCTGGGGAGTACATTCACTCCTGGTGCACTCTTACCCTTTGCTTTATCCTAAGCACAGCCTTTGCTCCAGACTTCATTTCCTGGTAGATCACACCCCTCCCAAACCCAGTAGCTCTAGAGCAGTGGTTACTAAACTAGTCCTCATGACCCCTAACAGTCCAGATAGTAAACTTACATTTTTTAGATTTGTTTTTAAACACAGCTGGGTAATTCATACATCCTGGACTGTTGATGAGGAAGGGTGAGGACTGGTTGGGTAACCACTGGTCTAGAGTCTACAGCATATAAATTGAACACATAGCTTCTCTCTCTCTCTCTCTCTCTCTCTCTCTCTCTCTCTCTCTCTCTCTCTCTCTCTGTGTTATTTTAATGGTAGCTGGTTTGTGCACATGGCTGCTGTGATTGGATTTCACTGTAATCACAAAACACTACGACCACTACTCTTAAGCACCAGTCTTGTCTAGTTTGGGCGAAATCTTGGAGATGTCAGTGAAAAGTGGTGATGAGGTTGGAGGAGAGTTTCAGTCCCATTGAGGAACGCAAAGGTCATGCAGGGAGGTATCGGTTAACAAGGGAGGCAATGTACGACATGTTTTAAATTTTATCCTTGAGCAGACAAGAAGCCAGTGGAGGGAGTCGCAGAGAGGAGCTGCTGAATCAGACAGACGTGCAAGAAAGATGAGTCTGGCAGCTGTGTTTTGGAGAGATCGCAGAGGAGACAGATGAGCCAGAGGTAGTCCAGTCAGGAGGCTGTTACAGTAGTCAAGGCGAGAGATCACAAGCGAGTGCACTAGTATTTTGGCGGTCTCTTCGCTGAGGAATGGGCGAATGCGTGCAATGTTCCTTAGGTGCAGCCAACAGGATTTGGCTAAAGACTGAATATGAGGAATGAAGGAGAGAGCAGAGTCAAAAGTGACCCCAAGACATCAGACACAGTCAGCTGGTACGATTGTAGCATTTTCAACGGTGACTGTGAACCCAGGTCTAGGGACAGAGTTTGAGGGAGGGAAGATAATCAGTTCTGTTTTGGAAAGGTTACGTTTCAGGTAGCGATCAGACATCCAAGTGGAGTTGGCCGGCAGACACTCAACTACACGTAACACTAGAGAGGGAGTGAGGTCAGGGGAGGAGAGGTAGATCTGAATATCATCCGTGTACAGGTGGTATTGTAAACCAAAAGAGCAGATGAGTTCTCCCAGAGAGGTGGTGTACAGGGAAAACAACAGTGGGCCAAGGACCGAACCTTGCGGAACACCAATTGAGAGCGGAACAGGTGACAATATCACTCCAGCAAGCAACACTGAATAGGAATGCTCGGATAAGTACGACTCAATCCAAACAAGGATAATCTATTAAAAAGGAGGCTGTGGTCATCGATGTCAAAGGCAGCAGAGAGATCTAAGAGGATCATCACTGAGAAGTAGCCTTTAGATTTGGTAGAAAGGAGGTAATTTGATATTCTAGTGAGGATTGTTTCAGTAGAGTGCAAGGGTCTAAAGCCAGATTGAAAAGGGTCAAGTAGGACATTGGCAGTCCGAAAGTCTGTTAGTTGCGAGTGCACCGTTCTCTCCAGCAACTTAGACACGATGGGTAGAAGGGATATAGGACAGTAGTTAGATGGAAGAGTGGGGTCGAGGGAAGATTTTTTCAATACAGATACGATTTGGGCTTGCTTGAAGGTTGACAGTACTATTCCAGAGGACAGAGAGAGGTTGATGAGATGGGTTAGAGTTGGACAGAGTAGAGGGGAAAGAGAGGATACAAGATGAGATGTGATGTGATCTAGAGCACAAGTAGTAGATCTCTAGTAGTAGAGGAGCTTTTGTATTAATGTTAAATAAGCAAACATTTTTCTATGGCTAACCATTAATGTAAAAAGGAAAATTGCATGAGGCTAAACATGCACATGTATTTATGATTATGTGGCCCACTTCAGAAAAAAATGTGGATTCTCCAGCTAGAAAGTATGTTTGCTGTGTTATAACTGATGCACTGACACACCAATAGCTGCAATCGTGTGACAGTGCTGCAGCTTAGAAGTCTTTTAAATATCTTTTGAATAGAGCAGCTAGGAGTTCCACTGGAAAAGGTGATTTAACCAGGCAAATGTGAACTTCTGCCCGATTAAACCTATTTTTTGAGTTTCATTAGGCTTTAAATACCTGTTGCTTAGTATTGCAGAGGACAGGGCGTTGCTAGTTTTTATAAAGATCTGTGGCTAGAGCCCATAGCAGATTTGATAGAAGTGGAGTAAAAAAGTTCACATGCTTGGGCGGGCATATATATGATGTATTTGATGCAAATGAGAAATAGGCATATATAATATAAGCAATAAAAATGGGATGCCAATGAGCAGTAAAAATATAAACTTTGTATTTCATGCCAATGAGCAGTAAATGCATAAACTTTGTATATCATTCCAATAAGCAGTAAATACATATTTTACATATTATGTCAATGAGCAATAAATACATAAACTTTTCATAAGATGCCATAAATAAACTTTTAGCTGGCCCCCCAAAACAGTTTGCCTGAGCCATTTTTGCCTCCCAAACAGGTTGTCAGTGACATATTTGCCATAAAACTTATTTGTGCCATTTTTGTTCGAAACAGCATTTCTGTGACAAAAAATAGTAGTAGTCATGAAAAGCGTAAAGGTAAAAGGCAATGGAATTGCTCACAAGCCCAATTCCATGTACTGTCAAATGGAGCAGCATGTGCACATGTAAAATTTGTAATCTGACCACTGAGATTATCAAATCAGCTAGGAATTCTCAATTATGTTTAACCCATTTGTGACATTGGACAGACTAGGTCTATCCAGGCAGCAACACAGTTGCCAACACAGGACAGACCCAGTCTGTCCTGCGATGGAATGAGCACTGTTAGCAATCAGTATTTGCTAACACCACTCAGGCAGTGTTGCTGTGATGCCTCTATGTTGAAGCATTAAGCAACATCTAAATTTGGTTCTGAAGTCACTTGCAATCATTCCATGGAGCGAACCCGAGTGCAGCATTACAGAGCAGCATGCTCCTCCAATATGGTGCTGCCCTCTTGTGGACAAGAGCTTTGGAAGAGTGCAATACAAAAACAAAGGCTAAATGAACCTTAGCTCAAGGGTTATGGGTAGCATAAGAGTTGGGTTTAGTATAAGCGTTAGAGTTACATTAAGATTAGTGTCAGTGCTAGGGTTAGGGTTAGATTTAGGGTTAGGGTCAATATTGTGGTCACTGTAGGAGAAAATGGTTAGGAACAAAAATGCTTCTTTTGGTTATTGCCTTATAACTTGCAAAAAAACAAAACATGAAAACATGGCATAGTTATAAACTCAGGACAAAATTTAGAAACTATTTTGATAGGGTCATTTTTACTGTTTGTAATTGTGCAAAAGATTTTTTCAGGTCAAAATTAGAAAAATATTTTTTTACTCATATTTCTATGATTTTTTGTTTGCATTTTGGCCACCTCTTGCTCTCCTGTTTGCTTTCATCGTGTTCCCAACAGCTTACCTGTGCCATCTTTGTTCCCAAACAGCTTGCCAGTGTTATCCTTGCCACCCTCCCAACAAAATATGAGAGCTGGTTGCCATGCACATCTGGTGCTCAGACTTTAAATAAAGCACAGATTTCACCCCTTGCACTGTGTTCACCTGCTCTGCATGACCTGCAAGCTGGGTGGGTGACATTTTATGCCATCCAAGGCCTGCAAAATTTGGAGACTATTTAGATGACTGGACTGCAGAAATACAACTGCATTCATTCTACCATATAAGCTGCACACAGAAGTCAGCACAAGTTTTTTAACTAGGATTATGAAACTACTTATTAACATTGTTATTTTTAGATCTGTATCTCATAAAGTGCCAACACAACCCACAGTATTGTAGAATAGGCAAACACAACACACAAGTAACAAAATTGCCCTGCTTAAACAAACTGACATTTTAAACCTAGTCTAACTAGTTCAATCCATTCCATCTCCCATTATTCTCTGCTGTTCTGAGAAACTGGGAATTTGGATGTTGTAGTCAATGATAAGTTGGAAGACCTGCACCTCTATGCCTAAGGTAGATTCCTGATAAAATGAATATACAAATCCTTCTATAATCACATGCCATTTATCCACGACAGCCTTTTCATTCTGTAATGTATGTGTGAACATTTTTTTGGAACTGGCAAAATGTTTTGGCTGTACACTTCTCAAGATCATGTAAATGCATGTAGATGCAACAAAAACTGTGCCTGGGATGGGTGTGGACAATTAAAATACTTCTTTAAACAAAAATATACATATATCAAAGAAGTAGGAATCATCTTCTGCCCCCTCACTTCCCACCCTTGGTAAAGTACATTTTAGTTACAAAAACACACATCTTCAAGTTGCGAAATGTTTTATTGTATATTTTGTTAATAAATAACAATGTGTAGTACATATTTTTACATTTTATCATTTGCATTGTATGATGTATTATCCCAACAAGAAGGCCTTTTAGCAAAATGTTTGTGAAGTACTGAGTATGTTATTGTTACATCACATCATTTTTATGTATCAAAGAAATGTATAAAGGCTGTTTGTGTGTAACAAGGTAAACACACCTTCACTACTTACGACCATAAATCAGTGGTAAAAATAAAGGCTTGTCCATAGGCTCCCCTGTGTGTTCCTTTCATGCCCAGATGTGTGCAAGTACACTCAGCTACTGAACAAAGGTGCAAAGCTTAGCTTGGAAATCTATTTAGGTAAATGGAAAAAAAAGTTGGGTGTAATACAAAAGCAGCACATGCACTCAATTCATAGAAAGTAAATCCAATTTGATTTGTCTTCTTTCAACCCTCTGTGCACATTGCATATAGCCCTTGAGTTGGCATACATGATCTAATGTTTCTATGGATGGTTCAGAGTTGCAACTAACACAGCTAAATCTCTATGAATTGTACATATCTCCTCCAAGAGGTGTGTCTGATACTTGACAATTATGTGCAGTTGCTGGTTCTGTGTCATGGTGGTGGATTCTCTACCATCACTCTAATCATGGGCAGCTCCTGATGTGCCTGGCTGATCTTCAACATCTGGATACTCTACACTCTGGGTGTGCTGGTCAATTGTTCCACAGATGGATCTAAAAGACAGAAGATTGATTTCCTCTGATGTCTACTATTATTTGTTATCATGCAACATGTGCATTTTACCCTACTTCTTTATTTTGTAATTGATTATACATGTTAAAATCGTGAAGTATCTGAACATCTACATTGCAATTGTAGCTTTTGTTACATTTCAACATATCAGTGTATTTACTGTAATTACATGCTGCTGTGTTTGTATCAATCGCCTTCAGATCCATGGGTAACTGCTGAGGTCATGAGGATGCAGAGTGCCAGCTCATATTCATTGATTGAGTTTGGTTTTGCTGTGCCACACCTGTTGGTCTTACTTTTTTCATCTTGTTCAGCCTGTCTCCTGTATATATCTGGGCATGATGTGAACTATAGGTGTAGGATGTGAACTATAGGTGTGTTTGTTTTGTGGCTGGGAATATATCATGTGGCCCATGATATATAAATATTGTGATGTTTTTTTTTTTTAACAACGACTGATCGCTCCTGTATTTCGACTGAATTACTTGATCGTAACAGTTGGACAATTCTGTAATTAACCCTGCATTTTCCTCAAAAGTGCACCTTTGCATTGAATACATTTTGTCATTCTCACAAATGTTGCAGCTGTTCTTCAATGTTGTTCTTCAATTTAGCATTGTAACATTTAGTATTCATGTGGTATATGGTTATCTCACAACTTGCACTATGTTCTTGTCAGATGTAAGTGTGCTTTTCAGCCTTCAGAAAAAGTATAATTTTGTTGCAAATATGTGTATTTCTGATTCTCTGACTAGCGGCCACGATACTTTCCTAGGAACAGGGCCGGCCTTAGGGGTGTGCGACCTTTGCGATCGCACAGGGCGCAACACTCCAGGGGCTCCTGCCCGGTAATGAGAAAAAAAAAATGAAAAAAAAAAAAAAAAAAGCCGGTATTGGCACTGGCTGGGGGAGATCAAAAGATCCCCCCTCACCAGCCCTCTGCTCGGCATGCTGTGCTGGGTCCGGGGAGCGGGTGGAGCTAACCGGCTCAGTGGTGTAGCTCCGCCCCCACCCTGTGAAGCAGAGCAGCGTCTGCTTCACAGGGAGCCACTGGCAGCATGAGAAAGTGCTGCTCGGCTCTCCATGCTTAATGCAGGCACTTTCATACGCTGCTCTGCTTCACATGGTGGAGGCGGAGCTACACCGCTGAGCCGGTTAACTCCGCCCCCTCCCTTGAACCACATTTGCAGGCAAGAGGGGGGGGAGACAACAGGGGGTGAGAGAGGGACAGGAGGGGGGGGGGGGAGAGAGGCAGAACAGGGGGAGGGGGGGAGAGAGAGAGGCAGAACAGGGGATGAGAAAAGGACAGAACAGGGGGTGAGAGGCAGATCAGGGGGAGGGGGGAGAGAAAGGCAGAACAGGGGGTGAGAGAAGGACAGAACACGGGGTGAGAGAAGGACAGAACAGGGGGTGAGAGGCAGATCAGGGGGAGGGGGGAGAGAGAGGCAGAACAGGGGGTGAGAGAGAGGCAGAACAGTGGGTGAGAGAAGGACAGAACAGGGGGTGAAAGAAGGACAGAACAGGGGGTGAGAGAAGGGCAGAGCAGGGGGTGAGAGAAAGACAGAACAGGGGGTGAGAGGCAGATCAGGGGGAGGGGGGGAGAGAGAGGCAGAACAGGGGGTGAGAGAAGGACAGAACAGGGGGTGAGAGAAGGACAGAACAGGGGGAGAGAGAGACAGAACAGGGGGAGGGGAGAGAGAGAGAGAGAGAGAGAGAGAGAGAGAGAGACAGAACAGGGGGAAGGGGGGGAGAGAGACAGAACAGAGGGAGAGAGAGAGAGACAGAACAGGTGGAGGGGGGATAGAGAAACAGAACAAGCAAGGGGGAAGAGAGAGAGACAGGAGGTGGGAGAGAGACAGAACAGGTGGAGGGGGGGGAGAGACAGACATGGCAAGGAAGAGGAAAGGGACACATACATAGGGGGGTGAAAGACGGGGGGGGGCGCCATGGGGGAAGCCCGCACAGGGCACCGGAACACTTAAGGCCGGCCCTGCCTAGGAATCATAAGGTCTGCAACTCTTAGCGACAGGCGATTACTGCTATTACAGTGAGAGGCCTCTATATTTACATACCACCGACATAGGGGACCCTAATTAGATGTGACCTTAGTTAGGTCCCCTCTTTTGGTGACATGCACTAGTCAGCCCCTGATCAGACATGTGAGCCAAGGCCCCGATTGCACACTTACACTGCCAGCATGTGCCAGCATCAAAGCATCGAAGATACACACCGGGCTTACTTTGGAACAATCTTCAAGATTGATTATGTGAAAGATTCAGTTCCATGTAAGTAATATATAGAGATAGGACTCATCAAGTTTGGAGTACTTTGGCGTAGTGGTGGACTAAGCACGATATGGCCATATGATTTGACTAAATCTCCAATATTTCCATCTAGGATAGTTTCTTTTAAAATAATTTAATATAAATTAAAAATGAATTTAAGAGCATATATTGTATGGTTGCACTGACTTCCTTATTTATTGAACTGTGTGTCAGTTTTGGTCACTCCAGAAGTGCACTATATTACATATACCTTTTCTGAGTATGCTGTCCAATTTCTAGTTTTTGTATGTATAAATGAAGCCTGGCCAGCTTCTCGGTGTACACCCCACCCACTCACAGGTAGTCTGTTTATGGTGTCCAGAGAAACTGTATAAATTATAGTTCAAGATAGATTATCTGAGAGATTCAGTTCCATGTAAGTAAGATATAGAAATAAGACTTACCAATTGTGGAGTCATTACTGGTATTGTCCAAATAATGTCATCTAAGATTTATGCTTTTAATGTAATTACAAAATAACTTTAAGATAATATGTTGTATGTGTCATGAATGGGGTCGTTGATGTTGTGAGACCCTAGTGCCCGGATCAGCGCTGCATTTAGCGTGAGGCATACAAGGCAAGTGCCTAGGGCGGCACTTGCCTTGTATGCCTTTAGGGGCGGCATAAGAGGCAAAAAAAATAAAAATTTACAGAGACAGAGGTGAGAGGAGATCGGAAGATCCCCCCTCACCATTAGCCTGCCTGCCAGCAGGCTGCACGGGAAGCCGAACAGGCAGCACAGAGAAACCTCCATGCTGCCATTTCGGCTCCCCTTGCAGTGTGACACAGAAGTGGCGACAGGTCACATGACCGTCGCTCTGAAGTCAGAAGCGCCGGGTCACGTGACCTGTAGACACAACCACCAGGAAGCCGAACAGGCAGCATGGAGGAGACCATGCTTCCTGCCACTAGCCACCAGGGAAGAAGGTAAGTCCAAAAAATTGTCTGAGGGCTGGGGTTTATTAATAGCAAATAATACTGGCATATTATTGGGCAAATTGGCTGGGGAATATTAATGCCAAATAATACTGGCATATTATTGGGCAAATTGGCAGGGGCTTATCAATGGCAAATAATACTGGCATATTATTGGGCAAATTGGCAGGGGAATATTAATGGTAAATAATACTGGCATATTATTGGGCCAATTGGCTGGGGAATATTAATGGCAAATAATCCTGGCATATTATTAGGCAAATTGTCAGGAGCATATTAAATGGCAAATGATACTGGCATAATATTGGGCAAATTGGTAGGGGCATGTTAAATGGCAAATAATACTGGCATATTACTGGGAAAATTGGCAGGGGCATATTAAATGACAAATAACACTGGCATAATCTTGGGCAAATTGGCAGGGGCATATTAAATGGCAAATACTGGCATATTATTGGGCAAATTGTCTGTGGCTTATTAATGGCAAATAATACTGGCATATTATTGGGCAAATTGGCAGGGGCATATTAAATGGCAAATAGTGGCATATTATTGGGCAAATTGGCAGGGGAATATCAATGGCAAATAATACTGGCATATTATTGGGCAAATTGGCTGGGGAATATCAGTGGCAAATAATACTGGCAAATAATACTGGCATATTATTGGGCAAATTGGCGGGGGGATATTAATGGCAAATTATATTGGCATATTATTGGGCAAATTAGCTGGGACATATTAATGGCACATAATACTGGCATATTATTGGGCAAATTGGCTGGGGCATATTAATGGCAAAACAACACTGGCATATTAATGGGCAAGCTGTGGGATATTTAAGATTTAAACTGACTGTTGCATATTTCAATGACAAAGTGACTGTGGCATGTTAATTGGTACCTGACAGTGGCTTATTTTAATTGTCAGATGCTGTGGTATGTTCTGTGGGGCAAAATAACATGTACTATGGGAGAAAGTGACATTGTGGCTTGATCTGCAGGGGCAGTTCAGTGGGACAAAGTGACACTGTGGTATTTTCTGTGACACAGTATCATGCCAAATTATTTGGGTGCAATATGAGTGCAAGCTAAGTGCTGTGGGTGCAATATAGGTGCCACAAATGCTGTGGGTACTGTATGCTGCTGTGTGAAGTCCTTTGGGTGCAATGTGGGTGAAGAAAAATACAGAATAAAAACAAGAAATTCAATAACATTTTTATTACATATACAAATAGTTGAATGTGATATGAAAATAGTTGCATATGATATTAAAAAGTTTACATTTATAGTGGGGTCCACTGCTAAAGACTGTGCTCAGGGCCCACTAGGTTCTTAAAGCGCCTCTCTGATGAAGGCATATGATGGAGTGATGGAGGCATGAGATTGGGGAATGTAATGTCTATGTAATGGGCTTATGGGGTCATGTAAATGGGGTTATGAGGCATGTCCTTGGTGTGCAACGTGGGTTATGGGTCATGTCATGGGTGTGCATTGTTTTGTCTACCTAGGGCAGCACAAAACCAAGATACACCCCTGTCCCGGATGAAGGAGTGCAATGTGCAAAATGTGGAGACACAGGGCCTAGTACAAGGTAACCGCACTCCAGAGGAAGATTGAGGCTCCAGGTTGGTGCGGCCACATTCCAGGGCTCTGTGGAAGCAGTTGCTGTATCCAGTTATAACCAAGGTGGGAACCTTGCAGACATCATGGAGCAGATATAGGACGAAACCTTGATAGAATAACGAATGTCTGCAGGCTAAAACAAATAAACCAAGCAGAGCAGAGCAAACAGAGCAGAAACAAGATTACTGAAATGCAGAGTGCAGAGGGCTACATGACAAACATAGGAGTAAATGGAGATCTAAAGTGTACATGAGGAGGACAAAGCATAAGAAATAACTAAAGAACTAAGGAGACATATAGAGGTACATGTATAACATAGGACAACATAAAGAGGACTAAGGAACAAAAAGCCGAGATTGTCAGACGGTTTCAAAGAGGATCCAAGTAAGGACATGGGGATAGGAGAGAGGAGCTAAAATCCTCAGGTGCTTCAGTGAAAGAGGGCAAGGGAACATATACATACAAACATCAAGGTACCTCACGTACCTGCATAAAGATATGTATCAAATAAATACCAAACCTGAAGTCTTCAGGACTGCACAGGCTGTCTGCTTAAAAAAAAAACTCAATGGGTGTGATTGCATTTAAATAGAAGAACTTAGCAACAAAGTAAGAGCAGACAACGAAAACCCAGAATGGAATAACAGAACAACAGACAGCAGGAAAACCAGAAATGAATCACAGCAAGAGAATAAAGGAACAGAAGCAAGAAACAGGGAAAGCCTTTAACAGGGCTACAAGACAGGGCAGAAATAAACAGGGCTCTAAAGCAGGGTTTAACTATGACAGAGCTGAACTATCAGGGCAAAACTATGACAGGGCAGAACTATTGTAGGGCTGATCTATTACAGGGCTTTAGGATACAGGGCAGACCCATTACAGGGTTTTAGGATACAGGTGCAGGGATACAATGAGCAGGGCAGGATCAGGACTGTAGCTGGATAGGGCAGGTGCCATTCTAGGCCCAACTCATCATGTGCCACTGTGGGGCCAACTGGGCAGATGCTGCTCTGGGGCCAAGCAAAACAAGGGTGCCACACTGTTGCCAAGCAAGGGAAGGATGCCACTATGTGGCCAAGCAAGCAAAGTGGCACCATGTGGCCAGACAAGGAAGTTCCACCATGTGGCTGGACTATGGAAGTGCAAGTTACAGAGACACAAAGCAAAGGCAAGAGCTAGCATAAACAATAAGCAAGAAAGGCAAAAAGGATACGAAAATAACGGGATACAACCTGTCGAGTCTGAACACTGGTTGGGGTTTGACAGTATGGTTGCACACTTACTTCCACTTCCTTATAAATTGCATTGTGTGTCAATTTTGGTCACTTCAGTAGTGCTTTATATTACATATGTCGGTTTTGGGTGTACTGTCCAATTTCTAGTTTTTGTACTTTGGAACAGTGGCACAGGGTTTTTCCATGTTTGCTTCTATTGGTAAAACAAAAATTAAAAATAACCTTCAGTGCCACTTTAAACATTGTATACAATTATTTCTGGCTACTTCATTTATATATATACATGAAATTGGTATCATAGAACACATGAAATACTGGGAGTTTAAAAAATGTCACACGATTAGCAGCTTATTAAAAAAACATGCATAATAATAATTGATAATTAAAGAATGCAAAGGATTGTTTTGGTTAATGTTCATTCTCCTAGATTGCTAGCATTAAAAATAAAGTTTTTTCAGTGGATTTAAATCTACTATCTATAGATATGGACATGTTTATGAGTGTTCACTAGTTTTGAAGAGGGGTTATGTACACTGTACTATTTTCCATTTACTTTTTCCAGTCAGCCATTTTATCAGCAAGTATTGAAAAGACAAAACCCAATTGTATTTCTACTTTCGGGTTTTTGTCTATGTCACCTCATTATAGTTGTTGTTGACCTGAAAAGAAAGGTATAGCGTAACATATGTTGCCTGCAGGCAAACAGAACAAAGATTTCAGCAGATTTACCAGTATATCTATAGCATAGGATCATTTAACCTTCTTAACACTGAGATGCTTTTATCATATCTTAGCACAGCATTGAAGACATTGTAATATATTCCCTCCAGCAGGTACTGCACTGCAGTATTATTAAGGAAATATAAAGCAGGAAAAAAAAAAAATATTTCAATATAAACACAATAATGTATTACTATAAAAGTACACTCAAAAATGTTTATGTTCCTCAAGCAAAAAAATGTATGGGTGGACGACCTCTTATATAACATAGCATTTCAGTTTTAACCCAATACAGCATTTATGTTTAAGTAATTAGCGAACACCTGCTCATGTTTCTTACAGTTTAATAGTATATACAAAAACCATCTTAGCTCTACTGTTTGGTGTGAAGTGGCATAGATACCACAAGACAGGAATTGTGGAATCTGTGCTGACTCAGGGTGTGACGGTATATGAAAATCTGGAGATTCTCTTCCGACAAGCTGCACAAGTACATTTTGAAATAGGTAGGGGAAGAACAGCTACGTCTCAACTAAAGAATTTACCTCATGTAACTTCTAAATTGTTCACATTCTTGAATTTCTTACATCCAGAATATAGCAGAATGCAGCTCTAAATTCCACACAACTAAAACTTACATAAAGTGTTATTTCTGGGGTGAATGAACATTCAATTGGAAGGGGAAAAATTAAACTGTGAAACCTTTTTTTAATGAGATGCACACCAATATGTAATACTGACACCTCTGTTAAAAAGAGAGTTGTATGCTAGAAACTGCCCTCTCTACCCCTTATAATGTTTAATTAAATTAATTTAATAAAGCAGTATAAACAGATCTCTGTCATGGTGGCACAGGACCCAGAGCGCCCATAGATTGCATACAGGAGTTCATGTGGGGAAATGGAGTCACAGGGCCTGGTGCAGGATAAGCATACGCCCCTGAGGGCTTGATCCTCCAGGTTGGTACGGCCATATACTAGGGCCCTGAGGTAGCAGCCATTGTGTCCAGTGTAAGGCAAGACAGGATCTGGCAATACCTTACAGATACCCTGGAGAAAGCATGGAGGATAGCAGGATGCTGCAGGCTGGGAAAGGCAAGGCTAATCAGAGCAATATGCAAAGAAAGGAGAGAAATAACAGAATATAGTGTACTGGGCTACAGGACACAAACAGAACTAGAACAGGGCAAAAACAATGAAAGGGTTCAGGTCTATGAACATTTAAGTTGTGTGCTGTGTTTTTACAATTTTAACAAAAATTTGGTATACTATTTAATGTTATATATTGCACTCGATTGATCGGCACTGTATGCCCTTGTTTTCCCAATTGCACTTTCTGTCTGGGAGGATATACCACACAGAAAGAGTGTGCCGTTGAACACTTAATTTTTAACATCTTGTTTGTTGCACTTTGACATTTATGGGCGTCTACCTTGGGAATGTTTTGATCCCATAATAGTATTTATATTTTTAAGTGTCTACACACTTTGCGCTTGGGTCATTTTGTGTTTTAACAGTCTAGTTCAGTGTCTGACGGTTGCCAGAGTGAACACAAAATCTGGTTCCTGTGCTTTTAGTCATGCCATTCCTAAAAATGCTGACATACGCTTGTAGCATAGAATCAGATGTGTTCCATCCAGTAGCAGCGCCTGTAGAGGTAGCAGATGTTTGACTTATCTCTATCTATGCTATTGTATGGCTGCTACAAAAGATAGTCCTTAGCTTATTTTAACAAAAACGCAGCTCTTCATTGGTAGAGAAAAAAATACAGGTGCCTGGCTTTCAATTGCCCTTGCGCAAAGCATCACTGACATACTTGGCAAAGAAGGAAGAGTCTGTTAATATGATATTTTACATGATTTTGCTATACAAAATGATGTCCCTTCAGCTGTGTCTTTGTTCCTGGGCTTTTGTTCTTCAAATTTCCTTTGTGTTTTTCTTTTCACAGATATGTGCAGATCTGGGAGCCAACAGCCTAATGGAACAGGTGTCTGCTCTATCTTACATAGAGAGAATTATAACAATACAGTGAATAACGACATAAAGGTTGTTTTTTTTTTTAAATGCATTGTTCCTGAAAACCCTGGGAATAACTTCCCTGCATATAAGGAGAGAGGCAGGCTGGCTTACATCTTATAAAATCCTGTCATGTGACTTTTTAACACATGACAGAATCTGTTTTGTAGGTGTTATGCTCATTGTGGGAGCAGTTAACATATTATAGTTTTTATGCAGAAGTTAATGGTGAACATCTCCTTTCTTTTGACGGTAATAAAACAAAATGTTTTATGTTAAAATGTTTATTTTGTTATGATGTTGGAGTGTATTTTGTAATGAAAGGTTACTGCTGTGTTTCAAGTCTTTTGTTTTAAAGTAGGTTGGAAATAATTGTATGCATTTGTTCTTTTAAACTTGAAAATGTTAGGTAATCACAAGCAAGTTAAATAGCCTTATAAAACTTGCAGCAGCTCCAAGCACATACATCATTACATCATGACCTAGGAATGAGGACACCCTCTAGGCTTAGCTACAAACGCGTGTGCATGTATTGTGACCGACCCTCTGGTTTAGGGCCCTCAAAGTCATTAACACAATCCTGTAGGACAACAAGGCGCAGGTACAGCTGTCATATATTTGTCAAAATACGTGGGTATTTATTTTTAGTAAACAAATAATCCATTAAAAAAGTCCAGCTCCTATTGGGGCCTTATTTGGCCTTTGCACAATGGTCCTGGTTGTGCAGCTTGGGTAGGGGGGTGCCCGGATTTTGTCTGCCTAGGGCAGCACAAAATCAAGATACACCACTGACCAGGGGCACACCAGGGACTTCTTCCTCCTATTATTCTGCTACAGGGTTTAAATGTGCAGATCCTGATGCAGGGCATTGAATGTGGTTTGGATGTCTTTCAGTTAGTTTGTCACCTTTCCTTTAGGCCCTCTTTAAGTTCAACATAATAATGCTGTCAAAAACAAAGTAAGTGTCCTGCCTGCACAAGAATACATACACTTGTATCTTCTTGAGATCTTGGTGAAGCAAGAAATATAACCATTGAAAAAAACAGAAATGTGTTACATTATAACAAGCAGGGATATAGTTCATGAAATGGTCTTTGGAGACATGAAAGTGAATAGAATTATTGTATATGGA
Organism: Pelodytes ibericus; assembly: GCA_036172795.1. Classification (NCBI taxonomy): domain Eukaryota; kingdom Metazoa; phylum Chordata; class Amphibia; order Anura; family Pelodytidae; genus Pelodytes; species Pelodytes ibericus. The sequence continues at coordinate 70,247,038 of CM069860.1, forward strand.
TCTTCTGCCTTCAAGTACAGTGTCTAGGTTGACAGGACCGAACTTAGGTTTAGTAACAATACCCATTGTTTATTTAATAACACAAGTTTATTTGAAAGACACATCCTCGGTTTATTTTATACTATGTTCTATACATTTAACTAAATAAAAAAAAGAGTCTTTACAGAGTTTAATCAATTGTTATTATCATGTACACTAAATAAAAATTTTATCTAAAAAAAGAAAAATAATCTATTGCAATGAAAGAAATTACACATACATTTCAGCTATTTCACTTGTCAGAAACAGAAAAAAATAGATAATTTATTCAAGCTTCTGAAAAACACTATAATTTAAGTGCCATAACTTTGTAAGAATTCCATCCTCTCCTTGGTGGGCTTCTCTGACGTACATCATTACATCATCGTACCTGCCTCCCCTACTGTCTAGTTATTTAAAAATATTATATGAGTATATATTAATACTGTAATTGCATATTAAAAATAGAAAGAAAGTAGGAAAATGTAAAAAGGTAATCTGTAAAAAAAAAAGACTACGAGCTATAATTTAAATAAAGGTATTAAAAATGTATACATTTGTATATTTGTGTAGAGGTTGAGTATCCATTATCTGAAATTACCCAAAACTGAAATTGTTTTGGGATAAGGGTGAGTTCATATAAGAGATACCTTTTTGGAGACCTATTCTGAAGCTCTGCTGTTCCTGCCAGGGTGCCATAGATTTAAAGCAAGCGCTCATGTGAAATATAATTCCCATAGCGCTGCTAGGGGAGGGAGAGATGATTGCGCTGAGAGCGGATCATTCGGCAGCACCTAACATCAGGTCAGTTTGGCAGCTACAATTCTATAGCAGTTGCTGACATTGGATTTAGGTAATGTACAACATTTATAGGGCCGGTGCTGCAGAAATGATCCTTTAATCAAAAGTATTCGTTTTTCGAAATGCTGCTGGTACCAAGCATTTTGGATAAGGGATACTAAAACTGTACCAATAATGGTATATTAAAACATTGTAATGAGGTTCCGGGCAGGTAAACAGTAGGATTTTTCACAATTTTAGTAAAGGTAACATATAATACAAAAGATGGAAAGGATAGCAATACACATGCATTGTCATATTTTATGTCATATTATGTGTTGGTACAGGCTTATTGCATGTTTCTGTTTACATGCAATAAGAGTACAGAGTACACTTAGCACATTTTACCATCCGACTTTATCATAGTTAAAAAAATACCTAATGTAAATATTGATTCTTATGTAGTGACTCTTATATAGTGAAATTGATTATTTTGTAAGAAGACGTACATAATGCCTCAATCTGAGTCTGGATGATAAGCCAAGTTGTATAATCTACAAAGATAAAGCAACAATAGACGCTATGGTTCAGCTAATAACTTTAGACAATACTGAGTAAGGATGATGCACTATAATCCGAAAACCACTTATAGTGTCAAAGCAATGTTATGAGATTTCATGTCAAGTCTACCAGCACCCTGGAGTTGAAAACAAATAAGTGTATAAAATATTAAGGAGGGTAGCACAGAAGATCATAAACAAATGCTGTGGGTCTCAATAACTTTATAGAGGGCCCTGGTGAAAAGCAAAAATACTTCCCTAACAGTGTGTAAAATCATACTGTATCCCTGCCCAGGAACTTTTTACATGGTCTTTAGTACATGTCATTAGTACAACGAATATGTAAATTTGTGTTTTGGTGCATATAATATATAGCCCAAATAATGTCTAAACATCAATGGTAAAATGTAATTTTATGTTAAAATAAATAACAATAAAAACAACATCTCTGTTAATACTAGTGATAACCGTGGTCTTACAGAACGGTAACCTGATGTGTTTTGCCTTTCAAGGCTTCATTAGAGGTCATTTAGGCATAACAAAATGGTGGACCGAATTTACAAGTGATTTCCACTGGATTTCTTGAGTGATAACTCTTTTACAAGTTTTGTAAAATGCTTATACTGTGCAAATACTTAGCTCTGGTCTCTTACTCTTAGTTTCTATTCTTATGTTCCTTTTTCTTTAGCAGTCACTTTCTTTCTATTTTTATGTACACAGACGTCAATGAGTTGTTCCCAGTCTCACAAGCCACAAGTGCAGATCTTTGTATTGTTAGTAGATACCATAACTAGTCAAATAAGGTTTGAATGCTTTTTCTTCACAGTTAAAGCAAACAATACTCCATACAATATAATTTTAAGAAATTGGATTTCTATAACGAACCAGAACATCTGATCTATTTCATTAGTAGAAGGGGTAGAAAATCACAGATGGTTATGTAAGAAGCTTCTCTCACATTAAAGTATCAGGAAGTTAAAAATAAAAACATTTGTATACATTCTTCAAATGGATACACTTTATTCGTCAAAGTAGTATTATACAGCCGTTGTAGTCACAGTATACCATGCAGAAGCATAGGTTCGGGGTTGTCAGGCATTAATAATTTGAAGAGGTAATGCAATGGAACCTAAAGCAGGGGTGTCCAACGTGCGGCCCATCTGACTGCAAGGTGCGGCTCAGCTGACTTGACCAACCCCTATTCTCATTCTCATTAGCTCCATGTAGTTTATAGAAAATAAGGTGGATTTTAGCTGTTTTTGGACTGCTTTATTATTAATACTAAATATCCAAAGATTTTGCTATGGCTAAGAAGCTTTTCGTCACCATTACTGTACATAAAGGTTTAATGCAACCCAATACACATGTACATATCCGAAAATGTAGCCTGCTTCAGAAAAGGCGTGGACGACCCTGACCATCAGCCAGAATAGTGACCACACAAAACACTTGAGGGACACTACTGACCCATTAGCCACAATAACATCAGTGAAAGCATACAACTTTATGTATCTTGATATGAATAGAGCAGGGTTCAACAAACCCCGGGTGCCAGGTTGCCATGGCGACTAAGAAATTAGACCTGGCGCCCGGGAAGGGTCATATGAACATATAACTATTTGTAGTTTTTTTTATTGTAGAGTGAGGGAATGGAGTGTGTGTGGCTCTGCCCTCTCTCGCTGTAGTGTCGGAGCAGTGGCAGGTGTCCCATGACATCCCACCACTCACCAGCAGCGTGCAGAAGAATCCCCCCCCACCTCCTGTGCAATGAGGTAAAGCAGGGGGGGGGGGGGGGTGGAGATAGTGATTGAATTACCATCTTTCACACGTATGAGATGACAGTGATATATAAATGAATCAAATCAGTAAATGGATCCATGATGCTGTACATTAATATTGAAGGTTGGTGACTCATTTAATAAAAGGCATTATTTTGCAGAGAATATTTTGTAAAAAGTCTTATTATGTGATCTTACATTTATATTCTGCTAGCTCAATGTAGAGATGTGCACTAGTACTGTTTAAGTGAGTTTAGTTTATTTTAATAATCAGTCTCTGAATCCAGGGATAACATTACAAAATTATATAATGGAACCATTGAAAGTTATGTTAAAGAACCGTAGTTACCTCAAAGTTTTGTGTATTTTATGTGATTCATATTTGTATCAAAGATCCTCTAAATAAAGTTTTTTTGAAGAAAAAGGAAACAAAAATAAATAAGAGAAAGTTATGTTAGCCACTACCTGCATTTTACATTTAAACCACATAGTATTATTTACCTGTAAAAAAAACAAACAGATGTTTGGGGGAAGAAGGAGCCAGAGCACTTTTATTGCATAGTTTATTATGAATACAGGTTTTGTAGCATAATAGCAGTGATTTAAATGTAAAAAGAAGTACTTCACAATAACGATATTTTCTTTAACGCCTTATTTAGCACAATCCAGTCATCTTTTCACAGGAAAAAGGTTTTACAAGGTATTTTAAAAGAATTTTTTTCAATAACTTGCCCTTCCCTTTTTGTCAGTTAAAATCATGCATCACTTGGTTGAATAAGGCTGAAGGAAGTATATGGTATTTGTAATCCTACAGAACACTTGGAATATAATTTACCATACATCTTGTAAGGCACATTCAAGACTGCGGGGAATTTGCTAAAGTAGGAATTAAATGAGCAGTCCCACCTACAATGCCCAACAACAATATTTTTAGAGTACTGTAAAGTAAAGAAGAAAAAAAACGCATCTGTTTTATTAGTTGGTTCCTCAACACTTCCCATCTAATAAACACTGGAAATTAAATGTTTGCTCTAGCATCAGTCCGGCCTATCCCTCCAAGCCGTCACTAATTGGACGTCACTGAGTTTAGAGGCCCTTGTTAAACATTAAATAAAAAAACGACAGAACTGTAAATATAAATGCATTTCATATAAAAAAAAAAAAACACACACAGAAAGTGGACCTGTCCCTTTAAAATATTATGTAAAACAGTTAAAATCATTAGGGGTATTAGGGTACTAAGATTTTGTGACAATACCTGCGACTTTTGTTCACAGATCTCTAACCTTCTTCATTCATGTGCTCATTGAACGAGCCCCCTTAGGGAGCCATACTTTAAGTTGTATAGATTGCCTATGAAGGCAGGGATCAACACTGAATCCTTGTGGGCATGAAGGTATATGTTGCATTTATCTCAGAAAAACAAGATAGTATTCATTTAAATTCATTTATACAACCACTGAAAACATTTTTTAGCGTTGAACTTTCTGTATTACAAGTTTGATACTATGATTTAGTGCAATGTGTGGTTTGTTTCATAAACCAGCTAAACAGAACCACTGATAGTGAAGTCATAGCCACTCAAATTATATTTAGCATCAGAATTGTCTTACATCTTTCAAAATATGTTAACATAATAGATTATTCAAATTATAAAATAAACATCCCAAATCCAATAATTATAATAATGTCAATAAACACCACCGTAAAATACTGGCATAACAGTTTCCTGGAGAAAAGTAATAGCAGCAGTAAATTTTACACACTTGGCATAATTTTACATTTTTTGTAATAACATTCTTTAAAATAAAATTGTAATAAGTTCATACGAACTTAATTGGGCCATTTGATTGTTATATTCTCTCTTTCTTATTGAACCTATCAAATATTTTACATAGCACATGTTAAAGTAACACAGTCATACACACTCCCATGGTAGCAAGGTTTAGAGACTATTGCATGTCTCCCAACTGTCAAGATTTTGGGAGTCTGTTGGGCATTTCTGGAACCATGGCTTCTAAAATCTAGTTCTGGTTGCCAACTCTTTCCATTGTTTTACACAGAACTCTATGACAGTAAAATTTCACTGGTTCCTAAAAATAACTATACTGGCTCCTGAATTGGGCTTTTTTTCTCCTAAAATCTACAAAGGTTTGCCACACCCTATTAAAGGCATTCTTTATAACATGTCCTTCTCAAATAAGGGTCAGTGGTGCTTATAAGAGGAGGTGGTCCAGCTTGTCTGAATTTTACTGAAGCATGGATTTTCCTACTGATCTGGAAAACATTACTGGGATGTTTCTAGATAATCGAAGTTTTCTTAAATTATAGTTTAATCCTGCTTTACATCTGAAAGCTTCTTCAGACAGAGAATGCACACCTTAAAGTGCACTGGTCATACATAAAAAAATAATCTACACTTTCTGCTACTTCTACGGTTTGAAAATTGACAGAGCCAAAAATGTTTATCTGCCATTTCCAGTTCACACTACATTCCCTTAGCATAGAGATAAAGAAAACCACCAGGATGGTGACTGGGCTGTGAGCGCACCAATCATTGCACACATTTTGGGATGGAGGCTGGTGGGTTGTGACAGCGAGCTATATTAATTTGGTAGTAAAATGTGTTAACTGATGTTATAAAATACTTTATCAACCACTTTATCGGGCACATAGTCACAATATCGAACTATCCTTGTTTAATCCCTTCAGGACAATGGTATTCTTTGTTCTGATGTCCGTTCTGGACAATGGCTTTTTTTCTGCTTCAGCTATGTGTGAGTTCAAATTAAAGTGTAGGCTTGCTATTTTAATGAATCCCCACATTTAATATATTGTTTTTTTAAGGAAAGATAGGGCTTTCTTTTAAAGATTTTTTGCAAGGTATGTAACTTAATAAAGAGTGTAAGAGTGCCCATTTTCTGGGTGTTTCAGACTTGGCATTGTCAGAGGCAGTCTGAAATACCATTGACAGGTCAGTGACTACTGTCACTGGCCTGTCACTTTAAACTTTAAGACCGCTCATGGGCGGTCCAGGTGGCCATTTTTTTTACATTGCTGGATGCCTGCACTCGTGAATTGCAGAAAAAACGTCGCTATTGCACTATTTTAAATGCAGCCCGTACACATACGGGCAGTGTCACCAATGCATTGCATTGGGAGCCCATACATGTACGGGCATTGTCCTGAACGGGTTAATATTAGTTTGTATATGTACTTTTAAAAATCTAATGGAAACTTCAAACACAGTAACTGAGCATCTATCAACTTGTGGTAATTTGGCCTACAAGTACAATCTGAAAATAAGCCTGTAATGAAATTATCAGCTGAAATTTTGCCAGATTAATTTTAGGCCCTATTTTTAACCCTTTGTGCTTGATGTGGATAGTGGCTACAGCACTTAAAGAACTAATGCATAATCACAGTGGAATGAGAGTACTCTGGTTAAAAGTTTGAAAAATGCATAGGTTTAAATATTAAATATGAAGACACTAAAAGAAGACAACTTGTTATTTTTAAAAATACTTGAGATAACATAGTTGAGTGTTAAAATTGTGCTTTGATAAAATTACTTGTGACGTGTTGCATCAAAATGAATTTTAATTCAATACATCACTTTAAAGGGCCACTCAACTGTTTCTAATGCACATGGGGAAGATGATTATAGACTCTTCTCAGAGCTGCTTGAGTACCTTCAAAGAACGGATGCACATCTATTAGAAACACGAAATATATGATTTTGTTTACATGAACATTAATTACTACAGTTTTTTGGAAACAGTCAGTTTTAATATGCATTATTAAATGCACTGAAAAGGGACTGCTGTTACAAACCAAATTGTAAAAAAGCAACACAAATACCTCTTATGAAAGTGTGTTATGCAACCAATGTAGCTTCTTGTTATAATATCACAATAGTAGTAAATAGTAGAACAGTAGAAAAAAGTCTATACCTATCTTAAAGGTAAATAAATCTAGCTTGTTTTTGGGATGTAGTTTTTAAACCTTTCTTTCTCATGTGTGCACAAGATGGTACATTGAATAAATATATAAATACTGCTATTTAAGAAATAATATCAATGTAGAGTTGAGGGCTAGTAAGTAAAACAATAATAAAGCTACAGTATGGTTAATTGAGCAATATTTCCTGTAAGGGTCACTCCACTGGTTTTATATGCACTAGGAAAACAATGAATTATTTACGAAGAACAATTTTGAGGCAAGGTTTTAAAAGTGGAGCAATTACCATGGATACCAATGAAAATAAATACCAACGTAAATTTAAATTATGAAAATACAAACATAAATTTAAGAGTTTTGCCGCAGAATTTTACTTTAGAATTAACCTTCATTGAAGTTCACCTAATTCAATAAGATTCATTGAATTTTGAAGCCCTAGCATACACCAGCCCCTTTAGCTAAACATTATTGGCAGATCATTTGAAAAACCCTAGGCACTCCAATTCATGTAAAAATACTTTGGTGCTATATTAGGGCTTGTAAATCCACATTAAGAACATGGGGTGAACAGGACAGAAACCACTTGACGCGTTTCGTGTTTTACTAATGCTTGTAAGTGAAGTGTAACACATATAAAGAGCCTACAAGTAGTGCTAAATATTACGTTTACTACCAATCAGAAAGCAATACAGATGAGCTAGCACATAAACCACTTGTGTTTGCTGAGTGGGCAATAACAATAATATTTATACAAAATGATTTCATACTAGCATTTTGAAACAGTGGCAATAAGCGAAGAAATTTAGGTAATAAATGTGTATAAATAAAACGGATAGGCAGTACCTACATATATTTAAAGATATAATTGATAGCAACTTTTCAATTATAAAATACATGAATCATTTGTCATAGAAAAACAATATACATTAGTAAAGTGAAAAGCGTGGATGTATCTATTGAAACAATTGTTCCTACAAGAAATAGGACGAAAAGTGTAATAAGTAAATAAATATGCTTGGTACGATGTTTTCAATATTGTTTTGCTATGAAATGATTAATGTATTTTTTTATTGAAAAGTTGGTATCAAGTATATAGATTTTTTTGTATGCACTGCCTATCTTTCTTTTCTTTTTTTTTTTTATTACGTTTCTATATCATATTCATTTATTTTTGCTAGCACTTTGTAAAAAAACAATACATATTTGTACGAGATCTTTTTGCAAAAAGTGATACTTATCAAACATAAGTGTTTTGTGTGACAGTAAATTTGTATTACTTTCCGGTTGGTAGTAACGTAATTATTAGCACTACTTGTATGTTTTTTAAAATGATGAAAATGCGAAACGCGTCAAGTGGTTTCTGTTGCTAACATGGATTTATTAGCAATAATAAATGCACCAAATTCATTTTACACAAAGTGGAGGGCGAAGTGATTCAAATGTGTTGATCCGTTTCTCTTGGATCAGGTGTCTCTAAGCACTAACTGACATCGTGAGTGTTCTTTATGCAAGTGGCGCACGGATTCCTTTACATATTATTGCCAGATATTTAGTACATGATGACAGCTCTGGTCCATTCATACAGACAAGATAAGTATTCAGTAAAATCTTATATTCCAATCTATAGCTGTGCCATGGAATTTATAAGCTTTATAACATATTCTGAATTTTAAAGGGACTGTCAACCTAAACATAGCTTATACTGTGTTACGAGAATAGTAAAAAAAAAAAAAAAAAAAGGATCTATACATTGTGTTATCAAAACTGCAGGCAAATGCACAAAATAAGAAATATATATTTTAAATGTGTCTGTGGTGTCTCCTGCTTATGACATCACCTTGTGGCTTGATATGCAAATGACACATTGACAAATTGTTACATTGCACTTCAAGCCACAGGCGAAGTGATAAGCAGGAGGCACAGAGATAAATATATATATATATATATATATATATCTCTACATTCACAGCAGTGTTTAGGTTTACAGCGTCTCATTAAGCTTTTTAAGGACATATAAACAGTAGAAGTAACAATTGACCATTAAAAATAGTTAAAATGTACATTAATAATGATTGCTTGATATTTAACCCTTGTCAATATAAAATAAATGATACAAATGTGTAGAAAATACTACTCCAGATAAAATATTATAGGTTTATTTAAAACTTATCGATAATGCAAAATACAAACTCCAACAAAAAGTTAATTTTACTTCGTAGTTTACAAATATACAAAATAGAAGTTTGCTTAAATTTATATTACATACTTTATTATGTAAAGTCCTATATAGAGAAAATTTGTTCTGCGTAAAGGCATATGTGGAAACAGACCATAGTACAAATTATTGCACATAGAAACCACAGTGCATCACATACTGTCTGCATATACATATATTAACAAAATAAGTCAGGCATGCACACCCGACTTTGGTCATAATTATTTAAAAAAAAAATGTTTAAAAAAAAAAAAAAGAAAGATCGGAAGACAAAATTAGATTTCCTTGTCAAATATGCAGCAGTTTGAGAACTTTGGCTTCATTTTTTGGTACCATTAGAAGCAATAATCTATAAGCACCAATAACTATTTTTTGTTTATTTCTTGTTTTTCCTTCAACCATTTCTGTACCTGCATGTCATCCTTTTTGACTGCTAGTAGCTACACTTAAACTTTTCTGAGATAAAATACATTTCCAGTCATTTTGCATTGAATCAAAAGGAGAATTCCAATGTTGCACTTTTCATATTCAATACCAAAAAGGTGGTGCAATTGATTGCATCTCCCCATCCAGAGCATCACTCCACCAACCTCAGGTATCTGATCTTGGAGATGTAAGCTGTGAAGATTCAAGTTTTTAGTTTTTTTTTCTTAAGCAATAAAGAAAAAAAGGAATGCTTAAAGATCCAGTCAAAAACCCATTTTTCTGAGGTTGTATCTTTCAAGTTTTTTTTATAAATTTGTTTTATTTCTCATTAAAATTGTGGAGTCTGCCAAATCTTGACTTCTCACACAATTCAATTACTTGTAGTGCTTGCTGTTGTCTTCTCCCTTTAGTAATGTCATATGTGCTCTGAATACTGAAACTCTTGTGGCAGTAACGGGCAAGGAGAACTTCTACCAGATCTTAGAAGTGTCTCTTCATATGCAAGGCAAGGTGGTCCGACCTGGAGAAAGCTCGGTCACACCTTTGACACTGAAAAGGCCGATGGCCGGTGTGCTTCCGGTAGTGACGAGTCAGTTCATCAGAGCGTGCAAATTTCCATCCGCAACCTTCCCAGTCACAGTGGTATGGCTTTTCTCCTATATGATGAGAAAAAGAAGTAATGAAAAGCCGATCTTATGCATTATTTCCCATCAACCTACATGATGTGTACACTAATCCTTCTACACATGAACATGCAGTAAGGCATGAGCACTATTTATAGGCATTTAATTTCTTCCTGTTAAACCACACAAGCTAGTAATATTATGCATCTCATACAACTAGTTTTCCAGGACTTTGATATTTACAGTGTTGTAAGTGACACTCAGATAAGCAAGGCCATAAGATGATCGTTGAATCATTCAAAAATAGGTTCAATTTGATAGGTTTACTTAGCAAACTAACATATATTATATAATAAAAAGCATCAGAATCACAAGCTTAAAAACATTAAAAAAAGGACAGAGAAATGTAAAGTTTCTTTATGGGTTATCTAAAGAGTGCGTATCCATAATTAACATAGAATTAACAATTTTTTATGAGTTCAAGTGGATGCTTCCAAAATCTAATAATTAAAGTCATTTTTTTTTGTGTAACGAATGTTTCAATACCACAAATACGCCACAAGAAAATCAGTAATCTGCTGATGTCTTTGCCTTGCAAATATACAATGAAGTATGCCAAAAGGTCACTTGGGACCATGTCTGAAGACCCTTGACACTCTATAAAAATACTCAGCAGAAACAAATCAAAAGGTCTTGGCAAGCCTTGTATCAGTTACAAAGGGGAGTAAGTGTCAGTAGGAATTGCTTGTTGGAAATAGATTATATAGACTATCTTGAAAATTTTGATAGGAATGAAATAAAGAGAAGTACACAAGCAAAATCAAAATACATTTATCTGTAGCTGCCTTGCTACAAAATGGTATCTAAAATATATCCACACATACTGTGCGTAAAATTGTAATGATAGCCAGAGCGGTCTAAAATAGACACTCCTTAAAGTGCTATTGCTAAGCTGCGTTTCTAGGACATTTTTTTTTTTTTTTTAAAGAAAAGGGTTAAGGCAGGGCTTGACAAATTTAATTTGATTCTAGGAGCCAGCAAAAATTTTTAGGAGCCAGACAATCACGCAAACATACACGCAATTCATAAACACACACACCAACCCACTTCACATATACACCAAACACACACCAACCCACTTCACATATACACCAAACACACACCAACCCACATCACATATACACCAAACACACACCAACCCACTTCACATATACATACACACACACACACACCACACTTCACATATACACACACACACCACACTTCACATATACACACACACACACACCAACCCACTTCACATATACACCCCCCCACTTCACATATACACCCCCCCCCCACTTCACATATACACCTCACATATACACCCCCCCACTTCACATATACACCTCACATATACACCCCCCCCCCTTCACATATACACCTCACATATACCCCCCCCCCTTCACATATACACCTCACATATACACATATACACCTCACACATACAAAAGTTGACCCCCCCCCCCCCCCCCCCCTGTCTTAAGTTGTGAGTGCTGGGTGTCGTCACTTGACAACCCAGCACTCATCCGAAATAGCAGTGAAGATCGGCTGCAGCACGAATGTTCCTTCCCTGCTGCCTTACCTCATTGCAGGGCTGGGGAACATTCGTGCTGAAGCCGATCTTCCTTGCTCTTTCGGATGAGTGCTGGGTTGTCAAGTGACGACACCCAGTACTCACACGCGCTGCGCGAGGGGGCGGAGCTTGCCGTCTGTGCGATCCGCACAGACTTCTCCCCCTCGCGCTGCAAAAATCCACTAACACACGAACGGCAGCAGCAAGGGGGTCATGTAGGGAACGGCACCCGGGCGCCAGGCTTAATTTCCAGGTCGCCATGGCGACCTGGCGCCCGGGGTTTGTCGAGCCCTGGGTTAAGGCTGTCACTTCAAAAAGACAAAATGAATGTACTCAGGCTAAGCAGTGGCTAGACAGTGGATTTGGGGTTTAAAGTAAAAGGCAGCAATACTTAAAGCTGAGAGAGATGTTCTTAACACCCGAGTGCCCAGCGCCATGTGAGAATTTCTGCTATTGTCATGCAATTGGCCCTCAGGGTTTGTGTGGTAGCTTCTCAAAAGATCAAAGCCATTTTGCCTTCATTGTTTACTGCAAGTAAGTTCTACAATTCGAAAAATGAATCAGGTGTGTGCTGAACATGTTGTAAACTTGGCCCATGTCCAAAGACATTAACCACACCTCATAATCTTGTGAAATGAATTTTTCCACTTGAAAGTCTGTGACAAATCGTCAACTGCCTGTATTGACAACATTTTACAGAAAGTAAAGAAAACAAACAAAGGACACTTCTTTCCAGAAGGGAACAACCTTAAATTCCCATATATGTTACATATATGTTACATATAATAGTGAGGAGTAAACATAGCCTAAAATAAGTTTCAGTATCATATCTACTTATTGCCCCTGCTATATATCAATAAATAAAATATCTTCCTACCACCTGCACGGTTTTCTATATTTGCTAACCTGCCCTGACACAAGTTAGTTTAACGTCAAACCAATTCTCTGTTATGCAGAAAAGAATCTGCAAACCACAACAGTCAGGCCTGGGAAATGTTAGTTGATTTACAATAGAAAAGTATGACTTTGCATTTATAGTTTTATAACCCTTTTCACAAAATATTATATTGAGAAACTTTATGTGGCCAGTTGTGGAAAGCAAAGGAACAGACTATGTGAGCACACAATAATTTCAAGAAAGCTCTAGTTTTTTTTTTTTTTGTGTCAGTATGCATGTGTGAAAATATTATACACACAATGGAAGAAGTATGTTACTATGTAAATTGGTTAAGTGTGGCAAGTTGGATCACTATAACCAACAGTCACTGAAAGCGATCAACTAATTTCACTAGTGAGGAAGGGCGGGGTAGCTGGCACTGTTTGGGAGTTACTAGTCATAAAAATAAGGCTAGCAAATAAATAGTCTGAAAGTGCGCATTGTACCAGAAAGGTTTGCAAGAAATATACACTAGTTTTGATCAGCCTTCGGATATTACCAATTACTATAAATACACATTATGTGTCTAAAGAACAGTGGCGACATAAGAGGACCTTTCCTGTTATTTGCAAAGAACCTTTTCTTTCACTTAATTGGCTTATTTTCTTGTTCTGTATTGTATCTAGAGATTTGCCAACAGAAACTATAAAACCAACATTATAAATAGACATTTGAAGCAAACAGCGATGCTGTGCTCACAAGTTCACCATAACAGCCAGAAAAAGTTAGTCAGTGTTTTATTTCAGGAGATAAACGTTTCACTGTTCTCCGACAGTGAAATAAAATATTCAAACACTGATCTATAGCACAAACTATCATTTTTAAAGTAGTGAGCAGTACTAATGAATACTCCCAGGAGCAAAACCCCTGGTAATCGTAATATGTCATGCATTAAAATGTTTTTCTTACCTGTGTGTGTGCGCAAATGGGCCTTCAGATGGGAGCTTTTGGTATAGGTCTTTCCACACCCTGCATATTCACAAGTGTGAGTTGCTGTCCTTTTCCTAGGCCAGGACTTGCGTCCTCTCTTAGGCTTAGTTTCCTCTGGCACACAGCTCACCGGGGTTAAAAGGTCTAGAGGTGAAGAGGGTGGAGTCAGCATCACTTCTTGTTTCACTAGTTGCATGTTTAAATGATCTTCAAAAATACTTAGATAAGACTGACCTTGATATTGAAGTTGATCTGGTGAAAAATGTGAAAAACTGGCAGAGTTGTGGTAGCCTGGAGGTATTGGCAGTGACGGATGGTTTAATGTCTGAGGGGAGGCATGGCAATCTCTGACCATCATCTCCTCTGGGGACAGGGGTTGGTTAGTCCTGCTTGGCAGCACCCTTCCTACTTGGAAATCAAGCTGTCCTTGTGACTGTTGCACATGCCCATCCATAGGGCATGCTACAGTGCAAGATGTAGACTGCTCCTGCTTGATCTTTTGGCACATTGTTGGCAGTTGGTGGCCATAAACCATGGGGCTGTCTATCCCAGAGTTGCTTTTTCTAACACTGATGGATGGGCCGTAGTCACCCACGTTAATGGATGTCTTCAGAACAAATTTACCCTGTAGGCTAGCTTGTGGTTGCTGCAAATAAACTGGATCCAACTCTGGCCTCATCAGCTCAGCCACAAATCCACCTGATGGCGACACATCATTTATATCCGCTAGGTTGAACGTGGGGGTGGCCACAGCAGAATCCCTACCAGTGTACATGAGAGAGCTTGCCCCAGATGGTTCCTGGGCACAACGTAGCTGGTAGGTAAAGTTACAATTAAGAGGTGAGGGGAGAGCAGTGAGATTGTCTGGTAGAGGGGCAGCTGGTGGAGGGGATGAGGTGGTGGCAGAGGATGATGAGGAAGATGCTACCAGAGATTCTTGGTGGATGAGGGAGTTTGACAAAATGAAATCAAAGTCTAGAAGTTCATTAAATTCTTCTGGTTCCCTGCGAGTAATCAATGATTGTGATTCCCCCTCCAAACCCTCAAAGGGGCGAGACTGGTTAAGGACAAGATGCCTCTTCATGTGGGTAATCTCTTCTCTCCACCTCTGCAAAGAAAACAAGGCAGAAAGAAGATGACAAAAAACCCAACAACACTCTTGTAAAACAGATTAAGTGAAGGAAAAAGTTGGTGTGTAACCGATCTAAAAATCATTTATTATATTGACTAGCCTTAACAAAAGTGGTTTTATTATGCCATTCGCATTTGAAAGAGTATCCCAATTATGTTTGCTGGCAGCAAATGGATTTTACATACTTGAAAAAAACAAGGAAGCGTTACCTTTAAACAATTGAGTTTTTCCACAAAAACCAGTGTGCCAAAACTGGGGGAAAAAAAGCTGTGTGTCTCATTTGTGTGTGCTGCCAATTTGAGCAGCTTTAAAAAAGGGGAAACGTGCTAAGTGGCATGCAGAATGTGGAAAAGGTGTTAGGTGGTAGAGCGTACAACCTTTTTATCCCCACGCTAGAGATGCTGCAAACAAAGCTAAAATGAATAATTTAAGAAACGTCACCACTAAACAGAAACAAAGGTAACAAAAAAAGACAAGTTTTTTTTCTCCTATGGTGACAGAGAGGAGTGTGTTTGAGATAATTCCAGAGCAACAAGTTAAATTATGTTTGAAAATTGCGCTCAGAAAATGTTTTAACACTAAACTCTTAAAAGAGCTAACTTCAGAACTATATGTGTATGTTAAATCATATAGACAATGCACAGAAGACAAAAATCACTGAAAACTTGGGATACCTTGATATTTCTGTGGTTAATATCACATATGCACACTGGTTTCTATCATAATGCTAAAACAGAGACCCTTTTATTTCCCAACTCAACACTATCACAAGGGTATGAGTAAGAACAAGGAGCAGACACTAAACAGCACAGCAATATAAAATAAACAACTCTGGGAACGTAACTGACAAGATGGTGGTCCAAAGTAAATGGAGACTTTATTTTCATAGCAATTAGCATCTTTATTGCAACTCTAAATAAATGGTGGGTAATATAAGGCAAAATGCATCTTTTCAGATGCAGTGGACCACTACTCCCAGCAAGCTGAGTCAAATAACTAAGTGAGATTGATGCATACACTGTATATATGTTTTCAAACACACACCTGAACAGGTGCATAGATCCCTGGACACCAAAAGCCAACATATAGTATTAACAAGTAAATCATTGCGGATATCAGCACAGTCTTATTAGAAAAGAAAATGTTTTGTGAATCCTTCCCATAGCCCTATTTAGTATTGAAATTCCAATAACTATAAATATATATAATATTTTTACAGTTTAAACCTCCTGAGACAATAAATCTCTTGCACTACAGCCACAGGAAAATACCTGAGACTATCTCCTACCGCTTGTACCAGAGGCGTGTGTGTGTGTGTGTGTGTGTGTGTGTGTGTGTCACACAACATAAGTTGTGATGGGGGAAAAGTTGATGGCACAACCCATTCACTTAAAAATCAGGTGGTAGCACTGCAAGTTTAGTATTTCTTCTGGAAAAATCAAGTTTTCTGGCCGTCTGGTGTGTAGATTTGTGTTTAATAATGCCTTGGCTATGTATGCATACAGGAACAGATTCTGAATTGCTGAGTTTTAGTTATGTGGTGGTAGCTACTAAAATGTAGGTGTGTGGAATACACAGCAACCTGCTAAGACTTAGGGCTTTGTTCATGTAAGAGAATCGAGATAGGCTGAATGGGATAATTTTTCGACCTCTGCTCCTTTGGCCTTAAGTTTGAAATTCCCTTCTCAATTCACTGCAATTCTCTCTAAAATTGTAAATAAAGCACTTCATTATACTACAACCTCCAGTCTTGCAGGTGAAGTACTCAATGAGAACTAGTTTTATAGCTATCGCAAATAATTTGATTACTGTAGAAAATAACCTAAAAGAACAGAGGTGTCAAACCACGATTACTGCAGCCATCAGATCCATACTCTGGAATACTAGCCAGCTTGCAATATTTATTTGTAAGTCAAACCAACAAAATGAGCAGTAGCATCACTATTAGGTATCACAATTGCATGTTTTTGTTTCCCTTGCAATGGGAGCACGTATGAATTTAGTAAAAACTGTCATTCACTGTAATAATATAGCGCAGAAACTCTTTACCAATTTGATTAATAAACTGACAATATTCTACAGCTCATTATGGATTCAAGATACTTTTGATGTTCTACACTGTGTTAGTATGATATGAACCTGCTCATACAGAAAATTGTCACACCTTTACATAATATGAACGCATCAATATGTCAGTACAAACTTCAACCTCAATGATGGCCAAAAAAGTAATAGTGTAGAACTTGAACCACGCTTATAATGTGTTTCTTATAACTAAAATTTAGAATTCATAATAAAAAAAACCCATAGTTTTATAGTAAATAAAGCCTTCTGCATATCTAATTTTGGGGGTAGCAAAGGGGGTGTATTGTTTTCCCAGTGTGTTTAGATTTGTGTTAAGGTGTGGGCATCTATCATCTGGGAGCTAATATAATCTATATAAAACACAGAAAGTTAGTTGCCAAAAATTACATTAGGAACTGCCTGGCTCCTGGGAAGATGAATTACAGGCAGGTGCCTATAAAGAAGCAATGATTAACCTCTGGCACTCTAACTGTTGCGGACTACAAATCCCATGATGCTCGGTTAGCTGGCTGGAGATCATGCAAAAAATTACAGCTAAAGCACCAAAGAGTAGCAATCAAAGTCTTACAGAGGTTACCCTATATTTTACATTACATATGGGTCCATTGTGTAGTTATCTAGCAATGTTGGGTGTCTCCTCTTCCCTGTACATCCTTTCAGGATACTCACGTTGCCAGCACTTGCCTGTTTCAGGACTTTCTCCTTGCCGGGTGTTCCAGTTGTGAAGGTGGAGATGGATGGCAGTAAGGTCCCGCTGAGAGCCATTTCACACTCACTGGGCGGCTGCCTGGGCACAGACAGACACAGTCACATGGCAGCAGGAAGAAGCAGGCAGGCACCTAACACTGCACTATATGGGACAGCCTTATCCCTGGGAGATTATGGTTCGCAGCTAGACATTACAGATTACTAGCTCGTACATAGTATGTCAATGGTTGGTTGCTAAACTGTAAAACTCCATCTGCTATGGACTGCATTTCCCATGATGCTCAAGCCAGCTGTTTGGAGTGCCAAGTATTTAGATACAGCTTCCCTAATCTTATTCCGCACCCAATAAATGCACGATGGAGTGCGTGACTTGCATTTCAGGAAAGTTAAAGGATTGGTCAGTGACTCGTTATCCTTTTGGGTGGGGGAGCTGCACATTGCAACTCAACTGCCAATAATTCGGCAATTTTTTTTAGCATAGATCTGTGTATACCCTTGTCACTCAGAAGTTTTAAACAAAGTTGAATATAAACATCTACTAGCAAATTAAACTATCTTAAATTCTCTAGACTGGATGTGTTGCATTCACGAAGAAAAAAATATATATAAAATGAATTTAAGTTTAGCCTTTTTGCGCCATACAAATATATGTTACAACTTTAAGAGTTGCAAACTTTGACGTATGGCAAAGAGTTTACTCTATATAGTTTACACGTACCTTGTTAATTTAGCACGGACAGCTGAGCCTCTCTTGGGCTTGATGCG
The DNA here is from genome assembly GCA_036172795.1 of Pelodytes ibericus. Classification (NCBI taxonomy): domain Eukaryota; kingdom Metazoa; phylum Chordata; class Amphibia; order Anura; family Pelodytidae; genus Pelodytes; species Pelodytes ibericus. Next base: position 70,265,570 of record CM069860.1, read on the forward strand.
AAGAGAACAGGTACATCCACATAGGACACTGAAGTACAAGTAACTATAACCAGAGTAAAATCCAGAGGGGGCACACGTACATGTAGAAACAGCCCAAAACACACACAGAACAAAATGAAATCTACAAAGTCCGTCGGGACACAGTTCCACAAGTACTTTATTTTACTGGAGGCTTGCAGTCACTACTGAAGGGCGAGTGAGATGAGAGTTGGTGCAGGTTATGCACAGTGTCCAGCTGCAGGTGGTCATGCACCGGGGATTCCCTGCACAGGACAGCTAGCGGAGGCACGAGTTCCTATCACACACAGTGGCGCGCGGGGATTCCCTCCAGCTACAGCTGCCATGGGAGCCACCTTGGAACCTCTTGCGCTCGGTTCCTCAGTACTTGCGCCGCGTTCAACGTGTTAGAAGAAAACTCTGAGTAGTAACGTCCCCTGACAAGCCTTATAAGTGGAGGGGCGGGGACAATACGCACGTGATCCTAAAGATGACGCCCCATTTTCACTACAAACAATCCAGAGGGTCCCCAGTCGTCAACTGTCACTGTGCCGCCTCGCGCTATAATATGATTTTATTCATTCACCCAAGTAATTGCAGTTATCATATATACCAGTAATGGCTAACCTGTGGCACTCAGCTACTGCAGACTACACTTCACACAATGCTCAACCACGGATTAGGCTGGAATAGCACTGCAGAAAGTCAGAGGATAGCCATGAATACACCGTACAAAAAGTATTGTAAATATACGTACATAGCAAATAATTCACATTATACATCTCTAATCAGTTTATTTTATTTACAAGAAAAAACGTGTATTACGTCAATATGTGATTATACGTTTAAATGAGTATGGCTTGGTATGGCTCAGTATCTCCTTATTTCTGTCAGTCTTGTCCTATTCCCAACGTACACCACAAACACATTGCGAGAACGCGGCAAATCCCATATTAAATTATTCTGCTGCTGCCAGGGAAACGGGAGGGGACACCCTTTGGCGGCGAAAAGGCTTGACTGCACGTGGGCGGGTCCACAGAGAGCCATCAGAGGGCGGGGAATGTTGTTGTGACGTGATATGAGCAGCTGGCTGGCAAGCGCACCTCTGGCTCTGACGGCAGCGCCTGTCTTAGCGTCAGTGAGGGGTGGAGGAGCAGGGGGAAGGGAGCGGCCGAGGCTCGTGACGTAACTTGATGTTTAGGGAGCTAAACAAGAAAATTGGCCATAGCAACGGCGCGCGACCGGATATGGGAGACACCGAGTTGCAGCTAGTGCGCGTCTCCGTAAGGGAGAAATCCAACTCCGTGTGGCCGCCTAGAGCAGCGTTTGCAAGAGCTCTGTATTCTCATGGGATTATAGGGTGTCTGTATTGATTGATGACGTTGCTGTATTCGTTGCATACATAGGATTAAGCTATGTGCTAAACACACCTGTGCATATTGCACTGTATGAAGTGTATCACCGAACAGTACAGACTTAAAAAGAAACGTTTAATACAATGAGAAGTAATAACTTGTCATTGAATAGAGCTCATTGAGTTGCCCTTTTCTAGCTAAATGGTTGTGGTATAAGTATTTAATTTAAACACGAAGTTTTTATGGGTTTTCTATTTTTTAGGGACACTCTTAAGAAAAGCTCTAAAAGTTGACTGATACATAATAGTTGCTCTGGACAATATGTCTTCAGTCTAATCCGAAATCATAAATAATTTGTGTGTGCAAAATGTGTGAATTTTAAACTAACCATGCATGAGAAAGCAGGCACTGGACACTACATTCTGCAAAGGTAAAATAGCAAAAACCTAAGGAAAAGTAACAAATGCACAGCTATTTCAAAGTTTTGGCTTCAATATGCATTCATTACTGTTTCCTAATTTGGCATGTTCCTTCAATATCCTTATTTCAATTAGGGTTGCCACCTGGTCCCGAATTTTTTTTTTATCATAGTTTGTTATTTTTCTTTATTGTAAATTATATATAATCAAAAGAAAGCCCTTCTTATCCTGAAACAAATAAAACATATATTGTGTGGGTACAGTAAGTCCAAAATTTCAGCTAAAACACAGCAGAAGTGTTAAAACAGCATGTGTGCTGAACTGTACAATATTCCATAAACAGTTGTGATCTCAAAGGGTCAATTGCTTTCATAGAATATGAATATTCAGTACAAACAGTTAACTGCACAAACAAGATGTATTTTCCCTCATGGTACAGTTGCTTTATTCATGATTTCTTTTTTGTGTACTCTTGTGTTGTGTTGGTATCAGTTTGCACAACTTTATTTTTTATAACTATATGGTTTTGATTTTGTTCTTGGAAAACAGTCAATATGTCTAGTTATTTATATGGTTCCACCAATGCTTAAAAAAAATCTGTCTAATGTTCCTTGATTTTGGTAATAAATTTTGAGGAGAACAGTGATTAATAGTCTAACTTTTAGTTTTACAGTTTTGGACTGTAACTCATATCACACTGATGAGAAATGAAATGTTGATAGTATGTGTAATGGTAATAAACTATTTTTCGTGTGCTTAATTGCGCTTTTCTGTGGTTTATAGCACTTATTTTCTAATCAAAGGTTACATTTTAAAAAGGTTTCTTGTATATAAAGATTCTGCTGTTCTCCATGGACCTCTTAATGTGTAAATATTTACACCTTCTCTTCAAAGACACATTTATATCTGAAAAGGGAACATGATATATCATGTAAAAGAAATACAATTATAATTTTTGTGAGATGTAAATGTATTTCCAACTGAAGTGGTGAATTACAATGTAGAGTCACAGGGAGAGCAACACTACCCACTGTTATTCTGTCTCTGTGCAAATATCTCTTGCTGTGTCGTATATATGCATGGGTATGTCCTCTCAAGCAATCAAATTAATGATCTGACGGCACTCCAGAGAAAATATGGACGATTTTGTTATTAATTAATTTATTTATTTATTTTGAAAAATGTATTTAACATGTTCAATATACAAAAACATATTAGGGTAAACCATAACCACATATTTAAATATCAACATACAACATATAAACAGAATACCATTACTTTATACTCTATCATGTGTCAGCGGAATGGGGAGATAAAGACAATAGAACCTAAGATAAAGTGCCACAAAAGAATAACTAATGAGAAACAACAACAAAAAAACGCCACTCTTGTTATCATTAATTGTATTTGGACATACAAAATGTCTGTCTCCGGGTGCCACCAGTTCGGTAGAGGGGATATCATTATTTTCCTCTTCCTTTATTCTCCCTCCCCCCCCCCCCTCTCTTTCGATTTCCATTTGTCAGTGTTTATTTATTTGTTCCCTTTTTGTCCTATGCGGATAATTTCTCGCTCCAAAAATTCCATATGTCTTGGTTACTACTATTTATTATATATTGGGCTGCAACCCCCTTTTCTCTTTTACATTGGTACAGTGCTTGTTCTTTAATTCCCTGCCATGTAATTGGGTCACTTGTTTTCCAACCCCTGGCGATTAGTTTAGTCGCCAGTAAGATGTGTATGACCCCGTATCTTATTTGTTTTGGAAGCTGTTCTAAAGATAAGTGCAAGAGGGCAATATCTGGTTTACATTCCAATTTTATTTTCGTATAAGTTTCTATCTTTTTAAAAATATCTGTCCATAACTTATTTATTAAGGGGGAACGCATGTGCATGTGTGTGTATATGTGCCGTTAGAGATGGGGAACCAATCCGAAGAGAAACCCATGCCTTTAACCTTGGGAGAGGAGTACAATAGCATAATAGCTCTCAGAAAATTACCGCAGAACTCAAAGGCTTCCAGGGTTTTCTCTAAGAATGGCCATGCAACACAGTCAAATGCCTTCTCTCCGTCCAACGCCAAAACCATAAATGGTGTCAATATATTCATTTACTAAGAGCTTGGTCTTCATAAAAAAGATTAAATAGATAAATCTAAACAAAAAGTACAGCATCTTACAGAGACTTGCACGTGAATATAAAGTGGTGTATGAGAAAAGGCAAATGCTTTATCATGCCCATTCCACATGTGCATGGTGTGTGTGACAGCACCACTGACATCCCACAATTGTGCTGTCTCCCTATCAACGCTGTCAAAAAGAAAAAAAGCAAGGAGGATAGTTAGCACGAGGTCATATGTATGCTGCTTAAGCCCTCCCACTTCAGTTAAACACTAATAGATGCATCAAACATAATTAGATGCCTGTAGAATGCTTTTAATGTATAAATATGGCATATTATAGAAATAAACCCAAAGAAAGAATTGTATTCATTTTTAAGTGGCAATATTATTATTTTTTTGTCTTTAGTCTAACTTTGTGCTTGTCGAACTGGCAACAGAGTGAGTGACTCTATTGCTGAATTCGTAGCTGTCGTCACCTTTTGGATGTATTTCTGGGGTTTATGTGGTCTCTGTTTGGAGCACATAAACCGCAGAAATACACAGCGCGGGTGCTCTGTGCTAGGAGTGCGGCGCACACCTAGCACAAATGGAGCATCCGCCAATGATATAGACCCTTACCTATGCTAATGCTGTATGTGCAATCCCAGAATTCCTAATGCTCAGCTGCATTAAAAAATTAATCAATAAATACATCTGTAATAAAGTCTTTGAGTAAGCCAAAAAAGCGGTTACCAAATAAAATGCTTCTACTTCGGAAGTTAGGTACTGAAGTACCCAACAACTATGTCGTAAACACACCACTGTGTGATAAAAACACCTATAAATTGTCAAGAATACATATTTGACTTATGAGGCATCTCCCAGTAGGTTTTCATGGCATGAAAATCTGTATAATATACAACATTTCTATATTATTTTTATTAGGAGCATAATAACACCTGAAATGTTGTGTTCATTTGGACTGCTCATGTTTGATAGAGCTGAATATATGTCACCCGACTCAGTGATTTGTTCTTTTCAATGGGGATTTATTTCCGCTACAAGAGGTACTTGAACGTTCCATATTTTACAAATGAATCAGAATGCCAATGACAGGTAGGTTCATGTCTCATGAACGCTCTATAAATCTTAATCATATGAATCATACTGCTAAAGAAACCAAAAGGATGAAATGCTACCTGTTTCCTTGACATGTCAACTGCTTAAGTCTTGATTATTGTTATAATAAATTGAAAACATTCTATAGAAAGAATAGATCCATCTTGTGATACAATTATTTGCATATTACAAGTAAGGAAAGAGCTTCCCTCCATTTTAATATTTGGCCCTTAGTCACGGAAAAAAACGTAATGCAGAAAGGTAATATTCCTGTGCATATTCAACTGCATTTCATCTGATTTAGTTTATTTTCGTTGGACTAAGTTGAAAATCTAACTGGAATTCAATATATTTTATTGAACAAGCTTTAAAAAAAAAAGATACTTCCCAATTGAGATGGCAGTAGTCGTAATGTTTTCTTCCCTTTAAACAAAAGTGATTTACTCAATAAAATAAATGGTCAGTGTTTTCCGTTTATCATAAAAAAACAAGTCTCTCTCTGACTGCACTGGAGTGGAGGAGCCATTTTATTGATCCTTTCGGTAGGATGAATATAGATCTGACCAAAGAGGGTTCAGTCATGCAGGCTGTCACTGTGTAGTGGATATATGATTTGGCTATAATGCTTGTGAGAGCACCATAATTGTGCGATATGCTTGCAGATATGCTATACACGCTATATGTCCCCACAACTCCCTATAGACATTAGTAGGTTTTAACATCTCACAATGTTAGGAGGAATCTGCAAAAGCTCAGATCATGAGATACTGAGGAGAAGGCTAAAACTGCAACAAAACCACATATGAATTACTTCTCATGTTACTACTCATATACACTTTAATGAGGTAAATTCAACTGAACTGATGGGCTGCAAAACTGCCCCAAATGGAACCTGAAGCCAGCAAAGCAATCTGTCAACATTCCGCTATCTTTTACTCGTCCACATTCGTTACATGACCACCATAACAATTATAAAAATATATATATGTATATACACACACAAATGAAAAACAAGGAAAACCTATAAATTAGGATATTTAATGTGCACCTCTAAGTCATCTGGTGTGAGGCAGAGCTGTGACAATACCCTGTGTTAGTTTAGGTTCCTAAACGAGTGCAGAGTCTTCTCGCAGCTACTTGTCACAGCAGAACTTGTGTGGCCTGGGCAGGCCGTGGGGCCTCATCATCAGATGGTCTGCTAGGGGTTGAATGGATAAGTAAAGTAAAGCTAGAAGTAAAGCAGCATTTGACATGGATGTTCAATACTTATGGCCAGGTATGTTTAAATCGCACCCTCAACTCCCAAGAAACTCTCTGACATGCAGTAGCTCCTCCTTGAAATCCAGCAGGTCGTGTATGGGCGACTGATGTGCATCTGCTGCAATGAGGAAATTACAATGGTAGATAGCAGGTGACATTTTTCCAGTCTTCAGTTATCCAGTTTGGTGATCGCATGTCCACTGTACTTAGCTGACATGAGTGGGACATATGCAAATGATATCAAATAGTTTTCATAAAAAAAAACAAATACTTGGGAGATGCTGCTGCTTTATAAAAATAAAACTACGATTTGGGAAAACCATTTTCGGGAAGCTGCTGCTTCATATAGACTGTCCAGTGACCATTGGTCGCACCTAGACGTGTGCCTGTGTAAATACCAAAGTCTATGCTAATGCTAGTGTGAACAGTTTGGAAAAATGACAGTGTAGTAGGAGTCAATACGAATGTGAACCAGTTCACAAATGCTCATATAAATAACTAGCAAGAATCACACTTAGTAAGTTGGAGCAGGCAGACAGTGAGACAGACACATGATGTCAACACTGTAGTACACGGGCGTCCAACGTTCGGCCCGCGGGCCAAATGCGGCCCGCCCGCAAACGGGGATTTTCTTTCTTAAAAAGAAAAAGAAGCAAAACTCTATGTGTGTGTGGAAGTGTGAATCAGTGTATGGCGAAGTGTAACTTAGTGTATGTGTGTGTGTAAATGCATCTATGTGTGTATTTTAGTGTGTGTGTATGTAAGTGTAACTTTGTGTAAGAATGACTGTGCATTTAATTTGAGTATTTATTTTTTTGCTGTAGAATCTGTGACATACTCACACACTGATCATTACTGTGATATATAATTATATGTGTGTGTGTGTATGTATGTATATCCACGTGTGTGTGTGTGTATGTATGTATATCCACGTGTGTGTGGATGTGTGTGTGTATGTATGTATGTATATGCATTTTTCCAAAATGAAACATCAATGCGGCCCACACACAAATAAATTTACGGTGAAGTGTCCCACTGCAAACTTGGACACCCCTGCTGTAGTATAAGAAGGAACAAAGAACATGTTGAAGATTTATAGCTAAGTTGTTTGTTACCACATATTAGTCCGGGGTAAAAGGTAAGCATTAGGGGATCCCATTTTTTATTTTCAGTGTTTAATGCCTTTTTTAAGATTTCCAATGAGTTTTCACCTCTTGTGAGAGCAAGTTGTCACACTCAGTTATTTGGTGTTTGGTTTATTTTTAGTACTTTTAAAATTCTTTTTTTTTTCTTTCAGATTTATGTTCCAAGATAACCAATCTAAGACACTATAAACCACATTTTAACAGCCTCTTAGTACTTAGAGAATGTTATCAGGAAGATCGCTAATTTCCACAGAGAGTTTTCTCTAAATAACATAATGAAGGGAGTCTCCAAGGAATTATTGGCTCTAATCTTTAAGATATAAATATGTAGTCTGACAAAGAGCTTCATTTTTTCAAACTATCTTCACTTGGGGATTGACAGTTTTAAGAAGGAAGCAACAGTCGGGTAAGATATCTCTGCAGTGTTTCTAAGAGAAATAGTGCAAAGAGAACTGGAAGGCTAGACAGTATGACATAATTGCCAACAATCCCGAATTTGCCAGGACAGTCACATTTATTGGCACCTGACCCGGTAAAAATACTGCCAGAATTGCTATCAAACAGTTTATATCTGATAGACATACAAGTCTAAATGTGAATAAATGAGCTCCAGACACCCGTTATCTGTACCGTGTAGCCTGGATCTCAATACTGCAGGCTCATGCAAAGCTGTGTGACATTGCTTAACTACGCTCCCTTTAGGCTTCATCGTTCCGGGACTAGGTCTTAAAAAGTTGGCAAACATGCATTCTCCATCTGCTCACTGATCCCGAGATTTTAGAACTTTTACTAGTCTACTGCTTTAAGTGACATCACGACAGCCACACTGCTATATCATTATCGCATACTGGCTGGTTGAAAGGGATTGAGCTAGATTCTTGATCTTTTACCTTATTATAGCCATGTGCAGTGCACCTACTACAAAGCTGAGGGATTGTAGTGCGTGGAATGCAGAGGGCATTGTTTCACCAAGCCTTGTATGCTTCAATGGAAGGAAGTAGGTTTTGGGGAGGTAGGCAGGGCTGTTGCTATAGCAGCAACAATAACTATCACGTCCTGGGGGTCATTTACTAAACAGGTAAAAAATGAGTATGGAGCAATTTATGAATATGTACATCAGAACATCAGTGCCTCCTCACGTTGGTATTATGTTTTTTCTAATACATAGTGATATTTCTATACTTGATTATACCATTTATGATGTATATTCTGATGTACATTTCTATGGATGGAAACTCTTTGAGATGGCACCCGGAAAATCCAGTATTCTAATCCAGTACATTAATATTCTCTCCTGTTTGGAGGTGTGGGAGCAATTTGGCACAAAGTTTTGAAATTTATTCATATTTGTAACATTGCGGTTTGTTGCTGTTTTGCTCATCTGCCCTGTAATGTTATTTAGTTGCCATTTTTTTCGGTTCTGGTAATATACTTTTGCTCACGCTAAAAACTTTTGCAAATATTTTTTGAAAATAATTCTTATAATGCATGTGAAACTTAAACCAGCTTTTAGCAAGTGCTAATAACAAAGGCCGAAAAAATATTCACAAACACGCTGTTTTTATTGACAGATATTCAAATTTTTTATTCACAATTTATTCATATTTACTATTTGAGTTTTAAATGTTTAGTTCACTACAAAAGGAGCAAAGAGCAAAAATAGTTTTGCCCATAAAATATATTTGCTTTATGTAGTTTTGATTATGTGATGAGTAGAAAAATGTTTATTTTTCTGTAGTTTGCACAATGCCGTACTAGAACTGCCCCATGAAATGCACTGCGGCCTGTTCAATCACATTCTAATGCGTATGCCCCCCTTGCAATAGAAGTTTACAAGTTACCCTTTTTATGTTTTTTTATGCATGTTGACGGTTAGTATAGGTTTCTACCACTATATGGTTTCTCAAGACCAGCTGGCAAAATTCCCTACTGTAACTATGAGGAAAAATAATTAAATTTGCGGAATTGTTTCCATCTTATCAATAATTCAACCTACATGGATACACAGTCTCTGAGAGAGTGTGTACATTTTGGCCAGCCGGCCCACCCACTCACTTTACATTTATTCACATTGAAGTTATTTTCTGGATTGTCTTTTTCTTTTACATTTATAATCATAGCCAGACAGTCATACACTGTAGTATCTCATTACACATGCTTCTGTTTTATGTTTCTTACAAAAAAAATCACTATAGCAGTACATTAAGCACCATATACTGTATGATTAAAATCAGCTGGTTGTACATTACCAGTATATAATTTACAACAAACACATCCACATGAACAAAACTATAGATGTGTATGTTGTGTGCAGTGTTCTTAGAAAATATATCCATCTGAGGAACAGTAATAATAATAGTAACAAAGCCAGGAAAGGTATTTTCAGACATTCTCTGGTTTTGTGACTATAAACTTGGGCTAGGCAACCTGCGGCCCTCCAGTTGCTGATCAGCTATATCACCCATAATGTTGTTTCATCTAAGAGGCTGGCAGAGGAGCATGGGAAGGTAGTCCTGCAACAACTGGAGTGCCGAAGGTTGCCTACCCCTGCTATAAACCAATTTGATTGGTTATCATTTTATCTATCTCAGAAGGATGAAGGGCTCAGTTTACCCAGCTGAGAATTGAGTCTGCATCCCTGAAAATTGATCAGATTGTGCAGTATTATAATTTTATAATTATAATAAGCATAGTTATTTATAAAATAGTTTTAGTTTAAAAAAAAAAAGAAGTATTTGATATCCGTGGTATTAAAGGGGCAGTAAAGCTCAACTTTCCTGGAAAGTGTTGTAATGTATTACTTTCCATTTTATCATCTGCTTTTCTCAACTCTAGTCCCCACATTGATTTAAATAATTATATCCATGACACACATATTAGTTCTATAAAAATGTCTAAGGCATTTCAAAGGTACAATTCATTTTCAGTTTATAAACTTCCATGAGGTCAATCATTTTACATCTGGCTTTTCTTCCTTTCTTTTACACTTGAATAATGAGATATGAATTGTAATGATATGGGTTTTAGGGTCTTCAGCTTAAACGTATAAGGTAAAATCCAAAAAGGTTATGAGAATTATGAGGAACAGCTAAACTAATATTTAAATGTTTCTTGGCACAAGAATCAGTGCAGTTTCTAAAGTTTACAATGTTACTAGGACAATGAGATCCCTGGGGTATTATTGCAATGAACATTTCCAGAAATGCAAACATTAAAAAAACTTGGGAGTTTCTAATTCTCTTATATTTCTTTTATTAATATGTAAATTTAGTAGTCGATTAAAGTAAATTCTCTTATTTTGCTTTTATTAATATGCAAATTGAGAAATCAACATAAACTGAAGTCCCTTATATACATGTTTTGGTACGGTAACTAACATCATTGTTACGTTTTCTGATTTAATGTGTAGTACAATTACATATGGTTTATATAGCACTTGAAGCTGAACGTATGTGTTTCTGAAATTAATAAATGTGGTGATTTATTGGAATATTGAATCAGTCATGTATACCCAAGTGGAGGGGATTTTCCTGACATTGGTCAAATTTCCTGTACCTTGCCAATGTGCCAAGTTTATTAGAAATGCACTTCAGATCTGGATTGTATTACTTGTGGTAAATGCATCACTAGCTATTCTGCAAAATGTCCCAATTCTTATAATAGAAAATTTGGAGATGGACAATGAACTATAGTTAATAGAGATGACCAGCGAATGAAGAGATGACCAGTTGTTTACGCTATTTTCACTATATAAACAACTTTACATCCCATTGTGCACAAAATATATTGCATAGGTCACACTCCTAAGGCTGGCCCTGGTCTGGTCCCCACCATAGGCTTATGGTAACTTACCCTCCGTATTAAAAACAGTGCCTTAGAGGGTGGATCCCAATTGCATGTGCCACTGTGCCATGAATAGATTAAGCTTAGAGAATTGTGCACCTACCAGTGTTTGCAGGTAAAGTTGGAGAACCAGGAACACAATAAAAAGCTCAGTTAAGTGGTCTTAGGTTGAGGTAACAAAGTCCAGGATGTTAGAATGATTTCTATGTCACAAGGACAGAGAATAGGACTGTCAGTGCATATGTGGAATCCCAAAATGTACAAATTCAAACTTTTTTAGTAACACACATTGGATATGAATCTATACCTGTATATGTAATTCATATGCGTCCTTTAAAAAATTGGTTGCATTTGTCAGAATTTAGTGAATGTTTGTGATCCTATATGGTACAGAAGTACACATCTGCTAACATTAATTTACTTTGTATAACTTAATCTTGTAAAGAATAATTGGTGTCCTGAATTATTATTTCAGCCCGATTACCCATGTCAAAAGGAGTCATACAGTATTTAATATTTTCCTGTAAGACAATAGTAAGCTGCATTTTTAAACAATGTGGAATTTTCCTAGAAAGGTTGTTTATTTCAACTTAAAATGTACTGCTTTAAAAGGAGGGCAGTCCGTGCTGCTGCATTATCATTTTGGATTCCCTTTCAAACCTGTGAATAAGAAGGAAAATAACACTATTCCCTCTCACTCATTGGACCTTCTTCTGTTTCTGCAAATCCTAGGCCTACCAAACATTCCCACCCCTGATTGGAATCCACCATCAATGTAGCTGCAGCTCCCACGCGATGCAGTTTCCCATCACCCTCTGTATCTCCATGCTAGAAACTGAACGCCTCCATGGATCTGACATGTTTGTCCAGCACATCATACAGATGCTCAGTTGGATTGAGATCTGGGGAATTTGGAGGTCAAGTCAACAACTTACACTCTTTGCTTTGTGGCAGGGTGCTATAAAGAGGCAGTTCAATCAGGGAATACCATTTCCATGAAAAAGTATACATGATCTGCAACATTGCTTAGGTAGGTGGTACGTGTCAAATTAACAACCACATGAATGGCAGGACCCAAGGATTCCCAGCAGAACTTGCCCAATGCATCACACTACCTCAGCCAGATTCCAACCTGTCTGTCGTCATAACATTATGGCTGAATGGTCTATGTCCCATACTCAGTAATAACTACAAGATCACTGAGCTTTCAAAGTTGTTCCACATTTGGATTTATTTATTTATTTTTCTCATTGCAGACAAACAGGGCTGGCCTTAGGGGTGTGTGACCGCAAAGGGCCACTTTAAAAAAAAAGAAAAGAAAAGTTTGCCGGTAGAGCCACTGGCTAGGGAGATCTTCTTCATTAGCCCTCTGCTCAGCAGCACTTGAGGATTCCAGAGGGGCAGTACTCAACTCGGTGTCTGCTTCACTGGGAGCCATGGTTAGCATAAGAAAGTGCTGTTAGCGCGCCTCGTGCTTAGTGATGATGCAGGGCACTTATGCTGCCTGCGGCTCCCTCTTGAAGCAGATGCCGCTCTGCTTCACAAGGGGAGGGTGGACCTTCACATCTCAGGGGAGAACAGAGGAGGGGGGAGAAGAAAACAGAGGGGGAGGAGAGAACAGAGGAGGAGGGTAGAGAACAGAGGAGGGTGACAGAAGAGAACAGAGGAGGAGGGGGAGAGAAAAGAACAGAGGAGGAGGGGGAAGAGAGAAAAGAGGAGGATGGGGAGAAGAGAACAGAGGAGGATGGGGAGATGAGAACAGAAGGGGGAGAAAAGAGGATGGGGGAGAGAAGAGAACAGAGGATGGGGAGAGAAAAGAACAGGAGGATGTGGGAGAAGAGAACAGAGGGGGAGGAGAGAATAGAGGAGGAGGGAGGAGAGAATAGAGGAGGGGAGGGAAGAAGAGAAAAGAGGATGGGGGAGAGAAGAGAACAGAATAGGATGGGGCAGAAGAGAACAGAGGATGGGGGAGAGAAGATAACAGAATAGGATGGGGCAGAATAGAACAGAGGAGGCGGGACAAGAGAACAGAGTAGGGGGAGAGAAGAGAACAAAGGAGGAGGGGGAGAGAGAGAACAGATATGGGGGAGTTGGAGAGAGACAGACATGGCAAGGGAGAGGAAAGGGACAAACATGGGAAGGTAGAGACACATAAATGGAGGGAGAAGGAAGAGACAGGCATGAGGGTAGGGGGTGCACAGGGCTCCGGAACACACAGTGTATGAGTCTGTCTGTCCTCCCGGGTATAAGTTTTCCCGAGCGAAGTGCGCATGCCAAAACGCCAGAGAAATCGCTCAAGAGAAGTGTGCATGCACTCTTCCCTTACCTCTTACAGCAGCTGATCAGAAGGTTGCGGGAGGTGGTGTGCGTCCCTCGCGCATGCGCTGTTCATCCTGGCAAAGTTACAGCTGAATGATCAGCTGTAATTTTGTGCGCATGCACGGTGAGTGAATTTGTCAGAACACCGGCCCTGCAGGCACATATTTTGAACTCAGCATTACCTTGACTACATTATTATTTATTTCATACCGTGTTTGTCTTATTTTAGCAAGTCTTTTAACTTGTTCTGGTGGTCATGCGCTATTTCTTTGATCTGATACCTAAGAAGACGTGACCCTTTGGCCTATTTTTTTTTTTTAGCAACATGGTCCTACTAGTGGTCTTTCCCCACCCTATTTTGTTTCTTACCTCTCTTTTTTCCTTCTTTTTTTCTATTCTCAGTAACACTTTTTATTTTATTTTAATATTCTCCTATTCTTTAAGATGGCTATACCTTCTATACTCACATTTCTTGCTTCACATTATAATAAGGTAACCTAACGTAGCAAATACTTTCTTTCCAGTTTTTCTGTTTTTATTTGCCTTTTTAAAATTGTTACTATTGTTATTAAATAAAATATGAGTTAGTACAATGTTCCTAGTAAATCTATATTGCACTTAATATAGTAGTTAACGCAGAGATGGTCACCGACCAGATTGCTGGCTGCTTCCTATGTAAGCATGGCAGCTGTCGGTCAGAGGATAAACTGGCGTGTGCTATCAAAAGTACATGCCAGTTTATCCTCATACTAGGGAAAACTAACTTTTCACTTGTGCTTCTATATTAGAAGCACAAATGAAAAATAAAGTTTAGTGTCCCTTTAATATAAGCTACTGCCTAAAAATAATTGTGTTTTATGCCATGTGACTCAATAAAAAAAGAAAGAAAGAATAAACAGTGGAGAAGCAGATAACTAATGTAACCATGTACAAACTCTTTTTACATTTTCTGTAAAGTTAAAGTTTATTAATAAATAAATATGTCTAAAAAATGAACTGCATTTTCTGTACTTAAAAAAAAGGACTATCTAGTTTGTCTTACAGACTTTTACAGATTTATATTGACAAGTAGTCTGAGAAAGATGGCAAAACTTGTCACTTCTTATTAGTCACTGTATTGTGGGAAAGTATTTCAGAAGCTCTATTAATGGCCCTGCAATGTAAAAGTTATTATATAAGACATCTTTTTTGATTTATTCACAAATGTTCTTATACATCTGTTTTCAAGATCTCACATGCTGCATCTCAGATATATTACAGATTGCATTATCCTGGCAGCCAATATTTACACACCCCACCTCCCTCTAAATCATCTGTCCCAATAAAAAGACATGAGAAAGGATTTCTTTATGGAAAGGAAATGAATACAGGTGTCACCTTCTCCGTGATCCTGGAAATAGTAAACATAGGTAGCAAATTATATGGCATCCACTTGCTAGCATTAACCCTTGCAGTGGCGGATGGGCGTACAGCACAATATTTCTGGAGTTTGATGGATTAAGTCAGAAGCACGTTGAGTTTGTATTTACAAAAACAGGGGATAGATCAGTATGTTCTGTCTCGAATTAAAATGTGCCAGCAGGCAATGTAGGGTTTGTGTTGTATGAGATTATATAAAGGAAAAATGCAAGGTTCTAGTTAGTGATAAAAAAAAAAAAAAAAAAATCACAAATATGACTCATAGACCACACCACACATGTCCTTAATAGATTGCCTTCTGGAACTGTATGCTAAGTGAGATTTCACAAATGATATACAAAGAGATGGTTTCTTTTATTAATTTGTAATACAAATGTCGTTGAAACTTAACATTTTGCTCACCACCTGATAGTCTGATTTATTTATTATTGCTGCCTGATAATTACACAAGTGTTTTACCAGGAAGAATACATTGAGTTTTTCATTTGTGTTCAAGTATGGCCCGGGGGGATATGTCCAAAGTTACACATTTTAACATAAAGAAAACATAATACATATTTGGACAATTAAGAAGAGAGAGCATACAGCATAAGAATACATCTTTGAACATATAAAATAAATCATATACATATCCCTTATCCAGAAATCCGTTATCCAAATTGGTCCCTTATCCAAACATTTTTGGGGATTTTGCCACAAGTTAAAAATTACACCTATCAGAATGCAAGCGCACAAAAGTTTATTCAATATCCAGCCCCTTAAGCTGTGATGTAGCCTTTCCATGCATGTTCCAATTCCCCCACACCCACGTAGGGTAATACAATGGCATGTGTACAGGTCTGATGTACCATGGAAGGTTCCCAACAATGCCTCACATCATAGCTACATCACAGTAAAAAAAAGTAATGTGTTTGCTCTATACAGTATTTGCACTGATACTACTGATTTCACGAGAGGCTTTAATATATCTTACTGATGAAAATGATCTTAATACTTCCGGTCCAAAGCATTTTGAGAGAAACGTAACCTGTAGAAGATGCACATTAACAGTTCTAGGAGGTATACTTGTCCTTAGATGCAGGAAGGAAGACATTTTTAGGAATTTTAGAATAATAGAAGATATGATGGTTTCTGAAATGTAACTTCTCATTTGAGCAGCTCGATTCTAATGTGGAATGTGGTGCTGGAGCTGGTCTTGAGTTTGTTGAATGTATGGGAAGCAAGAATATAAATGCTTCTAAGGTGCTGTGAGAACTTCCCAGAGAAGGGGAAGATGAAGAATGCATCTGGAGTCAGATATGGCACATTGCAAACTGTGAAGAGGCCAAGTAAAATGGAGCGGTAGGGTTCTCTACATGTAATTTAAAGTTCAAGGGAGACACTACTGGCAGTCAACACATATTGAGTTGAGTTGGATATAAACAAATGAAACAAATTTTGTAAAATAGCTGCAGTAAGCTCACTTTGTGTCATGCTGCTCCAGTGCTCCGCATACATTGAAAAGGGCAGTAAATCTAGAGTGATTTAAAGGCTAAAGAGTTATCTTCTAAGAATGAAGTTGGGGCCACAGGATTGTGGTCCAGAATCACATAAGGCGTGACAGTTGCGAGGTATGCACACACAAGGCTCTTTAGCAAATTTTTGTCACAGAATTTGACATTTATTTTTTCTTTTACTGCAAAGTTGTATGTGCACTTGAAACGTACAGCTTCTTAGAATTAGTTTTGTGGTCAGTCAAGTTGAAGAAAAAGTGGACAATTCTTTTGTTTATTGCACTGAATTTGTTTTAACTAACACCTGGCTGGTTAGCTCTTATGGATTGCAGTGTGCTTGAACTCAATGAGGTTTATGTATAAAGGTGCAAACTTCTAAAAGTGATCCAATCCGCATTCCACTTTTTAATCTTTTCCCCACAATTGTTCTTTAAACATAACCCCCAATGTTCCTAAAGTGACCGGTATATATTCTGCCTGTGATATTGATCAGAATATATTCTTGTACGATAATATGGAGTGGCTAGTTTTTAAGTCCCATCACAATCTTTCTGTTTGTCAAGAACATGCATGTATGCTGGATTTGAATTATGTGTTGTGCAAACATGAGCATACAACATGGATTCCCTTTGCTCATATAGCCTCCTTTTTTGTCTATATAAATCTGCAGCACTTCAATATCCATTCAGTATATGTCTCATCTGTATGTTTTTAATACATTACCACCATGAAGGCTTGAATATTTCCCACACAGTAAACATTCTCATAATCTTGCATTCTATACATCATGGATATATTTTCTCCTTTAATTAGCGTCTGAGTTTATTAATATTAATGGCATCCTGAGGATTGAAAATGTTTCCCTACGTGAATGTCCTGACTTAGTGAGCTGTTTACCATTGTAAAATAATTGCCAATGTAAAATACATGTTCAAACTTTAGACAAATATTGCCGACTTGAAAAAATTCTCCAATTCAATTGAAAAGGTGAATTTTCCAAATTCTAGTCTTTCTCCATCCCCTTTCTCCATTGAACAGACCCTTAATTCAAATATGTATAGTTGACCAAATATATATATATATATGTAAAAATTATGGGGCATTTATTTCTTGATGCAAAATGCCCTCTGTTTTACAAAAATATAGTAATTAGAGTTCCAGGGAAACATTTAAACAAACTATTTATTAATTCAAAGGGACTCTTTAACCTAAACATTAGTCATCCTGTGAATGGCGCATGATCAGATATTATCTGTACATTTTGTTAGGAGAATTGCAAGTAAAGATTAAGATTAAGTAATACACCATCAACAGGAGACACCACAAAACATGTTTTTCTCTTAATTTATGCATTTACTGTATTTATGCTAATACATAGTACAGCTCATTATTGATTACTTTTTATTCTCTACATTCAGAGTATAATATAAACATTGTTTAGGTGACAGAGGTTCTGATTTTGGCCTTGTAAGCTTCCTGTAGGGATGGGAAAGCTAAGCATCCAGACTGTTTCCATAATCTGGAGATATTGTGTTCTAGTTGGCTGACAGAAATTACCAATATGTCTTGAGCAAACCAAAGCATTCTATGAAAATTAAAGTTGAGAATCTGAAGAGTCTGTGGTGAACAGCACACATCATGACGCCTTGACTACCGGGCTGTATTTTACCATAGAAAACATACCACATCGCACAGGTGTAGTGGGGAGAAAAGGCCACAGCCATTTTATTATTTATTGTTCAAATAAAAACCATTGTCATTACCAACTCGGCCATAAACATAACATAATCATAACAGTAATACACAACACAAGGCAATGACAATGTCCAACATTAACATAATATAAAGCAAATTACCTTGAAGTACCTAATTAAAATAATAACCATTAATTAACAATAATGATCATAAATTAACATTCCTAACTCCCGTGCTTGCTCCCAGGGTTCTGTCAGCCAAACCGAAACCAACTCCATCTGTCCAACCCCCCTGTTTAAGGTTAAGAGCTCCACTAACAGCTCCAATCTCTCACCAAGCTTTACCTAGGCTACCAAGCTGAAATTTGGCCATAAACCACCCCCAGGAGCAAGGTACCGCCAAGCTGTGACAAAGATGAATCCAGAACACCTGCCACTGCAAACCTGGTCCCGAGCACCTGAAATAAGAAAAGACAGTAGGAATCTGGCTCAAACCATAAAACCGAATATCTGAAATGGGCTGCATTAATCGTTGAGATGGAAACATAGAGAAGTTGTAGAATGGTGACTAGATCACATTGATTTTGCACTTGTGACTTCCAAACAAAAGATAAGACACCTACAGTACACACTGGGAGGTATTTTTTAAGCATAGAAATAGTTTTCCCCTCAACATATACCAACTAACCTCAAGCAATACAGCAGCACGGGCAAAAAGCCAGAATTAAAAAAAAACAAAGATTAGAACAGACTGGCATTAACATGGTTGTATGAAGAGCGTTCTTATGCACCCAGTTAAATACACTGTAATGGCTGCTATTCAAATTGGAGAACACATCAACATAGAATCACTACACGTTAATGAATGGAAACTTTGAGGTATCATCTTAGGTTTACAAGCAACTCTAGCTGTCTATATGTATTCATAGTAAACCATGGATTTTTATTATTTTTAGGAAACAAAATATTCCTCAGCACTGTACCCTGTGTGAGCTAGCACAGTACAATATACACAAATTCATTCAAAAAGTATTCTATTGTAGATACCAAAAGACAAGACACAAGAAGAAGTAAGAATAATACTCGCATTTTAGATATCTTCAAGGACTTCCTCAAAATTAACTAACTACATATAATTTGTATGCCTACGCTGAATCCAGAATTATAGTTTACTGAATACATAGTAAAATCCCAAAATTGCTCTGGTTGAAATTATAAACTAGCCCCAGGGCTGAAATGTGTACATGAACTATGTATCAATAACCTGTGGTGATACATATAAATCAGTGGTTGATATATTTATATACTTGCAGACAGTATCAGAAACGACATTTTGAAAGACCAAAATGAAGTTAAGTTTATTTGAAATAGGGCATCAAGTGTAGGCATTTCAAATATAAATTGCTTGTATCACATCAGGAGGATGACATGAGGTTTACAATCCTGGCTCAGATGAAATAAAACCTCTGATAGACCTACATAAGTAAAGAGTAACACACTTTACCTCTGTGCTCTCATTCACGCTTCTTTATTTAAAATGAATAACATTTACACTTCATGCAATCTTTCAGTTAAACATAACTGCAAGTAAAGATCATGAGTTACAAATATAAGACACAAAGCAAGGCAAATACACATACTTTAAAATTCTGTTCCAGCTAGAAACATTTTGGCATCTACAGGTAATTGTGGAAATGAGTGAGATTTCTTGAGAACTATGTACACTGTGACCCATTCATTAATTTGTCTCTGTAGTGTTCATGATTATGAAATAGCCATCATTTTCAGAGGCTATCTTCCCCTTTTTTGAATCTTATATTTTATGGGCTCATTAATTACTACACATACAATATGGAAAAACTCTCCTACATCTGGGATATCATTTTTATCAAACAGTGTCTCTGTAATAAAACTGATTTGCATTTGAAATATCCTGCAATAAGTTATTCTTTAAAAATAATAATGGTACACTGCTCCAAATAACTCACTTAGCAATCGCCTAACAGTAAAACAGCTGTTTTTACAAATTCTTGGCAGGTAGCCGAGTCTATCCCAATCTTACTTCTCCTCCATACATCTAACTTGAAAGCTGGGTGGACAAACATGTGATGAACATTTCCAGACAACAACTTAAAAATAAAAGAGAGATACAAGTAATTAATGAATGATTCAATCATTCTCCAGCTCCTGTAACTACAGCATAGGCAGCCTTGGTGCAAGCTGTGGGGATAAACTCTTTGATTTTCAAGTTACTAAAAGGTGAGTTTACTATACATTGTGAATGGACAAGTGTAGTGAGTTTCTCATGCTTGAAGAGCTAAGTTGGCCCCATATAATGCATTGTTAAAGTGAGAGACTTTAAAGATTTAACTATAATTATCCATAGCCATCAGAAGTCTTCTCACCGTTTTTCCCTATACATTCAATACTTGAGATATAATGTTCATCTCACATCCACTTACCTTTCAGTGTAAAAAAAAGAAAATACAACAAATAAAATAACTGATTTGTTAAACTTGTAAAATGGTTTAGCTATCTTATGTCAGTTTATATCTGATTTCACATCCTGGAAATGTTCAGTAAAATGCCTTAATACACTAAGGATATACACATACTACTTAATACATTAAGGATATACACATACTACGTAATACATTAAGGATATACACATACTACTTAATACATTAAGGATATACACATACTACGTAATACATTAAGGATATACACATACTACGTAATATATTAAGGTTATACACATACTACTTAATACATTAAGGATATACACATACTACGTAATACATTAAGGATATACACATACTACGTAATACATTAAGGATATACACATACTACTTAATACATTAAGGATATACACATACTACGTAATATACCGTATTTGCTCGATTATAAGACGACCCTGATTATAAGACGACCCCCCAAACTTTGGATATTCCTTAAGGAAAAAAACTAAAAGCCTGAATATAAGACTACCCTATAGGAAAAAAGTTAAACTTGTATA
The DNA here is from genome assembly GCA_036172795.1 of Pelodytes ibericus. NCBI lineage: Eukaryota > Metazoa > Chordata > Amphibia > Anura > Pelodytidae > Pelodytes > Pelodytes ibericus. The sequence goes on from CM069860.1 coordinate 70,286,750, forward strand.
TATTCACATGTAAATTGCTTTTTTAATAAAAAATTATGATATCAAAAAATGTATTTCTAGTTTTTATTTCTTTTTATGTGCCAATGCTGCCTTTCTCTTTCCCTTGCCCCCATTTTTCTCCTCTCCCCCCTCCCCTTGCCTGTCTCTTAACCCCCTCACTCCCCTTGTCTCTGTCTCTTAACCCCTTCCCTCCCCTTGTCTCTGTCTCTTAACCCCTCCCCTCCCCTTGTCTGTCTCTTAACCCCTTCCCTCCCCTTGTCTCTGTCTCTTAACCCCTTCCCTCCCCTTGTCTGTCTCTTAACCCCTTCCCTCCCCTTGTCTCTGTCTCTTAACCCCCTCCCTCCCCTTGACTCTGTCTCTGCCCCCTCCCTCCCCCCTGTCTCTCTGTCCCCCTCCCTCCCTCCCCCTGTCTCTCTGCCCCCCTCCCTCCCCCCCTCTTACCTTGATCCCTGGTGGCTAGTGGGGGCAGCCGGGGGATATCTGCACGTATCGTGCAGACATCCCCCAGCTGCCCGATTGTCCCTGGTGCCTAGTGGGGCAGCAGAGGATGTCTGCGCGATGAGCGCAGACCTCCCCTGCTGCCGCCCGGCATGCTCGCCGGGACTTCTGTGACGAAAGCGGAAGTATCCGGCTTCTTCACAGAAGCCCCGGCGGTCGTGCCGGGCGGAAGCAGGGGAGTCTGCGCTCGTTGCGCAGACTTCCCCTGCTGCTAGAGAGGGGGATCCAGGTCCCCTGCAGCTCTGCTGGGGACCTGGATCCATGTCTTATAATCTGACCTCAATTTGAGGTCAGATTATAAGAGACCTCGATTATAAGACGAGGGGGATTTTTCTGAAAAAAACCTCGTCTTATAATCGAGCAAATACGGTATTAAGGTTATACACATACTACTTAATACATTAAGGATATACACTTACTACTTAATACATTAATGATATACACATACTACGTAATACATTAAGGATATACACATACTACTTAATACATTAAGGATATACATATACTACTTAATATATTAAGGTTATACACATACTACTTAATACATTAAGGATATACACATACTATTTAATACATTAAGGTTATACATATACTATTTAATACATTAAGGTTATACACATACTACTTAATAGATTCAGGATATACACATTTTTAACTAAGCTGTTTATATGGCCTTTTGATAATGTGGTGCTGGTGACCACATTGATGGAATCACACTGGTGGATTTCATCTGATTAATATACATTTGATATGCTTGAAATTCTCAATAACTATTACTGATGGCATTGACTGCTGCTGGTAAACCATATGAGATGAACATTGTGATAGGTAAGCGTCAATTTAATACCTATGGGTAAAAGGACTTTGTCAGATTGCATCAGTAGAAACTGCAATTAGTTGCAGTGGAGAACAGTGGGGATGTAACTATGAACGCACAATAACAGATATGGGGCAGCTCAGCGTTACATGTGAAAAAAATAATAAAAACAAAACAATAAAGTGTAGAATTTCAAACAACTTTGAATACAACCACTGCTTTATCATGTATGTATGAACCCATAAAAATGAATTAATGGATTAGTTTTTTTTAATGCTCTGTATTAAAACATAGTGTAGAAGTATAAAATTGCCAAAGAAAAACAATTTCATACACCTTGTATATGTGATCAGTTCTGTGTTTTCATGTGCACACAGCTCGCAGCCTGTATAGGCCATCAATTGTTGCAAGAGGTTCTATGCTGCGGGGCGCTTGCAATGTTTTTTTTCTACTACACTATGTTTCTGCATCTTCCTTGAGTCATTGGGTCGACCAAAGTATTGTAGAGTCAAATGTAAGGCCATCATCTATCCAATAGCTAAAGCTTGGCCTAAATTGGTCTCAAACACACCAGCAAATCTACAACCGAATGGCTGAAAAAGAAAAGACTCGAGATGTTGCAATGGTTCAGTCAACCCAACTGAAATTATCTGGCTGGATATTAATTTATTTATGATTTATTTTTGTTAAATAAGTCATGACATGGGGTAATTTGTCATGTGTTGTTCATCTGAGCTTGTATTTACCTAATTTCTTATAGACCTGCTGAGGAACATATGATCATTTTTATGTTCTGATATGTAAAACGATAGAATTCAAAGGGGGTGTACTTTCCTTTTCCCATGGCTGTATGCATATTACTGGTTTTATTCATATTTGTTTCACATACTACATTATATTGTGTTATTTTTTTATTATTTGTTTCACATGTAACTGCACTGTTATTGTGGAAAAATTGGAACATTTGTGAGAGTGTTGGGTTCTGCTATGTGTTTCATCTGGCTAATATTGTGATTTTATCACATTTTCTTACTGCTTTCATACTTCACACACATTTTTGGATAGAAGTAACTATGAATGTCAACACAAATCTAGTTCAAACAACACTCATAGACAACCCAGGATCATTTTTCACTCTGGCTGATGGTGAATTAGTCAAAGTGAAACCAGAGTTACCCTGATGATGTGTAAAATAGTCAAACAGACCATTTCAGCTGTTGGGGAATACGCATCACATTATATTGTCTCATTAGTTTCCTGATTGAAATTCACTGTGCCTTTGTACTGTGGCTTTTCTACCTCCTATTTAGCACACTGCAGCATGCTGATCTACGTATTACTGAATCATTAATCCATATACAAAGTTTCATGCTAGAGGAAATCATTTAGCCTAAGGTTTTATTTCCTTAAAGTTAGAGATACGTCTGCTTGTTGTATGTGTTCAGTGACACTTTGAGCATCTGCCACTTCTTTTTGGGAATCTCAAGAATGGTAATTAACTGTTTGATGTATAATACTGAAAGATGTTTTATCATGAGGGCAGTCTATCATTTCTTATGTTCATCTGTAATCAGCGCTCGATAATTGCTGTGTGCTTCACTGCATGTCTCTGTCAGTGGAAGAGTGTGATTAAAACAGAAGTATCAGCATTTGTCAAGTGAAATATATTTTGAAATAAGATTTTTTGTGTGGAAGATTTACTAAAGTGTGTTTCTACTGTGCAAAGATGTCTCTTAAATAAATTATTGTATTGGTTGTGGTAAGACAGAGCGGATGCAGCACAACCTTATCCATTTGCACAGATTTTGCAGCAGTAGTTAGTCATGGTCCATTCACAAAATCACCACCACAAAATGGACAATTGCGTGGCATTTTTGCAACTGAAAACGTGCAAATCGGCAATTTTGGCCATTTGGAACCTTTATATTTATTCAGTGGAACTTCAAATACCACACATGTATCACAGAGCTTAGTATAAGCACAGAGGGCATATTCATTAATAGTGAACTGATAAAAGATAGACAAGTTGCAGTTCTTTTCCAACTGAATTATTAATGCCCTGTTTTTGCATTCCAAATGTACAATTCCTCCCTTTTCACATTGTTTGGTCAGAAAGTACTGATTACATTTCTGGCATTATCAACAAACATGAACAATATATTCAGACATCATGTTTATTAACTGCCATTGATTATGGCAATGGAGGTTACATTTTCTGCCTTTGCAGCTTTAGGTTGTTATAGTGTAATGACGTGATCTAAAATAATTTCTCAATATTTTTGCAATATATTTTCTTCCCTTACACTTTATACATATTGTTTCTTTTAGCATTTCATTTTAATTAACTTTAAATAAAGTTTTCGAGACAATGGGGCATTTCAAATCCTAATTTATAATATCAGTGAGATAATATTCATTATTAGCACACTGCTAAAACATATACAAATAAATTAAAACATTAATAAAAAAAATTTGTGCACCTCCATTTCTAGCATATATGTGTAAAACTAATGTTATGTTGCACCTTTTAAATTTGCATCATGCTTATGGTGATCATACGTCCCAAATTTCTAGGAGCCATTACTAATTTTAAACCTTTTTTCCCAGTAAAAATCAAAAAGGATTTCAAGGCCGAGACTTTGGCAAACTGAAATATTCCATAAACTGTTGATGCACAAAACTGTTATATATTACAAGTGTTAAATGTTAAACTTTAGTTAATTAAAGTTGGTGGAAGTGATGTAAAAATAAAACTTTGGCCTAATTTCTCACAACATCATATCGTAGTTTTCATTTATATGACTGGGATTTGGCTTGGTGTAATGGAAGTTATTAGTTACATCCCTTGTTATATTCATAGGCCATAGATGGATTATTGATAGATTTGATACTTGCCAGCCCTTAATCGTGATGTGTTCTTCTTATGAGAATCCAGTACAATAGTTATGTACAAAAATGGCGACCTTGTGTGACCACTGGCAAATGGATCTTATGTTTGACATGTGACACCAAAGGTGAGCTCGTGCAGGTTCATTTACTGAACTCCACGCTTTAAGGTTCACCCACCAGAATGATCACATATCTGGACTAGTTCACCTTTCTCTATACAAATGTTGTTTTGTTACAATACATTTTTCATGTACTTATTTATAAGAAAAATGCCATCAAAGCAGCTTAGGAAAATCCTTTGATGCTCCCAATACATTTTAGGATAAAGTGGTATAAATTGAATTTGGAGTGTGGGAGTCAAAAGGAAAATATTTTATGGAAAAAGTAGTGGGCGCTTTGGAAGTATTTAAAGACTAACATTTTTAAGAAGTTAAAGAATGTTTGGGATGTGCATAATTCTAGAACCAAGTTCTAGTCTTTCATTGCAGACACATTAGATGAATATTTTAGTTCTTCCCTGCCATTACAACCTACAGACAAAAAAAAATGGAAACACGAAGTTTGCAGAGATCTTTAAGTTTATACTCAACAGAGGAGCATTGCATATTACTCACAATCAGATAAAACATGCAAATGATGTCCCAGCAATGCCTAGTGTCATGTCTGCTAAGACAAACAGTCTGTATGTAATTATAAGTGCCATGTCATCAGCAGAGCACCTTAGAAATTTCAAAAGGGTCTTGATTTTTGGAATTAGTTTCACTTTGAGACACTGAATCAAAGCCATGACATATGTAGTTTATAGCAGCCTCACATGGCTTTCCAGGACCATGTTAGTGATTTGTCATAGCATAGCTGTTTCCATTTTGTGCACATTACCCAAATGTTTCAGTCAACAAGAGGTTCATTTTCAGTTATTTAACCAATGTGGAATTCCTTCTGTATAAGAAGAGGGACTCTGCACAGTAACTTTTACTAGCAAAAAAAAAGAAAATAAATACCATTGTTTCATATTAACTTTTCATCTGATCTCTACTTCATGTTCTACTTCCCTGCTTTTCCAGTGATTACAATAGATGTCTTTATAACTAGCCTATAAAACCAAAGACGTTTTTTAAATATAGGGATATTCCCACATTAAAAGAAGCGATGAGACTTGTTCACTATCCTCCCCCCGTTTAGTGTCTGAGTACACAAGGCAGAAACACTCTTGGCAATTGAAATTGCCTGAAAAAAGAATCCTAGCAACCTGTTGCTTCCTCATGTGCGCTCTTGCATTCTGAGTCCGCCTCACCCTTCCTTTATACTGCATACTTTCCATTTTAAGGTTTCCTGTTATACTGAAAGGGCAAAAGAAATCTTAAGCATTAACAGTGATTTAGCATTGTTTCTCGTGTGTATCTTTAAATGACTTCAGATGTTCTAAATTTAAACCTTTTTATTCATGTCCTGCTTTAACTCTTCACATGCTGGAAGTATTCCTTGTATACCACTATATTACACATGTTATTATTCTACAATTGTACAAAATGCACAGAAATTCCTTTAAAAATGAATATGATAAAAGTGCTATAATAACTCAACCACAACACATCTACTGGAGAGATGTAACCCTTATGCAAAATAAGAGTTACATATAAAATTGATGTTGAAATTAAAACTTTATATTTATTACATTTTTCAAAGCCCACAGTTGCAGTCTCTTCATGTTATCTTCAGTAAGAATACAAATCCATGCCCTCCAAATGTTCCACATAAAGCGGGAGAGTGCCAAATTTTCAATCTCTGGTGTTTGGTCTTCTTTTTAATATACTCTCTTCCTTTACTGTGGTAAGTTTTATCCTTCAACCCATGAACTAGTTTAGTAGCTCTTCTCTGAACTCTCTCCAAAGTATCAATATCCTTCTGGAGATACGGTCTCCAGTACTGCGTACAATACTCCAAGTGAGGTCTCACCGGTGCTCTGTACAATGGCATGAGCACTTCCATCTTTCTACTGCTAATACCTCTCCCTATGCAACCAAGCATTCTGCTAGCATTTCCTGCAGCTCTATTGCATTGACTACCTACCTTCAAGTCCTCTGAAATTATTACTCCTAAATCTCTTTCCTCAGATGTTTCCGGTAAGCCACAGACAGCCACATGTACACAGATAATAGAGATTAGTAGGAGTGGAAAACCCAGTAAGGATAAAATATAAAGAAATATCCCCAGTGGATCATGATATTATTGTCTGAGGCTTGCTTTCAGTCCTGTGCTGAGGTGAAAAATAGTTAGCTCAAAACACATATAAAGTTATCCATTTTGGGTATTTGAGTCAGCAATTTCCCAGATTACATTGACAAGACATAATATTTAGCATGCAGCATGAAACTTTTAAAAAACAGACCCACAAACTTTTTTTTATATTGGTGAGGTGTACATGACCACTGGTCAGTAATATAAACAATGTATATTTTGAGTCTCACAATTGATCTTTTTCATATGTTTGTATATATATATATATATATATATATATATACTTCACCAACTTGTATAAGCACTCCGCTTTCATTTTATAACAATATCCAAGTGCCCGGGGTGCGGGTCTGTTTCACATACAACTCCTCCAATGAAAATGAACGCACTAGCGGGGCTTGTAATGCTGTTTAAACCAATATAATCACGCCAACTTTTCAGGCAGACCCACTGCCCTTTGTCAAGCACTCCAAGCACTGACTTGAGTGCTTGACAAAGGGAAGTGGGTCTGCCCGAAAATGTTGCCGTGATTAAATTGGTTTAAACAACATTACAAGCCCCGCAAGTGTGTTCAATTTCATTGGAGGAATTATATATATATATATATAAAACAATAAACACTTTTTCCTAGGGAATGCAAGAAGCACTAGTCTAAAGGATAATGGGGTAGTTTCAGTGGCCCCCATTAAAAAGCACTTGTTTTGAGATATATGTATACACATATGAAAAACCTCAATTGTTTTACTCACAATATACATTGTTTATATTACTGACCAGTGATATATATACATTCTAAGTGGTACTGGTTATATAACCTGATATAGCATTCGTCATTCTTCTTTTCTCCCTTGGTTCGTTACTTTTTATTTCTTGTGTGTATTTATTTATTAAAAGCCTGGGAGTACTACTGTGGAATTAGGAAGTAACTCTTATCAACTTACAAGTTTTTGTTATACTGGACTAATGATATTATGACATGTTTATTACATTTTTTTTTATAAAATGGTAGACAATTTCCCACCGAGTATGGTCTCATATCCATTTGCTGGCATCTTTGGCAATGGTAGGGTTGGGACTTTTCAGGTTGAATTGTGAGCAGTCGTCCACTGTTCAGTTTTGACCATGACTACTAGCATCCTCCTCATGGCTTATGCACAGCTCTTAAATACATTAGGAGAATCAGTTAAAAAAAAAACATAAAAAAAGAAAAAAGCATTTTTTTAAGACCCCTTCCAAGATATGTAGCAATTATGAGAGTTAACTCCCAAGTGCCCTGTACCTCAGTACATGTGGGCTCTATATTATGTGAGTGTGCCTGATTATTGTCTTTAGGTCATTATTTCAGAAAATGTATCCATACGTTGTGGTTATTTCTGCTGCTTTTTTGTACCCTTTGCCTATAGTTTCATGAAGAAGAAGACCTTGCATAAAGACTGTTTGTGGGTAGTATTTTCTTGTGAAAAGGTCTCCCCTTATGAAGTAAGCCGGCTCCACTAATGGCAATCAATTCCTCTCGTGGTTTAGAAACACTGGATTACGGGTGCTCCACCAAGCTGTTGAAGCTGTAGTAGACTTGCCAGTGAAAATATAAATTCTTTTAATAAAAGTGGATCCGATGAAAAAAAGGAAAACAACACAAAATATAGGGGAAAAGACGGACTCGCCTTACGCGTTTTGCATGAAACCACGCTTAATCATAGGCCTTTTTTATTGTACTGTTTTCTGCACAGACACTTACATTTCATTGTTTAAAAATTACTCATTTAGTCATTACTAATTATGCATTTGATATTGTATTCATTCTGATCTTTTTAGTTTGATGATAAAAAAAAGTTAATGGAACAACAAATATATATTTGCCAAGGTGCTTATTCTTTAAAATACAATAGAGTTTTGCCTCCTGTTTAGAAACACAAATCATCATCTGATTTATTGCATTTACAAGAAAGTCTAGTTGTAAGAACAAAGGGTTTAATTGCTGCTTTTAAGGGGGAAATGGGTTGTTTCAATACTTATATTCTCCATCGTAACATTTAAGTGCTCCATTAGTACAGGTCAGCCTTTGACTTGTTTAGCTTTAAGTGTGTATTATATTATGTGATACCTGCTGATTACTAATTGGTATCTTGATCTCCCAGCTAAGGCACATTTAGGGATCTGTTGTGTTGATATTGAGATTAGAAAGCATAGTGAGGAGACTACAGGGTATTTAGCTGTCTTAAGACTTTGTAATTATAGGACTCCATGAAGGATGTTGAGCATTAAAGCTTTCATATATCCATACAACATGAGATTTTTTAAAGAATTGCATAATTATAAGTTGCGATGTAACATTACTTTAGTTACATTTAGGTGTTTGGGAAATTAAAGAACAACAAGACGTTATCTGCTTGCTAAAACTGAACTTCATGACCTTTAAAACTTAAAGGTAATGTTATAATAAAATACAAATGACGGCACCAAGTTTTGCAGAAACTAGGGTTGTCAACGTTTCTTCAAAATAAATGCTGTCCAAGCTATAGGTGCCATAGACTAGACATTGTCCGAAAAGACTACCTGGGTGGGAACCCTGGCAGAAACCACTAGGTTTAACCTGAACTTGTTTACAGGTCATAGTTGAAAGGACATGAAACCAGAAAATGATATCCCAGCATGCTTAGCGTCATGTCTGTAAAGACTAACTTGTCTAAGGGCTTGTATCTATTTACCTTTTCATCAAGAGAGTGGTTTGACTGTTGTAACTATAAGACAGAATTGCTGTTCTTACTTATGCGAATACAAAAGTACTAAATGACTGACATTAGGTAGTTGGAGAACTGCTACATTCTACCATGTATTCTAGAAATATATGATTGACAGGTGCAACATCAAATCAATTATAATTCCGACATAAAATCTACTTCAAAAAGCTTTGTCATTAATAAACAAAAGAATTTTTATACATGCATAATTTTTAAATGTTTTACCAAGCTGAACAGTGTTCAGTATTTTCTTCCCCACTGACTAGTAAACCCAACATATTACATAGCTGAAGCCATAAAAAAGAACATTTGTATAAAACTCATAGTGATTTGGCTGTTTTCCACACAAGCTCCATTGTCTTACTTGGCTTAAAAGAAATATAGGATTTACTTTGTCCCGAGGAAACAACTGGGAGAGATTTAGTCAAATGAAATACACACATTAAATATTCTAAACAAACAGACCAGCCACATTGCAATCATGCATGAATAAGTATGAAAATTGTGTAAATAACAGCCAGTGTTACATGTAAGGAAATAAACTTCAGCAAACTACCCAGCAGGTTTTTTGTCTTTCTTCCTGATTCTGGGTATTTTGGCACACGTAATTGGGATTATAAAGTCTAATCACTGGAGCGCAAGGAAATCAATATTTTGAGTATTACGATGACATAACTGTGAAAAACAACCAACTAATTCCTAATTTGTGTTTGTCTTTTAGGTTCTAGTAACTATAATGTCAGTATGGTCTTCAAATAGTTTGGATTTCACTTTGTAATTTTAATGGTGTTGTTAAACTATAGGAGGGATTAAGAACGGCTCAAAGTTCTCACAGGCCTCCCTAGTTTTCTAGAGGTCATGCAAAATGCGATCAAGACTAATACACACTTAGTAATAACATTCAACCTAAAAATGATTCATGGCCAACGCTAGCTAGGAAATGTCAAAAGAAAAACAAATATTTCAGTTCAGCTATACAAATGCAGTTAAAACTAACGTCAGATTCAATTAATTGCTGTCATTTTGAGCTAATATGTGTTTGTTCAAATAACATCAAGGAAACAAACATGTAGCAAGTACATAAAAGATAAATAAAGAACCCCTTAATCAAACATAAAATAAAGGACAAAGAATAATATAAGCTTTTAATAATTAATATAGGATACATTTGTATCATATATAGAAGTAACAAATATGATTCCCTTTATTATGACGGCATTTAAACTGTACATCAACCTTTTTAAGCTCACGCCGCTTTCCAGTTTTCATTAGTCACTCCCCACATTGCTTTTTCTTTCTTTTCCCCACACCTAGGCCACTGTTTGTGAGCCTGTGACTGGTATAATAAAGTATATTGAATATACACATCAACACACATATTCTTGAAACCTCCAGGTTCTTTTCAAGAACCGATTACCTTTAGTTCCATTTGTGGAGTCATCAGTCATGAAGTGTCTTTCTTCAGCTATGAACAATAAACACTTTCCCTAGGGGACGCAAGAAACAGGTTAAAAAGCGCTAATCTAAACCATAATGGGGTAGATCCAATAGCCCCCGGTATTTAGAGCTCCCTCCTCATATAGCATACCGCACGTTATTCCAATTGCAATAACTTGTGATTCAATGGAAACGATGAGTGCCAAATTAGCGCTCGCTAATAAGTTACGGCGCTGTTAATCATGAATATTGCACAATATATATTTATATACATCCCATTTATTTTTCCCACACTTCACATTACATTTGTTTTTATTTATTCTTTATGAGTGGGGGTGGCTATGGAGGGGAAGGGGGAAAGGAGGCAGAGAGGAGATGGCGTAAGAAAAGGAGGGAGAGGAGAGGGGGGGTTGGGCAGTGCTGGGATGGTGGGGAGGAGTGTTGGGAGAGGAGAGTGGTGAGGACAGGAGAGGTGGCAGTAAGGGAAGTAGATGGGGAGGAGGCCACCCGGCTGTGGGGGGAGGGGAGTGTTGCAGGGAGGTACATCAAGGGAAGTAGACGAGGGGTCAGTGGGACATGGAGTGGGACATGGGGGTGGTCCCTCCACCACTAGACCAGAGTAGACCAGACAGAGTGTCCTGTCCTGGTCCAGCCACTACACAAGGCACCGTGGAGGTGGAGGAGTTTGCTTATCCTGGGAGCAGCAGCAAAGAGGAGGCAGGCCAGCAGCCAGGAGGGAGGGTGAGCTCCCATAAATATGGCACAGAAGTGTCCTTCTTGGCCAGCACACCAACATGACCACAGCTGTCAAGAGGTGCCCCATATGGCAGGAAATTGAGCAGAGGGTCAACGCCATTAGTCAGCATCATCGCATCAGAGAGGCCTAGTGGCATCCTGCGGGCGGTGTGGACCGCATCCTCCTGCAGTGCATCGCTGAACTTTTTTCTTCTGGCAGCTGCATCCACTAGATTATGCTGCCATTGGGCTGCCTGTGGCTTATTTTAATTGGCAAAGTGAAGCCGTGGCATGGTCTGTGGGACAAAATAATATGTACACTGGCTTGTTCTGCAGAGGCAAACATTTTTATTACATATGAATATTAAAAAGTTCAAATAAGTATTAATGCAACTAGTTATAGAGAGGGAGAGAGATGTCTGTGTGTATAGATATGTATTGTTTTAGAATTGTACAAATGTCACCTCGCGCGGCTCCCATGTGTCGCATAATTAATGGGGGTCCCATGTGTGGCATATTTATTGGGCCTCATGTGTGGCATAATTAAGGTGCAATTTTGTGTAGCATAATTATGGGACACTTTTTTGTGGCATAACTATGGGGCGCTTGTGTGTGGCATAATAAAGGGGCTCCTGTGTGTGTGGCATAATTAAGGGGCTCCAAGGTGATGCATAATTAATAGGGCTCTGGTGTGGCATAATTTATGGGGCTCTTGTGTGTGGCATAGTTATGGAGCTCCTGTTTGTGGCATAGTTAATGGGCTCCTGTAGGTGGCATAATTTATGGGACTCCTGCATGTGGCAATTTTTGTGGGCCTCCTGTATGGCATATTTAATGGGCCATCTGACTGGCATTACTAAGGAATCTGTCTGGCATGGTATTGGAGAAAATCCAGGGGGTGACCATGAGTTACCACAACGGGTGACACCAACCCTAGTGACGCCTCTGGAGAGGCCATAAAGAAAAGTTGAGGAGACTGCAAAAAGACCACCAAAGCCATGATGGCTAAAGTAAACCACTCCTGTCAGTGGACAGAATTGTTGCTCCGCTACTGGAGATAGCCCAAAACTTAATATCCCATCAATCTCCTCCACCAATGTTACCCCCTCAGGCACACTGATGGACACTCCTGCTGTGACATCGACAGGTGGCCATCTGTCCAGGGTCACATGCAGCACCACACATCCAAAGCCCAAGAAATAGCCAAATAGAATTACATGTTTTCTTATTTTGAATTCACATATGTCTCTTTCCTGACTCAAATTTTAAATAGTCATATTGATGTGCTTTCATTTCATCTCCCCCACTTACAATGCATTGTTCAACCTGTTTTATTGAAACTCAACAAACTGTTCCCTGCACAATGCATAGTTTGGTGAGGGAGATGAATTGTTGTTTCCCTCCTCTACATCTTAATGTAGTGACCATCTACCTTGTTAATGTAGAACTGTATTTCAATGTAGTTGCCCATCGACTCCCATTGTGCAGTGGATTGCTATGATTGCACTTTGCAGGATGTGAGTTGAAATGCCATGACAGTTTGAATAATGCAAAGGTGTACACCTTTGTTAGGTTATTATGTGTGAATTGAGTAGACCCGTATTTATAACATTACTTTCTTTGAACTTATTGTAATTGTGAAGAACAAATTCTTTGCTGTCATACCAGCATTTTAACAATATGATTTTTTTTCTCTATGTAATTAAACCCTTCCAGCTTGTTAGATGTTCTATGCCATCCTAATTTTTAGTGCCTAAAAGCCTGTAGGACAGCATAGATGGCCCCCCACGATGAGCTGTGTTCGGATCCCGCTGCAGAGACTTGCAGCAGGGTCCCCACTGTCAGATGAGGGCACTTTTTTAGTGGCTTCAGTCTGAGACAGAAAATGTAGCTCATGATCAAAGTGAGCACCGGCTACATTTTACTAAAAAACCTGCGGGACAGCATATGAGCTGTGCTGTGGATGCCGCTGTAGGGACTTGGATCCCCAGAGTCAGATGAGGCCTCAGTCTGACAAACAAAATGTAGCTGAAGCTCAAACCAATTGTGCAAGTTCTCCCACTTAAAAAGATACGAGAGGCCTGTAATTTTCATCATAGGTATACCTCAACTATGAGAGACAAGATGAGAAAAAAAAATCCAGAAAATAACATCTGATTTTTAAAGAATTTATTTGCAAATTATGGTGAAAAATAAGTATTTGGTCAATAACAAAAGTTCATCTCAATACTTTGTTATATACCCTTTGTTGGCAATGACAGAGGTCAAACGTTTTCTGTAAGTCTTCACAAGGTTTTCACACACTGTTGCTGGTATTTTGGCCCATTCCTCCATGCAGATCTCCTCTAGAGCAGTGATGTTTTGGGGCTGTCGCTGGGCAACACAGACTTTCAACTCCCTCCAAAGATTTTCTATGGGGTTGAGATCTGGAGACTGGCTAGGCCACCGCAGGACCTTGAAATGCTTCTTACGAAGCCACTCCTTCGTTGCCTGCGCGGTTTGTTTGGGATCATTGTCATTATGAAAGACCCAGCCACGTTTCATCTTCAATGCCCTTGCTGATAGAAGGAAGTTTTCACTCAAAATCTCACAATACATGGCCCCATTCATTCTTTCCTTTACACGGATCAGTCGTCCTGGTCCCTTTGCAGAAAAACAGCCCCAAACTATGATGTTTCCACCCCCATGCTTCACAGTAGGTTTGGTGTACTTTGGATGTAACTCAGCATTCTTTCTCCTCCAAACACGACGAGTTGAATTTTTACCAAAAAGTTCTACTTTGGTTTCATCTGACCATATGACATTCTCCCAATCCTCTTCTGGATCATCCAAATGCTCTCTAGCAAACGTCAGACGGGCCCGTACATGTACTGACTTAAGCAGGGGGACACGTCTGGCACTGCAGGATTTGAGTCCCTGGCGGCGTAGTGTGTTCCTGATGGTAGCCTTTGTTACTTTGGTCCCAGCTCTCTGCAGGTCATTCACTATGTCCCCCCGTGTGGTTCTGGGATTTTTTCTCACCGCTCTTGTGATCATTTTGACCCCGACAGGTGAGATCTTGGGTGGAGCTCCAGATCAAGGGAGATTATCAGTGGTCTTGTATGTCTTCCATTTTCTAATAATTGCTCCCACAGTTGATTTCTTCACACCAAGCTGCTTGTCTATTGCAGATTCAGTCTTCCCAGCCTGGTGCAGGTCTACAATTTTGTTTCTGGTGTCCTTTGACAGCTCTTTGGTCTTGGCCATAGTGGAGTTTGGAGTGTGACTGTTTGAGGTTGTGGACAGGTGTCTTTTATACTGATAACAAGTTCAAACAGGGGCCATTAATACAGGTAACGAGTGGAGGACAGAGGAGCCTCTTAAAGAGGAAGTTACAGGTCTGTGAGAGCCAGAAATCTTGCTTGTTTGTAGGTGACCAAATACTTATTTTACCGAGGAATTTACCAATTAATTCATTAAAAGTCCTACAATATGATTTCCTGGATTCTTTCCCCCCATTCTGTCTCTCATAGTTGAAGTGTACCTATGATGAAAATTACAGGCCTCTCTCATCTTTTTAAGTGGGAGAACTTGCACAATTGGTGGCTGACTAAATACTTACTGTATTATAAAAGACAAAACTGAGAGACAGGAAGCCAGTAAAATACATTTTCAGCTCATGGTAAATATTTGACAAATGAAATGACTCAAATGTTAAATGAATAGACAATAATCACTGGCATTTTCTATACCTGTAAATACAAGGCTTTATTGTGACTCTAACAAGCACTTAAACAATAATTGTGCCTTTAGATGTCTTAGTTTGTGATAACAGAAAGATAAGCATATTATAGATGTTATTCCCATGTGCTAAGTAAGGGAATTTATCTACCGTTGTCAAATGTGCTTTAAAGGCTATAAAAGAGGCAGACTAGCTGTATATATAGCCTTCTGATAATATCTAGAAACAGACACTTCCTTCATCTGATAACAATGTTAATACATATGTCCATTGAAGTGTTCTAGAAGAGTGCAATCCCTACTTCCTAGAAAGTGGCTTTCTAAAGCTATAAGCAACCCCATGCTGATTGTTCCCCTGAGGATGAAACAGCTGTCCATGAATGGTTTTCTTTCTCTCACCTCTGTCCAGGTGAATTTTGAAAGGCTGTGTCCTAAACATCCTCCAAGGGTCCATGTATAAAGTGGATTTAAGGTACAAAAGGTCATCATTGTTGAACTTATTTCCATATGTGTATCCAGAACCCCTTGCGGTGTCGATAGAACTGTAAATTGTCTGGTATTTGCAGATATGTGTTTAATAATGCCTCTGCTATTAAATGAATTTTGTCACTTTAATGAAAGGTTTGTAATGTGTATTACTGGTTATCTGTTTATTCATGGATCAATGCCTTATTATTATTTTTTGGGTAAGTTAAAGGTGTAGACGAGGACACTCTAACTACATTCAAAACATAAAAAATCATATTAAAACCTAAACCAAAGCATGGTAAATGATAATAATAATAATAATAAAAAGTATAGAACACATGGAAACATTAAAACTAGCTTTTGTTCTCTTTGGCTGCAACCCTAATTTTCTGACATTAAAAAAATGCTTGGTAACTGCCCAGTTTCACAGCTGCCAGAATTGGTGCTGCCCGAGAACCGTGCATTTCCCACACAATTAGTAATATAATGGGAAAAGGAAATCTTCCATTCAGCTTCATTATTCAACAATATAATGGATTTTTTTTTTTTAAACTGGTGCATTAAAGTCAATGATTTCTTGGTAATTTTATCTGATTGTTTTATGGACTTCATCAGTGTTAAGGCTGAGCAAACTGCCATGCAGTGGCAGATCCGGGGGGTGGGGGTCAAAGGGGCAATTGCCCCCCCCCTCCCCCGAGGTGGAAAAAGAAAAGAAAAAAAAACACCTTTAAAAAAATAATAATAATAATTAAAAAAAAAAAAATGCACTTGCCAGGAGAGAAGGAGGTGAGAGGAGATCAGAAGATCCCCCTCACCATCACTCTGCCTGCCAGGCTGCATGGGGAGCCGAACAGGCAGCACAGAGAAACCTCTGTGCTGCCTGTTCGGCTCCCCATACAGTGTGACAGGTAAGTGCCGACAGGTCAGGTAAGTCCTGAAAATTGTCTCGAAGTCCTGCCACTAGCCACCAGCTAAGTCTTGAAAAATTGCTGGGGCTTATTAATGTCAAATAATACTGGCATATTATTGGGCAAATTGGCAGGTGCTTATTAAATGGCAAATAATACTGGCATATTATTGGGCAAATTGGCAGAGGAGAGAAGACGGGGAGAGAGGAGAGAACACTGATGGGGGAGAGAGAGAAGAGAACACTGATGGGGAGAAGAGAGAACACTGATGGGGGAGACATAAAAGGGAAAGGAGAAGAGAGAGATAGAAATGGGATGGTAGAGGAGAGACAGACAGACACGGGATGGTAGATTAGAGACAGACAGACATGGGATGGTATAGGAGAGACAGAGACGGACATGGTAAGGAAGAGGAGAGATACGGACATGGGAAGGAAGAGAGAAAGATGGACACGGGGAGTGCGAGGAGTGCGACAGATATGGGAAGGGAGAGGAGCATGACAGAAGGACATGAGAGAGAGGAAAAGACAAATGGACATGGGAGAGAGAGGAAAAGACAGACGGACATGTGCCCCTCCAGAGATCAGACTCTGGATCTGCCCCTGCTGCCATGAGTTATATTCTGTAAATGTAATAGTGGTAATACATGTATTTAAATAAAAGGACATGTATATAAATGGAAAAAGTGGTTTTGCTTTTAAGAGATGTTCTACACAAACAAAAGTAAGCACGCTTTTCTTTTAAAGGGACACCTTTCCACTTACATAAGATGGAACTAGATTACCTGTGCATTTTAAACAAACACATATGTAAGACTTATGCCACTGTTTTATTTTTTTAATAAAATAAACTCACATAACAAAATCAAAAGATATATCTGAAATCAACAATGCAAAATAAAAAAAAAATAAACCCTTTTCATTTTTTGGTGGGCGTGTCCCTTTAAAAATATGTATTGGGGGGGGGCGTGCCCAGCAGGCGATGTGAGCAGACGTGTCTCTAGGGAGCTCCTGCCCGCCAAAAGCCGAAACAGCGTATAATACAGGACTTTACTCACCTAAACAGCTGAAACGACATGGGGAAACAAAAGAAACAAACCCCGCTACCCCACAAACGCAAACCAGCACCAATAACCCCACTTACCCAGTATTTGATGCCACGCGACCAGTCCCTGGCGGCCTCACCTGTCATGGCGCCGTCCAGCCCGTCGGCGGGAAGCGGCTCTCAATCTGAGGGAGAACAAGACACAGAGAGGGTGAGCGACATAACAGACACCCTGCACTCCCAACTCAAAAACATGCCAACGAAAATGGACTTAATGGCCCTAACAACACAAGTCAGAAAAGACTTTACAACAGCAGTGGACCAGATCAGGGCAGCCATTAGAGACGAAATGGCGGAGATCAAAGACGACATCAGACAACAAGGACAGAGGATTACCACAATAGAACAAGACCACTCTATTATCCAAACTTCAATGAGTGGACTGGCAAGACAACTAAGAGACCAAAAGCAATTAACCACACAGCTCTCCCGCCAACTGGTTGACCTAGACAACCGTGGGAGAAGAAACAACCTGAGAATAAGGGGAGTCCCTGAACCAGAAGACAAAGAAGACACCATACAGGTTGTAACGGATATTTTCAACTCCATTCTTGAAAGAGACCCAACCTCAACCATTGTCTTGGATAGGGCCCACAGGGCACTCAGACCCAAACTAATACATGCGCGTACGCCTAGAGACATCATTTGCTGCGTCCACTCCTTCACACTTAAAGAAGAGGTACTACGCAAGGCAAGACAGAAACGAAATATATCGTTCCACGACGCACCGATCCAAATTTTGCCAGATGTGGCCTGGATGACGCTACAACAGAGGAAATTACTAAAACCAATGACGGAATTATTAAAAGAACGTAACATTCCCTTTGCATGGGGATATCCACTGTCGATCACAGTCCGCAATGACAAAGGAACCCAGATCCTACGTGGTACAGAGGACCTCACCCCATTCTGTGAGGCACTTCAAATACCAGCGCCGGACCTTCAAGACTGGCTGAAATACGCAAACGATGAAACACTGCCACCGTTCATGCCGCAACCAGGATGGCAACCTAGGCCCCAAAGGAGACGACGCATAAGGCTGGGACCAAGCCCAAGGCGTAGAATCCCAGAAGACGCACTAAACGCAGGAGAGCAATGAAACCATACCACCATTGTGCACATAGCACATGGAGATCCGAACACTGAACATTAAAACCATGCGAGAAACATACCTCATTGATCTCATCCTGGGACTCAACAAACGAAGGGACATTACCTGAGTAACGTATTCCCCGGTTCAGAAAATATATTTTACACTTTAGCAAGAAAAATACCCCCCCTCTTATTATGATCCCCTGTTATGTTCAAGTGAATTAATGTTGAATATATGCTGTAATATGTTCGCTGTTTCGGGCTACTGGGCTAGGCAGACCCATGTACCTAGTAGTCCATTTGTTGTTAAGTGTTTATGTTCTTGACATCACTGCTGACCCCCCCCACTGCAGAAGTGTATCTGTATAATAGGATGCATCCCAGCCCTCCAAGGAGGTTTAGGGATGTCTCCCAACACAAGTCTGTACACCCAGCAGACCAGCCGGGTAGCACCATAGGTGCGATAACATTTGTAATATATGTTTCTACTCAGAATAGTCAAACAGTTAAGCGTATAGATACGCGATTGCTACCCCATGTTTGTGACACCCACTCCCCCATACAGGCAAGGCACCACCTTACTAAAAGACACCTCAAAACACACACCCACCTATATAATGGCAGTTGATAATACAAACGCCAACCCCCATACAAATAATTCGTGTCCCAAACCAGTGATCAATAACCGGCCACTCCAACTTAAAGTAGTCTCCATCAACGCAAAAGGCCTCAACTCCCCCGGGAAGAGAGCAAGAATGTTCAGGGAACTGAAGGCCCTGAAAGCAGACATTGCTTTGATACAAGAGACACATTTCTGCAGAAACAGGCTACCTATTCTCTATGACTATTATTACTCGAAAGGATATTTCTCACACTCGCCTTTTAAGAAGACAAAGGGAGTGGCCATATACCTTGCCAAAACACTCCCGTTAAATAACATCTCAATATGGAAAGATAATGATGGGAGGGCAATCTTTATTAAGGGCTCTTTAGGACCAGAATGGATAACCATTGCTAATGTTTACACACCAAATGTCAAACAAACTGTATTTTTGCGTTCCATCATAGGGGAACTCGAGGCCTTCGCAGAAGGCATCACTATAATGGGAGGAGATATCAATATGATCCAGGATCCCTCCTTAGACTCCTCCGCCGGCGCCGCCACTCTCTCTGGGACAAAGACGCGTAAGTTGAAACAAATTCTGAATGGAGCAAGACTAATCGACACATGGCGAGCCCAGAACCCTCAAACAAAAGATTACACATTTTATTCCCCCCCACATAACCGGTATTCGAGGATAGATGCTATTTTCATATCACATAGACACATGCAATTAGTCCAAGATACAAGCATAGAATCAATTACGTGGAGTGACCACGCTCCGGTCACATTGTCGATACTCATACACACATTGAGGAGCAGACAATGCAACTGGAGGTTAAACGAGACAATACTGAAAGACCCATCCAGCATGGAAAAACTGAGGGACACACTGACCTCTTATTTTCACATCAATAACATACCAGAAACATCTTCACAGATGATCTGGGAAGCCCATAAATCGGTCATTAGAGGCCAATTTATTAGCATTGGAGCGTATCTCAAAAAACAGAGAGGGGCGGCCATAGTGGAGACACTAAACAAAATCACAGTTCTAGAAAGCACCCACAAGACCACGTTATCCCCGCTAATTTACCAAGAATTAACACAACTCAAGGCCCAACTTGCTACCTTGTGTAATCAACGACTACACAACTCCACCCTCAGAACACGTAGCCTCTTCTACGCTCAAAGAAATAAACCAGGCAAAATGCTGGCTAACGCGCTACGGGCAAAACAAACACAAAATTATATCCCATTGATCAGAGACCCCCAAAAGGGCAATGTACCGACATACCAAGCCGAAAAAATAGCTTCGGTGTTCCAGCACTACTATCAGGGCTTATACAACATACGCACACAAAATGAAGATGCCTCAAACATAAACACAACCGAGGCATACCTGAACCATTACATGGGTTCTAAACTGACCACTGAATATACTGAGATACTAGACGCACCCATTACAATAGAAGAATTGAAAGAGGCCATTAAACAAACCCCATTAGGAAAAAGCCCAGGACCTGACGGACTGACGCTAATATACTATAAATCTTTCCAAGATCTCCTATTACCCCATCTATGTGAGTCACTCAATAAATTATCCACTGGTGAACTACTACCACAACAAGCCCAAGAGGCCCACATCACGGTGATTCCCAAACCAGGAAAGGACATTGAGTACTGCTCAGGGTTCCGACCCATATCCTTACTGAATACAGACGTGAAACTGTTTGCAAAAGTACTTAGCACACGTTTTAGACAGGCCCTCCCTGATTTCATCCACAGGGACCAAACAGGATTCATACCTGAAAGAGAGGCCAGAGACAACACCACTAAACTTATAAGCCTCATACACCGAGCAAAGAGCAACAACATACCGACTTTCCTGTTGTCTACAGACGCAGAGAAGGCATTTGACAGGGTGAGCTGGTCCTTTCTTAAACAATTGCTCCGGCACATAGGAGTTGGAACCTCCATGATGAACTGGATTAACGCCCTATATAACACCCCCCAAGCTCGTATACGGATCAATGGGCAGTTATCGGAACCAGTCACCTTGTCAAATGGGACACGACAGGGATGTCCACTGTCACCCCTCCTCTTTGTGTTATCTATAGAACCTCTGATTAACGCCATAAGGGCTAACCCTGATATCTCAGGCATACAAGTAGGCCCCCATCACCATAAAGTAACAGCCTACGCAGATGATTTACTGTTCACACTCACTAACCCGCTAATCACCTTACCGAATCTCATGCGAGAATTAGATACATATGGGGCCCTCTCCAATTTTAAAGTAAATATGGAGAAATCGGTGGCGCTAAATATCAACTTCCCACAGGATACAGTTGATTCCTTAGCATCTTCCTTCCCATTTAAATGGGCCGCCACTTCATTCACATACCTAGGGATCACAGTGACTGCAGACCTACAACACTTATACACAAAAAATTACATCAGAATACTAAACGTCATCAAAACAGATTTAGCCAAATGGACGACTAAACACCTTTCCTGGTTTGGGAAGGCATCCGTCATTAAAATGAACATACTACCTAGACTGCTGTATATAATACAGACCCTACCGATTCTAGTACCAAGGACATTCTTCATAAACGTAAAACGAATGATCACAAAGTTCATCTGGAACTCAAAAGGGCCCAGACTCGGATACCAGTATCTGGTCCGTAATAAAGACAGAGGCGGACTGGGTCTCCCAGACGTTGAGTCATACTACAAAGCCACCCTGCTATCGAGAATAGTGGAATGGTCTATCCCTGCGAAGAAACTCTGGGTATTTCTTGAGCAGAGATCCCTTAATGTTCCTATACCTATAGCAGCATGGGTCCCTGACAACCAAAAGGTAGTGGCAGACCACACACACCCAACAGTACCGGGCACAATTAAATTATGGAAAAATTTGAAAGGTATACCCAACCTAATAAATCACCCAACCCCACTTTTATCTATAATAGAAAATGTAAACTTCCAGCGCGGAGCCAGCTCCTCGACGTTCCGTGATTTTTTCCACAGCCATACACCATACCCTAGACTAGGACATTTTGTACAGAACGGACAGATCAAAGAGATAACAACTCTCACAGGTGTCGCTACCAATACACCACTGAACAGGTTTTTATATGCACAAGTAAGACAATACATCCAGTCCCTTCCTGGGAATAACAACCCGGTAGTATCCCTCACCACAATGGAATCACTCTGCTTAGAATCCGAACCCCAGCGCAGGCTGATATCGACGCTACACTCACTACTTGTAAATATCAAATATACCACCAAGCCATACTTCATAAGAGAATGGGAAGCGGACTGTAAAGTCGACCTCACAGACTCACAATGGAAGAAAATTGCCACTGTAGCGCATAAATGCTCGGCATCTGCCAACATTCAAGAAAATGCTTACAAAATAATGACGAGATGGTATAAAACACCATCTAAAATACACAACATTTTCCCCAATGTCTCTGACAGATGCTGGAGATGCGCAAACAATAAAGGAGACTTCTTACACATATGGTGGACATGTAGCAAAATCCAACCTTTTTGGAAGGCGATAGCGGACATACTAACAGAAGTAGCAGGGGCTACTTACTACACCATAACACACAGCCTATATCTAAATACAAAAAATCTTTGACCATACACCTCCTAAACGCAGCCAAGCTCCTTATACCCAGACTGTGGAAAACGTCCCGTACACCATCCTTCAGAGAGTGGCTGGCGCAGGTGGAGGACATCCGATCCGCTGAGGACCTCATGCTCACCTCTCAAGGTAGACACTCTCAACACGTATCCCAATGGTTTCACTGGACAGAATTTTTGTATAGCGATAAATATACAACTGCATTACAAAAATATCTATTTTAAACAAACTATACGGTCTAAATATGTGAATTAGGTGTTAGCCAAACCTGTACCCCAACAGTTTTTCTCCCTTTCCTACATTCCCTTCCAAACCTTAATGTACCTCAATCCCCCCCTTTTTTTTTTCTTTTAATCATATATACATTATTTCAAATTTATGAGAAGAATGTTATTAGTGAAATGTTTATATACATTGTGACCCCAAAGAACTACGAAATACTAAATATATGATTATATTATCTATTATATAGATTTGCTACACACAATATTAAAATGTAAAATGTAAACTTACCTATATATTTTCCCCACTGTGTCTCCTTTTCATCATATGTAAACCCCCCCCCCCCCCCCCAACTTCTATTACTTGAATAAAGAAATATTGAACTAAAAATATGTATTGGCCCTTATAATTTACTTTTTGATGTGTACTAGCATTGCGCCGGTCGGCGACTGAATCAGCCTGCATGCTTCACAGTGTCAAATGCCATGTAGTTTAGTGGTACTTTTATTCAATTTAAAACCTCAGTGTACTGTACTACATGTTGGTGATGCATCACTGAACTTCCATTTTCCTCCCTAACTATGACAATTTTTTTTATATTTACTTACCGGTATAATATGAGTCATAGGATACTATTTAACCAATCAGAACTAATATCTAACTTACAGGGTTCTTAACTTTGAAAATTCTTTTTCTACTACCACATATTAATTTTGAGTGTTGTTTAAGTAAAAATTAAATTTTTCATCCACTTGGAATATTTGGGCAATATTGGTAAACAAACAGCTGCTCTAGGCATTGGCCTCAACATAACAGTACTAATTATAACTACCTTACTTTGACTAGCCCTTTATATCACCATTTCCTTACTCTTTTGGAGAAATCCTGTTTTCTGAATCTTGTCCAAAACTTTACAAATATAGAAAAGTAACCAGATACTATCAAAATTTAAAGAAATGGACCTGTTAACAGTTATGATCTTCATCATTCTGCTCAGTGATACTGTGCAATGTGATAACTTTAACAATCTGACTTGCTTTATTCTTTTTATTTCATTATTTCTATTGCGCTATACCGGCTTTTAGAATTTGTGTTCTCATTTAATGGATTATTATGGAAATACTTATTAAATGCACATTAAATACATATTAATTCTTGAACTCTCCAAAAACTCCAGACAGGGGCATTTCAAGCATCCATTCTGTAAATAGAGGTGTACATGTATGTCAATTAATAATTAGTGCTATAAAAAATAATTAAAAATAATTAAATGAATAAATCTCTCTTAGTTCTGTGCAGTGCTAGATTAGTTTACAATATAATATTATTTGACATACTACTATCTTCTACCATGATGATAGGTACCCTGTTATTTTAAATGACCCCAAAAGAAAATAAATCTGTAGAACCTATGAATGACTCAACACATCCCACAAATATGCCTCCCAACTGTCCCACTTTGTGAGGGACAGTCCCGGTTTGGAACCTCTGTCCCACTGATCTATTTGCCCAGCAGGCAGGTAAAAAAAAAGTTGTTTAAGACAAATATTAGGTGCAAGGAGGCAATAGCATAGCCGGTATATTTTGGAAGAAAATATGGCAACCGTAGTCACGCTCTGGCACACCAATCATTGCGGCATGTCATGAAATTTCAGCCATTGAAGCCATGAAGTCTAATTTAAGCCTGTTAAGGCTGAGCAAACTGGCATGTGCCAAATTTTGTAAAAACAAGTAATTTTAATTGAGCTAGCATTGAGGGACAGTCAGTGACCACATCAGCCTGTGTGCCTCACTTTAAAGCATGGAACTTGAAGCATAACTTTCAGAATAAATATAGTTTACCTTTCAAATGATGCTTTGTGCTTAGATAATATACTATTTGCTGTCAACATAACCACCACCATTTTGAGTTTCCTGCTTCAAGATCCAAACTTAATACACACAGAAATCCAAGTTTTATTCTGACGCTTGTAATGCATGCAGAAAATAATGTTCAGTAAGAAATAAAGATGTGCCTCATATTTGTACTACTAAATTGTTGGCAGCTATAATCATTGAAAACATGGAATATTTCAGAAGCCTGTGTTCATTTTGGCTTTCTGCCAAAACATTTTTGTCTGTCAACACAAAAACAACACCTCTCTAATACACAATCTAGGTGGAAATTCCCACAAGACCTTTTCCAGATTATAAAGCTGGCTTTCGTGCAATCTCATCAGCTTCCCCAACCTTACTCTCCCACTCTGTTTAAAGGACAACTAAACGTTATTTTTCACTCAGTGTTTTTCAATACTTAGTCAATAATTAACTTAAACATATTTTTTGGAGGGGGGATGACGATGGGGGGATTTTATTTATACTTTATTTGATCCATAAAGTCCCCAGCCCCTCCTACTTTCATTCCTGACCCCTTGGCTCAGTTGTGAACCAAGGAGCCGAATGTGGTATCCGAATTGCATTTCTGACACAGCCAGTGTCGGGAATGCAATTCTCTATGATGCACAAACTGTGCGCGCATGGGAACTACATATCCCATGATTTTGCAGCAGTCAGGTATCTTCTGACCTGCATTGCCGACACAATTGTCAGCAATGCAATTTGCATATAACATTCATAGACTCCCTAGCAGGGGCTGGGAACTCTGTGAATTTATTAATTGTTCATCTGTTTTCCTTAATAAAAACTAAAATATTACCATCTGTGGGGGTTTTCTTACATTTTTAATATTTTTACACATAATCAAACCCTCTGAATGGATCATTTCCATTGGTTCCTGCCACTCTTTATTTAATCCATTGTTTTAATTTTTGTCAGGTTTGCACATATATAAAATTAAAAAATGATTACACAGTAATAGGGAGGTTCAGATGCCTTACCCTGACAGGGCACAGGAGGCCTGGCTATTGTAATGAACTTTATCCAGTGAAGCATTTACCGGAACAACATTTTTGTGTGAACGTTTAACAGGTTTTTGCTATATTGGAAGTACTTGCATATTTTTTCATTAATGCATTTCTATTTATTTGTCTTTTCTTATTTTTCTCATGATAAATTCAATCACTGAAACCAAAAGCAAAGTCGAATTTTCTGTTGCCAAAGTGTGGCAACATTATGTTCTGTTTAGAATATATTACTAAGTATATTCCGGTTGTTTTTAAGTTCACAGTCACATTACACTACAAAAATAATGACTTTCTCTACGAGACAGAACTATAAGCAATATGGCAAACCTCTCTAATAGCAGCAGTTCCATTTATGTTTTTCTAACAAATATAAAATGTACTTATTCTTACTTTTTCCATTTGTCCTGTTGTATTACATTGAAAATCATTTCAAAGGAACTTCTAAATTCAATGGCATCCAATAAGGGCATGAAGAGACAGGCATGACTGTTACTATAGCAACAGCAATAAATACAATAGATTGTTTTTGCAGTTTTTACGAAATATGAAAAGTTGAGGAAAAAATGGTTGAGACAGATCAGCTTCTTTTTCTTAATTTTACACAATGCGGTTTATATCTAAATATATCTTTTCAGGTACTTTTTGTGGAACTGCCCTATAACAGATAAGAGGTTATCCGTTTTGTTTTTGTCTGCATTATTAACTTTCCTTTATTTAGACACATATAAATTCTGCTACTAGTCTAAAAACTACACTATTGTGTATTATTGATTTTAAAATAAGTGACTGGTTAAAAGTATAACAAATATATAATACAAATAAACACCTCTGCAGAAGTCTAAAAGGCCAGAAAAGGATTTTTATATATTTTATATTAGCGTATGCATGTGCAATACACAGCATAGTCGCTGAGGCTCTTACTGTGAGTGCTATGCACAGTGTCAAAATACACTATTTTATTTCATGAATATGTGTATTTTATTTAGTTGGTAAACTATGACAACTGTTATCCTTTCAAGAGAGATACAATGACAATGCCCATTATAATTCATTTTGGAAGCTCTAATCTCCTCTAACAAAATTCTATCCAAAGAGAACAGAAAAGTCTCCACATAAAATATAATATAATTATGAAATAAAGTCAAGAGAGCTCGAAACTGTATTATAACTATGCACAGGCCACTCATAAAAATAGCTTTTCATGCCACCTAATCATCCTCACACTGTCGTGCCAAAATCGAATGTTTTTCTTGTGGAGGCATACACTGTTAGGCCAGCTTCCTTTAATTGTTTCACTAAAAGATACATGATATTAATCTACATAATCTCATGCATTTGTCCTCTGCATTATCCCTAAGAGATAAAAGCATTGTGTACCACTGATTGACTTTTTGAGTATATTTCTGCCTTTGTAAAGTATCTGAAGAGCAATCATCAAAATATCAACAATAATAAAAGCATAGCAGCTCTTCAACGCCGAAAATGCTTACATTTTTAATTAAAGGGGAAACTCCACCCAGCTTATTATCTGTATATTGTGCATTTTATCTTAAAATTCTAAATACAATCAACCATAAGAAGAATATTACATAAAGAAAAAAAAATCTGCTTTAAAATCTTGTTTGTATGATAGCTTTCACATTTATGCTGAGAGTTCACGGTTATTTTTGCTTTACTATCACCTATGTTTCATGCTGTATGAACTGTGTGACAGTTTGGCCCAGAGGCACTAAATGCAAAATAGGAAAAGATAACAGAAGCTTGTTTGTGAATAATGAGTGATGTTTTGGCAAATACACATTTTTCTCACCGATGTTCTCCAAAAAAAAGAAAAAAGGGAAAAAAGTGCTTTACTTTTATTTTACATATAAACAGCCTTTTTAAATCATTAAGTGACTTAACAGCTGCACACGCAGAGTAATAAAATAAGAAAATATATTGTTTGGTCAAGCAGAGAGATGAATGATTTCAGCCTGCAATCACCAATAGTTACTATTTGGCCTATCATTCCACCTACAGCAGACATCAATATCCTTTACCATATGTGAGACGCAACCAATGGAAAAAGTGTTTAGTAATGTTATCCTACACAATACTAATAGAAATTAACTTGCATCCTTGACATACACATAACAAAGTATTGCTTAGCAGTTGCACTTAACAATGTGCCATCCATATGGCATTAGTTGGCATTGGCATTCCTCAGTCAGGAATGATCATGGAGATTGCTGCAAGCAATAAAAAAGAAGCAATAAATAAATAAATTGTGAGCTCCTCCCTAATTTGCCACATTTCATTGCACCATTTCATAAGGAAGGTTATTTTAGATATAATCAGTTTCAGCTGGTTTCACATACTTATTTAAAAACATGTACTGGTAGACGAAATCTCAGGCTGCTACGGATACTAAACAATGAATAATGGGCACGCCACACTTCATATGTCAATAAAGTGGTTTAATGCGTGTATCCGATAAAAAAGAAATCAGTGTTCGGGAAAGGAGACCACGCCTTACGTGTTTTGCATATTGCTACGCTTAATCATAGGTGTTTAAGGAGTGGTCTCCTTTCCCCGGCACTGTGATTTCTTTTTTATCGGATCTACATGCATTAAACCACTTTATTGACATATGCAGTGTGGAGAGCCCATTATTCATCGTTTTGTGACTATTGCCGCCTAATCAGCGCATGGTGCACCCACAACTCACAAGAAAATACTTTTGCCAACGAGTGGAGCCGGCTATCACCGAATAGTGGGTTGTTTGTAAGCTACGGATACTACTGATAAACTCCAAAGCTTTATTAAATGTCCATTAGAAAACATTTCAAAATGACCTCAAAAGAGCTGGTCAGGGTGTAGCTGCCAAACAGACTTTGTTCAGATCTCCAAACCTTGGTATCATTAGGCCAAAGAAATGCGGTGCGATGCTTTTGGCAATGTTCTGCTGCAAAACCTTGGGTCCTGCCATTCATGTGGATGTTACTTTGACATGTACCACCTACCTAAGCATTGTTGCAGACCATGTACACCCTTTCATGGAAACAGTATTCCCTTATGGCATTGGCCTCTTTAAGCAGGATAATGGACCTGCCACAAATTAAAAATGGTTCAGGAATGGTTTTAGGAACACAACAACGAATTCAAGATGTTGACTTGGCATCCAAATTCCACCAGTTCTCAATCCAATCGAGCATCTGTGCGATGTGCTAGACAAACAAGTCCGATCCATGGAGGCCCCACCTCACAACTTACAGGACTTAAAGGATCTTCTACTAATGTCTTGGTGGCAGATTCCACAGCACACCTTCAGAGGTATAGTGTGTCCATGCCTAAATGGGTCAGGGCTGTTTTAGAATCAAAAGTGTAACTACACAATATTAAGCAGGTGATTAAAATGTTATAGCTGGTCAGTGTTTACACATATGTATATATAGAGGAATGCACTGTTTGTTCAATCAGACCAGAAAATCTTCTCAATATAGGTTATCAACCTGGGTGGTGTGTCGCCACCATATATCAATGCAAAGAAAAGAAAAACACGGACCCACTGGATAAATGCCCCAAAATGTATTAATTCTAAACATCTGCCCATCTGATATTCTAATGGAGAGGTCCTTCTGTAAGGGTGCCAGCAAGCAAAAATGGTGATGTCCCCATCCTCCCCCTCCCCCCCCCCCCGAGTTGGTTACATCTTATAGGGCTGGCTATTTGAGCTTTGTCTATTCTCGGGGGGACTCCCATTTCTTTGTTTGTCTCTGTTTTTCATCCCTACTATACCACAGTTACCTGTCTGCTAAGCCTAGAGAAGCAAAGATATATTAAAGGCTCTTATTATTATTAGTAAGTGCACCTACCATTGCTTGTTCTCTGCCAATCACTTATCTCTTATCAGGGCCGCCATCATACATTATGGGACCCCTTACCGATAGGTTTAAACCTATATGAAGGTCTGTCTTCTGACTGGTGTGCTATGCGGAAGGACATGGGCACGTCCACATGTCTTTCCTCTTTTGTCACAGTGTGCCAAATGCACACCAAGCTGCAGCTATCCTATGACTCACCAATAGGGAGACATTACCATGCCCAGCCCCAGATACAGCACGGTCTTGTAAAAGGATAGTGATGCCTTCACTGCCATCACTTAATGAAAACAACTCTGATTATAAGGTGACCAAACTTAATTTATGAAAAGTTAAGGGACTGACTATAAGGCAACTCTAAGGAAAAAAATAAGTTTTGCTAGTATATATATTTTCAGACTGAAGGCTGTCTGGGCACAGAAAACTTCCAGCTGCGGGCCCCTAAGGACAGCCGGGCCACTTACTGGTGTACTGACTGTACCCACCTGATGACGGCCCTGTTTCTTATATTATTTGTATTATGGGACAGTATTTATGTCATCAGCAATCACACAAAACAGTTGAGCAAAAGTGCATATAAAAGTAAACAATGTGTTACAATATCTTGTATTGGGACAAGCTTGGTTTTATAATGGGATGGGAATGATAATTATGTGGATGATGCTAAGGATTATGGTATTAACTTGAATGACAAAAAGATGGTTCAAATTATAGAAAATAATCATTCGATTATGAGGTGAGATATGTGGGGATGGACAAAAAAATGTATAAAAACAAAAATAAAATAGTGATAACAATATAAGGTTTCATATACAATTGTAGAGGTTGAAGAACTAATAAAATGATACTGGTATTAAGAAATGTGTTTTAAATTTTTAGGTAAGTTGAAATAATACTTGGGGCAGGGAAAATTTGTCAAATAAGACATTGGGGCTGATGTTGAAGCAGGTAATGTTGGAGCAAATGATGATGCTAATAAATATTATGAGGTAATATGGAGAAACGAAAATAATTAGTTATACATTTGTAAAGTGAAATGAGTCATGTGTTATGGTACAATGTGTAAGAAATGTATATCCCTATCCTTACTGAAATATTTTAAAGGTATTTTACCAGTACACATGTTGTGATGGAGAAACACATACGTGAGTGTATTCATGAATTTAGTATTTAAAAAAT
The DNA here is from genome assembly GCA_036172795.1 of Pelodytes ibericus. Classification (NCBI taxonomy): domain Eukaryota; kingdom Metazoa; phylum Chordata; class Amphibia; order Anura; family Pelodytidae; genus Pelodytes; species Pelodytes ibericus. Next base: position 70,317,826 of record CM069860.1, read on the forward strand.
ACACTGTTAATACACAAAAAAATAGAAATCAAGAGAATCACTTATATGTGCTATGAAGCTCTCCTGTGTTGTACTGCCTGCCTATATGTAAGATACTACTGTTTTGTAATAATAAATTGTACTCTATTATATACTCATTCTATTTCCCTCAAATTTTTCTCAACCTGTGAGCAACATACGAGGAACCAAGGAACCAAGGAGATACTGCATTATAACAGAGGAGCCTTTTATACCTACTGGTTTTGTGAGTGAAACACTTTATCCTAAATCATAATATCATCATAAAACTGTATTACACTATGGTCTATGTCTCTCTCTCTTTGCATATATATCTCTGAGAGACTAAGAACCATCCTTACGTGAATATCTCACATCATCATCTCAGGCAATTATTGCTTTTCAATCTATATCTTTTTGAAGGGGTCCACCTAGCGCACTTACCATCACCTTTGTTTTGGTCTGTTAATCTTTGTTTATTTCACGTGTGGACACAGAGAAACACACAGGCTAGTGCTGCTTTTTTTTAGATTAAGCGCCAGAATTCATTCTTTTTTTTGATTGGACTTATATGTGCAGATGGCAGTTAATCACGGTATCAGAACTTTTCACATATGATACGAAATACAGAGAGTACTGAAAGCTGTTCATATATCCTGATTTAATTTGCACAACAATAAAATGTTTGATCTCTTGAGATTCATTTTGATATTTTTTGTTTGCAAATATTAGGTTGGGATGCTACATGTAGAAATAATAACCAGCACTTGTGTGTATTAACAATTCCCTCTTTAGTATATTTTGCCCCAATACAAATCTTGTTTACAAAAAATATGTGCATGTTTGAACAGTAGGGTGCTTACCCATTCTTTCTTTATTTTCGTATCTGGCAGGTTTCCCATTACTAGTGTCCAAAAATACTATACATTCTAAGAGATTCCCAGTATGATTATCAAATTATTGATTCAGCTAAAATATAAAGAATATAATAACATATAATATAATAACCAAAATGGGGGTACACAAATGTGGAGGCTATTGCAACATAATACATGGTATATATGGAGCACTGTTTGCTGGGTCAGTATACATTTAGAGTAAAGGGGAAGCTTATACTGACCCTGTTATTTGTGTCCTATCTACAAATACATATATACCTATCTACAAATATATATACCTATCTACATATAAGTTCCTAGTAGCCTTGCAGTCAGCTTTCCCAACTCCAGTCTGGTCACATGCCCTAATGCATATTCAGCCAGATGTATAAATGATATAAATAGGCACTTACAAATATCAAAATTCAGTTTAATAGTTTAATGGGGATAAGGCAAATATTCACACTTCAGATCCTACACAAAGTGCTATCTACAAATGTATACATATAAATTTGTGTATGTGTTATATATATATATATATATATATATATATATATATATATATATATAATATACATTTGTATATGTGTGTGTATCTATCTATCTATCTATATATATATATATATTTGTATATATATTGCTGCTGCATTCCTTCTATAAAACCATTAAAAAAATTTCAGTATATTTCTAATACAACACAGCATAAAGCAAAGCTTGCTTTAACTAGGTGTATACTGCTCCCCCCCCCCCCCCCCCCCCAGGATATATTGGAAGCCAGATCCATGTGAAAAAACAAGTCCATTACAATGTAAGCACTTTGCACAATGTAGAGTGTCCGTCTCCGTGTGTGAGAGCATGTGTGTGCACCATTCTAGTGGAGCTTATGCCTCACTGCCTGACCGGCCTCTCTGTCTGTGCTGGGATTCCTCTTCAGCCTTTAAATATGCTGGTTATTTTTATCCTCCTACGTAGTGCCTTTAGTGACCAGCCCACCAGCAACAGCCAAACAATGTTTCCTTTTAGTCGGGAGGGGAAATGGAGACAGTCCAGGTTTCCTGAAGTCACGTGGTGCTATATTCAATGAAAAAAATGTGGAAAAAATCCCTTCTTTCTCACCAACCCCTCCACCCTATCTTTCGTAGCAAGCTGCTATCCAGCTGAACAGGGCAGCGTTAACACATTGCAGAAAAGGAGGAGGGAGGCAGCATGACAAGAATCAGGACCAAAAAAGACATGAGGGGAAAAGAAAAAAAAATAAACATACGAGTTTGGCAAATCAGCGACAGCAAGCAGATCATTACGGAAACGACAAGCTTGTACAGACCATCAGCCCATGAGAGGCGAGGTGATGTCAGACAGCTCTCCAGGATTAGAAGCCCTTAAAAGCTGCTCATCTCTTAGAGAAGCTGAGTCTGGCTGGATTCTTTATACTGAAAGGGAGAAAGGCATTTTCTGATATGAAGCAAGAGTGTAGTAAAAGAGAATAAATAAATAAATAACTTGTCCACAGTATTTGGCAGGGTGCACAACACAAAAAGATTAGATTTTGTTTAATAAAACATATCAATTTGTAACAATGTTAAAAAATAATATAATTTTACAATGTTGGGAGTAGAATAACTAAATGTGTATCATGCATTTAATACTTTTATGCATTATTTAATCTGTTGTCTAGCACACTCAAACCTTGATTTTTATGGTAATGTAAAAAGTTGTGTATGGGGTTATCCTTTGATTTAATAATGGTGAAAGTCTGCCTAGATTGTAAGCTTGCGAGCAGGGTTCTCTACCTCATGTACCAGTCTGTTTCTAGTTTCTAGTATGTAGTTCCCTTCTATGGTCTGTACCTAGTGTTACGTAAATTGTTGACGCTATATAAACAAATGGTAGTGTAATATAATGTAATGTAAAGATATTACAAGCTTTGAGCTTGCTGTCACTGGGCTTTCCCTTTAAATCGGGGGATCCAACCATTGCTGAAAACTCATAGGTAGGTATTTTATGCATCCTGCCATCACCACTATAGTGTAATGTCCAAAATGCAGAGACAATTATTGTCTTTGAGAGAATGTCAAAGCTGTTCACATTAAATGCAGAGCATGGGCCACCCGTTTTTCTAAAGTTTGCAAATTTAGAAACTGTTCCCTGCTCTTTTATCAGTATTGAAAAGGTCAAATGTTGCTCGAAGCCCAGTGGATCTTAGAATTCGGAGCTCACAATTCAGTGAGACTTAAGCTGGAATTAAACTGGTCCTATTTAATAAAAAAAATCATGTTATTTAAATATGTGTATATGCAAATTGAGAAGTAAAAGTCATAAGAGTTAGTCTAGCGTGTGTGGTGGATAAAGTGCAGTTTGGATTTAATCTAATGCAATCTAAGTCCTCCTGGAAGGTATGATTCTATGTACATGTTATCATATTTATTTGTTTAAAAAATACTTCTTCCACGGTTACAGTTACTTTGTGAGTGTTACAAGTGGAATGGCCTGTCACACTATGTGCAGTACAATATCCAAGGCTATATTAACTTTTAATAAAATACAAAAAGAAAAGATATGAAATACCACAAAGACGATTGTCTCTGACTAGAAAACTAGGTAGTTCCTTATTATTTTCACCTTTTAACCTAGACTTTAGTTTCCTGGGGTAACCTATCATTAGAGGCTTTGTGTATTTGTAAGGGCAAATAACCTCATTTCCTCTTCACTTTGTTGTGTAAATAGCAATTCATTTCATGACATGAGTTTTATGGGAAAACAGTGTACAGCAGTTTAAAAATCATTTATGTACAATAAATTGTTGATATTGAGTAGAACCATAAAGAGGCCATTTTAGTCTATGGTCACCTTACAAATGTAGATTATGTTCCTCCCTTCTTTCCTTATGTCAAATATCTTCAGTGTTTAGTTGAAATACTTTGTATTCACCTCAGTATACTGAACTATACCGTTTCCCAGTACATGAACTTTTAAGATGTGATAAGTTAGTTACCACATCATAGAGGAAAACTGCCTTAATCCCATGGTATTTTACACAGCAATGTGCTGCAGTGATAGGTGTTAGAATGTATAGCGTCATTTTGTATACTTCAAAGAATAGATGTTGGACAAAGCAACGTTTTATAATGCATGAAACATATTTACTTGCGGTCACAAGCCAATTTAGAATTACAAGCCAGTAATTAGGCCTTAAGTTTATTATTCACAGAGATAAGTACCAGCGATCTTCAAGGTAAACAATTTTTGCAAAGAAAGCAAAATAAGAAACATTACTATGATAATAGCCAGCTGTAAAACTTCTTCAAGCTGTGCAATTAGTTCAAGGATATACAGTAACAGTTTATCCAGGCAATGAGCACTTATTACTATGATTGTCAATATTTGTCTCACTGGCTTTTGTGACACTCAACTTATTTATATATATAAATAGTTTGTATCTATATTGTGAAGTGTGCTGGGTTGCATATTTTATAAAGAATATCAATTAAATATATTTTTTATTCCGTTTGATGTGTAATTTGTTCAGGATCATGTCAAATGTGGTCTTGAGAGTGATTTAAGATGTGACCTTGGAATCAGTGGGATTCTGGAACTTTGTTGTGAGGTATATATCTTTGTCTTTTTGCCTGTCTGTCTATCTTTCTCTATGTTACATACTAGTAGTTTAACATTTAACTGTACTAATATTACCTATAACTCATGTGAAAAGTAGTGATTTGTAGTATGGGAAGTACCGTATTTGCTCGATTATAAGACGACCCTGATTATAAAAAGATCCCCCAAACTTTGGATATTGCTTTAGGAAAAATACTAAAAGCCTGAATATAAGACTACCCTATAGGAAAAAAGTTCAACTTGTATATATTCACATGTAAATTGCTTTTTTAATAAAAAATTATATAAAAAAATGAATTTCTTGTTTTTATTTCCTTTTATGTGCCAATGCTGCCTCTCTCTTTCCCTTGCCCCCAGCTTTGTCTCTCTCACCCCCTTAGTGTTGTCTCTCTCTCCCCCTCCCTTTGACTCCCCCCTTGCCTCTGTCTCTCCCCCCTTGTTTCTCTCTGCCCCCTCCCCTTGTTACTCTGTGCCCCCCTCCCCTTGTTGCTCTGTCCCCCCCTCCCCCTGTCTCTCTGCCCCCCTCCCTCCCCCAGTCTCTGTCTCTTCCCCCCTCCCTCCCCTTGTTGCTCTGTCCCCCCCTCCCCCTGTCTCTCTGCCCCCCTCCCTCCCCCTGTCTCTCTGCCCCCTCCCTCCCCCTTAACTCGATCCCTGGTGGCTAGTGGGGGCAGCCAGGGGATGTCTGCACGATACGACCTCGAATATAAGACTTTATAAGAATATAAGAATATAAGAATTTTTTTTCTGAAAAAAACCTCGTCTTTAAATCGAGCAAATACGGTATTTATAGGGCAACACGATTTTAGCAACATTGACTTATTTGTTCCCTTTATCAAAATGGGCTTTTGTTTGAGCCAAATGACCTATGTTAATTATGGGAGTAAAGATTTACTCAGGCGTTAGCATTGAGAAATATAATGCCTGTTGAGTTTCTACGTTCTTGTTGGCATTATGTCTCTCGTGAGTTAAACTGACTTGCCTATGCAAAAGAGTAATTTATCATGGCTTTAGCAAAAAACATGTTCGTTTTATAAAGTCAGAAGCAATTTGATTTGGTATTACTAAAGCTGACCACACAACCCTTCCCCTTAACAAATAGTTCACAGAACTGGATGTCCTTTCTGTTTACCCTGGGAGTTATTTAATATAACTACATCTAATGAATCTCCTGGATTTGGGGTTTGTTTGCCACTCAGGCACTTAAAGAGTTAAGTAAATTCCCTTTTGTCACTCTGTTAAATGTTATCTCATAACCAATGATATGTATATGTCTATGGAACGCCTTCTTCTTTCTAAGGCTAATCAGAAGATTAGAGCCTCAATAAAAATCTAGGGTTGTGTCAGTGTCCTTTTTTGGTTGTAAAACTCTACCCACTCATTTTGAGCAGTAAACTTGTACATTGCAGGTTGGAAATGGTTCTAGTAATATTCCACCTCTAGGAATAATGCTATTTTTTTTAAAATTAGCTGTTTTACTTTTATTCTGTCTCTTTCTGCTTTAACTTGGTAAGATTCTACAATGTTAATATGTTATTTTATAACCCCTACAACATATAGAAAAGCATAGACCTAGAACAACCTTCCCAACACTTTGCGCCATTCTTGGTCATGACAAAATCATAAATAAGTTTAACATTTATACAAAACAAAGTACATAGAACTGTTCTGTCACACAGTGAGGGTGATATGTATTGTCTGACCTTGGAAGCAAGATGCCTTGTCAGTATCAACCTTGTTGCCCTTGTTTACAGTTTTGACATATTAAGCTTTGCCTTAGCAGATCAAGCATTTGGCTACTGCCAGTGGCGTCCAGAGAAGGGGGGGAGGGGGGGGGACGTACCGCACCGGGTGACACCTCCAGCGGGGGTGAAACCGGTACTGCCGGCACCCCCCACACCGCGCTGCTTACCTTTTTTATTTTTTCCTGGCAGCCGCATCCCCTGGATCCCCCCACCGTAAAAAAAAAAAATCAGAGGGACCGGATGTGACGAGACTGTGTTTCACTCCTCCATGCAGGAGGGAAGAGAAGACTGTCGCCTCGTCTGTCTGGCGACACACAGCAGCCAGCTACTCGGTAAGTGATGGGGAAGGGGGGGAGGAGGGTGGTTTAAAACGAGCACTGGCATGGCACACTATTACTGGGCACTGACTGGCACCCTATTACTGGGCACTGACTGGCACACTATTACTGGGCACTGACTGGCACAATATTCCTAGGCTCTGACTGGCACCATATTACTGGGCTCTGGCTGGCACAACATTCCTGTGCACTGACTGGCACAATATTCCTGGTATTTGACTGGCACACTATTACTGGGCTCTGACTGGCACAATATTCCTGGGCTCTGACTGTCACAATATTACTGGGTTCTGACTGGCACCATATTCCTGGGCTCTAACTGGAACCATATTACTGGGCTCTGACTGGCACCATATTACTGGTATCTGACTGGCACAATATTACTGGGCTCTGGCTGGTACAATATTCCTGGGCTCTGACTGGCACAATATTCCTGGGCTCTGACTGGCACACTATTACTGGGCTCTGACTGGCACAATATTCCTGGTCTCTGACTGGCACAATATTACTGGGCTCTGACTGGCACAATATTACTGGGCTTTGAGTGGCACAATATTACTGGTATCTGACTGGCACAATATTACTGGTATCTGACAGGCACAATATTACTGGGCTCTGAATGGCACAATATTCCTGGTATCTGACTGGCACAATATTACTGGGCTCTGAAAGGCACAATATTCCTGGTATCTGACTGGCACAATATTACTGGGCTCTGAGTGGCACAATATTCCTGGTATCTATAATTGTACAATTTTCACATCGTGGGGCTCCTGTGTGTTGCATAATTAATGGCGGTCCCATGTGTGCATAATTATGGGGCGCTTGTGTTTGGCATATTTATCGAGCCCCATGTGTGGCATAATTAAGGGACTCTTTTGTGTGGCATAATTAAGGGACTCTTGTGTGGCATAATTATGGGGCACTTGTGTGTGTGGCATAATTAATTGGGCAGAGGTGAGGCATAAATAGTGGGGCTCTGGTGTGGCATAATTTATGGGGCTCTGGTATGGCATAATTAAGGGACCCTTTTGTGTGGCATAATTATGGGGCACCTGTGTGTGTGTGTGGCTTAATTATGCGGCACCTGTGTGTGTGTGGCATAATTAATTAGCCATAGGTGAGGCATAAATAGTGGGGCTCTGGTGTGGTATAATTTATGGGGCTCCTGTGTGTGGCATAATTTATGGGGCTCCTGTGTGTGGCATAGTTAATAGGCCATCTAAGGAATCTGTTTGGCATTGTATTGGAGGAAATCCAGGGGGGTGACACCATGAGTTTCCGCACCGGGTGACACCAACCCTAGTGACGCCCCTGTCTACAGCCATTTTGGTCTAAGAGTGATTGACCCATTCAAGTGTGGAAGCTAAGAGGAGCAAGGCTCCTTCAGTACTGGAGCTGGATATTGTTTGGGAGCCCCAGGTGCTGTAGAAATTTTTGGTGGGACACAAGTTAAGAGTTGCCCTAGCCGGGACATATTTTGCCTACAGCAATTCTGGTCAGAGAGCACCCAATCTGGTCAGATACTAAACAGAGAAAGCCTGCTATAGGCTGTTTTTTTTGTTGGGGTTCCCAAACTTATTTCAGTTTGTTGGTTTGTCAACAGCAGTATTGGTCTTAGACTGCCAGATCATGTCCAATTGTAGAAGTTAAGTAGATCCAGGCTTGGTCAGCACATGAGCAGGAGACTAATTGGGACCCCTGGAATTGTAGACTTTATTGCTGGGCATTCCTGACCAACCATATGCTCTTTGTTTGTGTGTTCAACATGTTTAGAGTTGGCCGTGTAGGGGCTTCCTTTGCCTGCAACCATTCTTATCTGAAAACTCCTAACCTGTCTGACCTGGGAAACATTGTATAGCCAGGCTTGGTCAGTACCGGTGTAGGAGACTGAGTGGAAACCCCAGGTGATGTAGGCTTTTTTGGTGGGCCTTCCAGTCCAACCTTGTTTCCCTTGTATACAAGTTAAAAGTTGCCCTTACAGGGTCTGCGTTTGCCTACAGTCAGAACACATGGTTCTGTTCAACTTCTGAAGCTAAACAGAGGCAGGGATGGTCAGTACCAGTGTGGAACACTGATTTTGAACCCAAGGTGTTGAAGCCTTTTTAGTTGGGAATTTGGGGCAAATTTTGTTCCCCTTGTTCATGTGTTAGACAAATTAAGTGTTGCCCTAGCAGTACCAGCTTTTGTCCTCAGCCTCTCTTGTTTGAGAGCAGTGGATTCTGTCCGACCTCAGAAGCAGAGCAAGGAGGCTGATTGGAAACTCTTGCTGCTGTAGGTGTTTTTGTTGGGTCTTCCTGTCCAACCTTGTTCTTTTTGTTTATGGTTTTGACAAGTTAAGAGTTGCCCTCGTAGGTCCAGCCTTTGCCAACAGCCATTCTGGCGTGAGAATGCCCGATTCCGTCTGACCTCGGAACTTAAGGAGACCTAAGATTTGGAAACAAAGTCTGCAAGTTGACTATCTTTCCAGTTCAGCTTATGCTTAATTTTTGCAATTCACTGTGTCAGTTCAGTTTTAGTTAAAAGGCCCCACTGGGTTTGATGTATTTATGTTCAATAGAAGTCAAGAGAAAACATCGTATTTCCTTAAATAGCTAAAAAAAACAAATACATACTAAACCAAAAGTAACCTTCACATCTAGAAACATGTCATTGTAATAATTTGCACAATTTATAATAAGGTGATAATTTGCCTCTAAGTACTCAAATCTACTTCATCTAATTTCCATTGCAGCGCCAGTAAGATTAAATAGCGATGACAAATCCATGTTTCATGTTTTGTTTTATTTCCACTCATCAGTGATATAATAATAAAAACAAAAATCATGATTATTGCAACTTTCCAGTAAACATGAACCTAGTAATTTCTGAGAGATACAGTGATTCAGACATCTAGAATCCCACACATCTGCAGACAAATTCCCGCAATTCTGAAATATAGTATGAATGCACTTTAGGAAAATTTAGAGGTGTTGTAGTTTGCTGTGCTGTCCAGTGTAGTTTTAATAGTGGTGCAATCAGCAAAAACATTCTATTTGTTTCCATAGTGATTACTCCACTGTTAAAGCATACATAACTTTTGCTTAAAAAAATTAACACAAACATCTTTGAAATCCACATATACTGGATACTGAACATACTTAATAAAGATGCTTCTATTAACCATTCAAATTTCACATAGCATTGATTTTCCAAACCATATATTAAGCACTTATATAATATAAAAAGCATTTCAGAATGTTTAAAAGGTTTACTTTTTTTTTTTACTTTTTTTTCAGACTCACTCATAGAATACACAAAAAGTACACAAACAGAGGAGAGAGCAAAATGTATAATACAATATAATATATAGTGTAGCAAGTTAGGAAATTCAGTTATGGTAGGAATCATGTACTCAAACCCGACGATTTAAACAGAGGTCGTAGTAATTTTAAAATGTTCTTTCATTCTTCCACAATAACTGTTAAAAAAAACTAATAAGAACAAAGTAGCACAACCATGGCACAGTACCACAAGTTATCATTTATGGAAAAAGTGACACTTGCAATGGAATTTAACAAATTGAGGCAACATAGCATTCATGGGCCTATAGGTTGCAGTCCTTGTCACAATCCACAGCCCAAAAAGTTGACACTTTTCGTTGGGATCCTGCGCGGCACCACACATATATGCCTATAAATGCTTTTTTGACTTTGCATGTCAAATTACATTGTGAGTGTCACTCCATACATGGTTGTGATAATTGTGCGATAGTTGTGTTACTCTGTAATTTTACAAATTTTATCAGTTTTTGTGGCAGAATTACATTTTAAAATTACTACGTGCGCCATTTTAAAGCTTCCATCTGTGAGTACATTATTGATTTATCACCATAACTAAAGTGCCTAACTTGCTACACTACATATGATGCTTTTTGCTCTCTTCTATGTTGCAAATATTTAAGGGAGACAGATAGTTTCCCTCCAAAGAACATTTTCTTCACAGTTCTTGTTTTTACTTCATGATGAGCAAGCCACTTTGTAACTGACTCTTTCTAAGTTGATGACATCATCAACAAGCCTATTGTTTCTCAGAACCATCTATTTTCTATGACCAGGAAAGCTAATCAGATATGAACCAAGGGTCGCATATCTGAAAATCTGTGGGAAGTTGGTCCATTTAAGACACTTTAAGTAACAAATATAATATATATTTAGTCTCCTTTTACTCACTCCAAAGACCATTCACAAGACTGAGTTGATAGATATTGTGACCACTCTTTTTGTACTTTTGGCATGCATACTTGAGCAGAATTCAGAAAATACATCCATATCCAAAAACAGGTCTTCATGAAAAGTACAAGAGTACAAAAATCTCCCAAAACTTTAAGTGTGGAACTTGAACCAGTGCTTATACAACATACAATGCATTGGTAGTGTTGCACTGCAGCACTACCATTGCACCAACAGCAGGAGTGATCCAGCCAAGAGGCTACTGGATTTAGCAAAGTACATAGGAGGTATGAGGACTCTGGAAAATGTTTCAAGGTTAAGTGTAGCAGAGTGTAAACGCAGAGCTTGCACTTCACTGGATATAGTAGCAGGTTTGAGAGTGATTGTAATGTAGATTTTGCATTTCACAGGATATAGTACATTGGATTTATACTAGTAAATTACTGGGACAAATATTAAATCCCCAAATATCAAAACAGTAAGTTAAATATATTGTGTGTTGCCTGTTGAACAACCTCAGTAGGAAAGTGTATTTTAGCTTATCATGGAGGAGTAGTAGTAGTTGGCTAGTTTATCTATTGTTTTGCAGTCTTAGTTTCAGGTGGTGAAAAGGATGAAGAAAGAAATAGATTACTAAAAAATATATTAAACAAAGAAGAAAAAAAAGTACATTTCATTATTTTTTTAGGAAAAATCTTTAGAGTTATTTCACGTGTACACATCTCTTGTTGGTAAATGTCACCTTTTTCTAATAGTTTTTTTGTTTGGTTTAAATCTTTTACTGTAGCTTTTTTTAATTATGGGTAGTTTGGGGACCATAAAAAAAGCAAAATAAGTAAACAAACAAATTCACAGCGTAAGATAGCAAGCATAACATTTTCTTTAGTACTCTTACATTACAGTGTGGGTAAGGGTGAGGAAATAATTTGTATAATTATCTGTCCATTTGCCGCCTCCTTTCAAAACTGTAATTAATTAAATGATTTTGGTAGAAAAAATAAAGAAAAAATGTAACGTAGAGAAATGTGTTTTTCATATACTCTGTGTGGAACCTGTTCCTGTGTAGTATTTGCAATAGTTGTGTAATATGTGCAGCTGCCTGACCAGATGGGCCGCATCCATTCAAAACACACAGTTTCATTTCCATTGCATTAAGCACTTTCACTTAGTCATAAATACCACCAAGCAGTCTGATTTGGGTTTTTCATAGCAGATGACTCAATATCACAAGAATGAAATTCATTTGTCACTTTTTGTCAATTTTCACTGGCTTTAATTTACTGCTATTATTTTGAAGCACAGTGTCACGGAGTATTTGAATTAATTTCATGTAACAACATTCTTCTGTCATTGTTTTAAGAATCATTTTGGTCTATTTATTCTTGCTTCTAGCAATTTATGAAATTAAATGTTATAATATGAAATGTTTAACCTTGCAAGTGTATTGATCATCTCACTGGCAGTGAACAAGGTTAAAGTAGTTGTTTTGTCTTAATAAGTACTTGTGTTGGAATTATATGACCGTGGTATATTAGTATTTAGTAACATACTATTCCCTGTCAGATATGACTTACCGATAAGTCAGCTTAGGACTTCGTCTGCTGGACATTACCTGGACTTTCTGAAAGACAATTTAATGAGTAATTTAATTCAGTAGTGATGGAGCTTAGCAATACTCCTGGTTAAGCTTTTCCCACCCCTGCCTTTGTTCTGTTGGCTTTGGACAATTCTGTTCAGGTTTAGCACTTTCTTCCACTTTTTATACAATCAAAAACATTTTCAGGGCATAGAAATTGCTTGTGGTCTCTCTGCTAAGGATTCAACCATGGTTACCCTTCCTGTAAAATGGTATTTTGTCACATTTTAAACTAGTTTTTTTTTCCTACACTGTTTATTTAAAATACTCCCTTTTGTGACGTTATTGTCCTGACTCCCAGGGCTGGATCCTGCCCTTGAGTGACAGGTGTGCGCCAGACTTGCAGCACAGCTGCACGAAATACATCCAAGGAGCTAGCGAATTCGACATCAGCGTCACTCACTCTGTTGCCAATTCGACCACACAAAAAGAATATGAAAATTTGTGTAATTTTCATGCTGGTCGAATTGTCAACAGAGGGACTGACTCTGATGCCGAATTCGCTTCTGCCGCCTGTCTATCGGATGTATTTTGTGTATTTACAGAGTTAGTGTGCTGTCTGTTCAGAGCAAACCACAGAATTATACAGCACAGCTTCTGCACATCTAGCACACATGCTCCATCCGCGCCAGCTGACTTCCTATGACAACAAATCTTCAAATACATTAAGAGATTAAATAAAGGTATGGAATTCACTGCCAAGAGAGATGGTGCTATCTAAAAGGCAAGTTAAAGGGCTATAGATAATAGAATCAATATTAATATTTAAAGTTGGTTGATACAAGGAGAAAGCTGATTTTTTATTGGAATCAAGAAGTAATTTCCCCTCTAAGTGGCAAATTATTAAATTTACAAGCACCGTTCAAAAAGAAATTTAATAAAGCATTTTGCTCGTGTCCCTTTGAAACCATTGTTTCCAGAACTGAGATGAGGGTGCTGTTTTTTGAACGACGAGAAATGCAGGAAAATAAGAAGGTAACATAGGGCAGGAAGAAATTCTAGAAAATAAATAAATACCAGGCAATTATAGTGTTAAAATGTGGAATGGTATTGTATATGTGTATACACAATTTTGTCTACACAGGTGAAGGTGCATTTTGATGGAGCACCCACCATTTTAAAAATGTATCAGGAGCTGGGGAGTTGGATTTTTCTCTGCCTCCTCATCACATCACCCCCCCCCCGCCCCCCCCCCCCGCCAAAACGCTTTAAGGTGGCCGCTTATACGGCCCTATATTAGCCCAGCCCAGTATACATTTGAGATGAATGACTGTTTTAGCCATATTTTCTTTCGATTAAAATTAATAGAAAACTATCCATACATTTTGTCAAAAGGTAAGTTTGACCTTTCTCTCAATTTATACATAAGGGTATGTATCATGTCACATTATATTAAATTACATTCTCTACAACGTAAAAACAAATAACCTATTAAGTAGGTCCATTTGCACAAAGTAAATTGAGTAAGTAAATGTTAAGGTAATCTAAAACTGCTTTTATTTATTTTTTCATGCTCTTTGCTCCCATTAAAATACACCCCAACATTACTCTTTTAGCAGCATAGTGCTGAATTGAAATGTAGCCACATTTTTCATTTGGGCAGATTAATTTTTTTTTTTTTTTTTTTTTACTCAAAATAACTTGATTTCTCTTAAAACTGAATATAACTATGGTCAAATGTAATAAAGACTAAAAGTCCTAGAGCGCACTTTAGTGGAGCACATTGTGGATTTAATTTATATGCAACCATTAAATGCAACAAGCAAATAATAATGCTTGCACATTGTATTCAATAAATTTGAAATGGCAAATGGAACTGATTAACTGGGAGCATCCATGTACGTAAATAAATAAAGTAACATAGATTTATCTATATTAAAGGTTATTAATTAACCCGTTAGGTCCTCTCAGTGTTCTTTATTTGTAGATAGATATTACCTAATGCATTGTGCCCATTTAAAAATGCACACTATGTCTTTTTGTTGATGATACAAAGATTTGCAGCAGGGTTGATGTTCATGGAGGGATAAGCCAAATGGCAAATGATTTAGCTAAACTAGAAAAATGGTCAGAGTTGTAGCAAGTAACATTTAATGTGGACAAGTGCACCTGGGGCATAAAAACCCCAAAGCAGAATATAGACTATTTGGTACAGTCCTAACCTCAACATCTGAGGAAAGGGATTTAGGAGTTATAATTTCAGAGGATTTAAAGGTAGATAGGCAATGCAATAGAGCAGCAGGAAATGCTAGCAGAATGCTTGGTTGCATAGGGAGAGGTATTAGCAGTAGGAAGAGGGAAGTGCTCATGCCATTGTATGACCTCACTTGGAGTATTGTACGCAGTACTGGAGACCGAGTCTCCAGAAGGATATTAATACTTTGGAGAGACTTCAGAGAAGGGCTGCTAAACTGGTTCATGGGTTGAAGGATAACACTTACCAGGAAAGATTAAAGAATCTTGACATGTATAGCTTGGAGGAAAGACGTAACAGGGGGATATGATAGAAACATTTAAATACATAAAGGGAATCAACACAGTAAATGAAGAGAGTATATTTAAAAGAATAAAAACACCACAACTAGAGGACATAGTCTAAAATTACAGGGGGAACAATTTAAAAGTAATATCAGGAAGTATTACTTTACTGAGAGGGTAGTGAATGTAAACACAGTCAAGGATTTTAAGCACGCGTGGGATAGGCACAAGGATATCCTAGCTATAAGATACTGGGGACTAATAAAAGTATTTAGAACATTGGGCAGACTAGATGGGCTGAATGGTTCTTATTTGCTGACACACTCTATGTTTCATTTGTGTTTTAAATGTTTTGGGCACATTTTTCTAACATTATTTGCATCTTTCTTGTGTGCGGGGAAGGGGGAGAAAGAAAACTGTGAATATTGTGGGTTCAACATACCGGTATTAGGGCATCATTGAGCATATCATTGCATATGAACATGCAATCTTAACCAATTTTTTTTAATCTTTTATTATATAAATGTATTGCGCTATGAGTTGCACTCTCCTTTTACCTTTTATTTTACATGTACCATTTTGGATGTGAAGATTGGGGTATATCTTCGATGGAGACGCAGTACTACAGCTTTTTACGCTTGCAAGAGACACACATTTTTTGGGACTTATTCTCAATATATTTCTGTACAGTACAATTTTTTTAATTTATCTATACATTATTATATATTCATATTTATACATTTTCCCTTATTGATTAATTCTTTATAAGTATTTTTAGTACCTTTTTTTTTATTATTATGAAATAACAATTTAAAAAAAAAATATTATATAGGCGAATAGTAGATTGTGAAATATGGAACTGGATGTAAATATACTCTATTTTTTTTAGTGCTCTTTAAATGAACTTCCTAAAGTGCTTAACAAACGTATCATGCAAGACAAATACAAAAAAGAAAAAGAAAAAAATACTGTGTTGGGACCTGATTATTCTTTTTAAACAAAACATTGTACTGTTTTTTCCCCCTTTAATTACAACAAAGTGATAAGTGAAAATATACAAATCTTTAGTTATCCACTCGTTCATTCGTGCTTCATAGATACAGCCCCCCTTCCTCCCCCGGACCCTTATCCTATCCCATCTTATCTAACCAAGGTGACCAGATTTTGAAGTATGTCTCCATTTTTTCCTTATTATTTAATTAGTACCCTTTTTCCATAGATGCTTGGTAGTTTAACTGTTCGTACAATTTTTCCATATCAATTTGACCAACAGACTTCCATGACCTTGCTATACTTAGCTTAGCTGCTAGGAAAATTTGGACCAGAAATGTTCTCTTTTCTCGTTCAAGGTCATCTAGACCAGATCAACTGGTGCACCTAATCCTATCAAGCTAAATACCAGTTCTGAAATTTGCTCCCAAAATTTACTAATAAAATGACATTCCCCCCAAACATGACCTCAGGTTCCCTCTGAGCTCAGACATCTCCAACTGTTTTCATTCGAGTCGGGGAGTTTTTCTATATTATTTTTGGTACAGGACATGTACAGTATTCATTGAAAACCAGAGAATGAAAATCTTGACTGCCACTTAGTAATTCACTAACACTAGAACTTGGTGGGATGAACTTGTATAATTCATAAGTTTAGTTAAGATGCAGATACCCAAGTTGACAAATGCTAAATGGACCGAATATTGCTGTCCAATACCAAACAGTTTATATTTAATCCTTAGTATTAGAGATACTGGAGTACAGGAATAATCATTAACTGACAAGCAAACTGCAAATATCAGACGTCAAAAGATGAGTCGGACAACTTCAGGCGTTTTCAGTGAATAGCCTCCTGTGTCTTTTATTTTTGTTTTGTGAGATTTAAATAGTTGCCTGCTTAAGTCAACTATTTGGCTATAATTAAAAGTCAAAATCTGCATGGCAGGGTAATTCAAAGCAGATTGCAATGCAAATTTATACTTAACATGATCTACTCTTCAAAGTTTATGTGCCAGTTCTTTCCCTTACACCCTAGTTACAATTATGTTTATACTAGTTTTATAATCTTCCTTTTTAAAATCTATATTTATGCTTTAGTAATATAAAAGTAATTTTTTTTTTTTTTTTTTTTTTTACAGAAAGTGCAAATGCATATCCAAATATGGGTATAATATTACAAATACTTTCTATATATCCTATTCACATCCATCAGTTCAGTACTAGTCTATTTTCAGTCATCTACAGGACATACAATAACATTATTAATGCTCATTTGAGATGGTGTTAGGCATTGGAATACTAGCTCACAGTTTCTAATTATGTACAAATTGTACAGAAAAATAACTAAAACAGTTGTAAAATTCAGTTATTTTTCATAGGGGAAAATAAATAGATAATCATACAGGCACCTTATCCAAGTAATACACAAGTCTAACCATCATGCAACAGACAAGCTGATTGGTTAATTTAATAAACAAGAAAGCATAGATTACAGTTCAAATAAACAGCATTTTTCAACCTACTGAATCAGCCTCAGCTTTACTCTGGGCATCCTTAATCTTTTCCATATTTATATGATTAAAGACTACTAATGTACGACTGATTCACATTTTGGGTGATAAAAGGTTCTGCCAACTGTGTTTTTGTATTGTTTTACTTAGGACCTATATGTTCAAGTCAGGAACATCAAAGATCCAATTGTTTAGTTCATGTGAGATCCATCTTGGAATGAATGACCTTTATTGAATAAAGCATATCAAGGCAACACTGATAGTATCTGTTAGTATTGTTCACATTAGTATATTACTTTGGCCTTACTCGTTTACAACTATAATACGCCTTAGGCTTATTTAAAGCTTTTAAAGACTGCCTGGCATAAAGTTTAATACTACAGTCTCCATATTTGTTACAAATGAAGTGGTACTTTTTTTTTTTTTTTAAAGACATCCATCTCTATATGTTCCTTGTAAACTATAACAAAGGGAAAATATTTTAGAAGGAAACGAATCAGGAAGTCAGTATAAATTTAGCTCCCATCTATTAATCAGTGCTGGAGACAATGATAGTGATGTTACAGGAAGCTTTGATACTCGATAAGTACAGCTGTACAATGGAGAAACAAAAGAGAGACTGGTGGTTTAACCTTTCCATTGGTAAAGTAGAAATATTGTCTCAGATGACCTAAGAACAATCCACCAAGAAAGGGGGATGGTCATTTACAGACATTCAAATGCCACGAAGCAGTCAGAGTTTATTAGGTTAGTGTAGGTCTGTAACTGTAATGACACCGGCTGCTCTACATTGTAACAAATACATAGATTCCCATGTAACATAATCTCAGCTGATACTTATTAATATAGTATTAACTTTGACAAAAAGAGAAAATCACTTCTGTATGTGTGGAAATTGAAGCCATATGGGTATAATTTATTGACTGACAATACAATATTAATCAGGTTGCATTCACTGAAATATAAATGGGAATATTATGTTCATTCTTTCTTAATGACAAAAAGTAAATTTGGGCAGTCAGAGTAAAATGCATCAATTTAAATTCCAAAGAGAACACCATGATCTGTAGAATAACATTTACTTTTATATGAGCTTCTTGTGCAGATGTGTTTTAAGTACATATGAAAGGGATTTTTTTTTCCTGTTGCAAAATGAAATAGACCAAGAATAAAAGTGTTCGTTCTGGGTATGTATGGAATAACTTTTCTTTAAAGGACAGCTACTGGCTAAAAAATAAGATATATTTAATTTAAATATTGCATGAAGTATATACATTTTAGAAATCTTTTACTAAAAGAATCTAATTAAAGTGCTTTATTGCACTCTCTTTACTCTGTATAACTCTATTAGGGGGCTAATATGTTGTTTTAGATTCCTGGGTCAGATGGAGGATTTCTAAATATTTCTGCACCATGATAGAGCTGTACAGCTCAATTCTTAATACAGTGTTTTGTTTAAATTCTTGTATTAACCCTTCAGGACCATGTACATATTTTTAACCACTTCGTGACCCGATGGCGAGTTAACACTTCATGCAGGTAAAACGGTCGTGCGCTCTGTGTGCACCGCCATCCGGGAATCAGCCTCGCAACTGAGGCAATGTTCCTTGAGCCGATCGGTGGTTGTCTGGTCATGTAATCATATTGATCTATCGATCACTGCGATCACATGCAAATTAGATGCCTAAGTCCATGTTTTTTTTTTTTTTTTTTATTTATTTAACATATAAAAATATACAAATATACTTTCTGCATACCAAGTTGTCTTATAATAGTAATTCACATATAGACAATATGTTGTCATGCACTGACTTTGCCTCCAGTTCACTCCCTGTACTTCACATACTGATTGTGAAGTACAAAGTGTGACAGGCAAGTGAAGGGGGAAAAAAGAAAACATTTCCTGTAACAATTTGTTTTCACAGTTTTTCTTTCTAAATATATTACTTTTATTTTTTTTAATATATTAATTTAATTACATTTAACCCCTGCATGCCTGTGCTGTTATTCTGATTGCTCTTTCCAGTAAATTGCCATAAGCCCAAGAAAATTTCTGGTCTTAAAAGGTTAATGTTCATTTGGGACAAGAGCCATTTGACATTTTAATGATGGTGCGTTTTAATAAAAGTGCATGTTAATTAAATGAATCCCCACATATTATATAATCTTGTTAAATGACAGATAAGGCTTTCTTTTGAGACCATTTTTGAGACTTAACCCTTTGTGTACTGTTTTTAAAAAAAACAAAACATTTTTTTTTGGAGGAGGATGGCATTGGATTGTGATAAGCCCCTAGACAATCCTCATTGCAATGGACAGCCCATTTTCTGGGCATTCCAGACTTGCATCCCTCCCAAGGCAACCTAGACCATCCCTCACTCAATTTGCAATGTGAAAGGGGGGGTGATTGACAGGTCAGTTACAACTGTCACTGACCTGTCACTTTAAACTGCCCATGGGCGGAAAGATTTTGTACATGCCTGTACATGTATGGGCATTGTCACCAATGCATTGCACTGGAAACCCATAGTTGTATAGGTATAGAAATGAAGTGTTTCTATTTACAATGCTTTAACTAGATGCAATCTTTCAATAAAAACACAACTCAGTTTGTTATCAACAGCTGTCCTTTAACCCCTTAACGACAGATGACGTGCCAGGCACGTCACGGCAAATCGAGGACTTGCCGACAGGTGACGTGCCTGGCACGTCATGCACTAAACTGAGTAAAGAAAGCGACCAGCGGTCGCTTTCTATACTCTAACGGTGTTGCTACAATGCCTCTAGGTAGAGGCATTGTGCAACACCCCCCAAATGTGCAGGGGCGCGCTACGATCACTCCACGGAAAAATGGCTGCGCCCACTGCACACATGTGCTTAGAAAGCGAACGATCGTTCACTTTCTAAGCATCTCCGGTGTTGTTAAAGTGCCTCGCCAGCGAGGCACTTAACAACACCTTGATGCTCCCCAGAACCGATGGTGGTCGCTCTCCTGAGCGACCCCATCGGCTCAGTAGAAGGGCAGCGCTTCCCTTCTAATGGCAAGAGCATCGGAAGTGAAAGTATTTCACTTCCGATGCTCTAGGGGGATCCAATTGATGCCGGCACAACAGATCTATGTGATCTGTGTGCAGGCATGTATGGTAAGTGCTCTGATGAGCACTTACCATACAGTCAAAGGCAATATTAGCAAATATTGCCTTTGACAAGTATTGATCTGCCTCCATCACCTTACTAGTTATAGTAAGGGAGAGAGACAGATCAGATAAAGTAAAAAAATAAAATAAAATAATAAAAAAAATATTTAATAAAATTTTAAACACCAAGGGCTTTTATAAAAGTCATTTAACCCCTTCCCTGCCATTGATCGCTGTGTACGCAGTGATCATACACAGCAGCACATTTTTTGCTGTCTGTGCATTTTTTAGGGGTTCATTTTTTTTTTTTACTGTAATTCATTACAGTATAAAAAAAAGCTCTTTTAAGAGAGATTAACCCCTTTCTTGCTTTAGATTACTGCCTAAGCAGCGATCTGACGCAAATGCAGCAATCTTGCTGCAGAAGCATTTTTAATTTTTTTTTAACTTTTTTATTACACCCGTCACGTGTTAATTATACCCGCTAGGGGACTACGTTTAACGTAAAAAAACATTTTTTTAGCTGTCTGACCGCATGTATAGCGATCAGTAACAGCTGATAAGTGACAAAGGCGGGTTGGCGTTTGCTTAGATCAGCATCACCATTCGTCTGGTTAGATCAATATTTGTAAATATTTGATCTGACCCGTGTAGATCTGCCTCCCTCTCACTTGAGTTTTAGTGAGGGAGGGAGACAGAGCTGTATAATGTAAGTTTTTAATTATAATATATTTAATAGAATTGAGACCCAAAGGCTTTTATAAAAGCCGTTTCCAGTATTTAACCCCTTCCCTGCAATTGATCGCTGTGTACGCAGTGATCTTACACAGCAGCACATTTTTTGCTGTCTGTGCATTTTTTTTAGGGGTTATTTTTTTTTACTTTGATTTATTACAGTATATCAAAGGCTCTTTTAAGAGCTATTAACCCCTTCCTTGCCGTATATCACTTCCTAAGCAGCACATATGGTCACTGCCTAAGCAGTGCATATGGTCACTGCCTAAGCAGAGCATATGGAGCAATCTAGTCGCAGAAGGATTTTTTCTTGCTATCAGCATTTTTTTTGTCAGACTCGCTAGGGGTTAGTTATACCCACTAGGGGATTACGTGTATTCCTATACGCATGTATAGCGATCAGTAACAGCCGATGAGTGGCAAAGGTGGTTTGGTGATTTCTCAGATGAGCATCACCATTCGTCTGGTTCGTAAATATTGTTCTGACCCATATGGATCTGCCTCCCTCCCCTCACTTGAGTTTTAGTGAGGGAAAGAGACAGATCTGTATAACATAATTTTTTAATTGTAATAAATTAAATAAAATGTTAATAAATTGTGAGTCCCAAGGGCTTTTATAAAAGCCATACCCTTTGTATAGTGTAGTGTATTAACCCCTTCCCTGCCACTGATCACTGCACAGCAGAACATTTTTTCTTGTCTGTGCATTTTTTTGTTCTACATGTTCTTCCTTGCTCTACATGTTCAAATTCCAAGTTTGAAAATCAAAAAGCGCACCTCTCAAATGTAGCCTTTCAACACCCAACAAAGCTGACAAAGCTATGCATGGGTGGTATCCCTGTGCTCGGGAGATGTTGCTGAACATATATTGTGGTATTGTTTGTCAGTGACACATACCGAAATATGTGAATTTGTGTCTAAAGTACAATGTATGTGGGAAAAAATACACAATAAAATGACTACCACAAACTTTGACAAAGGCTGGTGGTAGAATTGGTGCATGGAAAGTGTTAAAAGAACACCATTTAAAATAGCCTAGGGTGTCTACTTTTACAAAATATATACCTTTTGGGGTAAAATACACTGTCCTACTTTAAAAAAAAGTCCCAAATGAAAGATGGGCTCAGGCTGGCTACACGTCAATATTCCAAGTTGAAAATGCGCACCTTCACAATGTGGCCTTTTTAGCCCCCAAACAACCCAACAAACCTATTCATGGGTGGTATCCCTGTACTCAGGAGATGTTGTTGAACACATATTGGGTTATTGTTTGGCAGTGACACATACCAAAATCTGTGAATTTATGTCTAAAATACAATATTTGTGAAAAAAAAACACACAAAAATTACTACCACAAACTTTGACAAAGGCTGGTGGTAGAATTAGTGCATGGAAAGTGTTAAAATACCACCATTTGAAATAGCGTAGGGTGTCTACTTTTAAAAAATATATGAGTTGATGGGGTAAAATACACTGGCTGGTTTCAAATATGTCCCAAATGGGACATGGGTGCAGGCGGTCTGCATGTCAAAATTTCAATTTGGAAAACCAAAAACTGCACCTCCCAAATTTGGCCTTTTACCCCCCAAACAATCCAACAAACCTATGCATGGGGGGTATCCCTGTACTCAAGAGATGTTGCTGAACACTTATTGGGGGTGTTATTTGGCAGTGACACATACCAAAATCTGTAAATTCATGTCTGAAGTACAAGGTTTGTGAAAAAAAAACACAAAAAAATGACTACCACAAACTTTGACAAAGGCTGGTGGTAGAATTAGTGCATGGAAAGTGTTAAAATACCACCATTTGAGATAGCCTAGGGTGTCTACTTTTAAAAAATATATGGGTTGATGGGGTAAAATACACTGGCTGGTTTCAAATATGTCCCAAATGGGACATGGGTGCAGGCTGTCTGCATGTAAAAATTTCAAGTTGGAAAACAAAAAACTGCACCTCACAAATTTGGCATTTTAGCCCCCAAACAGGGGGCTAAACACAAACAGCACAGAAATGTTAAAATAGCCATTGTCCAGAAAGGACAAAAATGTTTCAAAGGCTCTGTCCTTAAGGGGTTAAATAAGCAGATCTATAAGAATAAGCCTAATGTGTAGATACATTGATGAAAGTTATATGCTCACTAGGTGTATGGAGATATGTATAGGTATATTATTAAATAAAAGTCATCAAGTGAACTCAGCATTGTTAGTTAATTAAACTTCACATGACCACAATCGTTTCATATATATCTAGACTCTTTTGTCACTCCATTGACCAAGTAATCTGGGACACTAAAAATAAAATGTGGGACAACTATGTGGGATAAGTAAAAATGTGCATTAAATTCTACAGCAGTATATAATGATAATTGTATGGCGCAACCCTTTTCTATCATTTGACTTTCTGAAAACATGAAACTTAAGGTGGGGAGAACCACAAATCACTGCAGACAATCATGGTTGAACTGGATTTTTATTCCAGGTGCTGCTAAGAGGAACTTCCTGTAGTGGTCTGGTTTGCTCTCCTAAGATATTAACTTTACAGTGTTGGTTTCCTAAGAGCATCATCTTCCTGGAAATGATTGTTAGTATGAGGTAACTTGTAATGACAGTGCACATTGGATTATTTTAGAGGAAGTGTGTGCATTATGATGAAACTAGTTTTATTCATACCTGACAAACGCAAACCGCATAACAAAGAATTTTTTTTTACATTATACATGCTTCCTGCTTCTGTATATTAACTTGTCACATGAAACCCTAATACATAGCAATCTTCTGTATATGTTTACTTTTCTATATTAGCTTCATCTAAACACATGTACCCATTATGATCAGTTTTTAAAACTATAAATATATACATGTACATTCATATTTTTATTCATTTATTAATATAAATAATATCTTTCTGCTTAGAATAATCAGTTTCTGGACTTTTGTTTACAATGCTACATGAACTGAATTTCCCTCACCCTTTTTATGCTAATAATATTTAATATTTGTTCATACCTTATCAATGTTGTTCTGGTTTCCTAATGTGACATGTTAAGCCATCAATAGACACCACAGACCTGTATAGTGCAGATTAAAACACCTTTTTTCGCTTAATCTACGTATTTGTTTTCAATGCTGCTAATAAAATGTAGAGATCATATGTTATTGTCCACCAGACTGAGAGTGAGGCATCATAACTATAAAACAGGAAATGTCTGTTTGTTTGTCTGAAGCAGGACAAACTCTTGAATGCTGAACTCTGGAATCATGAAATTTGCACAGTTTATTCATGCTGGAATTTTTAGGTCAGCACAACTATTTTCAGCTCTCTACATTGGACACCACATATACTCCGAAGTTGATGGGTCATTTTTCTGCATCACCAGTGATGTCATAATCTCCCTTTAGCCCTTGAAACCTATAACGTCAATTTGGAAAAACTTAAAATGGTGTTGACAGTGAAAGCGACTTGCAGAACAACTATTGCAAACTGCTACAAGACTAAGCAACGATACTGCTGAGGTAAACAGAGGAGCGACTTGCTGAACAATGATTGCAAACTGCTACAATACAGAGCAACGAGACTGCTGAAGAGACAAACGAGCATCAAACATCCTTTCACCAAGATTCAAACTCAAGAGTTACTGAAAGCGAGGAGCAGATACAAGAAGCTGGGAAGTAAAGCTACTAATTTCATAATCTATAGAAGTATTGATGAATGTTGGAGGTTCAAGAAATTTCGAGCACATCATTTCTGCTGTTAAGATTTATAAACACAATGTAAAGATTTATATCTACAATTGTGTTACTAACCTGGCACCATAGGCCTCCCCAAAGCTTTAAGAGTTTCTAATATGTAAAATTAAAGAACAAGGGTAAGGTGTAATGAGACTCTTTAAAACAACAAAAAAGGGGAGGAGGCTCATTCGGGTCAAAGACACAATTCTTTATGTATTGTTCTGTTTAAAAAAACCTATATGTTATTAATTTGTATGTTATAATTGCCTATGTCAAATATTTGAACAGAATATATATAAAAAAAACATAAAGTGAACACGGTGAAAGTTATTATGTGCAAAACAAGGGCTGCTCAAATAATGAGATGAATAATAGAAAAACTGCTTTTGTCTTCCAATAAGTTAATATCCAATGATCGCTTATGTAAAACATTTTAGCCTTCTTATTGATAGTGATATATCATAAGTAGGACATGCTTGACTAAGCTTTTTAATGACTAGATTATAATGATAGCATGAAGTATGAAATATAATTAAGAAGGATGCCCCCATGGTATTATTTTTCTCCTTTCACTGTTTGCTAGCAGGTATTATACCGGCTAGCAAAAAGCATATTACTTTTATTTAAATAAGCCTAAAACTCTCAGTGGATAGTTTGCATAACAAATCCAGCTGGTTATTCACACTTTTTCCACTCCACATAGCAGTGCAGAGCTGTTTTCCATGCAGACTGCACATATGAAGTTACCAAAAAAATCTTAATCTTTTTAAGAGGTTACTTAAGGTCTCCTAATGTCACTTTTTCAAAGTCACATACGTTTGTAAGGTTTGTGCAGATTATATTAAAGTGACAAGTAAACAAAAAAAAGACTACAGTTGTTTTTACATTTATTCACTATTATGTTTTTTCTAATGTATTATTTACAGAAAGATAAAAAAGGGACAATGTAGCATATTAAAAAAAACGATCTAAGGACTGTGGGCTTAAAAAAAATCGGATGTAGGGGGTTTCCAGTGCGCACAATTAATCAAAGAGAGCAGATTTGTATTAATTTTAGTCTGTGCGATGAACCTGCCAGGTTTTCCTCAGAGAGATGATTGCAAGGCCTATTGGGAAATCCTGTACTCCTGTCTGAGAGAGTGAGATTTAGCCCTACCCCCACTACCTGACCACAACTACTTGTAAGGTAGGAAAAGTATGTGTGTGTGTGTGTGTGTGTGTAAGAGAGAGTGGCAGAGTGTGTGTGTGTGTGTGTAAGAGAGAGTGGCAGAGTGTGTGTGTGAGAGAGTGGCAGGGACTGTGTGTGAGAGTGGCAGTGTGTGTTGTGAGAGAGTGGCAGTGTGTGTGTGTGTGTGTGCGAGACTGGTAGAGTGTATGTGAGAGTGGCAGAGTGTGTGTGTGTGGCAGCGTGTCTGTGTGAGAGTGGCAGAGTGCAATAAATGGGTGTATCACAGTGCTCTATTGATATTGTAGCTCTGTTACTACAACTGTGTCTGTGCAAATATGTGTCTGTGGGTGTATGTGACTGTGTATATGTGTTACTGTACGTGTGAGACACTGTGGATGTGTGGCTACATGTGCATGTGTGACTGTATGTACATTTGCCTGCATGTGTATGCGACACTGAATGTGTGACTGTGTGTATTTGGTGCTGAGGGCAAGGTCAGCAAAGGGAGGCAAAATATCGGTTTGCCTAGGGTGGCAAAAAGTCTTGCACCAGCCCTGCTGGTCATCAAGATCAGGCCAGTTTAATGGGAACTAGTTATTTAATTTTTACATATAATAATTAAATTCACAGCTATCACAAAAGCAAGACTGCTATAACTGTGTTCCAGTGTAATGTTCTTGTGACCCAAACAATTGACTCTGGTGGGTCTATTCACCAAAATTCGACTTTGGAATTCAACTTTCATTTTGAGACTAAGTCAAATTCGGCACTTGAGTTTGACTCAGAAGGCCAAAGATTCTCTAATTTATGTTCTTAATACAGCCTCACTGTGCTGAACTTGCAGAAGTAACAGGGCTATCTACAAGTTATGACCTGCAAGCTTATGTTGCATTATCTATTTGTGTACAGTAAAATCAATATTTTTAGTTCAAGTAAAAACGTTATGCTATAACATGGTATATCTTTTTATTTAACTTCTAAATCTTCATCTTAAAATGAATAGAATTGTTATAAGATATACATACCCTATGCACCAGATAGGCTTCATGGTGACATCACAGACCATCTGGACACTGATGGAATGGTAGTGCTTCATATTCCTATAGAGGTGTTCATCCCATCTGGGAGTCACTAGCCTCCCATTAAAAATCCCAGCCCATGATATAAAACCCCTGCACATTGGGCAAATAAATGTCCCTATGTGCATTCCTGGCAAATGTTGAATCAAAGAATGTTAGTTGTGCTATTCCAGCTAAATAGTCTGCTTTGGATTGAAATGATCAAGACATTATGAAGTAGATCCTGGGGATATATCCTCTCTGACCACTTCATATAGGGTAATGAGACTTTGTGATTACTTTGGGACTATTTACTAAAAAGGTGACTTACAGGTGAGTTGAGGTGAAATAAACATTTAATCTCCCAATTTAGCTACAAATTGTGTGGGGACAATCTTGGTGACTTTGCGTAGCTGGGAAACTCACCAAATTTGTACCTGCATCTCATCTCAAATCACCTCATCTCACTGCAACTCACCTTTTAGTGAATATATCCATCTGACCTTTGTTCATGCACGATTGGTTACCATAGCACTGGATATCCTGGGCCTGTGAATCCTTGGCTAGACCAAGATTTGTCTAAGCATGATGTCATTGCTGCATGATAATGTCTGCATAACCCTAGTCATCATCGAGTAGCTGTACCTGTGGTGTATGTACTGGTGTATGCTACCTAACATAACATGGAGCAGTGTGTCAGTTGTATTGTTGATGCATTTGGTTAATATTATTGTTATAGTGTGGTTTTGATAATTAATGTCTGTGTTCAAAGGCATTACTTTTTAAACCCCATTTGTGTAGTCTTTCCCAATGTCAAGACCATTTGGCAGCATTTTTATGTGGAATTTCAAGCCTTCTAACCTATTTTTTAGCCTATACCACATAACCACATCAAATGCAATACATTTTTCTTTCCTTCCTATCCCCACACACATACAGAATGAAGAAAAAATGGGCTGTTGGGGGTACATAATTGAGGGCCTTGTATATAATGATGTTTCATGCAAACACTTTTTTGTTCTGTGTAAAGAAAAGACTCATTAACTGGATTTCATCATCCCTCCTACTTAGTCGTACCCACGTATAGGCTTTAACTATGTATGCCAAACATGTAAATGGCTGGCAGTCCCGGACACCATCTCATGTTGCATGTTTGTGCCAAAATGGGAACAGCACATACACAGTTGCCGACTTACTCCACTAAGTTGAATACACGTTACTGAATAAATGAGCAGCTGTGTGTGTTTAGTATTTTCTTTTGCACTATATGACATTTCTAGAATGGCTTGCTTAAGATTTCTGCCATCCAAGGCATTTGAACTCTTTTCAAGTGAGCAATACTTTTTGATTATTCACTCCCTTTAGAAAAATTCTAGCACTAAAATAATAAAATAAAAATGTAATCAACTACACAAAGTATTTCTTAACACTGCAATTGAACAGCCGTTTACTTGAAATACCTTTTTATTTCTCCTTATTATAATACCAGCAATTTAGAATGATTCATATTAAAAGATTATTTAAAAAAAAAAGTTTCTCCATGTAATAGCCACATATGTAATGATTGTGAAATATTTCAGAAGATTTCTGCCCTTAAATATACACGCCTGACACTAAAGAAAAGCCAAGTCATCTTTCCTGATTTTGCTCAAATCTGTTTCTGTGCCTTTCCTCTTAACATATGTAAAGGATAGACATTTGAATCAACAATATTGTGCACTGGATAGTTTACTAATGTTTTACTTTACTTTTTTATATGTATGGGGTATTTTCAATTTTCAGATGACAGAACCCTTTTAACTGTTGTTGTTTCTATGTGATCAGTACAATTAATATTTAGGTGACAAGCCTCCATAATTTATGTAGTTCTTGAATGCCAACCATTAATAGGAATGTAGCTTTTGACTGCATTGTGGGTTTCTTGTGATATTGGATAGTTGACTCCAGCTTTGCTGATGATCATCTACTGAAAGGTGTAGGTTTCTTATACCCAGTTTTACTTAGCTTTATTTATCACTGACCCTGTCAAGAAAACAGCCATGACATTATGATAGAATACCTAATATTGTGTAGTTCCCCTTTTGCTGCCCCAAAAAGCCCTGACGGGTCGAGGCCTGCACTCCACTAGACCTCTGAAGGTGTGCTATGGTACATGGCACCAAGACGTTACCAGAATATCCTTTAAGTCTTGGAAGTTGTAAGGTGGGGTCTCCATGGATTGGACTTGTTTGTCCACCACATCCCACTGATGCTCCATTAGATTGAGATCTGGGGAATTTGGAGGCCAAGTCAACACCTTGAACTCATTGTTGTGTTCCTCAAACCATTCCTGAATCATTTTTGCTTTCTAGCAGGGAGCGATATCTTGCTGAAAGAGGCTAATACCATCAGGGAATACTCCATGAAAGGGTGTACATGGTCTTGCACAATGCTTAGGTAGGTGATACGTCTCAAAGGAACATCCACATAAATGGCAGGACCCACGGTTTCCCAGCAGAACATTGCCCAAAGCATCACACTGCCTCCACCGGCTTGCCACCTATCAGTGGTCATAATGTTATAGCTGAACACATTGCAAGTATAATTTTAATTTGAGATAGGTTGCTTTTTTTTTTTAACGCAGGCTGCAGCAGAGTGGGAGGATCAGTAGAAACTTCAAATTTGATATTTGTGAGTAAATTATTTAACATATTTAAAATCTAGATATTCCAATTTAACTTTAACCGTGACATCTATTTTGGATATATGTTCACCGTCTTAACAATGTGCATTTAATAAAGCCTTTGAAAGAAAAGTTCCTGTCATATTTCACCTCCTTCCCCTTTTTCATTTTTAAACTTTCTTCCAGCTAATTTACAAAACCTGTACTCCTTGGAATAGCTGAGGTGGTTCGAGAGCCAGGTGGCAGGCTTTCCGTACAGTCACATGTGATTTTGCAAAAGTCTTGAGCTTTTGACATAAAAGTGGATCTCAAGGATAAATTGTTCTGGTTGGACAAATAATACAAAGCTGCTGTGTAAAAATTGGGAGATGTTACAAAACCGCAGTGAAAGTGCATTCCTCAGTAGTTCACCACACGACTTGTTTGTGTTCTATCCACAGGCAATAAACAAGCTACTTAAATAAATGCCTATCTCCCTTCATATTGATTAGATATTTTTTTTATTTTTATTTAAACATATGCAACCTATTTCTGCCGTCCCATATGCTCTACACCACAGATCTTGCTAGCCAGACTATTAACTCTAATCATAATCAATTATGAGTGTTTATAAGTCAGCCCCGTGAAATCAATTAGGTCAGTCCGTTTGAGGTGGGTAATCACGTAGAAGCCCAGAGTATAATGGGAAAAAAAGTCAGGAGAAATTAAATCATGGAGTGATGTCATTCCCAAAGGACAGAAACATGTGGCTATACACTGAAACTAGTTAGCTGTGTCTTTTTCCAACTTGGAAATCTTTCAAGACTCATTAGAAAGTAAATATCACAGTGATGGGGCCAGGAACCTCTGTGTGCTCTCAGCAAACACATTGACAGGCACGTGTCACCTGTGATGTATTACCACTTACATTTTTCATTTCTTCCTTGATGAGACAATGTATATTACTATTTCATAAAGCAACAAGGGGATTGTGTTCATACACAAATATTAAAAACACAAATATGTCATGTGGAAAAATTGGATGTTTTTTACTGTTGTTAGGCCAAATCCTCATCTCTAGTAGAGTTAACATTTACTTGTAGTTGAGTTTTTTCGTCATTTGAAAATGTCAAGGTATTTAAATATTCCCATGTGTCTATAGATTTTATTCCATAATGACAAGTGCAACAAGTAAAAAAACAATCTCTTGCACACTGAGTGTCCTTAAAGAATCAGAGATATTTGGACAGCAGAGTATGTATAAAAAGTTACGGGGCTCTATTCAAAGATTTAATGTTTTACTTGTCACTGTTTTTTAACTCAAACTCTAGGGGCTGTATTCACGAAAGAGCTAACTGAGAAGGGATTTGCAAACCTAAGGCCAAAGTAGCCGAGTTGGAAAAATTCTCCTATACAGCCATACTTCAAATTCTGCTACTTTGCCCTCAAATTTTGCAATTCCTTTTGTGAATCAAGCAGAGAAGTGAGGTGTATTTCTTCACTATTTAAATATGTAACAGATTGTTTTGCCACTCACCAGGACAGTGCACAGTTATGTCAGTGACATGAATTGTTCATCTCAACCCACTTGCACTTCACTTTTAATGCATTTATCTCAAACCTTTCTGTTGCAGTACATAGTAATCATCATCTGAGCTAAATGAACTCAGGTCATTGAATCTAACACATAAGATACAAAATTCCAGCCAATATTCTTTAAAAATCACTACAATTTACATTAATGGTAATATAAAGCTCACAAGATCACGAATATTCATTGTTCTGAACGATGTCATGCCCTGTGTTCTCCTAGCCATACCTTGTGTCCCCCACATTGCGCTGTACTATCCTGGCCGCCGTCTGTAAGTCCAAGATGGTGGCCACTAGCCGTGCCACCTTCAAGATGGCAGGTGTGATTTTCATCTCCTTGAATGACAGCACAACTCTCCAATACCTCTTAAAGCATGGTGGATGTTATTTTCTATCCCTGCCAGCTGAGGAGATATATGCCTTTGTCTTTCTTTCTCAGCCTTTCTCCTCTGTTATTGACACTTCATTTCTATGCTAGCTACAATTTAGACTTGCTTTGTCCTAACAACTCCATAGCAACCATCTATTTAACCCCCTTAGGGACATGACTTTTTTAGCTTGGTGACATGGGCTGTTTTAAAATTTCTTCGGTGTTTGTGTTTTGCTGTAATTTATTTCTTTCTCATTTAGTGTACCCACCCAAACAATATATATATATCATCTTTATCGTCATAAGAAGGGCTTTCTTTTGATACCATTATTTTGATAATAGCATATGATTTGATTTTTATAAAAAAATATGGCAAAAAAAGAGGAAAAAAATTCTGACCTTTATTTGAAAAATATACTCATCTACAAGAGACAACAAAACACTGCTAAATAGTTTCTAATTTTTGTCCTGAGTTCAGGAATAGCCCATGATTTATGTTTTTTGCTTTTTTATTCATGTTACAGGGCCAGAACTATAAGTAGTGAAAAGCTATTTCAAAATCCTTTTTTTCAAAATTAGCAATAGTGACATTTTAACACTGATATCTGTACTAAATCCATGAATGACGACCCACATGTACATATTTTTCAAAACGAAACAACTTAGGGCATTTAACTTGGGGTATTTTGACACTTTTCATGTAGCCATTTTACCATCAACCTTTGCAAAAATTTGCAGCAAAAAATAAATAAATTGTGATTTTTCACACAGATTGCAATTCAGGTAAACATGTCATGAAAATGTGAAGGGGTATTGTCAAATAACACCTCAATAAGTGTTCAGCAACATCTCCTGAGTACAGGGATACCACTTATGCATAGGTTTGTTGGTTTGTTTTGGGGCTAGAAGGCAACATTTGGAATGTGCGCATTTCCAACTTGGAATTTTGACATGTAGTCATCCTGCGCGCATGTTCCATTGGGAACATTTTTGAAGCCGGCAAACGTATTTTACCCCATCAAACCATATATTTTTGTGAACTAGACATCCTAAGGTATTACAAATGGTGGTATTTCGCACATTTCAGCTGTGGGGCAAATATACTTAGTTGCCCATTGGGTAAACTCACGAACCCACTAATCATCATAACTAAAAACTCTATGTTATAGCAGCAATGCAGAAGCTACACCACATATGAGTCATTTCATATGAAATACACAGTAGTGGCCTGATAGTTGACAAAAACAAGGCCAGCACTCATCGTGGAGTAGTAGAGATGTGGTTGTGAACTAAATTTTTTCAAAGAGGAAATGGTTCCTCTGAGCTACCCTTAAATAATAATGAGCCCAGACCCACCACTGTAAAGACATCCCCCATGGGCCCATCTCTACTACTCCGCTATGAGTGACACTGAGGCCATTGTGGCACAGCTTCAGGCTGCTACTGGAGCTCATGGCGATACCTGGCTGCAGAACACATTGGGGCCTGTCTTAGGTATGAAATTACCACAACCCTCTACTAGTGCTTGAGTACCTGGAGGTCCCATGCCACAGTTGTGTACAACCCACCCACCTAAGAGATGGAGTCCCAATCTCCTGCCTCCCTCACCAACTTAACAGATTCCATAGCTTGATACCACTAAGAAGTGCATGAGATCACTGCCAACCAGAGGTCTGCGTGGTCCCTGACCTCTCCACCAACAGATTCCTTGCCTTTTCATGCTGCCAGTGAATGGTTACTCCAGAGAGTGCACCTTCTTTCATCAACACTTAAGGATTAAGCGTTGAAACACGCAAAATGCCTCATGTGCGTTCATCCCACGATTTGCAGTATATTTATATATTTTATACTTTGATCACTGCCATTAAAACATCCTTTTTTAAATTTTGAAATCTGGAGTGCCAGCCATTTCTTCATTCATTATGGTTTAAAATGCTCAGTCGGTGATTAGATATTTAAGTATCAGGCATACATTTATCACTATTTTTATTGTGATTTTGATTGTGTGCTCCTCCTCATTATTTAATTTTACTGTTTGCTCTTCATTGGGTTATTTTGGAGTGATGGACCACATTTTTGTATATAAGATTTTTTTTACATTTGGTGTGCATCTCTAATATTTCAAAGGCTTAACTCTGAAGCTGCACTGTGACTACATCAATCATAGCATAGAAAAGCATGAATACCTGCTGTTTGGGCAGGGATGGTCCCAACCTGATGAAGCCCACAAAAAAGGCTGCCTAGGCAGTCAGGCCTGGTCAAGGTTTGTGGGTTTGAGCCCCAGAAGGTGGAGTGGACTCACATA
Source organism: Pelodytes ibericus (assembly GCA_036172795.1). Classification (NCBI taxonomy): domain Eukaryota; kingdom Metazoa; phylum Chordata; class Amphibia; order Anura; family Pelodytidae; genus Pelodytes; species Pelodytes ibericus. The sequence goes on from CM069860.1 coordinate 70,351,957, forward strand.
CAAGACATGAACATTTTTGATCTGGTAAAACTTCTAAGTTCTGGAACTCATGAAGGTTGGAAGCTTCCTGAAGTAACATAACTTAGATCTTGGGAAAACCTGACCACCTGTGATTTCCCTCAAGTCATGGGACATAATGGCAGCATTGGAGATGATTCTGTAAAATTATTTTGGGATGTCAAAGTAAGTAGGGTGAGTAATTGTGAAACTACCATTTTTCCAGTCCACAGATGAGATTGCATGTGAAAAGGAGTGCTTCGTATTTTAGCTGAACTTTTAGACATCTGAGGTTATTATAGCCGTCCTGTCAGCAGACAATTCAGTTAAGTCCAAGATCATGTTCTAAAGCACAGAGAGAAAAGTTATATAAAAAGTAATTATTTAGTATTATTTTAAGACATACATGACCAGCTTATTATGTGTGAGTTGGTGTGAAAATACTGGGACATTACTTTTTTTTTTTGAAAATACCAAATTTTTATTGGGCACTAAAACAGCAAAAAAAAAAAAAAAAAAAAAAAAACACTTTATTCTTAGACACAAGATATCTCTATTGTGGAAATAAATGTTGCTGATAAGCGCAAAAGGTGTATTGGGTGGAGGTGTGAATAAATTTATAAACCCACAACAAACTAATTAGGTGAGTGCTGCACACAATACAGAACTATCTCTACAACTGATCACAAACAGAAGGCTAGATGGAAAGAGGTAGCACACTTCTAAATAGGGAATTCTATATATCCCATTAAAATCTTTACATCCTAATAGTGACAAAGAATGGTTAACAATTTATGGAAAAAGAAAAAAAAGAGGCAAATCATGATCTATTGATTCAATTATTGATACCCAATATCCAACACCATGATTTGCCTCTTTTTCACTTTTTCCATAAATTGTTAACCATTCTTTGTAACCATGAGGCTGTAAAGATTTTTTGGGAAAGTATATGATGATATTTATTCCCTATTTAGAATTGTGCTACAAGATGTCTCTATGATGCCTTTTTTTTTTTTTTTTTTTTTAGCTATGATGTAGTGCCTTTATACCCTCTTTTATAAAATCTGGTGATTGATTTGTGCTTTTTCTTTAGAAGGCTCAGTTTCTTTCTATTCTGACCAGTTTTTCTAGGGAGCATGACTTGTTTATTTCAGCCTCAAAAGTAGGGTACCTTCACAGGTGCTTGACATTCTGTAAAAAGCAGGGATATTTTCACATATAGGAAAAATATCATGAACTAACTGGAACATTATTAACAGATGGCTTCCTAACTCTAGCTAGCTAAGGTGGTTTTACATACCTAGAACAGACTGCACACTATCATTGTAGCACTCAATTTATTGTGCAACTTTAGTGAGACATGGTAAGCAATAAAGAGGCAACCATCAAGACTGCGCTTTTGATGTTGCTTTGTCATGAGACTTTATATATTTTTGATGCCCTTTTGCTCCTCCTACATGTAAATAGTTTGCATAATGGCACACTGATCATTTAAAATTAATTTAAATAATATAAAATGATTACACTTTGTTACACACACAGACTCCTAGGTGCACCCCTCATCCTAAAAGTAAAATAGCCTACGAAATCTTGCAACAGAAGGTAATGGGTAGGGGACGTGGAGGGCAAATAAGCCTACTATTAAATAAAAAATTATATGGCAACAAAGGAAAGAACTGGCCAAAAAGTTACATACCATTAAGGCCACAGTTCTGCAATTGTGAAACAGAGAATATTCAGGATATAACTATGCTGCAGTTCAGAAATCCCTCCTGTACTGCTCAACACATTTTAGATTAGTCCCATGTATTAGCAATATATGAGATTTTATTACAAATTATTATTACCATATTTTGTTGAACTGACATGATTCTAAGCAGTGCGCAAACTACTAGACAGTTTGGGATTACTTTTAATTGCTTCTTTTTCTACATGTTATGTATCATACTATATGTTCACACCTGTAAAAGTAAAAATACACCTGTTGTTACATGACCTGAAGTCAACTCAATGCATATTTTATTCTCTAAACATTTTAAAAGAGCCCTACTTGTCTGTTTGTCTATATCTCACATACAAATCTATTTGGCTTCCTCTAAATTAAGGGGTTAAACTATATGGAAGAAGATAGCATATTCAATAAAAGATTACTGGAACAAAATGGCACATTGTATAGTTGAATGTAGTAGAAAATGTTGTAGATGTGTGGCATATTGTTCCAGTGGAATTAGCAAAAGCATTGACTGTAAATTAATTGAAATTTAATATGGGTGAGGCTATCCTGAACAACAAATAGGTATACACTCTAGTGAAAGGTAGACAAGAAGGCACAATCTATACCCAAGTGTTCGAACACAGAATATCCATATGACTTCAAAGTTAGAAAAGGGTAGCTCTATCAATGTTAGAGCCATATACAATTTAAATGAGCATCATATAAGTCTCCAAAGGCCATGGTATTGTAACAAAAATTATAAAAGCTAAATTGTTTTACTCTAGCTAGTTTTATTTCAAACCGTTGACTGGTTGTACAAAGCCTTGGCACCTATAAGGGTTTCCTGGCATTCACAGTAAAATAAGCCATGCTCTGTGTGGTACAGAATGAAAGAGGCCTCTCTAAAAGAATGTGTCAGAATAAAGGGAACTAGTAATATGTGTTTTTTGAAAAACAAAACCTGACCCACATGGGTATAGTTTCTATTTAAAGGACGAATGGAACAGGTAAGATATTGGTCAATAGACAAAACAAAGAATGGAAACTTGGAAATGTTTACTGGCCAGGAGTTCCCAGGGCACATGATGGTAAATAACTAGAGAATTGATTTTCTCAGCATTGAAGCCAAGAAAGTTAAAACAATCACCAGAGGCTCATTCAGTGAACCATGGACACACCTAGAAATACTAGCAAAACAAAAGTGACAGGAAAACTTGGCTTGTGTGCGCTTTAATGCTTTGTTTGCATACAAAAGTCAAAATTCATTTAGCTTTCAATTCTTATAGAAATTGATGTTAGTAGCCGGGTATGACTAATAACCTTTAAATGAGTGGTGCTATTTTCCCAGAGTAGCAGATATTGTGCCTGGAGTTGCCACCCAGTTGGTGGTATTTTACTGGCAGTCCAGTAAAAAAACTGGATTGAGGCCAATGGAAGCAGTAGCATGGCCGGTATTTATTTATTTTTTAAAGGTCTAGACCTTGCTAATTTGGCAGTATACTAGCAGCAGGGCTGGGTAGAAGATATGACCTTGACAGGTCAAAATATGAACTTTCAAAAAACAATTGTAAGCAAATAGTTGACATAGTATTTGAAGGTCAAGCCAAAGGTTATGGCAATGAGCATAGATGCTGAAAAGACAAGAGCCAGGAGATGGTTCAGCAAATGAAGCCTAGAGGAATGGAAGAAGCTTCAATGCTCTGCCCAAGAATAACCAGTTCTGATAATGCCAAAGATCAGTTGATTTGGTAGATTAAAGCCTGATAGGAGAAAAATGCCCATGTGTATAGGACAAGCCAAGAATTGCATATTTATATACATAAATATAGATGGCATGCAGGATACAGAAGACAAAGGTGCAAATAAGTATGCAGGTGTGAAGGAATCAGAGCATCTAAACTTGCTGCCTAAAAGTAAATTAACTTTGTACAGTTAGGAAACCTATTGTTCCACTAATTTCAAAGTGTAATAACATTTAAAGATATAACATTAAAGGGAAACATTATAAATCTTACATCTGTATTTAATAATTTGCAATTCCCAACCTTTGCTCAAATGTATTTAACAGACATAAAAGAATACCTGTAGCTATTAAGCATGCATATTACGGTTAAATATTTATAAAAATGTTTGCATTCATTAAAATGTGAATATCTGTATTATAAATAAATATGTGTCATTTACTTCCATATAAGCTTAACACCTTACACTTACCCACCCACTAAGCTCTCCAACATTTGACAGGAGTTTGGAAGGGTATTTTCTTTTACATTTTTTTATTTTATTTAGAATCTGTCTTTTCTTTATAATATAACAATCAACAAGAGGAGAACCCCAACAAACCCTGCATCACTACAACCCCACCCCCCTGTAAACTCCCCTCCAGACCAATGGTCATACCTGAAAAAAGATCCAACAGTCTTGGTGGGCACAAGAGGCGAGTCCACCAGGTTTGAACAGATCTGGATAGCCTCAAAAACTGAAGACCATGAAAAATCAATAATTGACAAATATCCACCCACCCTTCCCTCCTGCCCAACAAACCCAAAACAGAAAAAATGGTAACACCAAAGCTCTGTCATGCATCCTGGAAGGGGCATTTTAAAATAATTCAAGTAGTAAATAGCAAAGTATCCCAAATGAAAACTATACGTGCAGGCACATGGCCAAAGCACACATTTGCAGATTCTGTGCCACTAGTTACATATAGGGTTACACTGCAGAATGTAACTTACAAAAATGGACAAACATATATACATATGCATGGAATCATAAGAAGGGTGAGTTAAGGTAAATGGTAACAATTAAGAAAGTATGATTAAAGGGTCTTCTCAATAAAGAGAGGAAAGCAGGGAATTGAGATAGGAATTCCCTGCAATTCCCTATTTATTGAGTAGACCCTTCAAATAAATGGCTGCAATACAGCGGAAAATCATTTTTTCTTGGAGTTAGGGATGCCACCTTTTCTTTAAAAAAAATACCAGCCATGCTGCTTCCTCCATAGACTTAACATTGGGCTAAGCCAATACCGGCCAGGTGGCAACCCTACTTGAAGTGGACCTTTAAATAACTTGCATATTTTGCTGAATTAAAGTGCACTCATTATACCTACCTAACAAATAACTCAGGAAAACCTGTTTTAACGATAAAAAAATGCTGAGGACAAAATATAAAGCCTGCACTGGCTGAGGAAGAATAGCAATTCTTTAGAGACGTTGCCAAGACAAATCCTTATTCATCCAAAGAGCAAAAAGATTAGAATTTATTCACAGAGCTTGGAATAGTTTACATCTGTTGTTTCTATATACATGTGGAAAGAAAATCTTTGCGTGAAAAGAAATCCTTAGTTGATGAGTTACCCGATACAGCTGGTGGAGATTCTAGAATTAAAATAATATTTTAAGCATTGTTTGAGCAGCCATTCTAATCCTAGGTAACTTGTACACACATATCCCACAAAGCTCTGCTTTAAATCGTATTATTTTATAGTAAAGTAATTACTGTTGTTATGAAAAACAAAAATGTTCCTATCTCCAGCTGCCTCAGAAACGGCAACCACAAAATATGAATACTTTCAATCCAAGGCTAAATTACAATGTTGACGGGAGTCAAGACGATGACATAATTTGGTTCATGAGATATTAAACTTGGTATAATACACGCTTTGTGACTTTGTATTAAATGTTAAGATGTGTTTTCTTGGATATGGAAACACCATATGAAAATGGCCTGTTAGTTATAAGTCACTTAATAACTTCTTTGAGCTGCAAATGTAAGCCATATTAGGTTTATTGCCAGTTAGTAGTACTTAAATGTCAGCTATAAGACATGTGATCATTAGCACTTTGATATGTGACTTTGGAATGAATAAATAAAATATAAAGTAAGTCTCCCCCCCTCAAAATAAATAAATAAGTTCACTTAAGTTAATTGCTGACTGAGTGTTGTTGAACAAAAAAAATTAACAGTCCACTGCTGTATGCTTCATCTGCAGTAAACCCAACCCGAGAAGTTTACAGTCCCCCAAATTCCAATATGTCACAATGTTACCTTCCATGACCATCCCAAACTAAACATTGAAGGATCTAAACATCAATTAACCTTTATGAGACATTATCAAGCAAAAAGTGTGAGGAAGATTTCTGTGTCCTTCTGCCCCCCCCCCCCCCCCCCCCAAAATTAAAGTGACTGTCTGGTACCCAAAATGCATCTTCCAAATGTTAATATATAATAATGTGCTATCAAAGTAGTTTAAAATGCATTTTTTTTACATTTTGTAATGGTTAAAATATGAAAATCTTACACTTAGATTAATTTTGGAAATTACAGCAGTTTGCAAGAAACAAGGATGGCCCACACTAGCTGAGTAAAAGTCAATTTCCTTTTTTTGCTGCACTGTTAAAAGATCCTACGTGTACCAGAGCATGGTTACTTAGATTCCACACAATGCATTATATTCCTGCAGCACAGGAAGTGCCTAAATGAAACAAAACTTTATATGCTCAGTGTTTATGTAATCAGTGCTGCCACAGGCGAAAAATGTGTTTTATATGTGTCTGTGGTGTCTCCTGTTCATGACATCACCTTTGACCCGATATGAAAATGAACTGCTTTTCAATGGGAAATGTATAATTTGAATATCAGGCCACATGTGATTTCATAAACTGGAGGCTCCACAAACACATTCAAAATGCATTTTCTCCTAATTTAGGCATTTGCTTACAATTTCGCTAACACAATGTATAGAACATGTTTTATTCTCTACATTTACAGTAAAACATTGTTTAGGTGATATAGTCCATTTAATGCTAATCAATCATATTTCAAAAAATATTGTTTAGAAAAATAGTTTGAGGAAAGACCAACAAGCATTTATATTTGCATAATGAAGTTTAATATAGTCACTATTGCAGTTTATTTTATTTTATTTGATTGGATGAGACACTTTATTAAACGTAGAAACTGTTTAATAGTTTTAACAACAGGACGAAGTGTATATTACAAATCGTCTTTTTTTAAATATAATTGAGGTTTTGAATACACACGCTGTAAGCTTTATAAATGCATTTTCCAACCCCATCAAATATCAATATACTTCTCCTAATTTATTTTTTATGAATCTGGATGGATGTGTCATTCTTTCAGGTTTTAAATGTTCTTTTCCTATTGCAAGCTGTGGGGAATTTGAGTCACTGACTCATTTTGTGGAATGCTCAAGTGTGGGCCTTCATAGAACCACATTGTTATGTTTACCAATAGTGTCCCTTTAATCAGCTAGGGAAACATCAAATGTGTGCAGCCAGTTTATTTTATATGGTGGCATAAAATTAGATACAAAAAGCTATTCCAATACTATGCAATGTGCCAAATTCAGACCAGGGCAAAGGAAATATAGAGTCAACAATAGAAGTACATAAAGGCCCACTCCTACTAAAGGATACACCTTTTATAATGACTATTAAATGACTTTACTTTTCTCACAAATAACAGATTTACAGGCCCTAGTGATCCTACCACTGATCTCTTTGCAAGTGTTTCACAGAATTTCAGTTTAAAACATACTGAATAATAAGAAAAAAAAATGTATGTGCAGTGTGTGACTGTATCACAGATTCCACAGCAATAAAACTCACAGTAAAGTGCTGCCTATGAGTGTATCAAACATTTCACAACAATAAAACTCACAGTAAAAAACCTTACATGATATACACACACACACATTCACAGTTTCACAGATAAATACACAGCCCACATTTTTTTAAATATATCTTTATTTGGATGTATTAGGTTATAAACTTATCTTCTAAATATTAGGTTTAGTCAATGTGTCATTATCAAATTGTTTCACAGATGATAGAATTTCTCAGAATTATTTACAAAGTATATAATATCAGAAATACAATTTGAAATTAATAAAAGGAATAAAAGGAATAAAAATTCAAGTAAATAAAATAGAGGTTTGTAATTACTTAGATTAGCAGATGTCACAGCTACATGCATATAGTCACACATACACAGCCACACACACACACACATACTCTGTCACACATTCAAAAATACACAGTCAAACATACCCAAATACAATTAAACTTACACACTGCCACAAATGCACAGTCACACTTACACAAAGTCACGCTTAAACACATACATACAAAAATACACACATATACATAAACAGCCACACAGTCACAAATACACTCACACTTAAATACACACACAGTCAAACTTACACACATACACATTTACACACACACACATATACTTGCACACACACAGAGACAAACTTACACACAGTCAGACTTACACATAGACACACACAGATTTTTTTTTAAAACGCATTATCCTGTTTCACTCCCATTTACCTTTTATTTGCAGGCTAAGGGGGTTGTTCAAACAGTATTTGCCTCCTTTCCCTGCAGCCAGCATCCATCTTCTTCTGAGTGCTGGCATGTCACTGACATTCGGCACTCCAACAGTCTCAGAACACGATAGGCGGAGATTTTACCCCTCAAGCTTCACACACAATGGACCCCAATGTCAGCGCTACTTGGAGGTATGGTTACCATTGGCAAACTCACATGGGCCGGATCTCTATGTTCGGCAAGCCACATTTGGCCTTTGGGCCACTTATTAGATGCTTTTTAATTGATTAAGGAGCCCCAAAGGATCTACCCTGATACATGAATGAATTATACATTCTGCAGGGCAGCATGTCTGCCTCAAACCATATGCATGGATTCAGAAGTAGGGCAAGTTTGTAATGTAGATTCAGGTTAATAGCAAGAAAACAGGAGCAATTCAGAAAGTGTGACTGAGAGGAATGGCTGCTAAGGAAGCACATAACACAACAGTGCCATATAGCAGTACTAACAAAGCTTGAGTGCGAAGTGGGTTATTTGATAAGCCATGACTGAATCACATGTTCAGTGATATCACAGAATTATTGACTTATATTATGAGTATCATTAATAAAAAAAAATAGCTATACAGACATACTGATTACTTGAATTTGTTTTAAAACAACAGCTCTAGATCACATCAGACAGCAGCATTAATCATGGAAGAGGAGTTAAGTCTATGAATAGTAATAATATTATTACCATACTTGTAACAGTGGCGTAACGAGGAGGGTGCGGGGGGTGCAGACCGCACCGGGTGACATCTCCAGCGGGGGTGACACCCGTGCTGCCTGCACCCCCGCACCGCGCTGCCTAACTTTTTTTTTCCTGGCAGCCGCATCCGCTGGATTCGGCCGCCGGAATCTTTTTTTCAAAAAAAATCACCGCGACCGGATGTGAAGTTACATCACATCCGGTGACTGTTTCCCTCCTCCGTGCAGGAGGGAACACTACACGGGGAAGTCTGGTGGGGGACACGGAACAGCAGCCAGGAGGTAAGTGATGGGTAAGGCACAATATTCCTGGGCTCTGACTGGCACAATATTCCTGGGCTCTGACTGGCATAATATTCCTAGGTTCTGAATGGCACAATATTCCTAGGCTCTGACTGGCACAATATTCCTGGGCTCTGACTGGCACAATATTCCTGGTATCTGACTGGAACAATATTCCTGGGCTCTGACTGGCACAATAATCCTGGGCTCTGCATGGCACAATATTCCTGGGCTCTGACTGGCACAATATTCCTGGTATCTGACTGGCACAATATTCCTGGTATCTGACTGGCACAATATTCCTGGTATCTGACTGGAACAATATTCCTGGGCTCTGCATGGCACAATATTCCTGGGCTCTGACTGGCACAATATTCCTGGGCTCTGACTGGCACAATATTCCTGGGCTATAACTGGAACAATATTCCTGGTATCTGACTGGCACAATATTCCTGGTATCTGACTGGCACAATATTCCTGGTCTTTGACTGGCACAATATTCCTGGTATCTGACTGGCACAATATTACTTGGCTCTGACTGGCACAATATTCCTGGTATCTGACTGGCACAATATTCCTGGTCTTTGACTGGCACAATATTCCTGGTATCTGACTGGCACAATATTACTTGGCTCTGACTGGCACAATATTCCTGGGCTCTGACTGGCACAATATTCCTAGGTTCTGAATGGCACAATATTCCTGGGCTCTGACTGGCACAATATTCCTGATATCTGACTGGAACAATATTCCTGGTATCTGACTGGAACAATATTCCTGGGCTCTGCATGGCACAATATTCCTGGGCTCTGACTGGCACAATATTCCTGGGCTCTGACTGGCACAATATTCCTGGGCTCTGACTGGCACAATATTCCTGGGCTCTGACTGGCACAATATTCCTGGGCTCTGACTGGCACAATATTCCTGGGCTCTGACTGGCACAATATTCCTGGGCTATAACTGGAACAATATTCCTGGTATCTGACTGGCACAATATTCCTGGTATCTGACTGGCACAATATTCTTGGTCTTTGACTGGCACAATATTCCTGGTATCTGACTGGCACAATATTACTTGGCTCTGACTGGCACAATATTACTTGGCTCTGACTGGCACAATATTTCTGGTACCTGACTGGCACAATGTTCCTGGGCTTTGACTGGCACAATATTACTGGTATCTGAATCTTACAATATTACTGGCATATGAATGGCACAATAATACTGGCATCTTAATGGCCCAATGGTATTGGCACCTGGCACAATAATACTGGCATATTAATGGGAAAATTGGCTGTGGCTTATTAATGACAAAATGATAATTTACGGGGCTCCGGTGTGTGGCACAGTTATGGGGCTCCTGTGTGTGGCATAGTTAATAGGCCATCTAACTGGCATTACTAAGGAATCTGTCTGGCATTGTATTGGAGGAAATCCAGGGGGGTGACACCATGAGTTTTCGCATCGGGTGACACCAACCCTAGTGACGCCTCTGCTTAGTAATTAGTGTAAAAGATGAAGGGGGGCTTGATTGAAAGTGCTAACTGTAGTGGAAGTATAGTTATATAAAAAAGTAAACATACAATATCCTGATACACTCACTTGCAATGATACATATACTATTTATATAAATTATAGGATTAGACATAAATAAATAACTGGAGCAAGGAGACACATAGGGCCACTATAGGAAGGCAAGTTAGATAAGTTGAGACAGTGGTAGATAGCTGCTTATAAAAGCAATAAATACATAAAGGTTGACGCAATATGCATCGATAATTGGCCCCAAAGTGTCCCGACAGTAAAAATCTGTAAAAATAAAAAAAAAATAAAAAAAAACACATTAATTAAGTACATAAAATAATATAAAAACATTTTTTAAAACATTTTTAAAATGCTTATACTAATGTAAATATACTATTATGATATGTGACATTTTATATAAGAAATTTTGTGTTTAAAATATTTTTAATTTAATTGTTCTACACCTTTCCATGTAATTCTCCAACTAAAATCTGGAGAATTGAAATGGACGAATTTTGCCTATGTTACCGAATTCTGGCTCATATTGGGTAGCCGAAAAAATGTCCCGATCCGAACGCCTCCAATGCTTAGGTTTCCAGGTGGCCCAAACTGCTGCTTCTGACCTGAATTCATGGATATAGGGTGACCGGATTTCAGAGATTTGTGAAATTTGGTTAAAGTGCACAATGATAATCAAGTTTGGGACTAATAGGTGTATATTGAGTAGACCCTCTAAATTGTTCACAAAACAGTAAATTAAGCCACATAACTTGTATCAAAAGTTACAAGTATAAAACAAAAAATAATAAAGGGTTTTTAGAATTTTTGTCTCCAAAGTATAGATTCAATAAATTAAAATATTAAAACTGGCTTTTAGTAGCATTTAGTTCGAAGGTACGATCCTCTAACTGCTTCCTTTGTTATATAGCCTACGCAGTGAATAAATCCATTTTACCAATGCCTGCATAACTCATTATCCCACAGTGTCCCTTTGGATTGAATAGGAGTGTACATGGCATTGTAACCATTTCTGTAAGCTTTTGCATCATGTCTAATTCTCTCTGGCCAAACTAGATATGTGTCAGAATTGGAACCTTATCATGAGGCAAAACGCTGAGACATATTGGCATTTCTACCACATACCTACTAAAAACAAAAATAAATAACTTCATATTCTTCTTATTGTCTATGCAGAGTGACATTTTTAAACACTGCTAGGAACATAGCTAAAGCATTCGACAATAATGTTATTTAACCTCTATGATGGAGCAGAGCACACTGTTTTAATGCCAGCTCCTCGCCATAATTCACAACAGGCCTGTAAGCAGATTTAGAGATAATTAACTTTGTTTTTCATTTTCCGATACATTTTGTTAAATTGGTCAACATTTGGACTTTCAACAAAACAGTTCTGCTTAGAACTCAGTAATCTTTCATATAGTATTATGTAGTGCTAGGTTTTTATTCGAAGCCCAAAGAAGATAAGAATTTCCTCCAGGGCCCGCCCACTGTAAGAGTGGCGTCTGCTTCACTGGGAGCCGCAGGCAGCATAAGTAAGTGCTGCTCGCGCTCCCCACACTATGTGATGATGAAGGGCATTGGATTTCCGATACCCTGCATTATCACTGCATTCAGGGAGTGTGAGCAGCACCTACTTATGCTGCCTGCGACTCCTAGTGAAGAAGATGCCGCGCTGCTTCACAGGGTGGGGGCAGACCTTCACCTCTCACCCGGTGAGGTCCACCCCTCCACCTAAGTAAGAATGGTAGTGGGAGGGAGAACAAAGGAGGCGGGAGAGAAAAGAACAGAGGGGGAGGAGAGAAGAAAACCGAGGGGGGTAGAGAACAGAGGGGGAGGGGAGAGATGCATGTGGAAGACCTGAACAGGACACCGGAACACTTAAGGCCAGCCCTGATTTCCTTCATCATGCAACCTGATGTTGGGTGAAAATATGACATGACACAAACAAAGCAATTTACAGGTTCCCCAACAGATATATTTGTTGACATTGCTCATCCTTAGATAGAAGTTAGAAAAATAGGTAGTACACCTGCTGTCAGGGCTTCCCTTTGTTGGGAGTCCTTTAGGCACAGATGTATGCTCACCATTGCAAACAAACACAGACCAGGGTGACCAGATAAGAAGCCACGTGGCCTGTGAGTTTGTGCACGGGGGCTGGTCAGGATATTCAGGTAAAGTTACAGACAAGGACAAGAGTAAGAGAATCTTCGTGGGTAAGCCAGAGGTCAGAGGAAGCCAGAATTCAGAATAAACAGGTAATAAATCCAAGGTCAAATGCCGAAAATGATCAGGAATACTGGAAGTTAAAATAACAACAACCAAACAAGGAATCCAGAGTCAATGAACTGACAATGCCCTTAGGGAAGGGCAGTGTCTTATACCTTGTTAATTAGGTATGAGATTCAGCTGGAGAGTTACTGACAGGTCTGAGCCTTTGGTGAAGTCCAGCCCCCTAGTGTTGCATGCAATACAAACATAAACAGGAGTTATCCAAAGTTCTGAAATGGCTCAGAGGCAACATAGCAGGATACAGTCCAGAAGAACCACAGTTCAAATCCCCTGTTGGGTGCGTCAGGGGTGACCACGTCTGGCAGTCGGGATGTCACGGCAGCGATCCTGACACCTGCACTCTAAATATAATACAAAATATACAAAAGTAATAGTAGGGTGCCAGAGTAGTGGAAAAATAGAGGAGACAAAAACTAAAGAACACTGGATGTGCATGTGTCCTGACAAAGACCCCTTTTGTGGAGTTTTTTTTCCTCATGTACTAATAAATCTGTTATTGTTTTTGAGTAATGAATGATATATACTTTTTTTGTCTTAGCAAGAAGTTAGTGAAGAAAATAATGACAGAAAAATCAACGCCAACTTAGAACTGAAAATGACAGAGAAAGGTTTTCGTACTAGAATGACGCTGGTGCATTAAAATGGCTGCCATTCACCAATATATAAACTTAGGATTAGGACCAAATCTATTTCAATTAGTGTGTCTAGGCGATTTAGAAAAACAAAAATTAACTTCATTGTAAATTTTGTTGTCTTACCCACCTCAACTATTCCCAGGTACTTCTGTGGAAGAAATAATTTACACAAACAAAAAAGATTTTATTTTTTATTTTTCTACAGCTCCGTCCTAGACAATCCAATTTTTCTTTTAAAAAATTACAGACAATGGTTTATTCTCTATATATTCTATAGTTGTCCAACAGCTGCTTTCCTGCTGTTCTAAACTGCCCTAATTATATGTCATTCTAGAACGACTGCGGAATTATGGGATTTTTAGTTCAGCATCAGCTGGAGGGCCACAGTTTGACAGTCTGAGTATATTATTGAATGCATAATACTTGTAATATGACATAATACAAATAAAGTGTGTCTTTTTTTTGTAAATGTACTTCATACATTCTAAGATCAATCTTCTCACTTCTGGGATTCCGGACCTTTTCATGTAAATCCTTGAAGTAAGTTTAATTCTACGTTAATTAATAATTTATGGGTAGAAAAAAATCCAAATAAAAATTTGCTTAAAGAAATAAGATGGAAGTGAAACATAAGTGGGATGAAATACCTGCAATTTCTTGTTTCAAACACTTGTCCTCAGACATTAATTATTATTTAACACCATCTTTTTTTTTTTTAATAAACACTGCAGAAAGACTACCAATGGGTGTTATGTTCTCTGTTGTTATCTACACTGTTAGTGAAGCAAAGTGGGGACTAAAATTAGTCAGGTCAACATCATATTTCATTTACCTGAATAATTACACACTTGGCAATATAGCCACATAAGCTATAAAAAGGTTTTTTTTTATTATCTCATGGACAATAAGAGGTCTGAGTTTCATACCACTGGGGGACAATTTGGTTAATTGAATAGGACATGAATTTTAGCTACTTTTTAGCACCAACATACCATTGTGACTTCTATGATGAGGAGAGAGACTCATGTTGGGAGGACTTCAGCTAATGCGAAAATAGCTGAGGTCCTCCCTAAATAAAAAAATATGGAAAATCAAATAATAAAATTGATCCATCTTGTGTATGGTCCACTCTTCTCCTCCTCTTCCTCTGAAACCCTCCCCCCTTGCCAGTTTTTACAATATCTATGGCTATAGTATTGTTATTATCTTGTATAGTTACATGTGATTTTGTATTTCATGTCTCTGTGTATCACTTTATCTGTATTCAAGCTTTTCAAGGCGATTGTCCACCTATTTTTGATTCACGGAATAAATGTATTTGTGATGAAAAGAAAAATAATATTAAAATTGATTAAGCCTCCGTGGGCCTCTATAGTATACATGGGGGCCAGAGCAAGTATCCTCTGGACACGGGGAAGTTATTTATTTATGGGGGAATCTAAATTGTTTAAATTATGTGGTGAATGGAGGCTTTTGGCCAGCCCCAAGTCTCCGGGGGATATAATATATCTTATTGGGGGTCCAGAGGCACATGGCCAGCCTCCGACACTAAGAGGTACAATTTTTAGTCCAGGGCTATTTTCCCTCACCACCCATGTAGGTAACTGAGGGCTGGTGGATCATAATCCTGTTGAGGAAAGCGGGGGACCAGGGAAAATAGCCCTGGCCTCCAATGTATATTATATAGGGGCTTGGAGCATTTCCACAGCTCCCAGCTTCATTTATTATTGGGGGTTCAGGGCTACGTCCACTGGCTCCCAAAGTATAATTTGGGGTCTGAGAGCCATTTGACCATCTCTCAGACCTCTTTATTATTAGGTGGGGCTAGGGCTACTATGTTTATAATGGGGAGGCTGGGAGCCATTTGGCTGGTACACAGATCAATTTATGATAGGGGGGTCAGGTCTACCCTCCCTGGCCCCCAAATGTTTATTATGGGGACTGGAGCCATTTGACCATTTCCCAGACCTGTTTATCAGTTTCTTTTAGGCATCAGGAAGCAATTCTTTTATTATTTCAATTCTCTATTTTTTAAGTAAATAAAATGCCAAACATTCACCTGTTTTGGATTAATTAGACCCATACTGAGTAGGGCAAATCCATAACATTCCTAGGGATGAAATCCCCAAACTGAATATGGCCGAAAATCAGCGAAATTGCAGGGCAATTGGGGCATGCAATCGCCTATATTAGGTAGTCGAATTTCTGTAAATATTGAAATGCGGCTACTTTGTCCAATCTGGCCCCCTTTTGGGCCAACTAAGTCTATACTGAGTACACCCTTATATCTGTGTATAACTAGACCTTTACATGTGTGATTCTTATCAAGCAAAGTATAATTCAACAGTATGAACAGAGTGACTTCTGGCACATACTCATCACCACCAAATAATTCCCATTACTTTAAGCATGTTTTTTGAGGGCATATGAACAGCATGGTCTATTCAGTGTACCTAAATCCATACAAAAACAGGCTATTGTCCAAACATTACTGTACCACCATCAGAAGCAATTAAATCCCTCAGTATTGTTTCATTTTAAGCCAGAATCATAGCAGTAACTGGGCATGTAAAGTGCTATAAGTCCTCAAGCAAAATCTGTCATCTTTGCTCAGCCATAGACATATCATTTTACCACAGGCAAACTGGCGCCATGCAGAAGCTAATGTCCAGCTCCAAATGCACTTGGCAGTGAGTGTCACCTTGTCCTTTAACATTTTTCATTTCACCCATTTTCCCACAGCCATTTGAAAGGATAAACTAGTTATGAGCTTGCTGTAGTCTTGATTCATTCAGCATGTATAATTTGTGGTTACTGTTGCTTATGAAAAGTTTTAAAACTCCCTTTAAATGCGGAAGGAATATGTTTTATGAGCTGTACACAATATTAGTATCTTCCTTATTAATTTACATATACTACCTTTCACGTTCTGTCACATATTAATGTTATAGAAAATAAACCTCTATTTTATGTCTTTTTAATTCTATCACTTAGAGTAAATTTACAGGTAGGAAAACAAATGAAGTATACTGGCTCTTAAAATTAATATTATCTTCTGTTACTAGCCTTTTTGTGTGCTTCTGTGCTATTGCTAGCTTACTGTAACTATTTAAAGGATACCCACAACAATAGGCATTATGAAAGTATATTTTACTTTGATTTCTATTACATCACAATTATATTCATTTAATTTGATCAAACAAAGAAAGTTAATTGAGAACAACCATTTCTCATTACAGAAACTTAGAGTTTTTTGTATTTATGTAAAGTGGAAACCATATGATTTTTTGACACTTTTACATCAATTTATCAATGTTTTCATGAACTGGAATCAAACAAGATCCCCTGGAGAATACAAGATACAAAATACACAGAAGCAGAGCGTCACTAACCAATCAAGGCCTAAAATATTTTTCCTTTTTCTTCCTCCTTGTATATTCTCATCAACTAATCAGAGAGAATGGAGGAAGAACATTGGAATGGGACCACCAAATATCATGATTCATGTAGAGAGCCACAAATCCTTGGGTAGGCACCAACATTGTTTATGGCCATCGACTGGGGTTTGTGACAGACAGTTTAATATTGTTTTACAAACAGACTTCACAGACTTAATTTTTATGTAGTTTACCCAAAACTACTAGAAATCATTATTTTAGAAATATAGCTGGTGAAAACAGATTACTCTTCTGTATTCTGGAAAAACTATGAATTGACTGACAATTCTTTTAACAATGTTTTACAGGGCTTTAGAGACAATTCCATGGACACTGGTGACCCCCGTATAGACACTTTGCCTATTCTTGCTTAGGACATACCATCCTTCAATTGTATTGCTGAGTATTTTACTAATAATTTTTAACCCTTTAGAAGCTGGTTTCTTTTTTTTATTATGAATTTAAGTGATCATTTTGTGAGATATTACTAATTCCCAGATCTTTCCATTTATCTAGTTTTATGTTATCTATGTTCCATGAGATAGCATCTAATGGGGCTGATTTTAGTACTTCGTTGGTGATTTTATTTAGCTTTTTAAATTTTATCAGGGTGTTAATAGTGTTTTGGATTATGGGATTTTGGGATTGGTATGATCGTAGATTGTCGAACCATAAAAGATGGTAGGGTTCGAATTTCATAATATTTTTAAGTCTGTCGGCTAGTATTTTCGAAAAGATTTTTATGTCTAAGTTTATCAATAAGATTGGGCGATAGTTCGATAGGGTGGCTGGATCTTTACCGGGCTTTAAGATAGGTGAAATAGTTGCCTGGAGCATCTCTTGTGGGAACTGTTGACCTTCTGAGATTTTTGTATAGATCCTGAGGAGAAGTGGGGATATTTCTTCAATGAATGTTTGATATAGTTTGGCTGGATAGCCGTCTGGTCCTGGTGCTTTCTTTTGTTTTTGACCTGTGATAGTATTTTTTATCTCTTGTAGAGTAAAGGGAGCATTTAGAATATCTAATTTTGTTTCGTTTAGTCGAGGAAGGTTCAATTTTTGAAGAAAGGAGCTTGTATTGATTAGTAATATCTCATACATTCTACAACAGAACTCTTTAATCCCATTTATCCAACTACAGACTAAATTCAATCTCCCCCCAGCGGAATACTATTCTTACCTTAGAGTTAGAAATAAATTAAAATCAATAAATATTCTGGAAAATCCCCAACTAGAACAATTTCTAGGGAAGCAACACAATAACAAAATAGTTAGGAAGATCTCTCAATTAAACGACGCCAGAATAGATCCATCAAAAAAACATTCCTGGATGAAATGGGAACTAGAGATAGGATGCAAATTTACGTTTCAAGAATGGCTCCGGGCACAAATAACAATGAAAAAGAGTATACATAACCTGTCACTACAAGAAACATACTACAAGATCATTTTTAGATGGTATTTGATACCAATACAAATGAATACATTTTCAGAAGATCAATCCAAATTATGTTGGAGGTGCCAAGAATTCGAGGGAACACTCTTACACATGTGGTGGTCCTGCAGCAAACTACAACCAATAATTAAAAAAATAAACATCCTAACAAAACTGATTACAGACAAGCCCACTGACACCTTATCTGTTCCTTTTCCACATAGGTATCCCAATATGTACAAAGGAAATACACTATCTAATTATTCATATTATCCTAGCAACAAAACACTATATAGCAAGAAACTGGAAAAACAATGAAACCATCAATTGGACAGAAATAATATTTCACAGATTGACTATCAGTGTTCAATGGAAGAAGGATTCTATAGCTCTAAGGACCAATACGGACTCTATGGGAAAATATGGGAGAAATGGGAGGAGTTGAAGAACTCTGGGCATTTGGTGTGAGAAAGGGGAAAAAAAAAAAAAAAAGGGAGTAGCCTGCCACTCAAATGAGTAAATTAACCTCTATACTATAAAATTTCTGAATACACATTTGGGACTAGATATCAATACCAACATTAGCAAAAACTATAACAAAATAAGAACAACCTAGGACCACGTCTTCTACAAAACGTTGTCCCCGGGGAAGGGTTCGAAAATGCAGCAACTGGTCTTCAAAAATCCCTACTCTCATTAGAAACGTTATATCAACACAAATGCAATATTTAGGGGGAGGAGAGAGGAAAGGGAAGAAAAGGGAAAACAAATAAAATAAGACATCTGAATGTCATATTCTGGTATTTATGTGTAAATGAAATTGTATGTTATCTCTTTTATATTTGTAAGAGTCTTTTTACATGTTTATAATAAAATAAAAAAAAAATAAAAAAAATGAATTTAAGTGATGATAATACAAAAACCATACCGAAATACAAAATAAATGTATAAATTATAAAACAGCAAATTCTTTTACATATATGAAAAGCGCAAGTGTCCACATCTCTTCGAAATAATAGTTTACTTTATGATGAGGTAAGTGAATGGCAGTACACAATGCAATAATTAAATAATAACATTAAAAACCATGGAAAGTGATTATCTCAGTCTTTTCCAAATGATAAATACAGTATTCGTTTACATTATACAAATAAAATATAAACACTATATATATGTATATAAGATATGTTCAGCAGAGAAATGGTCCTATACATGTTAAATAATTCTGGGTCTTTTCCAGACTTATAAAGAATGGTGCATCAAGAGAATCCGTGTGTCTAATCGTGGTCTGTCTTTTATTACATTAAGCATATTGAGAATTTGTGGCTCTAATGTGTCTAGGAAGGTGCAGTAAACTATCAGGTTATTAGCTCGTCCCTGTTGGGGTGTTTTTTATTGTCTGTATAAGTTCTTCAATAAATATCAGGAGTTGAACAGGATTTTTAATGGACGTTAATAGACGTTAATATAAGTATGAATTATGTCTAATAAAGTTCCCCTTTAAAGTGTGTTCTCAGAGATATTCAGATTGTACAATGGTAATACAGTTTGAGAAAGTTATCAAAACCATTCAATTCAGTCATAATATATGCAACAAAAGAAATTGACTCAAACCTAAAAGTTCTTGTCCAAAAGGGACCAAAGTAATTATATAAACAAATAATCAATAAAGGAAATATACACACAATCATAAAAGTCACATGGAATATTTCTGGAAAGACCTAGCTATAGGGGTTGGCAGATAAGAACTATTCAGCCCATCCAGTCTGTCCAATTTTTAAAATGTTATGCTATATTTGTCACTGGTCTTATCTAATATCTAGGATAGCCCTATGCCTATTGCATGCATATTTAAACTCCACTACTTCCTCTAGAAGGCTATCCCATGCATTCATTACTCTCTCCGTAAATTAATACTTCCTGATGTTACTCTTAAACCTTTGCCCCTCTAATTTAAGACCATGTTCTCTTTCTGAGGCAAATACACAATTTTCCAAAACATTATGCATTCTCTACAGTCCTGATGAGGGTTGGAGCAGATGTCAGGCTCCTGGCCTTGCTACCCTTGGTCGTCAGGGTCCCCTGCCTACTCCATTCACCTCGAGAGCGCCGCCCTCCTGTATTGTAGCCATGCGATTGCAGACTAGGCCACATCCCTGGCCTCGAGTAACATTTGCACTCTCCTGCCTTCGGGGCAATGCATTCATGTCCAAGGGACGTGGTTGCTCCAAGGAAGGGCTAGGCAGTAGGAGGATAGTAGGTGTTGCCTTTCTGGCACACCTGCTATACAGTGTAACAGGGAGGGAGGATACTGAGGGTTGAAGGGAGGGGTTATGGTCCTGACTCCCTATTTAAACTCTGCTCACCTGCCATTCAGTGCTTGTATTATCCCAAGCTATGTTTACTAGGTTCTCTCCTTGTGAAGTTCCTATACCCCTCATTGCTGTATAGATTTGCTATTTTTGACCTTTGGCTTCATTCTTGGATACTGCTGATCTCTCTTCTCCTGACCCTGGCTTATCAACTCTTCATTGCACCTATTAAGCCTGCCTTGACCCTCTGGATTGCCTTTGACCGTGCCTTTGCCTGCCCCCTTTGCATTGTTGATTTTTGGTTCTACTTGCTGCTGGAGCTTCCCTGCGCTATGCTCCTCAACACCAGCATTACACCGGAGCTCTAGGCTTGAGTGCTCACCTTAAATAGTCAGTAGACTACACCACCCCTACATCTGGTGGTTTCTGTTTACAAGGCCTTATCCCCACAAGGGCATTAACCAGTTGTTTCTTTTTTAATTCCCTTTAAAATGTCATTTCTTAAGAGTAAAAGGAGCAACTATAACCGTAAAATGTTCCTACTTACAAATGCAAATCATAAACACACAGACTGCTGCTAATATGTCTTTATAGACTTAAAGCATATTTATTTTTGTTCCAGAATTAAAATATAAAAGTCTCTTTGTTTATTGTTGTGCCCCATAACACTGTTAGTGCTTTAAAGCATGTGGCCAAAGCACGCAACATCTGGGTGATAGGAAGAAAAACGAAAAAAAAAAAAAAAGACACAAGATACAAGATACAAAACCACAATCACATTTATAGGAGAATGTAAGTACATTTTCTTCCAAAGACTTTAATGCTTTGGTTTTATTCTTCAAATTGAATTTGAAACAATGTGTTCTTTTTCTTCAGAATTACAGATTATAATTTCAGAAGAAGCTATGATATTGGTATTTTTAGTTCCATAAACATTTGTATGTTTTTTTTGTTTTGTTTTTTCATATTAGACCTTGCAAGTGAAATAGCTTGGCATTATAAAACTATTTTCCTGCCCGGTACAGATTAAATATGAATATTTTTTCTAACAAAGCAGTTCTATATTACATCAATCCTTAACCCCATCGTGCTGGATGGTGCTTTGGACCAAAGCAACAAACCAGCGTGTTTGTGCTGTTGGCCCCAATCACTGTGAGCCGTTATTGTCTCATTTAGAGTTTTGATTTACTCCAAGTTTCACCTGGTTATGTTTGGCAATCTTAGGTGCTAGTTACCCATGCACGAAGGTAAGCATCTCCTTCCTGAGCTTCCTGCATCTGTTGCAGGAAAAATCTGGATTGACAGAAAAGAATTTCTAAGAACAGATTCTAGAACTAGATTTCCAAGTTAGGCCTTTTATAGACCTGCTCTAGATTGTTCTTACTGGTTAGGATTTTACCAGTAGTAGGAATGAGGTCCACTGACATAGCACAAAGTGCTGTAGTGCCAACCACTCATACATTTTGTCTGGTACAAAAAGTGATCCCTGGTGTCTGTGATAAACATAGTTATGTTAGAGTACACTGTGAATTCATGGTCTATCTTTGCCCATGTAAGTATAAAAGATAAGCTACAAATCGTACACTCTTTAAAGCCTGCCAGCTGTCACATGGTTGCCTGCACTGATAATATGTTTTATAGAAAAATAGGCAACTCTTTTTATTGCACTGCCCAATGACAAACAAAGCATACAAATAACAGGTGACATATGTTTATGCATACTATAGAAGAAGGTTAGGTAAAACGTTCTCAAGATATATGAGTCCTCTGTTTTTGATGGGAGATTCTTCTGATCTTCCTACCAGCATGGTGAATAATTATATCAGGGTAAAGATGGTTGGTTAGGATGGTTTCTGGCAGACCCTTAAGTCTTAAGCTGCACCTCCTGTCTCTATTGTCCAAGTCTTTTACTTGCCAGCAAAAGTGCCATGTTTGCTTATGAATGCACGTTGTGGTTGATTGAATCAATGGCATTTGAGGCTGCCAATACCTTGCTTTATATCCTGCAGTTTGGCTCTGATAATCTGATTTACTTGTTCAATAATACTGACAAGGTCTTCCTTCGTGGCAATATTTTCCAGTCTAGTGGTGGGTCAGGAGGATTTAGATCTGTATCTTGGCTTTCCCTAGAAATGGCACTTGCAGGCCTATTAGGGCTGGCAAGAATAAATGTCAGAAAATAGTGTATCATGTGTGTGATCAGGTTTCTGTTATGAATATTAATCAATTAGATTTGTTCACCAAAAAGAAAATATGGAATGGGGGGTGGTGGTAGAGGAGGGAGATAACCTTATCTTTGCCATTCATAAAAGACTGCTTCATAAACTAGTCTATAAAGAAAAGTATTTTTTTCAGTCTTCCTTCTTAAAAGAAACTAGGTTCTATAAGATAGTGAGTGTTAATCTAACATGCTGAAAAATAGAAAAAAAAATATGAAGACACTCTTTATAGATAACCACATCAATCATTTCTTTTTTTCATTAAACTGAATGTGCAAATAATGTGCCTTTTTTTAGGAGAAACATGCCAATTCAACCATGTGACAATGACTTTAAAATTGTACATTTTCCCATTTCTTTAGTCGTCTTCCAGCTGATTAGCTGACACCTTGTGACTAGAGATATTTGGTACGTTCTCTTTAAATTTATGTAAATATAAGGTTTCATTTTTTTCTGTACCTGGAGATTCATTTACAGTTATCATTAATGCTATACACAGGATAGCCATTCAGCCAGCATTTTTCTAGTAGGCCAGCAGAAATGTTAATTCTATGAAGACATTAGCATGGTCAGTATTTATTTGGAAGATGGAAACCCAAGTTGTACAGGGGAATTACATGTACTCATTACATCAATAATGACAGATATTTAAAAACATCTATTTATTTTTCATTGATCTGAGTTAATCACACTTTTTCCCTATAATTTGTAATCTTATTTAGTTTTTTGGCCAAAACAATGCTTTTTAATGGTGTACGGTAAAATGATCCATTAGTTATCAGAAACGTGTATTTGCTCTGTCTTATATGAATTTAGACTGGTGATTTATATCACAATGATGGACTCTTTACAGTAACATGAGATTCTAAAACCTGAGCATTGTAGTTAACAATAACGCACCTGTATCACATTGACTCATTAACACATCTGTATCACATTGACTCATTAGGCAGATATGGAAAGGAAAATGGTACTTATGCAAAATGGTCAGGTCATCGCTAATAATGTAAATGTTCAGAATTTATTAGGAAAGCAATAGGTAAACTTTCACCCCTCTTTCACTGTGAGAGAGTGGACACATATAAAAATAGCTATCATACCTCGGAACACGCTTTGCGTGTGACATCCCCGATTTGGGAGGTATGTTTCGCTGTCCTGTTGAGCTCTACCTCTGTTCTTTTCAGGACAGTCTGATTTGCCAGAGGGGAGTTGGAGATATGGGATAGTGCACCCCCCCAGTTGGGGAAGCATTAGTCACTGGCGACTGGACAGGCAAGTTAACTTCAAATGAGCTGCAAAAATCACACAGTGAGCATCAAAAATCAGGCATTAATAACTGCACTAGACTGTAAAAATCAGGCATTAATAGTGGGGTTGAAAAGACATGCAAGTTGTAGAAATATTCCAACTCTGCAATTACCTACACGTCCACAAACACAATGATCCATTACTTGTATAAGTGACTTTATATACTTTTACCAACACGAACACTACAATGAATTAACGTGTATGCAGTCATGAAAGTAATATTCTGAATATACAAATAACATTCCACAAAAGGCAGAATGCACCTAAAATGTAATGAAGATGAACACATATTTATTTAAGAAATTGCAAGATTAACATTTGTGTTTTATTATGTGTATTCTTCTAGCAGATGGGTTTAATGTGGGAGTAAATGGAGCATTTTAAAAGAATCTAAATTAAAGGATCTCTCTTTTTTTAATTTCAATAAATGAGCTGCTGCACAGTCCATATCCTCATAATAACTGCAATTTCTTCACATGTTATACTTAGGGAACACAAGAGAAGCAGTTTAAAGTATAGCTTAGAACAGGATAATCCATTTAATGATCTCAGTTACTACTGTGGCAGCAGTCAAGATCTCATGGTAAAAATGCCATAAAAAGCTTTAACCGTTGAATTTTCCTATTATTTTTTTGTACTTGTTTGCATTCAACTAGCTTTCACATACTACAGCATCATTTATTTATTCGGGTGCCGAATTTGACTTAGTCTCTAAATTAAAGTCGACCTCCAAAGTTGACCTCCTCGCGCTATTCTGGAATTTTAGTGAATAGACCCATAAGTGATTAAGATTTTCTCCACCCATTAAAATAGACACTGCATACAATTATTATTACTTTGTATCATGTTTTCGGTCAATCTTTCTTTTTCTTTTTTTTTATCCAGGTCTATCTTGATTTGCCCAGTCTCTCACGGTATAATGGTTCTTTGGATGATGGGGCAACAGAGGTGGCTACAAAAACTTTCCTGACTCCCCTATGAAGAGAAACGGGAAAGTGTCAATATCCAAGTTTATATATTTCGACCAATGCCTATGTTAAAAATACAAATGCAGATGCTAATGAATTCTCAAATATGTCCGACCATACCTATTATACCCAACAAGCAGAAAAGATGCAATTTGCACTCCCAAATTTTCAATCTACATACAATTATTTACTAGTGATTTATAATAACTGTGTGGGAGACACACTGTATGGAGTTGTTATGAATCAATATTAAATCACTTTATTTGGATCGGAACATTGCAAAGTGTGAAGAACAGTCTTCTCTGCTTGTGTAATAGATGTGCTTCACCAGTAACTCTTTGTAGTTGTTGGAAGAATCTCTACAGGAATATCTCTACTAAATTATCTATAACAGCATAAAACAGTATCACTGATATTGAGACTTAGCACAGTTGTCAAGAACTTGTCTTCTGACATTCCTATACCCCATTAGGAGAGAGGGTATCTGGTCTCATAATAAAAAGGTTTGCTGTGAGATACCAAGCAATTAGATCAGGAAAACGGGTATAACTAATCCCAGTATACTTGAGGAACTATTGGCAGAGAGACTTCATTTGATCCTAGTGCAATTAATCATTTTTTATGGCTTCTTTTTAGGCAGATATGTAAAACAAATTTGTAAACCATGTAGTTAGTAGGGGCATATCCTGCCCTTGAGTGATAGGTGTGCGCCAAACTAGCAACACACAAACACAAAATAGATCGGCGAGGTTGATGGCAGCAGCGAATTCCGCTTCAGAGTCACTCACTCTGTTGCCAATTCAACCAGCACAAAAAGTATATGAGAATAACTTTGTTTACTTTTCGTGCTGGTCAAATTGGCCACAGAGTGAGTGACTCTGACGCCGAATTCTCTGCTGCCATCAGCCTTTCGGCTCCATTTTGGGTATTTTGGGGGCTTGTGTGCTGTCTGTTCGGAGCACATAAACTCCCATGTCTAAAAATGTGGCACTGTGTACTAATATATAGTCCGCCTCTAGTGAGTCATTTTATAATGTTTATAAAAACCTGCATGTAATATCATAAATGTTGCTTTTCACTATTAGGAAGGGGATGAATTCAGCTTCCTAGCGTGAATGTTGATAGCAATTTAAGACCCACAGGTCTCATGATTTATTCTTTATTTTTTACTGAAACAGATATTGTGAATGAGATGCTTGTTTATTTATTCCTTACTTAACTTACTTAGTTATAAAAGACTTGTGTTGAAAAACAAAATCCAAGATGGTATCTTCAGTTTTTACATAATCTGTTTCCATGTGATTTAACAGTTTCTTACCAGGTTGGACAATACATTACAACTATATGTACACCATTATATCTTCACATATTTTAATAAATGAGTCTACTATTTGAGCCACAATTGCATATAGATATTACATGGATTCAATGTATAAAATTAACGCTTTAATTTGGTTTCGGGATGGTGGGGGACCTGCCAGCACTTTGCCAAAAATCATCGAATTTCTGAACAAACACAGTAATTAAATTTACACAACATTCATTTAAATATGATTGCTTAGGATGTCTATTAAGAAGAGCTGTCCAAGGATTGATGGAATTGGAATTACCTACTGATGTGTTTATAAGCACAAATGTAAAGTACCATAGTGGATTAATAAATGGGCAGTGCCACCATGCATGGAGGTAAGTACTTTATTGTCTTCAGCCCCGTAGACATAGCCCAGAGGATGTGGATAAAATATTTTTGAGGCATCAAGGATTGCCTACAAATTGTTTTGTAAGTGTTTACTATAATTAATAGTAAGTTGGTGTGAGGATTGAGGTACTGGATAGAGGCCAATATTCAGAATGAGAACAGCACGATAACCTGTATATATATATATATATATATATATATATATATATATATATTACGCGAGGAAGCGAGAACTAACCTTGCACCTGTAGCTTGATAGTAGTGCAATAGGAACAGGACACAGTTTGTAATAGTGAGTTCCAGTTGAAAGTGGTAGCAAGGAAGAGGAAGTCTCTGTACCCCCGTAATGAGATGGTAAAATGTAGGACACACCACAATTGTAATCCAGTATAGCAAGGGTTAATGCAGGAACACACCACAGTTGTACTTCAGTATAGCGAGGGTTAATGCAGATGAATATGGATAGCCAAGGTCAGGAATACCCGAAAAGCTGCAGCACGAGTAAACAGACCAGGATCAGGGGTATCAGAGGGTCAGCAAACGATCAACAAATGGTCAGAACCATCCTGACGGGCTCCCAAGACCTGTCGGCCGAGCCATAGCCTTTCCAATGGATAAGGTACTGAAGTTGGCCTCAATGGAGTCTAGAATCCAACACCTCCTCCACCTTGTATTCTTCAACCCCATCGATCAGTACCGGCTCGGGAGGAGATACATGTCTCCCAGGAAAAGGGTTATCCACCCAAGGTCTGAGCAGAGAAACGTGAAACACTGGGTGAATTTTCATGGAACGAGGTAAATGGAGTTTCATGGCTAAGGGAAAGATGACCTCCGAAATAGGTGGTGAAACGAACCTTCAATGTGTCAAAGGCTTCCTATGCTGCTTTATTCCAGCAAAATGACTTATTTTTTGAGGTTAGGGCGGTAATGGGTTGTATGACTTTGGAAAAGTTCCTGATGAATTTTGTGTAAAAATTTGCAAAGAAAATGAACTGCTGTATACTTTTCATATTGGTGGGTGTAGGCCATTCTTGAATAGCACTTAGAGGGAAACTCCAAAACTTTCAACGGGATAATGCAAACAAATTAGCGCACCTTGTATCTTGAGGTCCGGTTCCTTTGTTCGGAGTAATCCTTAAGTCGTAAAGGCTGAATCCAAGGAACGAGAAGAAAAAGGAAAACTGCAACGATGTGGAACTCGGTACCTTAAAACTTAACTTTTATTCAAAAAGTAATAAAAATATTGGTGGGTGTAGGCCATTCTTGAATAGAATTGATCTTCTTGGGATCCATCTGGATGTTGTTAGGAGCTAAAATAAAACCCAAGAATTCCACTGATCTTGTCTCAAACTTACATTTCTATAACTTGGCGTATAGCTGATGTTGTCTCAGTCGTGAAAGAACCGTACGTACATGGTCTCTGTGTGATGTTAATGATGGAGAGTAAATGAAGATGTCATTGAGGTAGATGATAACAGATTGGTCCAAGATGTCACGAAAGATGTCATTAACAAAATGTTTGAAGGTGGCTGGTGCGTTGCATGACCTTGTATTCAAAGTGTCCGTAACGTGATCTGAAGGCTTTCTTCCATTCGTTGCCTTTTCTAATTCGTACTAAGTTATATGCACCTCGAAGGTCAATTTTTGTGAAGATTTGAGCTGTATGTAGGTGATCTAATAATTCAGAAATAAGTGACAGATGATAACGATTTTTTGTAGTTATATTATTAAGTTCTCCGTAATCGATGCAGGGTCGTAGTCCAGCATCCTTCTTTTTAACAAAGAAAATACCTGCCCCTGCAGGTGAAGTAGATGGCCTTATAAATCCTTTGGCTAAATTCACACTAAAGGATTACATAGAGGATAAGTTCAGGTTCAGCGAGTGGGTAAATTCACCCAAAAGGAATTGGTGCCCCGGGGAGAAGATCAATAGGGCATTCATAATCTCTGTGAGGAGGGAGAGAGTCTGCCTTCTTCTTTTTAAATACATCTTGGAATTGAGCATAGGCTGTAGGTAAGTTAGAGGGCAATTTTGGTTCAGAAGTAAGGCACAAGGTGGGACTACATAAACACTTGTTGGTACAATAATTTGAGGTAAATGTCAAGGTACCAATCCCCCAATCGATAACTGGATTGTGCAGACGGAGCCATGCGAGCCCTCGTATGATGGAAAAGATTGGTGCTGGTACGATGTCAAACTGTATGAGTTCTTGGTGTCCCTCGCCCATAGTCACAATGAGAGGAGTGGTCTCATGTGTAACAGGACCTGTCTTCAAAGGACTACCGTCTTTGAGTTGAATATGTATTGGTGAATTCTTTCGGCGGGTAGGAATGGAGATGGCTTTGGCTTAGTCGATGTCAAGAAAATATCCACTATTTTCTTGACACCATCGCCATTACGGAAATAGGACCTTTAGTCCACTGCAAGGAGAGAGGAATAGACAGATGAGGGGTCTTATCTGGGGATGATACCACATTTCTTTTATCAGCAGAAGAAGAAGTAGTCTTACCATCTGTGAATCATTGTCGGGCACGACACTCCTTACACATGTGCCCTGGTTTGCTGCAGTACAGACAGAGGTTCAGGTTTCTACGTCATCAGTGTTTTGTGGAGTAGGTGTTCTGGTCTTGTAATAATGTGGACCGTAAGCAGGTCCTGCCGGGATAGTGTTGGAGGAAGGTTCTGCTCTTTGTTCACGTAGTCTGCAATCCATCTGGGTAACAAGATCAGTGAGATAATCCAGTGAGGAGGGTATACCGACTCGTGCTAATTCATCTTTTTGACCATCGGATAGTCCTAGACGGAACTGATCGAGTAGTGCAGATTAATTCCAGGTTGTCTCCAATGCGACCCTGCGGAATTCTGTAATGTACTCCTCCACCGGACTACGTCCTTGTTTCAGGGCGCGGATGGTGTTAGTAGGTGACGTTACTCGAAAAGGATCTTCATTTAAGGCATCCAGTGCTTGTCAGAAGGATCCCCAAGTGTCAAGAACCAATCTATTGATGTGAAGGAGATGATGGGCCCACAGTTGAGGTTCTTCCATGAGGAGAGAGATAACTGTATGGATTTTCACGTAGTCGGAGGCGTAGGTACGTGGCCGGAGATTGAATAGGATTTGACAGGACGTGATGAAGGTGCGATACTTCTTTCTGTCGCCTGAGAATTTCTCCGGTAATACCACTTGTGGTTCGAGGGTGGTAGCCCGTTCTAGTAAAATAGGGGCCGGAGGAGGTGCATGAGCTGCAACTGCTGGTTCGGGAGCATTACCCGGGTGGGCTTGAAGATGTTGTACCTGTTGTTGCAGGCGTGCTTGCCCTGCTTGTAGATCTTGCACAGACTGATTAAGTGTTGTCAGTTGTTGAGTAAGGGCAGCAATAGCCTCGGTAAGTCCTGCGGCCTCCATGACATAGTGGCTTGGTGATTATGTGAGGTTTGAGGTACTGGATAAAGGCACATATGCAGAATCATAACAGCATGATAACCAGTATATATAGTACGTGAGGAACTGAGAACTAACCTTGCACCTGTAGCTTGATAGTAGTGCAGTAGGAACAGGACACAGTTTGTAATAGTGAGTTCCAATTGAAAGTGGTAGCAAGGAAGAGGAAGTCTCTTTACCACCGTAATGAGATGGTAAACAGGAGCACACCACACTTGGATAACCAGTACTGCAAGTGTTAATGTAAGACACACCACAATAATAATCCAGTATAGCAAGAGTTAATGCAGGAACACACCACAATAGTACTTCAGTGTAGTGAGGGTTAATGCAGGAACACACCACAGTTGTTCTTCAGTATAGCGAGGGTTAATGCAGATGAATATGGATAGCCAAGGTCAGGAATACCAGAAAAGCTGCAGCACAAGTAAACAGACCAGGATCAGGGGTATCAGAGGGTCAGCAACCGATAAGACAAGCCAGGATCAGGTGACCAGAAGTTCAGCGAAACGAGAGAGACAGTCCAGGTTCAGGGGCACAGGCAATCAATAGAATAGTCAGGGAAATCCAAGGTCAGCAATAAATCAAAGGAATAAATCAACGCTAGGCTTCAGAAAACACGAGAATCCCCAAGCAATGAATGCTTGGTTATCCTACCTTTTGAATCTTCCCGCGCCTCGCGGGTATGCGACAGGCGTGATGTCATTGGGGGCGTGCCTCTGTGCTGAAGGATAAATCATCGGTGTCAGTGGCCTGAACGCGCTTGCAAGCACGTGTGATGGATCCCGGCTGGTGAGTAGTAGAGAGTATATGGGGGAGCTGCTGCGGGGAAGATCCTGACAGGTGGTGGGTATTTTAAAGGATATTGGCTCATGTTTGATAACCTCTAGGGCTGACACCCAGGCCTAGAGGTTCTCAAACATGGGCCATTCTTCTTTATAATACCCACCAACTTACTGTTAATTAAGGTCAACACTTAAAAAAAAAATTAGTAGGTGATGCTTGTTACCTCAAAAATATTTACTCACAAAATTACATATTTTGTATGTCCACTGATAATAGTAATGAGGCATTATAAAGTTAGGAAATAGCACCTTGTTGCATTGATTGAGATTTAAACAATCTCTCAAAAATGGTTAAAGATGGAGGAGCAACGTTAGTATGGAAGAAACAAAGTGTCTAATCTGAAGGTATCTGAATTCTTGTGTCTGAGAGTGGAGAGGATTCAGGAAAGCATCAGAAAGTTTTGGGGGAATTACCAGCAATGAAATCACCTAGCCCCAGTACATTTTTAGAAGTCCATTGGATAAATCGGATGTTACCTACTCCCATAACCTCATGGAAATTGGGGTTTAAGAATATAGGAGTCATCAAATAATGTCATCCATCCAAAATAACTGATAAAAATATTTGCTTATAGTGGGAGAGGAGCGGGGGAACATAGAGATTACTGATGAGTTGGAGCCTACAAAGTGGATGACAAAAAGAAGAGTATCTTCAGGTCGCAGAAATGTAAAGAAATCAGTTTAAGCTGCAAATAAACATTGAGTGGACTGACGTAACAGAGAAAAAAAGAGAAAGAACATTCTCCATGACTTTTCTTTGGATAGGTCTGTCAGGCCTATTTGTATATTCGCATGGAGATATGACTTCCACTGTTGCAAAAGACTTTTCAATTCTGCTATGTCCTCTTTAGTGCTGAGAGATAACTCTTCAGCTTGAATGGAAATGTTTTCCTGGAATTCCTGAAGAATGGTGGGAAACAACTCAGAGGCTTTTTGAGGCTGCAAGAAGAAAGTGGGAAGAGCCTTCTTGTGCTGAGCCTTCTTGTGCTGAGCCTTCTTGTGCTGAGCCTTCTTGTGCTGAGCCTTCTTGTGCTGAGCCTTCTTGTGCTGAGCCTTCTTGTGCTGAGCCTTCTTGATCAATTGTTTTTAACATTATCGGACCACGCAAAGTGTTTGATGCCCCTTTAACAGATGGACAATAAATTGTCTGCTGCCTAAGGCTTATAAAAGCTTAAATAGCGTGCAGGGGACTGCGGCTAGCACACAAAGTGCGACCATCTTTTTTTGGCACCAACCACACCTTTGCAATGAGATATTTGTACATATTTACTAGACAGAATTCATACTTATTACCAGGGTTTAAGAAGAAAATATTATGCATATCATGTGGAATGTAAGCTGTGTTAATAATTTGATATGTCATGACTTGTAATATATCATATGTTATTTATTATATTTTGAAGTTCACATTTGTTAAAGCTACTTCAACTAAATCTCCTAAAGCTTTACCACATGTCTATAAATGCTAATTTATTACGTTGCTTACATTCACATAAAGGTAAATAATGCTCATTATGTACCCTTGATTTTCAAGAATACAGCTTTGTTATCATATTTAATATCAAAATAACAAAAACTGCTATTTTCTGACATTGCTACTATTGATGTAATACTGCAAACTCACCTCATAATTTGAAGGAACGCTTCTTTCATTGCACCAAGAGTTTATGTGAGGCTACTTGATTGATGCACCCATAAACCAATGACAGAGACACTTGACTGGCTCGTTATGCTGCTAATGGAGCTATTTGTGAAAAAGGTTCAATATCTATGATTGGTGCAATTTAGGAGCACTATTCAAAAGTTGTTTTCTGCTTGATCAAATCAGTTTTTGGGGGTTCATTCCCTCTTTAAACCCTAAATTGTTGAAAATGATCTGTTTGATATTCTAAGATAACTGGATTACACACAACTTAGATCAAAATTAATATGGTGGGATTTACAAATAACTTGTGCCTCCATATAATAAAACATCTTATAACAGAGTATAGAACAAATTGGGAAAATTATATTGTAAAGTTGATCTCACTTTCAGCAAAAGCTTTTTGATACATAACCAAGACCACATAATCCACAATATTCTAGTAGTATAAGCTTTCCAGGAGACTAAACAAATGTGTACCAAAGAAATAGCTCATTCATCTCTCTCCTACTTAAGTTGTTGATTTTTATTTAACCCCTTAACGCATTTGGACGTATATATACGTCCTGAAAAGCATGGTCCTTGAGGACCATGAGGACCTATATATACGTCCTCAGTTTACATGTAGTGTTGCGCTACTTAGGCCAACACTACATGCCTGAAGCTACTCTCATAGGCTGCTTCGGATCTGAAGAAGCCTTTGAGAGTGCTTTCAGCCCTCCCTCATCCCCCCACGCGCATTCGATCAACGCGAATGTGATCGTATGCGCGTTACACACATAGGCCGTGATCAGCTTTCACTGCCTATGTGTGTTAAAGTGTTGCAATGATGCCTCGATCCAGGCATCATGCAACGTCTTCTGGGCACCGCGATCACCGAAAAAATCATCAAAAATCTCTTCCGTCGCTCTGAAACCGCTACTTGACTGCCCCTAGAGGCAGCAAGTATATTACAGTTCGAAAGAAAAAACGAATTAAATAAATAAATGGAAAAAGCTAACTAGTAACATAGTAACATAGTAATTTAGGTTGAAAAAAGACACAAGTCCATCAAGTTCAACCCTTCTACCTATCATTACAGCTTTTGATCCAAAAGAAGGCAAAAAACCCCTAAGGAAGCTATTTCGAATTTTGCCTCCTGGGGGAAAAAATTCCTTCTTGACTCCAAGAGGCAATCAGATTTCTCCTTGGATCAATAAGCTCTTTTATTAATGCTTATTCTATTATTAATAGCCCTGTATGTTCTGCTTTCCTAAAAAAACATCCAAACCATTTTTAAATGCATCTATTGTGGTTGCTAGCACTACCTCTCTTGGCAGTGAGTTCCATAACTTTATTGTCCTAACCGTAAAGAATCCCTTCCTTTGCTGTCTATGAAATCTTTGCTCTTCCAGTCTCAGGGGGTGACCTCTTGTTCTTTGTACCTTTCTGTTAATGAACAGGTCACTGGAGAGCTCTTTATATTGGCCCTGCAAATATTTATATAATGTTATCATATCCCCTCTGAGACGCCTTTTTTCTAACGAATATAAATTCAATTTTTTAAGTCTCTCTTCATAACTAAGATCCTCCAAACCCCTTATTAATTTTGTAGCTCTCCTTTGCACTTTTTCTAGTTCCTTAATATCCTTTTTAAGGACTGGTGCCCAGAACTGTACTGCATATTCAAGGTGAGGTCATACCATTGATTTGTAAAGAGGCAAGATGATATCCTCCTCCCGTGAATCTATACCTCGTTTTATACATGCCAATATCTTATTGGCCCTTGCAGCTGCTGACTGGCATTGGGCACTGTTGCCAAGTTTGTTGTCTATAATTATTCCTAAATCCTTTTCATTAGTAGTTTTTCCCAGGGAAAAACCATTTAACGTATATGTTGCTTTGTTATTATTTTTCCCATAATGCATAACTTTACATTTGTCTATATTGAACCTCATTTGCCACTTTACTGCCCAGTCCCCCACTCTGTCCAAATCTTCCTGTAAAGAAAAAACATCAAGATTAGTCTTTATTGCCTTACCTAATTTAGTGTCGTCCGCAAACACGGAGACATGGCTCTCAGCACAATGTGGCAGATCATTAATAAACAAATTAAAAAGAAGAGGGCCCAAAACAGACCCCTGAGGTACTCCGCTTAATACCCTTGTCCAATTTGAGAATTTTCCATTTACAACAACCCTTTGTGTTCTATCTTTTAGCCAATTTTCAATCCACATACACACATTTGCCCCCAAACCTATTTCTCTCAATTTGTAGAGTAACCTTTTGTGTGGAACTGTATCAAATGCTTTCGCAAAATCCAAATAGATCACATCAACTGCCACACCTAGATCTATATTTTTACTGACTTCTTCATAGAATGTTGTTAGGTTTGTTTGACAAGACCTGTCTTTCACAAAACCATGTTGACTTTTACTAATTATATTCTGGTTCAAGATGTATTCTTGAGTGTATACCTTTAGCAATCCTTCAAATAGTTTCCCCACTACAGATGTCAAGCTCACTGGCCTATAATTACCTGGCAGAGATTTTGATCCCTTTTTAAATATTGGAATGACATCCGCCTTTCGCCAGTCTGTTGGCACTGTACCTGAACTGAATGAATCCCTAAAGATCATGAATAGTGGTCTGGCCAGAATTATGCTTAACTCTCTAAGTACCCTTGGGTGTATACCATCTGGTCCTGGGGCCTTGTCTATCTAAACCTAGATCTAGGGTTAGGGTCATAATTAGGTTCATAATTAGGGTTAAAGGGGGGTTCGGATGATTACAAGGGTTAGATTAAGGGGTAGGGGTAGATTTAGGGTTAGGGTAAGTTTAGAGTTGGGTAAATTTAGGGTTGGGGATAAAAAGTCACTGTAGAAGAAAATGATTAGAAAACAAAAAAAACCACTAATATTGTTTATTGCCCTATTACTTGAAATAAAACATAGACAAACAAGGAAACATTGGTATTACTAAACTCAGGACAAATATTAGAAATATATAGACGGGGTCTTTTTTTACCATTTGTAATTGAGTAAAAAAAAAATTAGGTCAAAGTTAGAAAAAGTGTTTTTTATGGCATATTTTCATCATATTTTATATATTTTTTTAATAGTAAATGATATCATATGATGAAAATAATAGTATCAAATGAAAGCCCTATCTGTCCTTTAAAAAATGATATATAATTTGTGTGGATGGTCTGAACACAAAGAAAGAAATTCACAGTTCAGTAAACGTATGACAAAAATAATGGAATTCTGGTCTTCAAGGCACATCAAATGCAACATAGCACCGGTCACTAAGGGGTTAAGTGTGTGGACTATGGTGACATATGGAGATTTTATCATGAAGCCCTATTATTCTCGTTCCCACCAGGTAACAATGTAGATAAAATATTTGATTGCCTCAGTCACTCCAAGTAATTTGATGAATTAATAACCCATCACATGCACACAACATGCTATTTTACACATTTACACACTATTATCACTTTTGCTGCATCTGACACTTTATGTGGACTTAGACCACCTCTTATCTCTTTATTTTGTTCTACATGTGCACATGACAGCTTTAGTGGACTTAATTTCCAATGTTGCTAAGCCAGCACTATACCGACTGAGCAGGATGAGAAATGAAGTCAACTGCATTGTTAATCCTAGGAACATCTCATGTTATAGTGGACTCGACTTGTCAATATGCTTAGCAAGTTCTACTTTGGCTGAGAAATAGAATCCAGTGTAGATATATTGCCAGATGTTGGCTAAATCTACTGCTGGGGTCCGCAACCAGCAGTATTTCTGGCTGCACATCATAAGAAATGTTATCCACAACAGCTAAATTGTGAACGTTCAGAAACTAGGGGGACTGTATGGAGTATCTGAGGAATGTAATAGGAAGAAGATGGCTTAAATGGGTTAGTGGAGGTTATTGGGTTTAAGGGGTATTTAGCTCAGAGCACATTCCATAAACAACAGTAAACCGTTACACTGTAATCTAACTTAAAGCCTCTATAGGTGCTTAAATATCCTGCAATTAGAAAATCATGATTTCCTAACTTGATGAATTTGGAAATGTTTTGGTTAATGGTTTCAGACGTTTGTCAAAACATAACACATACTCTTGACCTTCTTCAGTAAATTGTAATATTTTCCGACAAGTAGACAAGGTTGGACATGTTTTCATTTGCATGTGTATTTTGGAGACCCACAATTAGGTCAAAAGGAAAAGAGAACACATCCCAAAAGAAAGTCGTCTCACAGGAAAGCTGAGGCATAAGACAAACATTGCTATGACTGAATGGAGACCTAATGACTCACATTTGAATTTACTCTCACTGTCTGAAGAGAAGATATACAGACTGCTGAATAATGATTGCATTTCCTTACTAAATGAAGCCAGAAATATATTTGTTCATCAGCAGGTTGTTTTAATAAAAACAATATAGATTTTGCTAATTTATACTTGCTTAAATATGTTTTATTTTTTTAAAACAGTCAAATAGTTTCAATGGACAATCCAATAGCCAATCATCATCCGGTGTAGTCTATATATAGGGAATGGGAAAAGTGGACAGTGCTAAAAATAAATATATGAATACTGTAAAAATCTATGAATAATAGACAAACACAAATAATATCGAAAAATACAAACATACCTTTAATATACAATAAAGCAATGTACGGTTAGTACAGGTATAATGAAATCTTAAAAAGGAAGCACATAAGGGTCAAAATAATAGCTAGACTTAAGTCTTAGTTCCCCTACAGAAAGTGCATTTAGATTAAACTGTAAGATTCCTAAAAATACAGATAGACCCAAAAAAAAAAAATATATAGCACATATATATATACACCTTGTAACAGACAAACAGCAAGACCCAGCCAGGAATGATCCTCAATCCTCTTCCCCTTTCGAGCTGCGACTTTTAGAGAAGTAAATCCAAACTAATACATTCTTAGAACAGGTAAACACTGGAGAAAACTCCAAACTGGTTCAAGATGAAACACAAATAAAGGTTTCCCTGCAGTATCCATAATAACATTTTGATCATCAGATTTTGATACCTGTTCAGGTACCTCAGAGTATGCAGAATAATCAGCATCAGATTCTGCATCTTCAGAAGATGAGGATAAATTAACATCAGGGGAGGTTTTTTTCCCTCTTTTAGATGCTTTTGAGCAAGAAAGGGAATCATAAGGACTGTCAAAACACTGTTTATGTGTCATGCCCCTCTGGCCCTTACCTGCAGTTCCAGTAGTTCCAGGCATCCAGCAAGTCCCTTAAGTAATCCGCGATCGCGGAGTAGGCCGAAGCCGGGACCTGTAGTACAATCTTCTATTCGCGATCGCGGTAGCGCGGTAGGCCGAAACCAGGGCCTAGAGTTTCTACAAGCCCAGGATGCATCCTCCAGACTTCACCCCAATCAAGAGGAACCTATTTCCAGCTGTAGGAGGGAGGTAAACTCTCCCAAATCTCCTATTAACTCCAAGCACAGAGATAGAGGGGTGTGTGATAGAAAAGCACACCCCTCTAACATCCAATCAAGTAAGGAGCTTGTCCCACTGAGGGGAGGAGTTGAGACCCACAGCACTATAAAAACCCCTCAAACTGTTTCTTCAATGCTCCAGTGTTCCAGAGCTTTGGTTCCTGTTTGTCCTTGGACTTCAGTCTCCTTTTCTCCCTTTGTTGCTGTGCTACAGTATATCTATTGGATTTCCCGTTACCTGACCTTTGGCTTGCCTTCTGGATTACCCTGTTTACCTGAACCCTGACCCCTGCTTGGATTACTACTCTTTGACCGCTGCCTGCCCTGATCTATTGGACTGTTTCCTGACTTCGCTTTTTGGATTATACTTTTGTGGCACTCTCGTGCTCCTATCCTTACCAGGGTGCTCTGCCTATATATACTTGTGGACCACCTGGTAAGGGTTACCAGCAAGAGATAGCATCCCCTGCTCTATGCTCCGAAAACCTCAATCTTGACATTATGCTTCTGGGTGGCCTACCCAGACCTCCTGAAACCGTGCGCCAAATTCCTTTCAGACTTTACAGATGACCAAAATTGGTCAGAGGGAGTAATAATTGCCTCAGTCTGTTGTGCAGGTTCGGTAGAATGGCTGGTAGCTTGAGCAACAAATTTCGCAATTGCCTCTTGCATAGCGGACATAGCATTAAATACTGCAGATGATACTGATTTGCTGACAGATAAGTCAACAATATTCTGTAATGAATCCTCAGTGAGGATATCACATTTATCATTAGCACCAGTAATTGGTGACTATGCAGGAGATTCCTTAACTCTATAGAATTCATAATAATCAATTTCTTGAAACTTCAATAAAGTAATTCTAATAGTCGGCAATAAAGAAAATATTGCTTGATAGTAATACAATTACAATAGTATAAGTATTAATTGGTAAAATAACCTGAACTGTATACAAATTGTGTCAAAGTAATCTTTCTCAGAGAAGAAACAATGGCAACTGAAGGAATCTGCTGAGGTAAAGTAGGAAGTAATGGACGTGAAAAAACGGGGCGGGAGAGAACTAGCTGACAACCAACTAGCTGAATGAAGTCAGATAGAGTCTGAGGTAAATTTAATGTATGAAACAACCGAACGGTTAACCCTGTTCATGCCACGAATGAAGGAAAAATAAATGCCTAATTGAAATGGCTTCATAAGTGATGCACGAATAGCGTTCAGTTAGAAACGCACGAAAGACCAAACAAAATGACAGAACCGTTCACAAATGCAAAGTAGTAAAAGTATAATAATAATAATACTCCTGAGTTTTTCCGCCAACAGCCTCGCAAATTTACTTTGGTCAAGAACAATAACTAAAATATATATACACCTGAGAAAAGTAGAAATATATAAGTAAACCAATATAAATGATAATATAAACATGTCAAACTAAAGAGTAAATAGAATATTACAAAAATATAATAACTGGAAGGTATGCAAATATGTTACTTATCTCCACTGGAGCAGCAAAGAAAGAGGCAGAGGATTGAGGATCATTCCCTATATACAGACTACACCGGATGCTGATTGGCTATTGGATAGTCCATTGAAACTATTTGACTGTTCTTTTCTTATATTGTTTCACTACACTTTATTGAAATATTCTTTGCTGCTGGAGTTTAGTAAATAAAGTATATGCATGATATGAGCCTCCTGTCTTGTTATAAAATTGACAATTGTGCCCACCTCCCCTTGATATCATTTCAAAGCGGTTATTAAGAAAAAAAGGGAACAGGTACATAAATAACAAGAAAGGTAAATTAATTAATAACCCCTCTGGATACATGGTTAGCCAGACTATGGTACAGCAAAGCTCAAATCATCATATAAGTAAATACACATTAAAAGAGGTAAAGCTAAGTTCCCATCATAGAGTGGTACAGTGGAGCTCCTAGCAGTATACAGATATTCATGGTGTTACAATGTAACTCCCATCACTGCATAGTTAACTACATATTAATATAGTTATATAGTTAGAAAGCTAATATGAACTCCCAACTAGCTGAGTAAAGATATGGTGAAGAAGGCGAGTTAATATTAGCAATTTTATTAGAAAATAAATGGGAGATTTTTGGCTGTCTGGGCATCATGAGATGTTCATAGCTGATAGCTATAGTTTCTGTGAGGTACTGACGCAGAGGAAGGTGTAACCAGACTGTACTCCCCCCAGTAAACACAGCATGCAACACAAAGGTTCTAAGGCTTGAGTACGACAACAAAAATGAAGACAGTAGATGAAAATAAGCATGGGGCAGCTCAGGAACACAAAATAATTTACTAAAAGTTTTGAACTTTAATTGCAATAAAATTAAAACCATACTATATCTCTCCACAGAGAGAAGCCTCCTTGCTTGTATTCTCAACCAAGGTACACATTTTTTTAAGGCAAGTCTATGAAGATTCTTTTTATAAAATACTTCTTTTTTAGTTTTATAGCAGCTTGGTGCATTTTTTAATAAGAGTTTATACAAGACATCTACTACCGTATTTGCTCGAATATAAGACGAGGTTTGCTTCAGAGCAAATGCTCTTATATTCAAGGTCGTCTTCTAATCTGACCTCAAATCGAGGTCAGACTATAAGACTGGGATCCAGGTCCCCTGCAGAGCTGCAGGGGACCTGGATCCCCCTCGCTAACAGCCGGTGGATGTCTGCGCAATGCGTGCAGACATCCTCCGCTGCCGCCCGGCACGACCGCCGGGACCTCTATGATGAAGCCGGGTCCTTCTGGCTTCAACATAAAAGTCCCGGCGGAAGTGCCGGGCAGCAGCGGGGGATGTCTGCGCGTATCGTGCAGAAATCCTCCGGCTGTCCCCGCTAGGCACCAGGGAGATTTGGGCAGCCGGGGGATGTCTGCACAAACACTTTCATCTATTGGACCGGCTGTCCATCATAATTGATGGAAAGTGTCGGGCAGCATGGAGAAAATGTGCACGTATCATGCAGACATCCCCCGGCTGCCCCCACTAGCCACCAGGGAGCAGGGGAGGAAGGGGGAGAGAAAGACAAGGGGAAGGAGGAGGGCAGAGAAAGACAAGGGGGGGAGGGAGGGAAAGACAAGGGGAGGGAGGGGGGGGGAGAGAAAGACAAGGGGAGGGGGAGAGAAAAACAAGGGGAGGGGGGAGAGACAAGGGTAGGGGGGGAGAGAAAGACAAGGGGGGAGAGAAAGACAAGGGGGAGAGAAAGACAAGGGGGGAGAGAAAGACAAGGGGGGAAGAGAAAGACAAGGGGGGAAGAGAAAGACAAGGGGGGGGGGAGAGAAAGACCAGGGGAGGGGGGAGAAAGAGAGAGAGAGAAAAGTTTGGGGAGGTAGATAACACTGGGGGAGTGAGAGAGACAACGCGGGGGGGGGGGGGGGGGAGGAGGCAGCACTGGCACATAAAAGGAAATAAAAAAAAGAAATGTGTTTGTTTAATATCATCATTTTTATTAAATATTAAAAAGCAATTTACATGTGAATATATACAAGTTAAACTTTTTTCCTATAGGGTAGTCTTTTATTCAGGCTTTTAGTTTTTTTTCTAAAGGAATATCCAAAGTTTGGGTGGTCGTCTTATAATCAGAGTTGTCTTATATTCGAGATAATACGGTAATTAATGCATTTAAATATATACACATGATAGTAATTTTATATGTGGTTGTCTCTTCTCATGAATGTATATTTGGGATATAATTATTTGGTGTATTGCTTGAGACTACTATTCATAGAGATATTTTATATGTATTTATATGTGTGACCATAATACTTTGCAGTGGTGTGTATTTATATTACCCACATTTAATTATTCATTTACATCCATGTTTTAAAATATTTACTTTTATTTCTTAGTTTCCACAGTAGGTATTTAAACTTTTTTCTTTTGAATCTATTATTGGGCAAGTAAAAACTTGATATGCTCTTCTGGTACTCACTTTAATGATTGCTGCTTAAAAGTCTCTTTGTCTGAAAAAGTTTGTTACTACCTGTTTTTGAGTATGAAAAAATTATTCAGATTTTTCACTCTCGTGTTTTTATTGAGCAAAGTACATTTGTTTTGCTATCTCTCCACAGGATAATGGACATATATTCACAATAAAAAGCTCTCGGGTTTAAAACATAAAACAGATTGTATTAAATAATAAAATTATAACATTTGAAAAAATAAAATTGTCCTAATAAAGTACCAAGAAACACATGCCTACAGAACATATATTTGTACACATTGCAATAATCAGAAACACTTTCGGAGTGTGAGAACATGTATATCACAACAGCATACAAAAATAGCATCCAATAATACACTCCCCAATTTGTACTCAGTTTTATAAATGATCAATTGACCGAATGGAGGATCCATATAACTATACAGTAGTTCATCAGTGAATCATGGGTGTATAAAACAAAACCCATTAAAGCAAAGAAAAAAAAAGAAGGATAGCAGTTGGTGATCTGTGCCTTGGACACTTAGACGTACACCCATCTGTAGTTTAATGTTGACGCCAACAGGATACATTGTAATAGTGTAAAATGTATGGGAAGGAGAAATAAAATACATACAGATCTACACAATTTGCACTCACTCTTAAAAGAGCAGAACACTGCTATATAAATTCATAAGACCCTTAGGATATCTTAGGAATTTCAGGCTGTCTTTACAAGCACCAGCCATTTATGATTCTTGGGCTCGATAGGCAAACACACAGGAAGTATTATAGAATTTATTAAAACATTTATACAATCTCTAATATTAAAAATCAACACAGTCCTGAATATTCTAAACCCTCCTTCCCAGGTACCTGCTCACTATACAAAAAAGCATAGGGCTGTACTTTCTACATAAATCTGGAGAAAAATTATTGTTGCCTACAGTACATGCACAATGTACAAGGACAAACAAAATGTGAGTTAGTAGGTACACATCTGGCTTGGTATTTCATTTGCTGGTATGTGAAACAGACTCTGCTACCATGCAAAGTTTACTGCCTACTTATTTAAAAATAGGTTATAGAGCAGCTGTGTGTACATGTACTCTCATTTGCTTTTACTTTAGTAATAACACTGATATTATACTTTATACTGTACTTCTTACAGCTCTTATTGCTCCACATTTAATATCTAGTAATTTAGCAAAAGCAATGCTTTAGGCAGTGTCCCTGCTGTATTAAATATAGCTTTCAGCTCCTAAAATATTAAGAAAAACAATATGAACCTGGACTTGTGTAAAACACTCCATGATAAAAAGAATACTGATATTGTAATCTCTCCTAAACATAGCACATTCTATCACACTGTCCTTATATGCCTTGAGTAAGGTACATATTGAAAAGATCATTCAATTTGATGCAATGCCAGAGGAAAGTGGCAAATATTGAAGCAGTGACTCCATGTCAATGTTTATTTAGCTTTATATTTGTATTAAAATGTTTAATTCAATTTCAGCCTGCCTTAAACATGTTTGTTTTATAGGTCAATGTACAAAAATGGTAAAACAGTTTCTCAAACACTTGCCTGTGAAGTTTTAAGATTGTAATAAATCAGCTTTCGATTGGTTACAAGCCAATGTTTATTGTGATGTCACAGTGTAAGTACTGTGCAAAATGGTGGGTTAATATTAAAACGTATTTGGAATATAAAAATATTGTTCAAATGATGGATAAAAAAAGGTGTTTTGGGATTTCACAGCTTGTGAGAGAGTTAACTTATCTGCTCTTTAGCGATGTGAGAATATAAAAAAGTTATATTGTTTTTGGAATCCACAGGTGTGATCGTGTGGATCTTTTGCTTTCTCAAGTTTTATGTAACCTGTGTTACTCATAAATAATTATTACATATTCAGTTAATCATTAATACATATGTATAGCTCAGTAACCAATGAGCAAGTAATTAAATGCAACTCTACCCTAATTCTTTATATGCTCGATTGTTTACAATTCTCACTTGAATCAAGAAGAAGAGTTTTACGTCTTTTACTAAGAACGATGAAAGCATTAAGAAAACTGTTCCATAGAAACATAGAATGTGTCGGCAGATAAGAACCATTCAGTCCATCTAGTCTGCCTAATGTCTGACCAAGACATAATATTTGATTTGGTTGATGCTTTGTAAGCTAAATTCCTAAATTATCATATGATCCTCAGTATAAATGTATCTTGTTTTATTTGAGATCTGTGTTGTCCTTGGTACTCTCCCAATCAAGAACCAATGTGATAATTTACCTGGGCAATACAAATGGTTTGTTTTTGTATCTACACCATTTTTAATAGGGATCACATACTTTACAAAGCAGATTAACATTGATCTAGCATATGCTGAACAGTACTTGGGCAAACGGTTAATATCATTTGGACTTCATGTAATACTGCTGTAAGTTTATTATTACAGAATCTTTTTTATGAATGCAACAAAATTGCATTAACCTTTCAAACTGTTTGCTTTTACCACTTACTTGTCAATATTTACTTAGATATCAGTGACTGGAATTTGTTTTCTGGTGTGAACTCGTTTGCAATTTGTTCAAGAGAAGATGTTGTAACAGTACTGGAAAAAAAATCCA
This sequence comes from Pelodytes ibericus, assembly GCA_036172795.1. NCBI lineage: Eukaryota > Metazoa > Chordata > Amphibia > Anura > Pelodytidae > Pelodytes > Pelodytes ibericus. Next base: position 70,396,886 of record CM069860.1, read on the forward strand.
TTCTGACAACAGATGTGTATTAAAAGCACACTTGCATAAAATGAAAATCAATAAATACATTAGATATCACTGGATCTGTTTTCCTGAAAACCACTCCTGTAAAGGACACACAGGAGTCTCACATCTATTAAATATACATGTTACACATCGCAGTGCTAATTTGGAGACACAGACGAGTCTAGTCACTAAAATTCGAGATAGCTCGAGGAAGTTAATTTTGGCACCTGAGTTTGACTTAGTCTCAAAAATAGCTTTCATCATTTTGCTCAAACTCGGGTGCCAAATTCGACCTCCTCGAGCTATTCTCGAATTTTAGTGAAAAGACCAAAGAGTTGCGTCTTTTAAAAAAAAAAATGATTACACAAAATATATAAACATTAATACATACTCCATCCCAATATAAATACATAAAATCCCATTCTTCAGAATCTACATCGTAATATAGGTACAGTTAGTTCCATACAATCCAAGATTTGGGATTCACAGAAACAACAATTAAAAATTTAACACATTTTGACACATTGGTTGCTATTACTACCTAGTATACAAAAAAATAAATAAATCATATTTTGCATAGACAGAAGGATTTTATCTTCTGGCGGCCTTACCCTCCCTTCTACCACTAGGGTTCCCAGATGTGTTATATATCTAAGCCTTGCCTGATCACTAGTTCTTCCCACTTCTTTCCCACTCAACTATCCATGTATTCCAGTCTATCCAAATTCTTGTGTTTATCTGCCTCAGGCTGACACTGACTTTTTGCATTTTCCACTGGTACAATATCTGAGCCTAAACCTGATGCCATTCTACTTCTTCACTTCTTTTCTTGCGATCACTGCTAAGGTTTCTAACAGTTCTCTTTCCATTCTTGGCCACTCTAACAATAATAATATCTTTTCTGGTGTCAGTTCTAGGTAAATGCCCGCCATTTCCTTAATTTTCTTTAGAGTCTTTCCCTGTATTGTCTTTGAGAAATTATTTGAGCATATTATTTTTGAGCACCTCCACCAGATGTGTACATACGTGCCTCTCTCTGTCTCACATCGCCAACATATATCTGTGGCCTGTACATACATTTTTGGCAGTCTACTCGGGACATGGTACCACCTGTTTGTCATTTCATAAAATGTTTCTAATAAATTCAAGCAGTGTACAGTGTCTTTACTGGCATAACTCTCAGCTGTGGTACTTCATGACAATATCAAATAAATATTACACACCACATATTTTTTATATTTGAAACAAAAAGTTGCTCTTTATTTTATAACTTATAATAAAAGACCAGATATATATGAAAGGCAATTGTTAGCAATTTTTTAGTGAAACAAGTTTGTGGTTCATTTTTTTAAACAAATATATGCGTGTTCAGGTATTACCCGTGAAAGTCTGGGAACACAAAGGTGCTATCTCAGTGAACTAAGAGACTTGAGTGTATCCTGAAAGGAATGCGTAATGGGAGGAAGGGCTTTCTCACTTGTTCTTGTATGCTTGATACATATGTGGTACATATGAGCCATTTGTTTGTTTATTTTTGCATGTTTTTTAAAAAAAAGGGTAATTTTTTTCAGAAGAAAGATGCAATACGAATTTTCTACACATCTATTTATTTACATCTATAAATATATGGTCTTCCTGTGATAGAAACATAGAATGTGTCGGCAGATAAGAACCATTCGGTCCATCTAGTCTGCCCAATTTTTCTGAATACTTTTATTAGTTCCCCATTCCCGGTCTTATAGCTAGGATAGCCTTGTGTCTATCCCACGCATGCTTAAAATCCTTGACTGTGTTTACCTCTACCACTTCTGCTGGAAGGCTATTCCATACATCCACTACCCTCTCAGTAAAGTAATACTTCCTGATATTACTTTTAAATCGTTGCACCTCTAATTTAAGACTATGTCCTCTAGTTGTGGTAGTTTTTCTTTTAAATATACTCTCTTCCTTTACTGTGTTGATTCCCTTTATGTATTTCAATGTTTCTATCATATCCCCCCTGTTACGTCTTTCCTCTAAGCTATACGTGTTAAGATGCTTTAACCTTTCATGGTAAGTTTTATCCTTCAACCCATGAACCAGTTTAGTAGCCCTTCTCTGAACTCTCTCCAAAGTATCAATATCCTTCTGGAGATACGGTCTTCAATACTGCGTACAGTACTCCAAGTGAGGTCTCACCGGTGCTCTGTACAATGGCATGAGCACTTCCCTCTGTGATACCCATGTTTGATTGTTTATATTTACTTATACATGTATTATATTATTCTTGTATGTTTTAAGCACTATTGCACTAATATCCTTTTATAGAACAAGGCTATGATTAAGCGCCAGGTTTAGGTGCGAAATGCTTAAGGCATCTTCTACAATCGGGTGAGGGTCTCCCACTGTTTACAAACCAGCACAGCATGGGATAAAAACGTTAATTCCTAGTGATCATTGGTGTCAGGGAGTTATTTGGGTGCAAGGTGGACCCACATCCATGCTTCTGTTGTTCAGTGTTTATATGCGGTAAAAATGCAGAGTGGTAAAGCCAACACTAATGGCCAGAGGTACATATAACACAGGGTCTCCTGACTAGAGTTGAGCGGACACTTGGATGTTCGGGTTCGGCGGGTTCGGCCGAACTTCGGAAAAAAGTCCGGGTTCGGGCTCGAACTTGACCCCGAACCCGAACCCCATTGAAGTCAATGGGGACACAAACTTTTGGCCACTAAAATGCCTCTAAAAAAGTCCTGGAAAGGGCTAAAGGGCTGCAAAATTAAGTAAAATGTGGGTGAGTGTCCCCATTCATACGAATAGGGACTCTATTTCGGTTTATAGAAAGACAATAGCCATGTAATGCTATTGGTTTTCAATAAACCGAAATAGAGTCCCCAGTCATAAGAATAGGTCATTTGACCTATTCTTATGAATGGGGACTCTATTTCGGTTTATAGAATAGCAATAGCATTACATGTATTCCATAAGCCGAGAGTCTATAAACCGAAAGACATTCGGTTTATAGACTTTCGGTTTATAGAATACATGTAATGCTATTGGCTTTCTATAAACCGAAATAGAGTCCCCATTCATACAAATAGGTCAATTGATCTATTCGTATGAATGGGGACACTCACCATCATTTTACTTCATTTTGCATCCCTCTAGCCCTTTCCAGGACTTTTTTAGAGGCATTTTAGTGGCCAAAAGTTCGTTTCCCCATTGACTTCAATGGGGTTCGGGGTCAAGTTCGAGCCCGGACTTTTTTCCGAAGTTCAGCCGAACCCGATCATCCAGGTGTCCGCTCAACTCTACTCTTGACCTGTGCCATCTTACAGTGTGGTATATCATTTGTTCAATAAATAGTGTTAAAAAATATTACGGGATAGTCCTAGAGTTTCCTGAGCTAGTACTTGGGCTAACCCAAAAATTAGCATTTACTATAATTGTCTAAAACATATGCATTTCCCTATACATTCTATGATTTATAAAATGAAACTTTCCCCACAGAGATGACATTTACTTGCTGGGGTATTGCCAACGTTCTCCACATAAAGTACATTAAAATATAAGCAAACAACTGCCATTAATGATATCCATGGTAATAAAAGGCATTTCACTTGTGTGAAAGTCAACAAAATAGATTTAAAAATGTCTGTATTGTGAAAGCCTGTGCATAAAAGACTGTAAACTTTACAAAGCATTTAAAGCCTTGTTAAACCAGAAAGGAACTAACATAGCATGTGGCATCGTAAAGTACCGAAATGAATTTGGCAGCTATAAATCTGCTTCGGTATCTATAGATTGCTTACATCCATTAGCTATAAAAACTAGGTTGTGATCCCCAAAGTGTGAAGTTTATTGTGATCAGGTGATCTTGTCAAAAGGCTTGTATCAGATTGTGCCAGGAAAAATATTTAAAAGTAACCTAATATACTCACAAAAAAGGTGTTCAGGGTCAAAATGGTGGACAAGTTGGGCCTGATGTGTTATATTTCTAGAACACTTTCCAATTGTAGATCATTTCTGAAATTTTTTACAAAGACAACTCTATGGGTATAAACAAGCATAATTTGCTGTTCTGGAAATTATGCAGCTTACATATAGCATATGTAATTCAAATTGAAGGTGCTTGTTGCACAAGTAGCCACCAACATTGTTCATAGTGGACATTTACTGGACTGTGTGGAAGAAAATGAAAGGGGTGACTTAAAGGGTTAACTCCGATTTTCGGCACCAAAATGGTCCCTCTGAATTGCGGACAAATTCGGATAACGTCGATGGCACACCGGTACCCGAATTTTGAGCTACTCGGGTAGCCTGGATGTAATTCCCAATATGTCCACAATTCAGACATCATAGCTAATTATACACCAATATTTCTCGACACCGATATTAGCCGAAATGCACTGAAATGAAGTGGTAGCCTTGGTCCTACCCATAGACCTCTATTTGGACCTTTGACTTAGTTCAGGGCTATTCTGGGAAGAACTTGGCTATTACAAATATAAATAAAAATTCTTAAATTAATGTTACTATATTATTACAATATATATTATAATGGTATATAACTATTTATGTGTTTAAAATATATATAAATTCTTCAACACTTTTCTAATAAATTGTCTTGCTAAAATATGGATAATTAAAATGGGCACATTGTTACCCAAATTCGAGGCATGTTCAGGGGGAATTGGCACATATTGGGTAGCCGAAATTGTATGCTTTTAATAGTGACATAGACCTGAATCGAATCTTTCTGATGCTTTGGTTTCTGAATGGCCCATCAGCTGATTCAGGCATGAATTTAGGTATATTGAGTGACTGCATTTTGGGGATTTGTGAACTGTGGCTAAAATGCCTGACCCAAATTAATTTCAGGATATATGAGTGTATATTAGGTCAACCCATAAATTATGTTTATTTAACCTTTACACACTTTGTCAAGTACACTGGTGTACTTGGAGTGATGTTATAAATATCCTTGCTTATTTGTCAATACACAGCAAAATGGGGTCCTAGACTTCAAAATTATAAATGAGAAAATATAAACGAAACACTCAAACAATGCAATGTTAACATTATGTGCATTAAGATCAGTCACATTGAGTACTTGGTGTTCCCAGGTTACCTGCAATTTAATTGCTAGTTAATTGTATTAAACAACATGGTCTAAAATATAATTGGTATGCAGATGACACACAGCTCTGTCAATCTTCTTCTAAGATATTAAGGACTCAAAAAATCTCATCAGTAGATACTTAATTGAACTCACACAGTAAATGAATATTGCAAGGCTAAAAGTGATCCCCAACAAAACAGCTGTCCTCTTGATGAGAAGATATTTGGTAACTTCAAGGGAAATTTCCAATGGTCAGCCAAATGGTCTTAATCTCAGAGACTCTTCTGATTGATGCTTGATTATGGGTTGTCACGCAAACATCAGGTTTCTACAGTGATAAAAGCTGGTTTATTCCATGAGAGTGGCATAGGCCGGATAGAATGTTAACTCATGCATTTATGTCCTCTGTCTCCTGGCTTACAATTATGCCCTTTACATAAGTCTCCCAGGGAATGAACTTAATTGTCTATGCAAAATACAACTAGTAACCATTCAGATTCACTCATGTTATTCTTCAATGTCTGCTCTTGCATTCCATTAATAGATAACATATGTTAAAACTGACTTTCTGACCTTCAAACAGAGCTCCTGTCATCCTATATTACATGAGCATCCTCACAAATGATATTACATCTCTGTCTGTGCAAAATAACCTGCACATTGATGACAAAATTGTTGCTGTAAAACTTAAAGGGTGATGATGTCTCTTTAAAAGTTGCTGGAGCAAGACTTACAACTGCGTTTGTAGAATTCTATATTTGGCTCTGTTCTCTAAAATGCATCAACAGTATTTATCTCATCTCTACTATAGATTCTCAAATTACAAGTAAGAGGAAGTGCTAAGCTAAAGTTACTCTAGTCATCCTTAACAATTTCAAAGGCTGAATATGGTATTATTAGCCCAGTTATAACTATTGCATTAATATGCACTTTGGCCATTGATGATTTGTTCTACTGATTATATATTATATGCAGTACTTTTGGAAAGGCCTAAAATTCTTATTTGTTACTCCTATACATTTAGTAATAATAATAATAATAATAATAATAATACTACAAATAAAGTTATATCATACAAAGATTAATTTTCAAATTCCATTAAATAAAGGTTGTTTTGAAGAACTATATGAATATACATATGACATAGGCCTACATATATATGTTCAACTGTTCCGTATTTATTTTTGTATTTTTAAAATGTAAACATATATTTATTATTTGTCCAAATTATTGGTATAACTCTAACACTGAAATGGTTAATGTGAAACCTACTTGAAAGGGCAAAGTTAAACACATCAGTAAAATTTTATTGTGTGTGTGTAGGAATTAGGTCATGTTTTTACCCTTTGTATTTATTCCTTAAATGAGATAAAGTCCTGAATATAAAGCAATGTCCAATGAAGATGTGTTTAAGAAGATGCAAAAAGATTTATAGGAAAACCAATTAAACTCTTACATAGCTGCAACAGGTATAAGTCATAATTGTCAGTCTTTTAATAAAAGCACAAGTATTTTACTACCTAAATTTTAATAATAGAACATTCCAAACAAATGAATAGTCTTTGTAAAGTAGAGCATTTATTTTATAATTATAAGGTGTGGGACTTACCCAACAACTGTTGCATCAAACAGGTTTTGGAACTTGCTACATCTTACATGAGTGCATATATTTGTCAAAGATAATATTCTAGAAATAACAAAATCCATTACCTGATTTGTGTATAGAAAAAACAATTATAGCTGATAGTATGGTAGATAATTTGAAAGTCCCCTTGGGAAAAAAAATCTAAATAAGATAACAAACAAAAAACATATTTCCCCAGCCTATTCACCAAAACCAAAGTCTTAAAATGGCATTTTATATATCTGAATACATTAAAAGTATTACATTACCTGGTACATTGGATTATTTTTGTTTTCTATTTTGATAATTAAGTTTATTAGCTTTAAAACTATATAGTCTATGTTGCTAAGACTTGGGATGCATCCAATTTTTTGACCACTATTGTACAAATTATGTCTTTATTAAATAGTTACATAATAAAACCCTAGTTGATTAGAAAAAAAACTGTTTTTTATAACAGTTGCACCATTTTCAATATTTTACAGAACAAGAAAGAATGCTGAAATGTACATAAAAAGAGGACACTTCATTATTCAGAGTCTACAAGCAATAGGAAATGTACTGTGCACTCACAAAAAAGTGTAACTCTTGATACACAGCCAACAGGAGTCTGATAAAAACTGCTTTTCTAGACCAAAATATGGGAAACTAAGAGAGTGTTAGTGCTCTGTATCTTCTATGTATTACATCTGGAAAAAGGTAAATGAAGGTTAACTATTAATAAATATTTAAGGTATGTATTATAGGAACTGGTTGGAATTTACAAGTCTAATACTATAGATTTCTCTCTGTCTCGTGTAAAAAAAACAATAACATTTACCTCATATATATATCTATGGTATAAAGGGAAACAATGCCCTTGACAAAGGTTTTGTTTGGAAATCTCACTAGCATGTGTCTGCCTTTCTAGTTTGAAGTTTGGTGAAAAGCTTTGTTGGTATCCTCCTGTGATATTTAGACTTTTTTTTACTTATGATAGTTATTATATTGTTTTTCTTAAAAAAAATGTTTTATCTACACTGGATAAACTGAATATTTTTAGCGTGTACCACATACTGATGTAATTGTGTTTTGAATTATATATGTATGTTGTTTACATTCTCACAGCAGCCTCTTTAAAACCATTTTCTTGAAATACTTAGATTCTTGTTGTTGTTGGTGTATATTTGGATTTGGAATGTTAAAAGAGAAGACCCCAGTACCATCTGTCACAAATTACATCGTTTTTTTTAAATCCATATCCATATAAAATGTCATTTGTGTGAGTAATTAAGTACTAAAAACTTTTTTAAAATATACAAAAAAAAATTACTAGCAGGCAGTTCTGGTTCACCACATCAAATCTTGGCATGCTTTGATTTATTGTGAGCTATAGGTTCTAGATCAGAAAGGTTGCTCAGTGCTTTCACGCTTTGTGTAGCGTAATTTGAGGGATGTTTCAATGTTTATAATTTGTCACCCAACAATGTGTATACATGCATTTGTCTCTTATTATGAGTTCCATGTACGTTTGCTGCCAAAGTTGCAGAATGTACAGAATGCTGGCTGTTTTCTGGGAAAACATTAATGCAAAGATCACTTAAGGACTCTCTTTCTCTAGGCCATCTTCAAACCATATTGGCGTGTAGCCTATTATGTGTCATCACTGATTATAGTCTTCAATGGTACACTGTGTTACGATAAACATAATAGATTTTTTCATTGTAAAATAAAACATTACATAGAAAAAATGGGAAATAGATAGATAAACAGAACCACACTCATACATATAGCAGGATACTTATAAAAACATTAAACAGTGCTTTTTCATGGAAGGCAATCATATTTATTTATTTATTTTGACCTCTAAATGTCAGAGAATGTCTTTTTTTTTAATGTTTTCCTTTATTATAAAAGGCAAATGTAACACATATTTAAGACATGTATACTGTGAAAAAAAAGGCTAGTCAAGGTATTCTCTTATAAGACTTATCTTCCAAAGATAAAAAAAAAAACATCAACAAACAAGCAATCATATTTATTAACGTTTGCAGAGAATTATTTAAATAAATACATTCGCAAAGCAACCACCTTTATGGCAAAACCATGTCAATATTCTAAATGTTTAATAAGATAATTTTTCTTGCAAACTTAATTCACACTATGAAAAAATGCAAATAACACAAATATAATATGATATGAAAGAAGGTGGACCTCTTGAGTAAGGACTAGTAAGTCTACACCACAACTATGTCATCAGAATTCTGAAATTGTTTGCAATGATTTTCAGAACCAGCTAAGGATGGGGCTAGAAGCATAAAATATAAAATACAGATGAAAACATAAAAAAATGTGGATTTATTTTTCTTTAGTTTAGCCAAAATAATTTTTGGGGCACCGTAGTATACGTCTTAAAATGACAGCATGGGATGTAGGTGGGGCTTGGGGCAACCATGTAGTGACAGGCCCCTGCCTTAGCTGGAAATTTGGGGGGGGGGGGGGCAGTGTAAAAAGCCTCACACCCTCGCTAACCACCAGCCCCACCCGGTTGAATGCTAAATTACAAATATTTATTAATGAAAAATACATATTTTATTTAGACACTCAGGACTAACAGTACAACAATACTTTTTTTAAATTCAAGAATGAAGTTAAATTATGTAAAGATGAATACCAACAGACATTACAATATTTAATTATATACTTTATTAATACCTCCGGTGGTAAAAACAATGTAGCGAAAAGGATATCACAACCAAGTTACAAACAACTGTTATGTTCTATATAGCATTGTATCTATTAGATAACATGTGTACTTGGCTTCAGGGAGGATTAGCATAACACATGTCCAAAATTGATCTTGATTCCAGATGGATAAGGAAGATTTCAAAGGAGTTCTGCAGTAGGTACTTTCTAATATAATTTACAATACTAGGCACCCAACTAACCCTAGCTTCTTGGCACTTAACTAGCCCAAGATGAAAGCACAGCTTCCTATTTCATACTTTTAATTAACAAAATTATCAGAGCTGTGTTACAATGCCATACTGCTTGTTTCATCCCCCTTCTAGCATGTCCAGTCTCACCTCCCCCCATTGCACAGGAAGTTCCTGGTATTCAATGGTTACTGTTGTATCCCACATGGTGTTTTCTAAAGGAGTGGTTTATCCAAAGGGAGATACTTCTTATCACTTATGAAACTGCATCTGAGAAGTGAATCATTAAGAATGGTGACACTGTCTAATACAGCATGCAATGCCAACATCACAAGACATGCGGCATACTAGTTCTCCTAATATGAGGGGGCTGACACCAGCATGTGGGCAGATCTCTGCATGATCATCCAGGTGAGTGTGGGAATCAGGGTTCTTCTGTGCTAGACATGGTGGGTTATTGGGAGCATATGAAGCATGCTTATGGGCCTCAGGCAGGGGACCTTGTCAATAATTATCTGTTCTACTAGGGGCAGATATGTATGGACATCAGGGGGCAGAAGGTATCTGTGCTGGACTGGTCAGGTGAGTGAGATGGAGAAAGAAGGAAGATTGAGTCCAGCAACTGTGGGGCAGTAGACAATAAGGAGATGACTTAGGCTTGGAGATTAGTGGTGAAAAAGGATGTTCATATTTATTTGGGCACTATGTATATGTGCTGGAAGGTGTGTATGCAGAGTATTTTAGTATGCAGGGGGGCAATAGTCACCCTCTCTAGGGTTTTCCTGCTTTAGTCACCCTCTATATGTTCCTAGCTAGTTACCCATCTCTGCCCTCACCCTTACCTAATGCTTCACCGCTTATTTAATTCTCTCACTCTCTCTCTCTCTCTGCCCCTACCTCTGCTTTGTCTACAGTCCCTGCCAAAGCTCTTTGTTTATACTGCAGTTTCAACTCAAACCCTTTTCCTATTCTGCGGTTCTTTGCTAAAGTCCCATTTTGTCTCTGCTTCAGTCCTTATTCCAATCCTTGGTTTCTATTTATGTTCTCACCCTGCACAATGCAATCAGACATCTCCTTTATCCATGCACTGAAACTGCTACCTGACCTGGTACCTCTCTGGAATCTGTACTTGTAAGATTAGTGTAGAGAATGGGTATTAGTATGTATAAGTGTGGGGATATGTGGGGGAACTTTAAACACAGCTTGCATATGCAGGCTGTTTGGGGACAGATATTATGTTGGCCAGGTGTTTGGGCATAGTGATTTCACTGGCAAACTATTTGGGAACATATATAACAAATGTAAAGTATAAAATAAATATAAAGAAAATATATATAAAATATAAATATAAAGAACATATACAAAGAAGAAGGGTCAGGAATTCAATAGACTATGGTGGATCCTAAGTAGGAAGAAGTGTGCCTCGGAAGGGATGCGGAAAATTACGATTGAGGGGGTGAGTGAGTTAAGTCAGGGCTAGGGCAGCAAAAAAAAAAACCTGAATACACCAGTGCCTTTGGGTTCACAGTTTGTGCACAGTGAAGCTGTCATTCAAACTGACAGCACTATTGCGCAGACCTATGCACATATACAGTATTAATTCTCCGGGCTTGTGTACATTGGAAAACGAAAATTGGGCTTAAAGTGGGACAGGTGGGAAGCATTTTGTTGGTGGAACTGCCCCTTTAACAGCAAAATAACATTTTAGAGTAAAAAGAATGCCACTTTTTCAGCCAGTGAACAATTAGGGCTGCCACATCTTACTCAATACTGTCCTTGCTTCTTTAGACTTAACATTGGTGTTAATATGGTGGCAACCCTACGAACAATCTATTTTCTTGCATGGTGCTATCCAACTTTCACAATAATTCTCTTGCATGGTGCTATCCAACTTTGATTGTGGATGGTTGCAATCTATTCTGATATTTTGCAATATAATCTTATGGGTTTTTCAGGCAGCTTAAGGGAAGCAGAAACACACTTGTGGGATACGTTAGATAACACGTCTCTAGTCTAGTAATTTTTCAATGTGAAGGGTCATTTATCATTTCGAAGCATAGGCCAGAAGCTAATACATTGTGCAATAACATAATGATGTCAAGTATTTGTATGATTATCAGTCGTACAGAAAAACTATGGCACGGATGTCCAAGTTTTTTCTGCAGTGGCCCACTTCACCAGAAATTCTGTGTAGGCAACATTAATTTTGCACTGAGAGAAAATTATATATATATGTAGGGGAAATTATGGATATATATATATATATATATATATATATATATATATATGTGTGTGCATGTGTGTATGTACGTTTGTGTGTGTGTATTTGTGTCTATATGTGACTGACTGGGTGGTTGGTTATGTATTTGTGTGTAAGAGCAATTGTATGTAAGTGTGACTGTTTATTTGTGTAAGTGTGAATATGTTTGTATTTGTGGCTGTGTGTATTTAATGTGAGTATAATGGGAGTTTTATTGCTGTGGAATCTGTGATACAGTCACACACTGCATATTAGTGTATTTATACACACACACACACAACCACTTACACACACAGAGTCAGACTTACACACACCTACACAAAGACACGTACATATACAATCACTCATACACCCACAGACACAGTCACATGTATACACACATGTGACACTCTGTGTGACACTTACACACAGAGTCACACTTACACACACACATAACACTTAAACACATACACCTACACACAGTCACATTTACGGACACACACAATCAGTCACACTTACAAAGTCTCACTTATGCACGCACTTACTCACACAGTCACACTTACACACGCACTTGCACGCACCCAGAAACAATATTACACACAGTCAGACTTATACATACACACTTACACACACCCAGATTTCTTTTTGTTTATAAGAAAAAAAAAAGTTATGTTGCTTGCTCCCTCCACAGTGCACCCAGCACTCCACAGTTTCAGAGAGCGATTGAGTGCAATTTTCACTCCTTACACTGCAAACACGACAATGAGCCCACTGTTGACTGGGCTTAGAAGTGCTTTTATCAAGCGGGCCACACCTCTATTCTTGGTGGGCTACATTTGGCCCGTGGGCCACATGTTGGACACCCCCTACACTATAGGTTCTATCTGGACTGCAATATTGTGTGTACAAAAATACAAAAACAGCTAGATGAGTGATGGCAGTCTATGTCTCCGTATTGGTTTACAATGACAGGCAAGTTGATTTTTCTAGATAAGATACATAAAACTTACAACAAAAATAATGACAAGTCACCATGTCACCAGCTATCAGTTATACAGTGAGTAAGTATGATAATTAAAACTTAAGGATTAAATACGAACATCCCATATTTCAATTTTTTTTCATGGCTTGTAAAGCCAAGGATCAATTTATACAAATTATATTATTGATTGAAGCAAAAATAAAGTAGCGTCACATAGAGAAGAAATAGCATAAATCATTCTACATGTTTCAGTCTGAAACTCCTGAATTATGTAACAAAGCCTCAAATGAACCCATTAATCCTTGTTTCCTGTAAATGTGCCCATGTGCTATCACATTGCTATCACATTACTTTTTCTTTTTACATCCTGCTTATTTGATGATATTTATATTGTGACTTTCATGAACTAATAACTATAATTGTTAAAAGAAAAACAGAACATTGCATTAAAACAAACTTATTGGGAAAAAGCAGCCCTGCTAAAAATAGTGCAATTGTGCCATTAATGCTTGTCCTTATGTATAAAAAAAAAAAAGGCAGAAAAATAAAATGTACATGCTGCGCCAAAATAGAAATGTGATCTTATTACTGTTTAAAAATTGTGTTGCTGACTATGTATCAAAACACATGCAAAATAGTGCCTATCATAGAAAACCATATTGAACTACCATTCTCACTTATTTTGAAGTTATCTGCACTGAACTAAAAGTTGCAAAGTGAGAACAAAAAGTACCATATAGAGTACCCCTTTTTAATAAGTAAAACCTATTCTTTATACATATCATACAGGTGCAAGAGCGAAAATGTGATTGAAGGGATCAGAATTAGATGTAAAAATACACTAGTATTTATACATAACCCCATCTTCATATTTCAACCCATCCTTTGCCTTGAGAACCAGCTCAAATACAAAAGGTAATTTATTAAAGGTTTGAGTATGTACCATCATATATGTTTATTGTGACAAAAGTACTCCTTTCCCTTGGTAACTTGTCCTGGGATTTGGGTGTTACACACAGTCTTTTCAGGCTTCAGAGACACTTCACACGCTGGATGAGGTAAAATGACTTGTTTTCTTTTATTGTGCTTCCAAGATAAATGCACAGTAAGGTATAACAGGTTGTAACAAAATATAAAACAAAATCCTTGCTCTTCTGAGCACTAACTAAACAAAAATACTAAGCTAGCTGGGTTGGATGGCTTGTCCATTTCCCAACATAACCATAAATCACAACCTTACTGTTTCAGTGTTTTCAGCTCCCTGTTTCCACTCACAGAAATCAAACACACTCTCCCCCCTCCTCTGCCAGGGGAGTATTTAACAGCACCTGTAATCAGCAAGCCTATTCAGGTGAGGTAAATTAGGATTGGAACTCTGACACTGGACTTCTCACCTGTAGGTTCCAAGCAACATATGAAATGTGGAGCGGAGCACTGGCCCACCCTACTCTCCAAGTGCTCCACCCCAGGGCCCACACATACACATACATAAAGTGCTATATTAAGTGTAACATAACACATTTCCCTGGGGCTAATTACACATAGTAGGAACTTTGCAAAATCTGGGGAGATATATAGACTCCCTCCAGCACAATTCCTTGCTGTCGGTCACAATATGTACATTTACCAACCAGGAAATATATTTATGGATCACCTTTTGAAAATTTGCACATTTTTCCTGTGTATAGATTAGAAATTAGTTAGTAAAATAAATATTGATATATAAAATATGTAGTAGCCAGAACTTGGTGATTTTGGTGGTGTATGGAGTGATAATCATGTCTCAATTACAGGATAAATACAAATAAAGATATAAAGGAAACTTTTACTCTTATATCAGATCCATATCTTTTGTCTTAGATTAAAAACAAATATCTTGCAAGAACTATTGTTATAATGATAATTCCTTCCAATTTTTACAGTTGGCTCCTCCCTTAAATGCAAAAGTGTTGCTTCTTCTATGTAGTAACTGGAATACAGTATTGAATTTGATTGTATCACAAGGATCTCAATAAATCACACAATGTCACAGTTCATCAGTGTGATTCAATGTTGAAATGTTAAGAAGAGTATAGGAAATATGTTCACAGCTGACTGTGCCAACATGGCCATTTTTATATAAACTAACATATACGCTTCTCTCTGAGAAACAAAGCTGGCCAGGATTCTTTACAATGCATTGTAGAGGGAACCAAAGAAAACTTACTATTCCTCATTCTTAATCACACACACAAAATAAAATGTGTTCCATATGTTTCATTTTCCTCTCCTTTCCTTGTGTTTTAACTCCTCCATCTAGAATAACAAAACTTAGCAACCTTCATATTTATGTCAAACACATTACATCAGCTTAACATTTATATGTGTTATACAAGTGCCATTAAAGTTGCATGAAACTAATCATAATAACATAAACATCTCTGCTATTATTATAAACATGCCTGCCATGTGTTTTGTGAAACATCATCAATAACAATCTGAAAACTGTTGATCCAAATACAAGCACGGTGTGTATGATTCTAAGAATAATTTTATAAGTTAGGTTTCTAACATTCATATTTTTAGTAAAAACAGTGTAAATAAAGATGATAACTAGCTAATTTACACAACCTTGATGGTAGCCTCTACAGTTTTAGAAAACCTCTTGACTTGTAATCAATGATTGATAATTGATCTGTGATGTCTTCATAGTTTACAGTATGGGGGGGCAACAAAGTTTGGCAGAGGTTCTCTGACACTAATCATCTGCCTTTCAGTACCTGATTCTTTATACATGGGCTATGCTAGGACTGGAACTGGTGCTGCACTAACCCGGAAGTGCAAAAATAGCAGAGGTGGTACAGACTCCTGACAAATGTTTATACATAGGCTCACATGCAAGTCTGGGTTTATTGGTGACATAACCCCATGGCATCTTTGTCTATGTAATTGCTAGGAGTACAATGGCTGAGCTATAAAGAACAAATAACAATTCCATGGAACAATTTTCATATAAGTCGTATAGTTGATATAATATGGTGCTCCACTCTGTACAAAGAAGGAATATCAGGATTACACTCTCCAAAAAGGGTTTCAGAAGACAGAGGAAAATGAAAGAAACTGGGTCAGTTATCACATACCTTGTTGCGTACTGCAGTGTTTGAATGGTAAACTTGAGATCAGAAAAAGAAGTTCTATAAACATTTCAGCTTGAAAACCATGTGGTGTATTAAAAAAGTTCAAAAAATAAAGTTTCAGCATTCCAAAGCGCCAATTTCAAGGTGTGTTCAGTCATGTGCTTGTTGTTAGAACTGATTCATTCATTGCACTGTACTACAGCTATTCTGCCTTCATTAACAGTGCTTGGTTTATGCAATCAAATTTCTAAATGTATGCTTCCCATGGACTGTAGTTATCTTTATACGCCAGTAAACTACCTCACCAATGTTTTTAAAAATTCCTAGTACCCTCTTCACAATTCCATGATTGGGATGTATACTACAACATGAAACAAAAACATGCCTTTTCTTGGTTAATATTATCCTTTACTACAAGTAAAATGTTGCTTTTAAAGAGATCACAATGTGAATAGGCAGCCTTTAATCCAGTCATTCTGACAGAGTGTTGAGTTGAAAGTACATTAGTGTCAACATGAGTAGTGGTAGGATCAATTAGAAAATAAAACTTTGATTTATTATTTAAATAAATACATAAATCTAGATACAAAGTATTCAAAGGGAAAAAGGTATTCATCTATTTTCAGTATGTGAAAATAAAATGTTGATTCTGGAAATCTATACTACTAAAATGGCTCAGCTGAATCATTTTTTTTTTCTTATTATATTTGTCATGAATATAACAACCAAACAAAATGTTTCTCAAAAAATGTGTTTTCCAATATTCAACAGAACTGCATATATCAAACTGATACATATTTATTTTAGTTATGGGAGAATACGATATGACCCAGTTCATATTTCATCTCAAATGTGTTTAGGTCAAACCGTGTATTCATTTGTATTGAAATTGGATCTTTAACAGAAAATCTGGATATACTCAGATAATTCGCTAAACCCATTATCTTTTATTAATAACAAAAAAATGTCCCTGGGGAAATGACAAGAATTGGAATCCTTTTCAACCATTTACCCATTGTCCAAGATCTCCACCAGCTGTGGGCCATGTAACCTTAGTTGCCCTGTTTCCCTCACTGTTATCCTTGGAGACCACATGATACTATGTCTTTATAATTGTTAGGAGTACAATGGCTGAGCTATAAAAGCATTTGGTAAAAGACTGAATTACCATAATTCATGATATATATATATATATATATATATATATATATATATATATATATATATATATATATATGTGTGTGTGTGTGTGTGTGTGTGTGTGTGTGTTGTTGTTTTTTTTTTTCTTTCCCTTTGGTCAGGCGGTATTCATATAAATATCGCTTTCTTGCAGGATTGTTTTTAGGGCAGGGCAAATGGGGCAACTACCCAGGGCACATACATAATATAGAGGCTCATAAAACCTTCTGCTATTTGTACTCTTTATTGTTTACTTTCTTTACTACTCTCTAAGCCAGGGGTCCTCAAACTTTTTAAACAGGGGGCCAGTTCACTGTCCCTCAGACCGTTGGAGGGCCGGACTATAGTAAAAACAAAAACTATGAACAAATTCCTATGCACACTGCATATATCTTATTTTGAAGTGAAGAAACAAAACGGGAACAAATACAATATTTAAAATGAAGTAAAGTTAAATCAACAAACTTACCAGTATTTCAATGGGAATAGTGTGCCAGTCAGATGCCCAGGGATATTATGCCAGTCAGAGTCCAGTAATATTATGCCATTCAGAGCCCAGTAATATTATGCCAGTCAGAGCCCAGTAATATTGTGCCAGTCAGATGCCCAGGAATATTATGCCAGTCAGATGCCCAGGAATATTATGCCAGTCAGATGCCCAGGAATATTATGCCAGTCAGAGCCCAGGAATATTATGCCATTCAGATGCCCAGGAATATTATGCCATTCAGATGCCCAGGAATAGTGTGCCATTCAGATGCCCAGGAATATTATGCCATTCAGATGCCCAGGAATATTATGCCATTCAGATGCCCAGGAATATTATGCCAGTCAGAGCCCAGGAATATTATGCCATTCAGATGCCCAGGAATATTATGCCATTCAGATGCCCAGGAATAGTGTGCCATTCAGATGCCCAGGAATATTATGCCATTCAGATGCCCAGGAATATTATGCCATTCAGATGCCCAGGAATAGAGTGCCAGTAAGAGCCCAGGAATATTATGCCAGTCAGATGCCCAGGAATATTATGCCAGTCAGAGCCCAAGAAAATTATGCCAGTCAGAGCCCAAGAAAATTATGCCAGTCAGATGCCCAGGAATAGTGTGCCTGTCAGATGCCCAGGAATATTATGCCATTCAGATGCCCAGGAATATTATGCCATTCAGATGCCCAGGAATAGTGTGCCAGTCAGATGCCCAGGAATAGTGTGCCAGTCAGATGCCCATGAATATTGTGCCAGTCAGATGCCCAGGAATAGTGTGCCTGTCAGATGCCCAGGAATATTATGCCATTCAGATGCCCAGGTATAGTGTGCCAGTCAGATGCCAAGGAATATTATGCCATTCAGATGCCCAGGAATAGAGTGCCAGTAAGAGCCCAGGAATATTATGCCAGTCAGATGCCCAGGAATAGTGTGCCTCTCAGATGCCCAGGAATATTATGCCATTCATATGTCCAGGAATATTATGCCATTCAGATGCCCAGGAATAGTGTGCCAGTCAGATGCCCAGTAATAGTATGCCAGTCAGATGACCAGGAATATTATGCCAGTAAGAGCCCAGGAATATTATCCCAGTCAGATGCCCAGGAATATTATGCCATTCATATGTCCAGGAATATTATGCCATTCAGATGCCCAGGAATATTATGCCATTCATATGTCCAGGAATATTATGCCATTCAGATGCCCAGGAATATTATCCCAGTCATATGCCCAGGAATATTATGCCATTCATATGTCCAGGAATATTATGCCATTCAGATGCCCAGGAATAGTGTGCCAGTCAGATGCCCAGTAATAGTATGCCAGTCAGATGACCAGGAATATTATGCCAGTAAGAGCCCAGGAATATTATCCCAGTCAGATGCCCAGGAATATTATGCCATTCATATGTCCAGGAATATTATGCCATTCAGATGCCCAGGAATATTATGCCAGTCAGATGACCAGGAATATTATGCCAGTAAGAGCCCAGGAATATTATCCCAGTCAGATGCCCAGGAATATTATGCCAGTCAGAGCCCAGGAATATTATCCCAGTCAGATGCCCAGGAATAGAGTGCCAGTAAGAGCCCAGTAATATTATGCCAGTCAGATGCCCAGGATTATTATGCCAGTCACAGCCCAAGAAAATTATGCCAGTCAGATGCCCAGGAATAGTACAGTGCTCGTTATACCTCCCTCCTCCCCCTCCTTCCCCATCACTTACCTCCAGCTGCTGTGTCCCCGGGCCGGACGTCTCGCGCAGTGTTCCCTCCTCCCTGCACGGAGGAGGGAAACAGTTACCGGGTCCGGATGTGACGAAACGTCACATCCGGTCGCGGTGATTTTTTTTTTTTTTTCGTTTTCCTGCAGCCGCATCTTCTGCGGCAGCAGGGAAAAAAAAAAAAAAAAAAGGTAATCAGCGGGGAGCGGGGGGTGCCGGCAGCACCCCCCGCGGGCCGGACAAATGTGCTCGGCGGGCCGCATGTGGCCCGCGGGCCGTAGTTTGAGGACCCCTGCTCTAAGCACTGACAAAGAACATGATATGCAATACATTGACTAGAAAGCTGTCTCACTGGGAGACTCTCTCCTGCAGCCCTGTGACTGGCCAATTAAACAGAAGAACTCTTCCTCTCATGTGATTGACTGTGCTTCAGTCAGCAGAGGATCCTCAGATCAGGATGTTATATTTGTGTTGGTTTAAAAATGTATTTGTGTTTATATATACAACGAACAGCCATAACATTTTGACCACCTGACTAATATTGTGTCAGTTCCCTTTTGATGACAAAACAGACCTGACCTTATGAGGCATGGACTCCACTAGACCTCTGAAGGTGTGCTGAGGTATCTGGCACCAAGATGTTAGCAGTAGATCCTATAAGTCCTGTAAGTTGCGAGGTGGGTCCTCCATGATCAGACTTGTTTGTCCAGCACATCTCACAGATGCTCAATTTGATTGAGATCTGGGGAATTTGGATAAAAAGCAAAACACCTCAAACTCACTCTTGTGTTCCTCAAACCATACCTGAACCATTTTTGCTTTGTGGCAGGGCACAATATGCTGCTTAAAGAGGCCAATGGCATCAGGGAATACAGCTTGCTCAACATTGTGGGATATGTAAAGGTGCTGTTCCATGGAGCATGACTCCATAAATGTACTGCATCATGCAGATTTTATTTTGTTTTCTTAATACCTGTTCAATAAAAAAATGAATAGAAAGGTATAGAAAGTTCCTGAGGTTTCTGAGCAACAGAGTTCTGCAAGCCACAGTTCTGCATTAGTCTCCTCTACCTGTGACATTACTACAAGGAGAACTCCAATAACGCCTCCCACTATGTTAGTGCATGTGAAAAAGCTCCATACATAATGCTCTTACAATGTCTAGGACACAGGAGAAGGAGTACCGCCAATGCGCGTTGCTGTCACTCGACCTTTCAAGCTCCACCTCCTGGCATCCCAATACACCAGGGGGAATTGTTGGGAGGTATGCATCATTCCATATGTCATTTGTTGATTGACAAAACAATAGCTTGTTTAAGCTATTGAGTTTAATAGGCCTAAGACAGTCCAAAGCTGGGTCAGCAAGTTGGAAAATAACACTGCAGAGGGCTGTTTAACCCCTGCAGTGGTGGGATGCCTATATGTACCCAAATACATAAAAAACATATACATGCAGTCTATACTTACAGGAGGAGCCCATAACAGCAGGAGCTGAGCAGGGCTGATGTTAGCACAATGGAGGAATGACCTCACCTACCCCTGAACAAAGGGAATATGAAGTATAGATTGACCTACAAGGGGGAGAGTGGTAGAAAGAGAGACAAGGAGGGAAGGGGTAAAGAGAAAAACAAGAGTGTATGTGGGGAGTTGGGGAGAGAGACAAACAAGAGGAGATCAGGTAGAGAGTCAAGGGAGGATGGGATAAAGAGATAGACATGGGGTATGAAGGGAGAATGACAGATGTGTTGTTTGGGGATAAAGAGAAGAATAACAAAACACATACTTAGAGAAGCTATGCAGCACCATGTATATGTCTCTGGCACACTGTTTAGTTAGGGAAGCTATGCAGCACCATGTGTTTGTCTCTGTCACACAGTGAATACATAAGGAAGATATGCAGCACCATCAGTATATCTCTGGCACAGTGTATACTTAGGGGAACTATGCAGCAACATCTGTGTGTTTCTGGCAAACTATTCAACAATAAAGGGGATTTGGCATCTTTAAAAGAAGCTAGATTGGGGGCTAGGTAGGAGAAATCAAAGATAGGATCTCTCCCTGGTGTCCAATTCAAGTACTCCTCTGTATCTAGTATCGAAAAGGTGGTACTGTTGATGGCAGGAAATGGAACATATTTAAACAAGTCATAAGATAAAGATTTAATTCTAAACTTTGATGATTACACAATATATATCACAGTGTTTTATTTTTGTCTTTCTTATTTTTGTTTGGTTTGTTTGATTTTTGATAGGCACGGTGTGTAAGAGGTAAGAGCTACTTAATTGAAGTACTAATTGTTATTGGTATAATTACTGTGTAATCATAATTAGGAAATACATAGGAAAATTAGACAAACATTTGATAAAAATCTGAACAATGACAAATGTAATGCAAGCAACATTCCCTTTTGGCATAACAATAGACTAAAAAAAAAATCAGTAAACACATTTTTACACACAGTTCCATGACACTGGTCGTTGAACTTCTACCTTTTTACATATGGCCTCTGACTTGAACTGTTTTCCTAAACTTATAATTTAGACAATAAGTACATTTCTAGCAGGTGAGTGTTATTAGCTGCATTATAAAATAGATGCAACTCTTTTATCTGTTTAATCCTCAGGGTTACATATTTGATGTTGGAGTTAATTTAGCTCGCCATCCTTCTGAGTTAGATAAAATTAGTCCAATAAACTGGGTAATAATAACATTCCAATATAAGAGCTTATTGCATGCAACTCAAATTATACAATAAGACAAACTATAAATCAACAAACAGGTGTTGCAAATGCCATGTTTCATTAGAATAGATATTGCTATCATTAACAATTTGTATTGTATTTTGATTATCTCTTCTAAAAGCTTATAAATAAATGTACCTACATGATATCAATATCAGACCTCCCAAAATGCACAAAATGGGCAGATATAAAAAGTAAAAAGTAAAAAAAAAAGTTATATATCAATCATAAAACAAATTAAGTACATTTAAAATAAAACATTTTTTTTTTTAATTTCAACATTATTATTTGTTATGTATTATGTATACTCAGCTAGCTGAAATTCCCTCAAATAAATTTGGGTCCAAGTTTCAGAACCCATTGGTGATATGAATGACCCTTAAATTTTAGCTACTCAGAGATCAATGATGAGATCCTGAATTGGCACAAGAATTGGCAACCAGTGCTAAGCTGACCAAAATAGTACATAGAAACATAAAAACATAGTACCCTCGGTTTCCCCCTTAGGCTTTCATAGAGAGGACTTTGGTTTATATTGGGGCCACGAGGACCTCAGCTATTACAGAAATAGCCAAATCATCCTGAAATGTGCTGATTTAAAAATAAATAAAATAAAAGTTAGTTAAAAGTAAAATAAACTTAACAAAAGTAAAGTTTAAAGTGAAAAAATGTTTAAAAACATTTGAAACTCATTATAATAATGCTATATGTATTCTTATAATATATAACATTAACATATTAATAATTTTTATTTATTTAGAATAGTTTTTATTGTTTGCCTCAATCTTTAATTATTTTCTGTATATAAAAAAACTATCTAAACACAGTGACATAAATACATTATAAACAGTAAAATATTTATAAGAGTAAATCAATATAGCAATAAACTAAAGTGCATAATATTATCATGTGCAATGTTACAAATAATTTACATAAAATATGTACAAAAAATGTATATGAAGACAGATCTGCAGTAAAATGTTACATATTAAAATATTAAAAAATAGGACATTCAGTGTAGATGTGACAACCAGAAAGTGACCCGTAGGAAGCTCATCTGCAAATACATTGGGAAAATGTACAGACCAGATTCCGGTATCCAAGGGTCACATATTTTATTGAATCTTTATAATAGAAATTTCTTTCTGCATCGCACTGATAATTTATCTGAGTTTTTATTTCTGTCAAGGTAGAAGTAATTGTTTTATTCCAGTATCTGGCTGTCAAATATTATACAAAGGTATCTATTTTATTTATCAGAAACTGGAAGTTCAATATGGAACCGAAAAATCTTGAAGTTAGATTATATGTTAAATGGAAAAGATACAAAAATAATTTTGCTATATTGTCCTTGAGAGAAGACAGCATAGGACACTCCCACCACATATGTATTTGGATTCCAGTAGCGTCTTGGCAGCACCAGTACTGATTAGTAGAGATGTCGCGAACATAACATTTTCCGATGCTTGGTTGGTCCTTCTACTTCAAATTTGGGGCACTGCGCGTGTAATCTAATGTGCCACCAGATAGGAGTGGTGTGTTAAGTAGTACTATTCTTATCAGTTTAATCCCTGTTAAGTCCCCCTCATCAGGCCTTTTTTATTCGAATGTATCGCCCACTGTCAGTCCCTTCGGGATCCATTCCTCATTCATCTTAATAAAGGTGAGGTAATGTAGACTTTTTTGACCTAGGAGACTTCTCTTCTCAGTGACAATACCTCCTGCTGCACTGAAGGTCCTTTTTGACAGGACACTTGAAGCGGGGCAGGCCAGAAGTTCTATTGCAAATTGGGATAGCTCAGGCCACAGGTCAAGCCTGCACACCCAGTAGTCAAGGGGTTCATCGCTCCTCAGAGTGTCGATATCTGCAGTTAAGGCGAGGTAGTCTGCTACCTGTCGGTCGAGTCGTTCTCTGAGGGTGGACCCCGAAGGGCTGTGGCGATGTGTGGACTTAAAAAGCTCCGCATGTCCTCCATCAACAACACGTCTGTAAAGCATCCTGTCCTTGCCGGCGTGGTTGTGGAAGGAGGAGGATTACTTTCACCTCTTCCCCTGTTAGATTCCCGTTGTGCTGTGACATCACCCTTATACGCTGTGTAAAGCATACTTTTTAATTTATTTTGGAACTGCTGCATCCTTTCCGACTTGAGGTAATTCGGTAACATTTCAGGCACTTTCTGCTTATACCGGGGGTCTAGTAGCGTGGACACCCAGTACAGGTCGTTCTCCTTCAGCCTTTTTATACGAGGGTCCCTCAACAGGCACGACAGCATGAAAGACCCCATTTGCACAAGGTTGGATGCCGAGCTACTCATGTCCCGTTCCTCGTCCTCAGTGATCTCACTGAAGGTATGTTCTTCCCCCCAGCCACGTACAACACCACGGGTACCAGATAGGTGACAACGAGCACCCTGGGATGCCTGTTATGGTTGGTCTTCCTCCTCCTCCTCAAAGCCACATTCCTCCTCTGACTCCTCTTCCTCACAATCCTCTTCCAGCGTTGCCGCAGGTCCAGCAAGCAATGCTGATAAGGCTGTTTCTGGTGGTGATGGTGACCACAACTCTTCCTCTTCACGCTCATCTACGGCCTGATCCAGCACTCTTCGCAGGGCACGCTCCAGGAAGAAAACAAATGGTATGACGTCGCTGATGGTGCCTTCGGTGCGACTGACTAGGTTTGTCACCTCCTCAAAAGGACGCATGAGCCTACAGGCATTGCGCATGAGCGTCCAGTAACGTGGCAAAAAAATTCCCAGCTCCGCAGAGGCTGTCCTAGCACCCCGGTCATACATATAGTCGTTAACGGCTTTTTCTTGTTGGAGCAGGCAGTCGAACATTAAGAGTGTTGAATTCCAATGTGTCGGTCTGTCGCAAATCAAGCGCCTCACTGGCATGTTGTTTCGCCGCTGGATATCTGAAAAGTGCGCCATGGCCGTGTAGGAATGCCTGAAATGGCCACACACCTTCCTGGCCTGCTTCAGGATGTCCTGTAAGCCTGGGTACTTATGCACAAAGCGTTGTACGATCAGATTACACACATGTGCCATGCACGGCACGTGTCAACTTGCCCAAATTCAATGCCGCCAACAAATTTCTTCCGTTGTCACAAACCACTTTGCCGATCTCCATTTGGTGCGGAGTCAGCCACTGATCCACCTGTGCGTTCAGGGCGGACAGGAGTGCTGGTCCGGTGTGACTCTCTGCTTTCAGGCAAGTCAACCCCAAGACAGCGTGACACTGCCGTTTCCGGGATGTGGAATAGTACCTGGGGGGGTGCCGTTGATGTGGAGCAAGACGCAGCAGCAGAAGAGGACTCAGCCGAGGAGGTTATGGAAGAGGATGGAGTAGGAGGAGGTGGCAGCAGGCCTGCCTGCAAGTCGTGGCGGTGTCACCAACTCCTCTGCAGAGCCACGCATTCCATGCTTGGCAGCCGTCAGCAGGTTTACCCAATGCGCAGTGTAGGTGATATACCTGCCCTGACCATGCTTTGCAGACCAGGTATCAGTGGTCAGATGGACCCTTGCCCCAACACTGTGTGCCAGACATGCCATTACTTCCTTTTGCACAATCGAGTACAGGTTGGGGACTGCCTGTTGCACAAAGAGATTTCGGCCGGGTACTTTCCACTGCGGTGTCCCAATAGCTACAAATTTTTGGAACGCCTCAGACTCCACCAGCTTGTATGGTAAAAGCTGGCGGGCTAAGAGTTCAGATAAGCCAGCTGTCAGATGCCGGGCAAGGGGGTGACTTTGTGACATTGGCTTCTTACGCTCAAACATGTCCTTAACAGACACCTGACTGTGGGCAGATGAGCAGGAACTGCTCAAGGCGAGAGACGTAGTGGCGGATGGTTGAGAGGGAGCAAGGAGGACAGCAGTGGTTGATGTGGCTGAAGATGCTGGACCAGGAGGAGGATGGCGGCTTTGAGTTTGTGTGCTGCTTGTACTCATGTGTTGATCCCATAGGCGTTTGTGATGTGCGATCATGTGCCTTCGCAAAGCAGTTGTACTAGGTGGGTGTTGTACTTCCCACGACTCAGTTTCTTTTGGCACAGGTTGCAAATGGCATCGCTGTTGTCAGAGGCAGACACACAAAAAAAATGCCACACTGCTGAGCTCTGCAATGACGGCATTCTGGTGGTGGCAACAGCATGCGTTGATTGGCGTGCTGTCTGGCTTACCCCGGGTGCCGATGCATGCTGTCTGACTGTGCCACTAACTCCTTGCGACGACCTCCCCCTGCTTCCAACTCGTCTCCTCCTCCTCATCTGAACTTTCCCCCTGTTCTTCTTCTCTTCTAGCGGGCACCCACGTGACATCCACGGACGCATCGTCATCATCAACCGCTTCACTTGTATCTGACAACTCAGCAAAGGAAGCAGCAGCGGGTACAACATCATCATCATCACACCGTACATCCATGTGTGTAATGCTGCCTGACTGAGACATATCCCTGTTATCTACATCCTCTGCCAATAATGGTTGCGCATCACTCATTTCTTCCAACTGATGTGTAAATAACTCCTCTGACAGATCAAGTGAAGCGGCTGTGGTGCTAGTGTTGGTGGTGGCGTCAGGCGGGCAAGTGGTAACTTGAGAGGTGCCCGAAGCTAAGCTGGAGGAGGATGGTGCGTCAAGGTTCCGAGCGGAAGGTGTAGAAGATTGGGTGTCCTGTGTTAGCCAGTCAACTATGTCCTCAGAACTTTTCGAGTTCAGGGTACGTGGCCTCTGAACACTGGGCATTATTCTAGGGCCAAAGGGAATCACAGCACCACGACCACGACAGCACCACGATTTTTTTTTTAAATGTACACTACTGTTACACCAGAAATGAGTTGCACTGGTGTGACACTGTGCCCTGGCAGGCCCTGAAACGCACACGTGTGAAGGAAACTGACTGCTATTATTTCACAGTCAAATTTCTAGTTTTTTAAAAAATGTACACTACTCTTACACCAGATATGAGTTGCACTGGTGTGACACTGTGCCCTGGCAGGCCCTGAAACGCACACGTGTGAAGGAAACTGACTGCTATTATTTCACAGTCAAATTTCTAGTTTTTTTTTGATGTACACTACTGTTACACCACATATGAGTTGCACTGGTGTGACACTGTGCCCTGACAGGCCCTGAAACGCACACGTGTGAAGGAAACTGACTGCTATTATATTACAGTCCAAAAAGTTTTTTTTTTTTTAAATGCAAGCTATTGTGACACCAGATATGAGTGGTGGCACTGGGCAAGTGGGCACAGTATACGCTGTGAGCCTGACACACACTCTGGCAGGCAGGCAACTGCAAATAGATTACACAGGAAAAAAAAAAAAACCAGACTGATGTTCTAGCTTTTTGGGGTGCTGTCCTTACAGCAGAGATCAGATGAGTCCTTCAGGACTGTAGTGGACACTGAATACACTAGCCTAGCTATCGATTTCCCTATTAAATCAGCAGCAGCTACACTGTCCCTCCTCTCACTAAGAATGCAGCTTCCGAATGAATCTAAAATGGATGCTGTCCAGGAGGTGGGAGGGTCTGGGAGGGAGGGTCTGCTGCTGATTGGCTGGAATGTGTCTGCTGACTGTGAGGTACAGGGTCAAAATTTACTCAATGATGACAAATAGGGGGCGGACCGAACATCACATATGTTCGCCCGCCGCAGCGAACGCGAACAAGCTATGTTTGCCGGGAACTATTCGCCGGCGAACTATTCGGGACATCTCTACTGATTAGACAAACCAGAGACTCAGCTGTTTAAGCTGAATTCAAGTTGTCATTTTGCAGGATGTTGGGCCTTTTTGCGTAAGGGGATGCGTTCCCCTTACTGAATATAGCAGATGATTGGCCTGAAAGTGGTGAAATTTGATGATTTCAGGTTGAAATATGTCTAGAAGCTCCAATCTGGCCCCATTTTGTGGCACTGC
Source organism: Pelodytes ibericus (assembly GCA_036172795.1). Taxonomy (NCBI): domain Eukaryota; kingdom Metazoa; phylum Chordata; class Amphibia; order Anura; family Pelodytidae; genus Pelodytes; species Pelodytes ibericus. The sequence continues at coordinate 70,424,910 of CM069860.1, forward strand.
CTTCTGTTTTGCCCTAAATAAAATAATTGTCCGATTATTGTGGAGAGTTGGCTGATCTTTGACTTATAAATATTGTTTGTAGCAGGAACTCCAATGGCTTACAGGAACTACAGCCAAGCACCACATTTGTCAACAGCTGACATCTGACGTAGCCCTGTATTTTTCTTACTGAGTAGAGCCTTATAAGTCACACTACAGGTTCTTATTGTATAAGAAACATGTTATTGTAAAAATAAGCTTGACACCATAATCATGAAGGCAAATTAAGTAGTATTCTAAGAGGATCGTTTTTAATATATTGCTGAAGTTCAGGATGTAAAATCCAGTTTCAAACCCAGAAGCTAAAATTAAATATATATTGTAAATTACACAATGATGCATTGATTTTTCAACTAGTCATTAATGATAAACAGTATCACTGCAGATACTGAATCCTGGGAAAGAAGCAACACTTTCTTGGTTAAAAAATGCAAACAAATTATGAAACAAAAATATAACAAGAAGTAGGTGGATATATTTATTTTAAACTACAATAATATAATCAAGTTGTATTATCAGAGGTAGAATAATAACCTAATTATACATTTTTGTGTAATGAGTATGTATACATTTATATATTATTATATGCAAGCAAGACTTTATCCAGTTTGCCTAGTTCTGATCTCAGTGACGTAATTGTGAAGCGCATGATTGTGAAGATGCACGATGGAGGAATACAAAGGAAATAACAAGAAGAGACCAAAAACAAGGGAGAGAGGACACAAGGATATGGGGTGCAGAAAAGTTCAGGAAATGAGCAAGATAGATGGAAATTTTTATCCAGTTAGAAAAGAGAGACTTCTACTTTCCGTTGGTGTCCTTCTGCTCTTGTCCCTTTAAAACTCCCGTTATAGCGCCGTTTGCGAAAACCTAACCTGCAGGGAGATAACACTCATATTTAACTCTCTTCCTCTGAGTTCTCTCTCATCTGCCACATCACTGACTGCTTGATGCCATCTCTTCCTGGATGCTCACAGGTGTTCTCTCACCATATCCTTTTATCTACAGTTAAACCCCTTCAGGACAATGTTTTTTTTTTTTTTTGTATTGATGTTCATTTGAGGCAAGATACATTTTCCACTTATGAGTGATGGTGTGTTTAAATAAAAGTGCATATTTGTTTCTTAAATGAATCAACCCACATTATTTATTGTTTTTAAGGACTGATAGGAATTTCTTTTTAGACCAGTTTTTGAGACTTAATCCTTTATGTACGGTATAAAATGTAATAAAGATTGTAAAAAAAAAAAAAAGGGGGGGGGGAGTGTATTTTTGTTTTTTTTTCTGGTACACAGTAAATCACTCTCCTCTCTCATTCTAATACAAGATCAAACTTCATCGATGAGGGAGGGAGAATTTTGACAATCATTTATTTTTAAAACTAAACACAGCAAATACGCAGCGATTGCGTGATTTCAAAGGCAGCCTGTACATGTGTGGGCATTGTAGCCAATGCATTGCATTGGAAGCCCATACATGCATGGACATTGTTGTGTAGGCTAGTAAAAAAAAATAATGTTCATCTTAACTAGTTTGTAAATTCCTCTGTATCGAGTACTGTGTACATTGTTTTACATATAAAAACATTGTAATATAATGTAATGCACTTAAATAATAACAAAACAATGAATCAATTGTAATTGGTTTTAAATACACACTCACATGGTTAGATTTAATTAGCTGTTTAGCTTTAAGATTAGCGGGTTAATTATGTAATATTTTTACCAAAATTTGAAGGTGATGAAATATCATCTGAAATACAGTAGACTTGTTGTTTATTAACACCCACGTTGAGAAATTTGCATACAGAACCCAGCAAAGAAACATGTCCCACTAGGAACATACCATCCTATTAGCTATAGGAAGATACTTATGGGTATATTAACTAAAATTCGAGAATAGCTAGAGGAGGTTGACTTTCATTTTGAGACAGTCATATTCGGCTCCCGAAAAAACAGGTTTGGATCTTACCAATTGAAAGTAATGGGAGGTGAAATGATGAAAGCTAAAAAAAAAAGTTGTGTTTCCAGGATCATTACCCTGAATCATTTTCCAGGCCCGTCAAACACAGATATTTTTAGTAAAACAAATCCAAATACGTATTTACAGTATTTGAGATAATAATGTAATAAACTTACACCCATGCTGGTTTGCACTAGGTCTCACTACTCTACGGAGAGTGACTCCAATGAGGTGATAATGGGAGAAGTGTTTTTTCCTTTTTTTTTTTCTAAAAATGGGAGTGTTTTTTATTTCCCGATAGAAAGATATTGCAATGCTAATGATGACTATTATATTTATGGGATGTTTTACTTATTATGAATGTTGTTATGTTGTCTTCTATATGATATATGGTATGATGTCACAGGGCCACAACCACAAAAGCTGCGCTTACACCATGAGATATTTTGAAGCTCTCTATAATAAGATTTTACTTTGCTTAGAATCTTTCCAAGGCATGGATGGTGTTTGTGATTGCTTTATTGTTTACTACTTGATTCCAGTATTTAACTATAACTGTATTTAACTGTAAACCTTTTCGATTTTTTTGTTTATGTCAAGTAATTCTGCAAATAACAATAACAAGTCACCAACATAATTAAATTGTGTTTGTAGATATTAGTTTAACAGTTATTGAAAGGTAAATCATGCTATTCAACTGAATTTTCAACCCACATACAAACGATATTGTATCTTTCACTTTAGCATATATTTGGCAGTTTCTTTTGTTTATTCATTGATAAGATTGAAATTAATGTCAATCAACTCACCTACCCAGGAAATAGTAGATTAATCAGCATAGTATCACACAGGCACATCTAGTATTGATGCCTGGTAAAAGTCCAAGTCAGAGATTAATTGTGAAGCAATGACTGCTTCCATAGTGTACTGACAGCCAATTTGTTACCTGATATCTAATGTACTATATTGCAGTTTGTAGAAGATGTGGTGGTCAATTTCACTTGCATAATAAGCACAGTATATCACCCTCTTTCACTTCTTGCAGGCATTTTATAATATTGCTTGGCTGCCATACGTACTGATATAACATATATTATTGTGATTTGTATTGCTGTGGAGCTCTTTTGGACGCCACTGGAATTCATAACAACTCTCTTTCTCTTGGTGCAGGAGGGAAATACAATCTATGGCGGTCTTGTTTTCAGGCCAGAGGTTTGTAATGTTTAGGAAGCACAGACCCCTCTTGCTGCTGCTTTTAAGCATCTCTCATTACCTGCCTCTTCTCTGTCCCCCATCGTGGGCTAAGTGACTAGTGTTGTCAGATATTCTTTTAAAAAATATAGCCTTTACAAAGACTTTACATTGGCCACAAACCAATTTTTTATCGGCTTGGTGGTAACCCTAGTTGATGCTCGCACAGGACTGTGTGCAGTGCACTTTGCGCACCTGCCTACACCCAGTTCTGGATAACTTCTGAATAATTTGATTGGTCCTAATTTAGCTTTTAGCTTTTTAGCTCTTATGTAATTGTAAGCCCTAATATGTAACTTTTATGCTAATTAAAAAATATTTAAGTTGCTTTCACCATACCTCCAAAGCAATAGAGAAATGTGTAAAGGAAAGAACAAAATAAAATCCTGGTTTTTCATACATTTTCTCATTGTGATAGAACAATTTTAAATAGAATTTCTAGTTTAAAACCACAAAATCAAGAGCATACTGGAAATAAAAAAAAAATCTTTTGACAGTGTTAAAATGTTATTGTTTGAAAGGTAAATGTACTGAATATATGTTATTATTTTAAATACATTTAGTTACATTTATATATTTTATTTATTATAGTTACATATTATCATATATAGATATACAATTAAGATATGTATATACGTTATACATATGGCATTTGCAATCACCAGATAATATAAATACATGTTAATTATATACAGTTATAAATTTATATGAGAAATCTGTAGTGAAACTTCATTAAGGTTCATGGTTGCATTTTGTAATTAACATTAAGGAAGGGCATGACTCTCTTATTAAGTAGTATAGTTTAGTATTATTATGTAATGACATTTCATAATTATATATGTTAATATAGATCAAAGGTGACAGAATACATAATTATAACAAATTACATTTATATATCACATTTTATACATTTGAAAAATAAATGGGGTTGTTTAGTCAGCTAGGGGAAAGTTCTAAAAGTGAGCAATCATCATAGTATACAATGTTGTTATGTACAAATTTTAGAACTTTGCCCCATCGTTGATATTTATGCATAAAATTCATGGTGTACAAAACACCCTATACAGTCAATCTAGAAAGTAATATATGTATGAGGGTTTTTTCTGTTTGGTATATCTTGATAATTTTAAAGGCTTATCTCACACTGGCTCTAAAATTTATGAACTCATTTGGTTAAATTAATACAGCGAAATTATACATTGGTATGTGATAATACAACATCTTATCATAAGGCCTGTAAAATGAACAATATATTAAAATACCCTGAAAACTTAAGAATTAAAAATTAAACTTATAAAAATGAAATTAGGTGTTATTGGAAATAGTAATGTAACATTGGCTCAGATACTGGATTTTCTTTTTAACTGATAAACACAGCTGGGAAATTGAGTTCATTGCAGGTTATAATATGATTAGCTATTAAATATTAGCACAAATATTATAAGAACTGAAGCATTATATTCTTTTAGGAATATGAATACACAATAATCTGGTTGTCATTTTAATGTTTCATTTACCAGTTGAACTACTGCATCTTTACATTGTCATGCTTTATATCAAACTAATCAGTTTTTAATTAATATCAAACTGTATTTATTAATACAAATAATTTAATTAATTTAACAATGGGAGCTAATGATAAAAATCAGTTCCTATTTTATTTATTGTAACCACAGTTATCGCCACCAGTATGATAGACTTTTACTGTATATGAAGTACTAGACAGTTTAGAGTTGACATTTATTATTAAATGATCTTCAATGACTGCAAAGTGTATACACTAATTTCCATATACAACTCATTTTGCTTGCTGACTTAAAGCTCTACTCTGCCCTATGTTGATACAACTTAACTAACATTCCTCCATCATCCGTGCCAAGGCTACTGATAGCCAGTGGCAAAAGAATATAGGGACAATAATCCATAAGGACAAAACAACTGGCACTCCGGTTCAGTCGGTGAAAAATGAGATAATTTATTGTGAGATCATAAAAACGGACTTGGACAGGGTGACACACTTGAATCTAGGGCCCTGAGCCATGGATATTTACCTCCGTGTAGTAGAGCTCTGCAAATAGTGTCTCTATTTAGTAATAGAATTCATCTAATAGAACAGTTAAATCACTGCACATTGTTTCTTATACAAGTTTTTACATTTGTGTGACAATTACGATAAGTTTTAACTCTTTTAGAGTAGGATTTTCCTATGATTTATTATATCTGAGATACTAAACTTTTACAAAACAAATATTTTCTACTCGGATGTGCTTTGTTTAGAACACCTGTTGCTGTCCCAGGAACCTCTCCATGTGTCATAAGTCACCACTTTAGCTGGAGGGACATTTATATACAGGAATGTATGCCTTTTTATATGATATATTGTAAGACATTTGTGATGCAACTAATCCTTTGGGATGAAAATGTGACCGCACGGTATAAATATTAAAACACACAAGAGGTCACAGGGATATTAACAAACTATCTAAGCAATCAAACATTTTTATAAATGGACCCTTTCACTAGACATAAGTGCTTAAATAAAAAAGTTAAATCTTGACTAAATGATTAAAATGAAGTTCAAAAAGCATTTAATCATTATATTGTGGTAATTTATTAAAGAAAAGAAACTGACTTTGCTTGCTCTATATCAACACATAAAGAAGAAAAATTTAAACATATACTGAAATGATGTAACATGATAATAAGAAATAAAAAATGCTGAATATGTTTTTATAAGATCAATGACAGTTTAGCTTAAATAGATAATTACCAGAACATTCCCTTTTATGGTGCTCATATTTAACGGTAAGCACAACAAATAGAACGGGAGCTCTCTCAAGGATACATACCCTCTGGTGGCATAGGACATACCAGCTGCCTCATGTGTTTTGATCTTACTGAGGTGCTTAATCATAGATAATTAGACACAGAAAAGTTTGCTAAAGTACAAAAAAACCCAAAAGTGCCACGCTTTTGGACAGCTAAGAACTAATACCTGAATGTATATCATTAATGAGCATAACGGAATAACGATGGTAAACATCTCAAGTGAATTGAACTGTGTAGACTTATTTAGTTGATATATATCCACATACACAACTAAAACAAGATGAAGTGTCCAGTGTTACACACAATACTTTGTAACAAATCTCCATTCGAAATGACCCTCTAAGGTATCACAATTCTTACACCACTTCTTATCACAATCCACTATCAGTCAGGGGCATTGCTAGGTCTTTGGATGATCTGGGGCTAGAGCCCAGATGAGCTCGGACACACACAGGGGCGTACCTAGAGCATTTGGCACCCGGTGCGGGCCCTGCCTGTGGCACCCCCCACCCCCATAATAAAAATGTAAGAAAACACCCACAATTTTTTCAGTGTTTGAAAATTGTACAATTATACATACCAGGAATATTGTGCCACTCAGAACCCAGTAATATTGTGCCAGACAGATACCAGTAATATTGTGCCTTTCAGTTACCAGTAATATTGTGCCACTCAGAGCCCAGTAATATTGTGCCAGTCAGATACCAGGAATAGTGTGCCATTCAGAGCCCAGTAATATTGTGCCAGTCAGATACCAGGAATATTGTGCCATTCAGAGCCCAGTAATAGTGTGCCAGTCAGATGCCTGTAATATTGTGCCAGTCAGAGCCCAGTAATAGTGTGCCAGTCAGAGCCCAGTAATATTGTGCCAGTCAGATACCAGTAGTATTGTGCCAGTCAGAGCACAGGAATAGTGTGCCACTCAGAGCCCAGTAATAGTGTGTCAGTCAGAGCCCAATAATAGTGTGCCACTCAGAGCTCAGGAATATTGTGCCACTCAGAGCTCAGGAATATTGTGCCACTCAGAGCTCAGGAATAGTGTGCCAGTCAGAGCTCAGGAATATTGTGCCAGTCAGAACCTAGTAATAGTGTGCCACTCAGAGCCCAGGAATAGTGTGCCAGTCAGAACCCAGTTATAGTGTGCCACTCAGAGCCCAGTAATAGTGTGCCAGTCAGAGCCCAGTAATATTGTGCCAGTCAGAGCCCAGTAATAGTGTGCCAGTCAGAGCCCAGTAATAGTGTGCCAGTCAGAGCCCAGTAATATTATGCCAGTCAGAGCCCAGTGATAATGTGCCAGTCAGAGCCCAGTAATATTGTGCCAGACGGATCCCAGGAATATTGTGCCATTCAGATACCAGGAATATTGTGCCAGTCAGAGCCAAGTAATGGTATGCCAGTCAGTACCCAGTAATAGTGTGCCACTCAGATACCAGTAATATTGTGCCAGTCTGAGCCCAGGAACATTGTGCCAGTCAGGCACCAGAAATATTGTGCCAGTCAGAGCCCAGTAATATTGTGCCAGTCAGAGCCCAGTAATATTGTGCCAGTCAGATACCAGTAGTATTGTGCCAGTCAGAGCCCAGTAATATTGTGCCAGTCAGAGCCCAGGAATATTGTGCCAGTCAGAGCCCAGTAATGGTATGCCAGTCAGAACCCAGTAATAGTGTGCCACTCAGATACCAGTAATATTATGCCAGTCAGAGCCCAGGAATATTGTGCCAGTCAGAAACCAGGAATATTGTGCCAGTCAGAGCCCAGTAATATTGTGCCAGTCAGATACCAGTAGTATTGTGCCAGTCAGAGCACAGGAATAGTGTGCCACTCAGAGCCCAGTAATAGTGTGTCAGTCAGAGCCCAATAATAGTGTGCCACTCAGAGCTCAGGAATATTGTGCCACTCAGAGCTCAGGAATATTGTGCCACTCAGAGCTCAGGAATAGTGTGCCAGTCAGAGCTCAGGAATATTGTGCCAGTCAGAACCTAGTAATAGTGTGCCACTCAGAGCCCAGGAATAGTGTGCCAGTCAGAACCCAGTTATAGTGTGCCACTCAGAGCCCAGTAATAGTGTGCCAGTCAGAGCCCAGTAATATTGTGCCAGTCAGAGCCCAGTAATAGTGTGCCAGTCAGAGCCCAGTAATAGTGTGCCAGTCAGAGCCCAGTAATATTGTGCCAGTCAGAGCCCAGTAATAGTGTGCCACTCAGAGCCCAGGAATAGTGTGCCAGTCAGAACCCAGTAATAGTATGCCAGTCAGATACCAGGAATATTGTGCAAGTCAGAGCCCAGGAATATTGTGCCAGTCAGAGCCCAGGAATATTGGGCCAGTCAGAGCCCAGGAATATTGGGCCAGTCGGAGCCCAGGAATAGTGTGCCACTCAGAGCCCAGTAATAGTGTGCCAGTCAGAGCCCAGTAATAGTGTGCCACTCAGAGCCCAGTAATAGTGTGCCAGTCAGAGCCCAGGAATATTGTGCCAGTCAGAACCCAGTAATAGTGTGCCACTCAGAGGCCAGTAATAGTGTGTCAGTCAGAACCCAGGAATATTGTGCCAGTCAGAGCCCAGTAATATTATGCCAGTCAAAGCCCAGTAATATTGTGCCAGTCAGAGCCAAGGAATATTGTGCCAGTCAGAGCCCAGTAATAGTGTGCCACTTAGAGCCCAGTAATAGTGTGCCACTCAGAACCCAGTAATATAGTGCCAGTCAGAGCCCAAGAATATTGTGCCACTCAGAGCCCAGTAATAGTGTGCCAGTCAGAACCCAAAAATATTGTGCCACTCAGAGCCCAGTAATAGTGTGCCATTTAGTACCCAGAAATAGTGTGCCAGTCAGAGCCCAGTAATAGTGTGCCAGTCAGAACCCAGTAATAGTGTGCCAGTCAGAACCCATTAATAGTGTGCCAGTCAGGGCCCAAGAATATTGTGCCATTAAAGTGCTCGCACACACACACATTGAGACACATCTAAGAAGTGTACGTGATCTGAAACATACATGAGTTCCTAATCATGCACATTTCAAGGTGACACCGGAGGAAGTTCCCTTTCAGAGATTCAGAGAAGTGTTAATTACTGGAGCAGCAGGTATCTGTTTACTATTTATCTAAATTAGGTGTTTATCTCTAGGCTCCATTTTGTGAATATTTCCGATGATGCAACATCGTCCAAAATATTCCAGCCACTCTCACTTTACAACTGGTGACCAAAACCTGCATGATGATGCCATAAGATACACCCCTGCTCTATTACTGGCTCCTGTGTATCATAGTGGGCAGGACTAGGTGGCTGTGTACAACTTTTTATCTGTCTTCCAAAGCAAAGAGAGGAGATTAACCTTATTAAACAGGATCATAACTCTGCCCCCTTGTGATGTAATAGTTACATTACTTTCCTACTCAATGCAAGTCTATGATTAGAATTCTGACTTATAGACTACATTCTGTGTCCCCAGCCCAAAAGTGAGATACTAGTGCTGTAAAGTCACTAGGGGTGTGATTGACAGGTCACTGACTATTTTCACTGGCCTGTCACTTTAAGACCACCCATGGGCTGTCCTGGGCACCCATTTATTTTTTGCTTTGCTGGATGCTTTCACTCGTGAAGCATCCAGCAAAGCCGAAAATAGCACAAATTGTGACAAAAATGTCACAATTGCGCTATTTTAAACGTAGCCCATACGGGCATTGTCACCAATGACATATCTGAAATCAACAACACAAAATAAAAAAAAAACTTTTCATTTTTTGGTGTGTGTTCCTTTAAAAGAAATACCAATCTAAATACATGATGATAAGGATTTCATGACTGAGTGGAATGAAACCTTGGATGAATGTGCATTCAAGTTTATGCTGATGATAAATAACAACAACAACAAAATGACAGTGAAATTATAATCTGAAATTGAGGCAGCATATAATGAAATTAGTTTCTTTAAAAGATCAGCTAAATATCTGGAGCTCAAAAAAAGACTGGTCTGTAAGATAAATAAATGAGATCATGAAGATGCAGAGATTAAACATAAGACATTGCTAAAGGAATAAACTCTACACATGGAAAAAATGAAACAATAGAAAATATAACAAAAATTCGATTTTATAAAAGACCAGATCAGACAACCAGCGCTGACACCAATATTGTCATTTATAGGTGAATACTTCTCTTCTCCCTGCCCTTCCTTCTAAGTGGAATCTGTGGCCCCTATCTGGTTATCATTACACATAGAACAAAAAATGTGACAAAAGAAAGGCAAGAAATAAAAAAAATTGATCAGGAAGAGTGGGTGGGCAAGGGAGGCGAGAGGCATTTGGAGAAAAGTGGGGTAAAGCCAATAATCAGGGAACTGGGACACCAGAAAAAGCACACTCAGAAAGGCATAGAACACGGGTGTCCAACGTACGGCCCGTGGGCCAAATGCGCCCGCCCGCCAGAGAGGTGCGGCCCACCTTAGAATGACAGCGGTAGCCGCACCTCTCACCCGCTCCAGCAAATTGCGCACCGGGATGTCACTGACACCCGGTGCTCCAACACAGTCAGAGCGCGAGGGGACGGGGCTTTCTCCTCTCACGCAGTGGAGAAAGCTCCGCTCCTTCACATTCTGACCCCGATGGAGCACCGGGTGTCAGTGACCTCCCGGTGCTTAGATGGAACAATCCCCCTCCCTGCAGATATAAGGTAAGCGAGCAGGGAGGGGAAACAACATGTTGTTTTTTTTTCTTATTGTAAAAGTGTGTGTGTATGTAAGTGTAACATGGTGTGTTAGAGTGACTGTGTATTTGTGTATGTGCGTCTGTGTATTTTAGTGTGTGTGTAAGTGTGATACTGTGTGCGTGTAAATGCAACTATGTGTGTATTTGAGTGTGTGTGTGTATGTAAGTGTAAGAATGACTGTGTGCTTTTAATTTGAGTATTTATTTTTTTGCTGGGGAATCTGTGACATTCTCACACACTGATCATTACTGTGATATCCACGTGTGTGTGTGTATGAATGTATGTATGTATATCCACGTGTGTGTGTGTATGTATGTATGTATGTATGTATATCCACGTGTGTGTGTGTATGTATGTATATCCACGTTTGTGTGTATGTATGTATGTATATATATCCACGTGTGTGTGTGTGTATGTATATCCACGTGTGTATGTATGCATTTATGTATGTATATATACACGCGCACACACACACATTTTTTTCCAAAAGGAAACATCAATGCGGCCCACACACAAATAAATTTACGGTGAAGTGGCCCACTGCAAAACAAACTTGGACACCCCTGGCATAGAAGATAGACATGGGCATTCATTTTTGGATTATTTTATTTTCTCTGACTAAAAACGTCTCTTTTGTCCATTCATCTGAAATCTGAATGTGAAGTTCAATGAAAGAATGAACAAATGAATGTGCAATGAATGAAAATGTCATTCATTCATTTTACTATTCTGATGACGTTTGCATAATAGGTTTGCATCACACTCAACACTCACTGATACAAGCTCACACTAATACACACAAACACACTCTAACACATAACACACACAACTAACTCCTAACAACACTCGGGCATTCCTTTTTGGACACATTTGTTTTCTGATGAAATTCGTCTCTTTTGTATGAATTTTGAATTCGCTAACCCTAACTAAACCTAGTATTCCCAAAACAAGGGAATGCGTCAATGGACAAAAATGAAAATCTGAATTTTAAGTTTAATTTAGTGAATTTATCTGGTTTATCTGTTCTATCACATGACTCGTCATTTGTTCTGATGAAGATCTTTAATTTATCCTTATGTTGGAGGTGAATAAGCTTGTCAATAATCTTAAAGTAAAAAAGTATTTTTGGAGACAGTAAAATGGGATTGATGCAGCAAGTGACAGGCCTCGTGGGTGTGATGATGATTTAGATTTCAGGGAATTGGTTACAAATGCTGAAATTATTTTCAATGTTTTTGAACGCACTGAGATTATGGAACCTGCTGATGTATTCATCAGTGGTGAGAAATATGCGGGGGAAGATATAGAGTTTATGGTAATCTTTCCCCTAAACATTGTAAGGAATTGCATAATATGGACAATGTGTTCATCAAGCGGTCTGACAAAGACAGTAATGTTGTACTTATGAATGAATGTTATTATATCTATGTGATTAAACATCAGTTAAGGGCCTCATCCCAATAACAGCAAATGATAGGTTACCCACTGGAAGAGATTATGGTAACATTTTGTTAAGGATCTGATTAATTGTTCCAATGTTCTATATTCTTCCCAAATTGTAGATTACAGTTTGCGGCCATTTCTGACATCTCTACCTGCTTATGTATAAGATATAACTAATGTCGTCGTAGAGTGGAGGGCATAATTCATCCAGACTCTATGTTGTTAGTGACAATCGATGCAGAACGTCTCTCCTCCTCTATCCCCCACCAGAAGGTACTGAATGCTTGTGAGTTTTTTCTTAAAAGCAGAGGTAGAACATTTGATGAACACTCTACCTATGTCTTGGAACTATTGGACATGGTTTGGTTGTTTTATATGCAACAGAGGGGTACAGTGTCTTTCCTGGACCTGTTGATCGCATGGGTAGAAGATCACCTGGTGACACATCCATTAACTTCTTGTTGTGGGCTGAAAGTCACCACCCCCACCGGTTGGTGGAAGACAATTACTCAGTATTACTCGACCACTGAGGTCTTAGATAAACAGACAGGTGACCTTACACAACACTTTAGAGAATGTGGTTATACCAACAAATATATAATTCAGGCTATAAAAGAGAAAAAGATAGCTCAAGAGATGAGTTGCTTGTTCAAGGGACAAGTAGACCTAGGGGTGATGGTGTAGATAGATTTATCAAGGTATATATAGATACAGTGTCAAAGTGGATGCTATAATTAGCCCCTATTTTGATGACAGCTAGACAGGACCCTAATTTATGTGATTTTCTTGTTTGGAGTAATTGGTGTTGTTTCCTATGCTTTCATTGCAAAGCCTGTAGATTCATTGTTAAGAAAACCAAATGTTGTAACCCCAAAAGGGAAAAATGTAAAATATGCAGCCACATTACTTGTAATTCAACAGATGTGATATATGCACTTTTTTTTTGCCCTTGTAACAAATACCATGAAGCTAAAACGATAAGATGACTGAAAGATAGGATTGTAGAACGTTTTTTTTTTGTATTTAAATGTACATTCTCAATATGTGCATGTTAAAATGAATACCTAGTTAATGGAAGAACAAAAGAGGTCCACAAGAGTGGAGACATGTTGATATGCAAAATATGGATCCCATGGATGGAGTTTATAGAACTGAATAGGTTTTAAAATATGACTGATCTTCTAATATTTGTTTATTATTACTCATTAATATCTGTTTTATATTAATATGGATTGGTGTGTAGATTATTGTTTAATATTGGATCTGCTCCCATTTCTAATATTAATAATACCTATAGAGAACTACATCTTAATACCAAGACTTATAGAGGTATACAAAGTTTAGTATTTGACATTTGATTTACTGCTTTGTAGCTGCATCACCATATTCATATTACGCTGGGCCATCGGCGCAAGTCATTAACCTTTTCATGACTGGTGTTTTTTGGAGCATTGGTGACATTTAGCCCATCAGAGTGAAGTCATTAAAAGCGGCCTCATCTGATAGAGGAGATTCAGCTGTGGAGGGGGATCTACAACTTAGTGAACTCATAAAGAGAGACAAGGGGAGGGGGGAAGAGAGAGAGATTAGTTTGGGGGGGAGGGAGAGAGAGAGACAACGCTGGGGGGAGGCCGCATTGGCCCACAAAATAAAAATAAAAATAAAAACAATAAATGCATTTGTATAACATCAATTTTTTATTAAATATTAAAAAACATATATACAAGTTAAACTTTTTTTCCTATAGGGTAGTCTTATATTCAGGCTTTTAGGTTTTTTCCTAAAGGAATATACAAAGTTTGGGGGGTCGTCTTATAATCAGGGTCGTCTTATAATCGAGCAAATACGGTAGTATGACAAATCATTTTTTTTCATTATTTAGCACAATTATTTCCAAATTCAAATCTGTCGAGTAGAGGGTTGATTAATTATAATGTGTACTTTCTAGAGACTTACACATTGCAGTACAAATGTTATGAAAAGTTAATTTAGTGATAGATTATGGCTGTCTAACTATAGTCTTCCAGCTGTTGGACTGCAACTCTCATCAGCTTAGAAATACTGGTGTGTTAGTCACCAACTGACACATTTATTCTGTTTTCTGCCAGAAATTGTTTTATACATTTGTGCAGATAAAATAGTACTGGGTTCGTAGCTTTTTTGTTCACAGAGAAGTGCAACCACCATTGTATGTTAATATGGTACAAAACTCAAATCATCTCATGATGCTGGAGCCCAGTAAGCAGTTCTGTGAGACAGCCATCTGAACATGGTTTTTCAGCACTGGTATGTCAAAAACTTGCCTATGCGAGTGTTGGATGGTTGGTCTGTAGCCACACATATGAAGTAAGAATAAATACTGATTGAATATTACTTCCTGTGGAGCTTGTCTCACTGTGGTTTCTCCCTTTTTTGTTTGCTCATTTATTTATTTTTGATCCTTGGAATTTGGGGATTTTATGGACTTTTAACATTGCATTTATCCCCATTCTAGTAAATTATATCAAATGAATTGACTTAAATATACATATAGACCTCTTGTGGATATGTAATATATGATTGATGCGCTGATACACCCGTGGTGAAGATTATATGATGAAACTGCACCTCCTTCAGATGGTATGCTACAATTGTAAGACTTTACATTAATTCTGAGCATTAATAATATTTCTTAAAGGTATAAAAGGATGAAAGCCTTTTATTTTTTCTACTGAACTTTAAACGTAGTCTGGATTATTGTGGTATATTTTTTGGAACATCATATATGTCAAATTCAATAAAATTATAACTATCAGAAATGTCAAATTCAATAAATCTATAACTTTCATGTGATTTTATTACAAATTAATTATGATTAGGTATATTTACCTTTGCACTCTGCCGACAAAAAACCCATAAATTTCTTGTCTGACTATTTGGTTTAAACAGAAGTCTTATCACTAACATTTTTTTTTTAATATACTGTAAGTGAATAAAACTACCAGAATGTGAATAATCTATGTGATACACTTCTTTATATATTAAGTACACTTAACAAGACTTCCTTACATATTAAGCATTTATGATTAAGTAACTTAATAAAGTTGAATATTTCATCACTAATTTTTGAAGTCTTGAAATCTAGATCTTGAAATCTAGAAATCTAGTCTTGAAATCTAGAAAAAAAATGAAATAGCAGTTTTGTTTGTATTTTTTCTGTGAAATGGACAAATCTGCATATAATCCTATACATATTTATAAATTCAAATTTAGGCAGGACAGTTTAATTTTTGAGCTCCAGTCCTATCATGTCTCACTTATGTCTTATTTTATCGCACACTGACGTCTTTCTTTCTAAAATGCACGAGTGTCCTTGAATTCATCTCCTACTCTCTCGTACATGTGCTAAATAAGATAGAAATAATGCTGCATCTCCGTTTGGATCATGTTTAAAGTGACCCTTAATCATCAAAGGTCACAAGTTCATAGTGCATGCAAGAGACTTGAAGCTTAGGCCTGCTTTATTTGACTCAAAAATAAACTCTGCGTCACCATCATCATAGTTGTCGCATACCATCCAGTTCCAAGACCCAATCAAAACCCAACTCTAGTAGAACACCCGGCTCTGCAATGGCACCCATCTCCTGCAATACACCTATCTGTTACACGTCACATATCTCCTAAGCTATGCTTCCAACTTTATGATCTGCAATTTTTTTGATTAATGCTACTGCAAAAGCATACTCTTTCCTTCGGTAATGCAGGGTGCCGGGGAGATGGAATATCACTCTGTCTAACAGCACTACCATGCAGGGCCGGATTGAGGCATGAGATTTAGGGGCTGCAGGCCAGGCACCTCTGCAAAATAGGGGCCTATTGAGAGGTAGGACTATCTTATACCAACATTCAAAGTTTTTATATCTATACCTCAATTGAATTCAACAACTAGATGTAGGAAGATAAATTGTCAAAACAATTTGAGTAGAATATACAAGCACAACACTTTAATTCTAGAGGTATTTGACATTTCTTAGAATTGGCACTGCTTTAAAAATCCCAATAGACTGTGTAAGAAAGCTATAGAACATTTTTGAAAATAAAGCACTACTTGAATAGTAATTAAACAGCATCCAAGATTAGGAGCACATACATCTTGACGAAAAACAAAATCATTTTTATAGTTCTTTCAGTGTTTATGTTTTTAAGTTCTTTTTACTTAATTTGTTCAGTTTTTGAAGTCAGTATTGACAATTTTTTTCTTCAATCTTTTTTACAACATCAACGCAGATAATGAAATTGTTATTTTGCTTTCAGTTTGTCACAAAGGTGCAGTTAAATCTGCATTCTGTGGAAAACCTTTCATGATAATCTAGCTTTTGGTATTTTTGTAAAGAATGTCCATAGTGAGTCATAGCGTAAAAATCCAACTTTTCCTGTTCTCGGGTGCGGTTATCATTGACATTTTTTTTTATTATAGAAAATAACAAGAACGTTTTATGTATGTTTCCAAACAATTTTGCTTGACACATTAAAAACTCCAAGGACAATTTATAATATAAATGACTATATTTGTTTGAAACAAATGTAAAAAATGAAATGAAGGTCTTTTGAAATATTTGTTTTCTATTTATTCTAAACAATATTTTATATTTGTCTATAATGACTGGCTTTGTAGTTGGTATATTGAAAATACAATATTTGTTTTGGTGGGTACTGACATATAGAATAAGCAGTAGAGCTAGTTTTTATATTTAGCTGAGCCTCTCTTGCACTATGGGAGTTATTTATGAAAATCTGAGTAATAGGTGACATTAACATTTTGGGAGCTATTCACTAAAAGTGGGAGAGAGGTGAGTTTTGATTTCATCTCACTGATTTAACTTTACATGTTCAGAGATCAACCGTGTGAGTTTATCCTGCTAGAAGACCAGCTTTTGAATTTGAGACCATCGGGTCTCCTGTACTAAGAGCTATGTTAGCCATGGTTGATATCGTTAATAACTTTCACTTTGTTAACAATGTTTTATGCAGGACCAAGTTCATCCCTGCATAATGGATAGTTAAGTCAGAGAGACTGTAACCTATCTCCTAATAAACAGCTCCCCATGTGTTCATTGTTTAAAATGAAATGGCCATTTTAGGAGGTTTTAATTAGCTACAACAATGGGAAATATAATTTGCCTTCATTCTTCACACTATGTAATTTAATCCATTAAGGCCACATCATTCATGAATTTAAACAAAGAAACACAGGCTGCTCTACACAAATCAGGTGAAATGGAGTTTAATCCGTACAGGTGGAAATGTGTCAAGCCATAACACACAACTCAATAAAGTTCACATTTATAAGAAAATCAATCACAACCGGTGTAAATCAATCCAAGTGAAATCACAAGATTTAATGTGTACTTAATACAAAATGGTAAAGTATTTTATATAATGTATAGCCCTGTAACATGTATAGAAATATAAACAATAATATAATCAGTCGTGTAGTAATATTAAGGGGATATTAAAAAAAAGTATATTGAGTGATATATTAAAAACAACAACAGTTTCCTAAATAGGATCAAGTCTACATATTTATAATTCTAAAGAGATATCATACTAGGTATTTTCAGAATTCAAATATAATACATAATTATGACTCCCGTAAAGGCAGCTATTCCAGTAGAAAAATATAGAAAACAAACCTATTCATATATATATATATAATCCCAAATCTGACTTAAATATATTGACATACAGGAGCAGCAGCATCCAAAGAAGGTATAATCTACTAAATCACTAGACTTTCATCCGGTCTGTAATACAAAAAAAATGCATCAAAACATGAATAAATAATTGGCAATGCAAATCAAGTAAATTTTACTCATTTCTATCTAAGAGAGATTCTTATATCTAGGTAACGGGAAAGAAATTACAAAAACGTGTTAGATCGATTTCCTTATTTAGCTCCTTAGGTGACATGGTATCTAATGAATGGATCCACCATGCTTCTCTTTGTAATTTTTTTCTGATGGTTTTCTTACTTTGCTCCTTATACTTCCTTCCACAGCTGCTTGGACAGATGTGGTCCCACTATAGTCTTTACAGGTTAGTTCTACACTATAGCTCCAAACCTAACACCCATGATACAATGAACAAACTCAATAGCAGTTTTTCATTTGAGGAGAATAATCAGTGCTGTATTCACCGCGAGGCATCCTAGGCGGATGCCTAGGGCGGCAAATTTTGGGGGTTCGGCAGCGCCCCCCAGCACTGAAAAGAAAAAAAATGTGAAAAAAAAAAAAAATGTAAAAAAAAAAAAAAACGCGGCCCTTTAAAAAAAAAAAAAAAGACCGCGCTTGCAGGCAGAGACGGAGGTGAGAGGGGATCGGAAGATCCCCCCTCACCATCGCTCTGCCTGCCAGGCTGCACGGGGAGCCGAACAGGCAGCACAGAGAAACCTCCGTGCTGCCTGTTCGGCTCCCCGTGCAGTGTGCCGACACGGAAGTGCCGACAGTCACGTGACAGGCGCGCTGACGTCATACGCGCGCCCGGTCACGTGGCCTGTCGGCACGATCGCCGGGAAGCCGAACAGGCAGCATGGAGGGACCATGCTGCCTGCCACCAGGGAAAGGTAAGTGTGTGTGATGGGAGACTGTGTGTGTGTGTGTGTGTGTGACTGAGTGTGATGGGAGTCAGAGTGTGTGTGATGGGAGACAGTGTGTGTGGCTGAGTGTGATGGGAGTCAGAGTGTGTGTGATGGGAGACAGTGTGTGTGGCTGAGTGTGATGGGAGTCAGAGTGTGTGTGATGGGAGACAGTGTGTGTGGCTGAGTGTGATGGGAGACAGTGTGTGTGTGATGGGAGACAGTGTGTGTGGCTGAGTGTGATGGGAGACAGTGTGTGTGTGATGGGAGACAGTGTGTGTGACTGAGTGTGATGGGAGTCAGAGTGTGTGTGATGGGAGACAGTGTGTGTGACTGAGTGTGATGGGAGTCAGAGTGTGTGTGATGGGAGACAGTGTGTGTGACGGAGTGTGATGGGAGTGTGTGTGTGATGGGAGTATGAGCTTGATGTGAGTCTGAATGATGGGGCAAGTCTTAGGTGTGTAACGTGGGTGTACAGCTTGGGTAGGGGGGTGCCCGGATTTTGTCTGCCTAGGGCAGCACAAAATCAAGATACACCACTGAGAATAATATAAGGTTAATGTTTGCTGGATACACAATTTCCTATATTTTGTGCCTAGGAACGTTGTAGAAGCAATATTCTTGAAAAATAAATGTCACAGCACGTTACTGATAGGAGCTAAGCTTGTTTTGGCAAGCTGGGGAAATGTTTGTGGTTACTTTATTTATTATATGTTTTTATGACAACACAAAGGAGCCTAATACAACTCAACTGGTGTTATTAAGCTGGCAGGGTTATCTTTTTAAAAAGGCAGACTAAGCATTTTCTAAGGTTGTTAGATATCTGGTATTTTGGCATTCTACACAAGAAAAAAAAAAAAGAGGCCATATCCGACATTCACATTTTTCTATTCCATGTTTTCTAGGGAACGATGCCATGTTTTGTGCTGTATTTGTTATAGCACTGACCTGCAATTAGAGGATCAATGCATGGCCAGAATTACCTGGCTTGCCATGCCTCACCACTTTTAGTATATATTTTTTGCCATCCCTCATGGGTAGTTTCCCATTAGTAAAAGGTTGCCCTTTAGGATGTTTATATCCTAAATTATTGTCCTAGGGAAAATTTACCATGGAGTCATTGCTATCCCTTGGAGGCCTTGCTATCCCAACTTTGCTTGCCTTGATCCACAGGGATTCCTGGCTACAAGAAAGAGATGGGTGTTAAATTAAATTATTCCCCTGCCACTTTAGTATTCCCCCTAGTGCTTACCCACCTGTTAGGGCCATTAGAGCACAGGCCTTCCACCTCTCCCCACACAGTCCAAGTACTTGCTGTGAATGAAACTAGTGCCCTATGGACACAGCAGCCATTGCTACATCAGACTGACTCCACACAGGCTGTGGCGGACCTCGGGGCATTCTAGGCCTCGTCCTGGTCTCATTTCCCTGGATCTCCTCCATCAGCTGTGGTCCCTCATGTGAGCTAGAGAGCTACATCGCACACATCACCCACGATTATATGTTGGCATGTGGGTTACAAGGATGAACAGGGAGCGGGCCTCATTCCCTTTGCTCCTTTCTTTCATACTCAGATGAAGATTCGATATCCCATTCACTTGAATGGCTATTTTTTCATTAAACTACAGGGGCACATCATGTAGAGCCCAGAAGGCATGCCAGAAGAGACAGCCCTGGCTCAGGTTTCCCTGAGTATTTGATGGCTATATCAGTGACCAGGCCTGCTTCAACTATGCTGCCTTAGACACCTGTTTCTACAGCAAGGGCTACCCCCCCATTTGGCCCACCACAGAGAAGAGGATCCTTCAGTATACGCAATCCCTTAACTATTCTCCCAGTTAAGTATACTACCAGGTTTTCTTTACGAAAAGCGAAGGACACCAGTGGGTGTCATTTCAATGCTCCCATGGCTTATATGAAATGCTATTGATTTCAGGATTCTCAAAAGGAATTCATGTCCTAAACTCTATGAAACCACACAGATTCCAAAAATGTGCCACCCATTACTCTTTAGGCCCCACCTCTTAGAGCTTTTAATGTATCCCTAGACTTGCCAATCTCCCCCCCAGACTTGCCAACCTGCCCCCCAGACTTGCAAATGCATTCCCTAATTTGCCAATGCAACCCAGATTTAACAATCTGCCTCCAGAATTGCCAATGCATCCCTATACTTGCCATCCTGTTCCTCAGACTTGCCAATACGTCCCTAGACATGCCAATCTGCCACTCATACCTGCCAATCTATCCCCAGACTTGCCAATGCATTCTAAGACATGGTAATCTGCCACTCATACTTGCCAATGCATCCACAGACTTGCAAGCCTGCCCCTTGACTTGCCACTGTGCCTCCAGATTTGCCATGTATTGAAATACTCTTTAACTGATGTACAGTAGCTCCTGCCCACATTTCAAATTTTACTACAATTGTTTTGTCATAATATATGATATACTCTTCCATTTATATCATACTGTATACTAAATACTTCCCTTTTCTCTCTTCCCCCTCTTTAGCAGAGTACTGTTGTCCCCTTGGGACTATGTTTTCTCTGTATAATATATCTTGGCATAAGAAAATACAGTCATAACGAGGATGAGACACATGGAGCCGAAACTTGTTCCATATATCGAACAATAAATCATGTTTGGTGCAGTTATAGATGATGAAAGAAACTATGTTGCAATAGTATTGTTTTGCAAAATGTTAACTGAATAACTCTACTTCCAATGAGATCATGTTTAACCACTTCATGACCTTGTGACGAGTTAACTCATCGTGTAATTGAGCCAGCGAGGCACTCCGTGTGCACCACCTTCGGGTATGAAACAACTCCAGATCTTTGCCTTGCACCTGAGGCAATGTTCTGGCCATGTGATTGTGGTGATCGATTGATCACATTCAAATTAGATGTCAAAGTCAATGTTATTCATTCCCTGTGCTTCACATACTAATTGTGAAACAGAGAGTTTGACAGACAAGTGGAAAAAAAAAACATTTCCTGTAGAAAAACTAGTTAGTTGGGATTAGTGTTAGTGTTGTACTAGTCTTGCACAATATTTTTGGGGAAATAGTTCATTTCCCCCCCCCAAATTTTTTTATATTTTATATTTTTTTATATGTATTTTTGAATACTAAATTGTAGATTATTTATATGTGTAGGGTATCAAAAGTAAGCTCTAACTGTCCTTTAAAAACAACATATACCTTGTATGGGTGCGTTGAAAAATTTAAATTAGCTCTGGTCATTGGCTCAGGAAAATGTCCTTAAAGGGTTAATTCATAGTGTTTAATTTGTAGGCTCCAACAAATTATGAGCAGGCACAATGCCATGCTATGTAATTCTTTTATCTATCAGAATTCGTCAAGTTCAGTCCTTCACACAAACACAATTCACTGTATTGCAGCACATGTTAATGGTGGTAAATATTTTGTGTTTTATAGTTATTTGAATTAAAATATGGTTACGAGCATGAATATTATTTGGATTATATTTTATAATTTGCTCTGGAGACTAGATCAACAAGGAGATTCTTGTGATTACCATTGAGGAAACAGGCCATTATCAAGATCTCAAACACCAAACTCATACAGATAGTTCTGGGAACTTCTTGTTATGCTGCATCAAGCCAGGTGTGATGAATTGATTGTTACATTGACATATTTGTCCTCAGGCAGATCCTTTCTTTTCAGTTTTAGTGTTAAGTTCTAATAGACAAAACCACATCTTGTTCCATGAAGATTTATGGGACACGGCAACATAAAGTTTGGCTTACCATGACATGGACATAACTCACAGAAGCCTCTGTTTAAGAAAATCACAATGTCCAGACTTATAGGGCTCCATTAAATGGATCCCATGTTTTTAGTAACATTTACAAGCTCACTTATCATCCTTGATTATTAACACACTGCAGTCTTTGTAGAGTACTCACCCTCCTGGAACGCATTGATCCCACTCTTGCATGGAACTACTGCGTGGCAAAAAAACCTCCGGAAACAATATAGAGTTTCTTAAAAAAATCCAGATCTCCATGTTTATATAAATCCAATCTGAAGCTCAACCCAATATGAAAAAATTTGTTCGTTTTTATTGAAAAATTGATTCTTAAAAGAATATACTGACAACAGCTGGGAGATGAAGTACATTCTCTTGGTCGGAACTCATCAACCTAGTGCATTTTGTCCTCACAGCAGGACTTAAACATAGGTCGTCTACTACAAGTCCTGTTGGGAGGATGAAACACATCGGGTTGATGGTTTACCGCTGAACATTTGTAGCTGTTTCCAGTATATTCTTTTATGAAATTATTTTTCAATAAGGAAGAACACATTTTTTGAATTGGGTTAAGTCTCGGAGTGGATTTTTTAAAATACAGAGATCTGGATTTATTATGGCAACCGCATATTGCTTCACTTATCATCTTGTTATATGCTGAGTGGACCATACTATGCTGACAGCAACCAAAGGCACTGATGTCTACTAAACATTCATTAAAGAAATGAACTGGCCTTTCAGATTGAATAGCATTTGCTTTCACTAGCTGGCAAATAGGTACTTCATAGCATCATCCAGAAATTGGGAGTTATGCTTAAAGACAGTGACAGAGCATTAAAAGTGGAATATTCCATTGGTTACCTTTGCAACTGTCTCAGTTTAAAACTAACTTGCATGTTATACATAACTTTTTAGTCTTTTAGTTTTATAATTTCGATCTTTAAGGATTTTTATCTTCCCTCAATGTGCTTTGTTATTTCTTTTTAGTTATTTATCTTTGTATGTATTTTAAATTAATATGAACGAAAATGTTGGAGAACCTGAGTCAAATGCACATTACAAACAGCCAGTGCTGTATTTACCGCGAGGCATCCTAGGCGGATGCCTATGGCGGCAAATTTTGGGGGGCGGCAGCGCCCCCCAGCACTGGAAAAAAAAAAATTAAAAAAAAAAATAAAATCCAAAAAAAAAATCTGGCCCTTTAAAAAAAAAAAAAAACCCCACCGCGCCTGCAGGCAGAGACGGAGGTGAGAGGGGATCGGAAGATCCCCCCTCACCAACGCTCTGCCTGCCAGGCTGCACGGGGAGCCGAACAGGCAGCACAGAGAAACCTCCGTGCTGCCTGTTCGGTTCCCTGTGCAGTGTGCCGACACGGAAGTGCCGACAGGTCACGTGACGGGCGCGCTGACGTCATACGCGCGCCCGGTCACGTGACCTGTCTGCACAATCGCCGGGAAGCCGAACAGGCAGCATGGAGGGACCATGCTGCCTGCCTGCCAGAGAAAGGTAAGTGCTGATGGGAGAGTGTGTGTGTGTGTGTGTGTGTGTGTGTGTGTGTGTGTGACTGAGTGTGATGGGAGTCAGAGTGTGTGTGATGGGAGACAGTGTGTGTGACTGAGTGTGATGGGAGTCAGAGTGTGTGTGATTGGAGACAGTGTGTGTGACTGAGTGTGATGGGAGTCAGAGTGTGTGTGATTGGAGACAGTGTGTGTGAATGAGTGTGATGGGAGTCAGAGTGTGTGTGATGGGAGACTGTGTGTGTGTGTGTGACTGAGTGTGATGGGAGTCAGAGTGTGTGTGATTGGAGACAGTGTGTGTGACTGAGTGTGATGGGAGACAGTGTGTGTGACTGAGTGTGATGGGAGTCAGAGTGTGTGTGATGGGAAACAGTGTGTGTGACTGAGCGTGATGGGAGACTGTGTGTGACTGAGTGTGATGGGAGTCAGAGTGTGTGTGATGGGAGTCAGAGTGTGTGTGATGGGAGTCAGTGTGTGTGATGGGAGACAGTGTGTGTGACTGAGTGTGATGGGAGTCAGAGTGTGCGTGATGGGAGTAGGAGTGTGTGACTGAGTGTGATGGGAGTAGGAGTGTGTGACTGAGTGTGATGGGAGTGTAAGCTTGATGTGAGTCTGAATGATGGGGCATGTCTTAGGTGTGTAACGTGGGTGTGCAGCTTGGGTACGGGGGTGCCCGGATTTTGTCTGCCTAGGGCAGCACAAAATCAAGATACACCACTGCAAACAGCGATAGTGCCTTTTTAAAAACTTCCCGACACTTTTGTGTTTGATGGTTTTCATGCATATTCCACCCTTGTTTTGTATCAAACAGTGAAGATTGTTTTAAGCATGGGTAAGATATTCTTCAATTAAGTTGCTGGTTCTTACTTCCTTCATGGTATATGTAAAAAAATCTGCCTCCAACTGAAACGACAGAGGATCTCAGTATTGAGAAATTCTTAGAGGAGCAAAAACACAGGTATAAAAAAATGTTTAACTAAAGGGTGTTATTTAATCAAGGCACCCACATACAAGTGTATGCATTAAATTTAAGAGGCCCTACACTAAATGTTGAAAGGTCACACTGTGAATTCTCTTTGATATAAATTTTACCACTTAATAAAACAAAGTTGGATGTGAAGCTATGAGTCAAGTAATTGCAAACCTTCCTCTGCATGTAATAGTATAATTACACATTTTCAGTTTGAATAGTCTTTAATACACAAACATGCATTGTACTTTACAAGCACTTTGAATTGATTACTGAGCTTGCAATACTTGTTAAACCGAAAATTGGGTTTGGTGCGGCAATGATTAATTACTACCTCAAATATTGTATAACATCTACATTTACCAGTCTTAGGAAATGATTAACAGCTGCAAAGGACACCCATAATGCTCAGGGTTTACTCATGAAAGAGAGAATTGCATGGGAATTGAGAAGGGAATTGAAAACTTCAGGCTAAGTAGCTGAGTTGGAAAAGTTCTCCCATTCAGCTGACATTCCTTTCTCAATTCTCTGCAATTCTCTCTTTCATGATTAAGGAATTTAATGTTGGATTCATTGTTAGGATGCAGAGACTTCAAGCAATATTCTATAGTGTTTAACTGTTTGCTTTCAAACTGTGAGTTTAAATGCCTCCCACATGCTTTGTCTATCACTCGAAAGCTTAAATGATATAATTCTACTTTACCAATTTGGCAGAAATAATGGCACCCATTGGATACATGTAATAGTGAGTTGAGGAAGGAAGCAAAGACTATTTATTGTACTCGCACATCAACAGAAGCCATTTTAAGTTATTTCATTTTGTTATTCACTTTAGAAATGTTCAGTAAGACTAATTAGAGGATTATGGATAGACCACTGAATGCTTAAAACTTAACCTTTGTTGGCTATCATAAAAATGGGCAACCATATATAACTTAAGATAATTCTGAAGCAGTAAAACTTTATTGATGGTAGGAAACTTCTTATGACAATTTCAATGTAGGTTTGGCAACCATGTTTTAATTGTTAAAACTGCTGCCCAGAAGGCGTAAAGTCTCAAGGACTGAATGATACACTGCATATATATAATACAGTTGCTATCAAACATTTTTAAACTCTTATTAAATTGTCAGGTTTTGCAGCAGTGGTGCCGCTAGACGGGGTGGTAACTGGGGCTATAACCCCAAATTTCTTCTCCATAGCCACAAATGGAGACTCTGAGGCTAAATTATGTCTTGGCCGCAAGACTACAAAGCTGTTATCCTGTTTTTTTTTTTTATACCCCTCACCCCCACACACAGAGCTTTCCTCCTTCCTTTTCCACTATCCTGGAATTGGAGGTTTAAGCTCTTGTGGGGGTGACACAGAGAGACGGTCGATGGTGATATGGTCTTGATGTTATTTAGTACAAGCACTTTTACACAATGCTCAGTTCACCACTCCATGGGGTTCACTGAAATGGTCAGCACAGGAATAAATCAAGACTAGAGAGAGAATCGTTTATTTGAGAAATTGTTGTCTACAAACACACCATTAAAGTTTGGAACTAGATGCATTCTGAGCTGGTGGGACAACCAAATCAAATAGTAGCAGAACATTTTCAGCATGGCACTGGTTAGTAACAAATGTTTTTCATCGCGTATTTTCAATCCTGAATGGTGATGATGAATCTTAGTCATCCTATTGATGCCTAATTATTTAGGTCCCTTTATGTGCAGACCATAATAAGGTCAAGATAGATGCAAGGGAACTAATCTCGCAACAAACTGCAAATGTAGTGCTATTTCAGAGTACAATGCTGGCATCAATAGGATAGAGTTAGTTGGTTGGCAACGTCAAAATGATTACTAGATGGGCAACTGGTCACGTGAAAACATGATAGCACCATGTTGGCCTGTGGTTATTTTGAAAGAATTGAAAACAATTTATCCAGATTTTCCCCATGAATGATGTGTATACTATTGTTTGATGAAACAGACTTTTTTTTATATTTTTGCTCACTTTCCATCAACGATAAGTAACTTTGGTTGCTCCAGGGGATCACTTTTTCAATTTTGACCAGTTAAAGAACATTGATGCTACTTCCTGTAGCTGCTGGCAACATCAGTGGCCAAAGGACCAGCTGTCTGCTGTCAGTATGCATTTAAAGCTTACAGTTCCCCAGATTAGTATGATATACAAACGTTTGTATTTACTGCTAATTTACTGCTTATTTGCATCATATATAATGTGTTTTTATTTATTTCTCATTGACATTGTATACAAAGTGTATTTATGCATTTCATTTATGTATTTACTACTCAATGACATAAATAAATTCTCACATGAAATAGAGAGAGAACACAACATAGTGCAGACTGAAAGGAAACAGGTGCTCTCTCTTGATTAACACAACACCCTAACAAACTTAAACTCATTTTTAGATGAGCCTATTATACCATGCTCATAGAGTGATGCCATATGCAGTAAGCTTAGCGGCTTCTCCCACTTCCAATGAGCGTAACTGGAAGTGGAAGGGGTCAGACACATCATAAATAGTGCACAACACAGTGGGACATAAGAGACTGATCCGCTGGAGGTAGCTACTTCAGGACACTCTACCAGATCAACTAAAACATTATTTGTGGAAGATCATTGCTGCTATTTGACATGTAAGCAGACACTGTGGAGCTATGTATAAACACTGCACAGATGCAGATTGCATCAAGAAGTCAAAAACTTGCGCAGTCGGTGAGTGTGCCAATGTATAAAGTATACTCACAGGAGTCTGCGTTATCTAAGCCAAATATGTAGATTTAGGTTGTGTCGGCGCTCATTGTGCCGGCACAGCCTAGCATAATAAATCAGGTGCTGAATCAGGCATCTGATTTGTGTCAGGGAACCTCTGCCAAACATAGTTTGTTTATTAAACAGTATATTTTATGCTAATGGTCTAGTGTCCTCCCTCCTTGCTTGTCTTACTGCTATACTTGATATTATATCTTCCGGGTCCAGCATGGTTATACTGAGGTGCTATGAAATACAATAGATGACTCCTGAAAGGGTCTAGATATTTTTTTATTTTATTTAGAAAATCAGGACATACAGGGCTACCAATAATAGAATAAGCATAAATAATAGAGCTTCTTGATCCAAGGAGACAATAAAAAAATTCCCCTCCCCAGGCAAAATAAAAAAAAAAATTTAATTAGGGTATTTTTTTCCTTCTTTTGGGTCAAAAGCAGGAATGATAGGTAGAAGGGTTGCATTTGATGGATTTAGGTATTTTTTTTTCAATGAAAATTACTATGTTACTATAGCATAATGGTCAGCATTTGGGTCTTATTATAGTTCACTGAGACTGTAGTACATCAACATAGGGGCAGGTATCGATAAGTCATCACTAGAAAGTTTACACTTTCCATAGACTTTGATGATATTAACTAGGATTGTCACCCAGCTAGTATTTAATGAGCAGACGAGTACAAAATTGGCTCAAGGCCAACGTTTAGTCTTGAGAGCAATAGCATGGCCTATATTTATTGGAAGAAAAAGTTGTAACCCCCAATGTTAACACATCTTAACATTGTAAAGTAAGTTCACATAAATATTGATTTGCATTGGCTTAAAGTTACAAGTGCTTGACTTTTATTTTCTTCATTGACTTTGCACACACAACAGATGTTCTGGTAAGTCTAGAGCATCCTTAAACATATCAGCATCTCAGACAAATAAGCAAAGCTGTTTTTCCCCCCACAGAAATCTTAATTTTATAGTGCAGTTAGCATTGTATGGGAATCTAGGTAGGGGTATTCAAATAATGTAAACAAATTATTTCCATTTTACCTAGTATTACTTTACAAGGCTTTCTAAACCCTTTGTATAGCACCTTGTCATATGTTACAACACATATGCACAACCATTAAAGATGTAACTAGATTACCAGTGCATTTCAACAAACACCTATATAAGACAAATTCCATGTTTTTTTATATGTTGGAATTCATATAAAAGTAAAAATTAAATTAGGTATGCATCAAATTTGTGAACTTTACCCATATGCAACATTTTCCAAATTCTTCCAGCAAATCTTATTCTACACTGTGGGCAGAGCCTGCATGAAGATGTCATAAGATACACCCCTGCTCTCTTACTGGCTCGTGCGTATCACTAGTGGGCAGGACTTGGTGGCAATGTACACCTTTTTCTTCCCTACCTTTCAACACAAAAAGTACATCTTTCTGGAAGAGAGCACAGGATCATGACTATGTCCACTTGTGTTGTAATATTTACATTACCCTGCAATTCACTGTAAGTCTATGGTCAGAATTCTGACTGATACATTGCATTATGTGTCCCCAGTCACTTAGTGAGATACAATTGCTGTAAAGTCACTGTAGGATGGCACCCAAAAACACAACATTTCACAAAATGGAGGTGCCTAGTCACACTTGTTGGGTAAAATATTTTTTTAGATACGCTCCCATAACAAAAAAAAAAAAGACATATCTGAACAATATCAATAATGCAATTTTAAAATTTTTTGTTGGGAGTGTCCCTTTATTAGGTTTTTAAAGAGACACTGATAGGTAGATTGTTTTTTTTCCCCCTGCTATGTATATTACATATCTACATGTGTAAGACTATGGGGGCTATTGATTAAGAACAAACTACAAATTAACTGCAAACATCAGACATAAATAAAAGATTGGAATGTTTTAGAACAGCTTTTAATTTTGCATTTCACTGATCAGTTCACTTTTGTTGAATATTGCCTATGCTATGCCTTTTTCTTTACTTGAAATTAATACATAGATAAAATTGATACACATTGTTGTCTAAGAAGTTTAAAAAGTGTCTAAAATGTTCTCCTTTATGTTGCTTATGGTAAGTTACTTACGTACCTTTTATATTGTTATTAAATGGGTGTTTCTTATTTAGCTTGTTCTGTCACTTTTATGTGTAAGTTTGGATTTTGCACTTTTTGGATTTATTGACTTTGGGAGCTGGCTATTCCTTTATTTTTATTTATTTATCTTCCTATGCAACACATAGATTAGTGTGTTCAGGAGCACTAAATAATTACACATTGTGTTGAAATCTCTGTCAGAAAAATGTTAATTTTCATTGTGTCATGTCATATTAATTGTCACTGCTGACACATGTGAACTTTAAAGTGGCAGTATACCTGCCATGAATTAAGGCACTCGCTCCCACGCAAGGCATCATTTTTATTATTCTGTCAGCAGCATTATAATTTTGTGCAATAATATGAGCAATGTATTGAGTAACTTTGCTACCAGTTTAACCTGCTACATAAGACTTAATTCCCAGTCAACACACTTCTTATTCTATCATTACGTGTATATTCTAGGCTCATTAAAGCATGATTTGAATAGCAGCGATACTTTTAATCCATTCTACAAAAGGATATACTACAAAGTTGCTGTACTGGTTGAGCATAGTGTCAAAATAACATATCACTGGGGAACAAAAACCTTCTTTTCTCCCTATTTACTTAAAAAGTAAGAAGAAAAAAAGTGAGTGAAAAGGACAGTAACCCAATGCACTTTTTAAAATGTGTAACACACATGCAGATCTAGCTGCAGAGATGCTCAGTTTTATTTATAATCAACATGTCACCCTAACTGGGCGATCAGAGAGAGGTAGTTGGCTTTTGACACACCCCAACAGAATCAAGTGGCCACACTGGCTGCTGAAGTTTGATGCTGGTCATTTGTATTCTTTAATGTAATTGACATTTTATTTATACCATTATTAGTGTTATAAAGTAATTCAAAACATGTTATTGAGTTTTCTCTAAAACCCCTGTTTCTTAATTTAACAAAAAATCTGCTTAGCTTTTTCAAATGTGTCATTTATGTAAAATGCAACCAAATTTCGGGAATGGAACATTGAAACAGGATCCAGTGCCAGACTTACATCTCAGACACAAGCAGGATTGTACAGTGACATTATCAAACTGTACCAGATTCTACAGAGACATCAATGACATATGGTGGTCTTCCCCACGTCGTCCCTGTGTTTGCCCTTGGATTGGCCTTCTGAGATGCCTAGCCTTTGCACAGAGCAGGGAATGTCACTGACAAAGCCTGCAAAGTATGTTTTGAATGTACATATTGCAAAATCTAATATATATATATATATATATATATATATCAATCCAAAGTACTAGCACTCTGCATAACATTAGTCGTCAGTATAAAACATGCCTGGGTGCAGTTCGCATCAATACGTACAAAATCCAAATAAGGTAGAGAATGCACTCACAAGACTTCAGAAGACAGTCATATAGGATTTAATTCAAGTAACCGTCAGCATCACTATTGAATAGTGATGCTGACGGTTACTTGAATTAAATCCTATATGACTGTCTTCTGAAGTCCTGTGAGTGGATTCTCTACCTTATTTGGATTTTCGATATATATATATATATATATATATATATATATATATATATATATATGTATATATATACAAATAAATACATATTTTTAAAGTGTCCTCTGTGATATTTATTTTCTACACTGGAATGTCCCTTTGATGAAATTGTAGTTGAACATTATTTATTTTAAAAGATATACTATAGTGTGGGGTCTCAGCCAGGACCTTTTATAAGGATTGTGATTGATTGTGCTACATTTTAATATACATTATATTTTCCAACTAGAACCCCAAAAAATTATGCCTTTTACTGGAAAACTTTTATATATTATACTTTATTTAAAATAGAAAAAACCCTTGAGATTCATTGTGCACAAGACAAAGCATTTACATAGCACAGCAGTATACTGTGAGGAGGCGTGGTACTGCCAGACCCTTTTTAGGGAACTCTACCCTGTGCATCTACTATACTGACACTCCCTGTATAGACTACACCACACTGTGCATTACTGGACTGCCAACCCTTGGATATACTACTGCACACAGTGCATTTACAATGGCAAGCCATTTGGGTACAACAGTGACACTGCCAAGCTGTTTGGGGACAGATGTGGCATGTGATAGTTTTCACATTTTTAGTCTCTACATGCACAGAATAACAATATTTTGGTAGACAGAGTTTCTTTATGTTATGTGGAGTTTATTCAATCAGCAATGAATTTGAAGTGAACTGACAAGTTTCAAATCATAGAATTTTCCCAACTTTTCTGCTTAGCAACGTGTTTGTTTATCCACTGCAATTCACTGTTTCAAATGTTTGTCAAAGATCAGTGTATTTCAGGGGGAAGCGGGAAGGGCGTTCTTTTTCTTCAATAAACTGCTATCTTTAAGGTTGCGTGATTCTCTTAGACTAACACACCTGTCAATTATGTAACTTGATTGAACAGTAATTGGTCACAAACATACAGATTACAAGAAGAATAGGTAATTTGCTACATCACAGTATCATTGTCTTCATAACAATTCCAAAATAATTTGCACAAAAGATTTCAAAATATAAGATGAATGTTTTATAAAATGCCATTTTGCCACAGAAATTGCCAACTTAAGTGACTGCTCATTTCTGACAATTTTTTACTAACTTTACTGAGGTTATAAACATACATGTAATTTGATAATCCTATAATAATTGTGTTTTGCTATGATGATTTGATTTTCGGGTCTACTCCATATCCCCCAAACTGGCCTGATAACCAACATGGCTGATTTCTATGAGTGGAACTAGGGAATTTACTTACTCTTAACCCCACAGTGACATTACTTTTTGGCCATGACTTACCTTTGGTGACATGGGCTGTTAATTAACATTTCTGCTATTGTTGTGTTTAGTTTTAATTTCTTTCTTTCTCATTTACCATACCCACACAAATGATATATTGTTTTTATCAGCATATAAAGGCTTTCTTTTGAACCATTATTACCATTATTTTGATCATATCTTATAATTTTATATATATATAAAATAAAATATGGTAAAGATATAAAAAGAAAATCTTATACTCATCTACAAAATCTAATTAAAAACCTACTAAATAGAGTCTAATATTTGTCCTGGGTTTATAAATAGTCCAAGCTTTGTGTTTTTTCTTCTTTTTTTCTTCAGGTTACAGGGCAATACGTATAAGTAGTGAAATGCTATTTCCAAAAAAAATTTAAACAAATTAGTGCCTAAGCAGTGATCTTATGGCAAGGAAAAAGTTAATAGCTCTTAGAAGAGCCTTTATTATACTATAATGAATTACAGTAAAATAAAATTAAAACCTAAAAAATGCAGAGCAAAAATGTGCTGCTGTGCAAGATCACATATTACACAGTGGAAGGAGTTAACACAGGGAATGCCTTTGTAAAAGCTCTTGGGTCTTACAGTTTATTAAATGTATATTTAAACTCACTAACTGACTAGCTCAAACAATACTGATCTGTCTCTCTCCCTCACTAAAACACAAATGAGGAGAGGGAGGCAGATCCATTTAGAAATATTGACCTGACTGGGCAAATTGTGATGCTCATCTGAGCAATCACTGCACCGCCTATGCCACTGATTGGCTGTTACTGATGAGGCAATCAAGTAAAGCCCCCAGTGAAAGGGAAGCAGCTACTTGCTGCATCCAATGCTCTTGCCCTTACAAGGGCAGTGTCATCTTGGCCATGCAAATCGTGACATAGATCTGGAGCATGTATTTTTTTTTCTAAGTGTTGCTGACTGCTTTGACTTGTGAGGCATGTCAGCAACACACAACATTTATGTTTAATTTAAATTATATTTTATTATGGGCCATTTTGGGAAGATTTCGACTATTTTCACAATAGCTAAAGTCCTCCCATTGTCTTCTATGGGAGGATTTTGGCTATTTCTGTAATAGCTGAGGTCCTCCTGAAACGGCCACGAAATAAGTCTTTGTCCTCCCCAGAGAAGTCTGCCATTTCGGCAGCCAAACTTCAGAGGACTTTTTCATGCCGATTCTTGATTACTCACAAATTTGAAGGTTCAGTTGGGTCCAAAACTCAGGGCAATGATTTTCATTGAGAAGGTTGGAGCTA
This sequence comes from Pelodytes ibericus, assembly GCA_036172795.1. Classification (NCBI taxonomy): domain Eukaryota; kingdom Metazoa; phylum Chordata; class Amphibia; order Anura; family Pelodytidae; genus Pelodytes; species Pelodytes ibericus. The sequence continues at coordinate 70,458,989 of CM069860.1, forward strand.
CCTGAGTTGAACCTTTGGATTGTGTTTTGCTATGAACTTTAAGTTCATACAAATGATTGAATATTTCACACATGAGTATGAAGGAAAAAAGTGCACAGCCCTTCCAAAAAAGTAAAGTGCCAGTAGGAAAAAAAAAAGGGGGGGGGGGAAGAAAATAGTAATAAAAAATATAAATTAACCTGGATATTGTCCACACACAAAAACAAAACCACACAACCAGTGTAAAGAGAAATCTCTTGGTTCCGTGGAGGGAGGAGATGAGTATGAAGGCCAATATAAAGTACTGTAATTAAGTGTTGCTACCCCTAATTGAACAAAGCCATGATTAAATGGAACACAGCATGCAAAAAGTGAAATTGTCCATAAATCTTTCTTAGAGGATCAGTATCAGTTTTAGATGCTAATGCTAAAGAACATACAAAGAATAAAAACGTATAATCTTTTCTGTAAGATTAACCTCCAAGGTTAGATATGTCACACTCTCACATGATGAAGAGTACTGACATGCTCTAATTTTGGTTAGACACGCACACAAGATAAAATGTTCAGGTATGTAGAAATCCACTACTTTCACCCATGAAGATTGCTCAGTAGGGTCTATAATGTTCTAAGTATCATGGTAAAAGTGTAAGAAACTTTAGTTAGCAGAGAAAACTCACCATGTTTCTCCCTGAACAATGTATATTAAACTGAAATATTCATCTCACCACAACTCACTTTATCTTACCTGCAACCCATCTTTTAGTGAATTGCCACCATAGATATGGATAGTCAGGCAAATTATGAGCATTTGTGTTGCTTTCTGTACAGGACAAAAATTCCATATCTGTTTGTTAGTTTTAGTCTTAAATAAATGGAAATAAGAGATTCTCATTAGAGAGCAAACAAGAATAGTTGAGATGCTCAAATCTTAGGTTTCCTTGTCCATATAGAGTAAAGTATTGTATTATTTTGAATAGTTTGAATTGAAGTACTTAATTCTTTGAGTATTATTTAATATGTGGTATTGAATAATAATTTATAATATTACATCTAATGGCACATTCATTTTTTTTGGAAATAATTTTAATTTTTGAAGAAGATTAAGTTATCAATTGTGCATAGTTTACTCATTTTTCTACGTACACAGACTGTTTTTGGTGAGAATTCAACTGACACGGGTCCCTTCCGGGCTACTGCAGCAGGATTTGAGTATCTGTGCTAAGTAACATCCTGGGTTTACATTGTTGCTTAGGGTGGTAGGTTCTTTAGGTGACAATTCAACAGTGGTTTACAGGTGACCCTTCTTGTAGGTGGTGCAAAGAAATTAATGGACACCAAAAACAGGGGGTCCTGGTACCCCAGAACTTTACAGCACTCTTTGATAACATATATGTATAGATACATGGATAAATGGAAGAAACCATTAACCAAGCATAGCAAGGGAGGCTGCTATGCAATAACCCTCCATTTTAACAGGCTGAACATTAACGCTGACACACTTGAGCTTACACATGATACAGTGGATAAACATAGTGCAAAATACTGGCGCAATTGACATGTGCACCAATGTAGGAAACAAGTAGGGTTAAAATGATAACATTTATTGGCTAACTTTTAGTTAACCCTTCTTTCCTGTTTTTCCATGGCTAACACGTTACTACTCCTTTAATTGCACCAATGTATAAAGAAGACTCCCGGAAAATTTTGTGAGTTTGTGTTATCTACTTTAAATGCATAGATTTAGGTTGTATCAGTGCTCGAGCAGCCCATGTATAAAAAATCAGATGCTGTTTGGAAGAGGTCCCTTTCTCGCACTTCAAACTGTCGGGAATTATAAAAACACCCAATCGCCATTATACATAACAAACTTTGCAGTGTTTTTATACATACCCCAATTCCCAGTATATATGATTTATAAACTGGCTAGAACCAGCTAGAATATGTTCAAAGGAAAGGACCATTGTATTGCATGTGCCGTTTGTGTCATAAATGGAACCAGCTAGGACTGCACAGGGTAGCGGAAGGGAGCTCTGACCAAGTAGTAAGGGTGAAATTACTGTTAATTTCTCAAAGAAGCTAGATAAAAGGGGAACATTCTATTTTCTTAGTTGAAAGTAGAGATTAATGTGAATGAAAAACTACAATGATCTAAACTGTATCAGAATATAATAGGAATTAGCAAAGCTACCAAATAAGCAAGATATATTACAAAATAAATATTTGTATAAGGAATGCGTAAACATAAAAAGAAAAAAACACAACATATCCAGATGCACAAAAAAAACCAGGTCCGGTCTAAAAAGCAGAGACCATTTTTTAAGGGATAATCTTCACATATTCCCAGCCAATAAGCATTATCAGATGACCACTAAATGTAAATAACTTTGATAAATAAATCCCACAGCACAACTCACATTCCTAATAAACCTCTGGAAGAGCCACATTCTATTTGGTTATTTGAAGACTTGCTCAAGGAGACTAGATAATCATCATAACATCACCGGTGACAATGGCACAAAATGGTTGGATGTCACCCATTCCCAATCGCGGTTTAAAAAAACAGAGCATAGGTCACTAAATAAGCAGTCCAGCAGGCAGGGTGGTCATTAAATAAGTAACAAAGAAACATTAAAAGGCATTCTTTTGTTTCGACAAAGAATCCACAGAATGAGGTAGCTTTGTGCACTGCTTGTTAGGTTCTTGATTAATACAAGCTGCTGTCCCACTGGTATTCAATGGGCCAGAGTCCAGCTGTGAAGTGATGTCAGTGAACTTTTCTGTATCTATTAGCGCTCTTTCCAAAAAAACACCCCGGCTCTGATATATTATGATTTGCATTTTTTTATTTGTTGGACTACGAACTTTCAATAAAAGTGACTGTTATCTTCTTAGCCGGACTTTGGTATCATTTGCAGCTGTTTCTGTGTTATCCAGAGCATCAAGCGACATTCATTCCACCAGAATAGTGTATAGAGAGACCTTTAACCCCATCGCCACAATGGACATACCTGGTATGTGAAAACAATGGGTATAGTTGGTATGTCCATCCTGCAGTGAATCCTGTATAGGCAGGAATTAATGCCTATGCTTAGTTGGTGTTGTAATGATGCCTTGATATCAAGCCATTGAGCAACACTAAAATTTGGTTACCCTCCTGAACCACAATCACTTCTTGGAGTGATTACATTTGCCATATTGGTTGGCAGCGTGCCCCTCCAATATGGTGCTGTCCTATAGCCTGTGAGAGTAGTCAGAGATCACTTCTGTTGCTCTGTTACTGTTGCTAAACTTCTAGAGACAAAACAAAAACCCAAACTAATCCTAGATCTTAATTAACCCTGTCCTGGGGGTAAATGTGGGTGCTGGGGCATTTCCTGGTGGGGCATCTGTTAGGGTAAGCCCAGGCTCTGCAATGTGGGAACTGGGGTACATGGGGTAAGCCATGGGTCTGCACTATGGCTTTCTGGCATGCCCCGGGTGTGCAATATGGGTGATGGGGCATCTCCTAGGTAGACAATGTGGGTGATGGGCATGTCCTGCATGTGCAAAATGGTTGATGGGGCATGTGCTGAAGCATGCCCTGTGTATGTAAAGTGGGTGCTGGCTGCTGTAAGCCCTGGATGTGCAATGTGAATGCTGGGGCAAGTCTTGAGTGTGCAAGGTGGTAAATAACAAAAGGAGAAACTGAATGGGGGAGGTTAGGGCCCAGATCGTTTGGTCTGTTAGTGGCCCCATAATTTATGATGGTGGCCCTGTTAGCATGCATTTTGAATTTTGGTTAATTATTTTTCTGCTGCAACTAACTTGCAGACACCTCAGCTCTGTAGGTGAATCTTATTTGTTTGCTGTAGGAGCTGGGTAATAGAATAAAAATCTCAATATCAATAAAACTCAAGAGCCCCAATAGACTTAAGCTGCATGAAAGATTCCCAAACACACAATTAGAAGTGACTGGAGCAGCCTGCATGCAAGTTGAAGAACCTACATAGACAGGAATAATGCCAGTGTCTGACAACCACAGGTAGGAGGTACAGTAGGGCTGTTAAAGACTAACACTTTCAAGAGCTCATGAGCACAGGTAACCTCTGGTCACTCTCTAGTTATGCAGGTTCAGTACAGGCCTGCACCAATAAGGGAAGAAGAGCAAAGGGTATAATGAAAAGTGTGCTAACAAAACAACAGAGAGCGTGTTCCCAAACACTCACAAAAGAGAGGGGTGTTCAAAGTAGAAAATCCGGTGTGAACACTAATTAATAGAGTTATAAATAAATGTAAACTTTCAAAATACAGTTACAGTAGCTGCTTATGATTAAGCACTTTTGATATGTGAAACACGTCAAATGTGTATTCGCCTTTTTGGACAAAAATAAAATATTGGAACTTTTTCACTAAGAAATTGCATTGTTGTCCTTGAACTGCAGTCTGATGGCATTTCTTTGGGAGTCCCTTTAAAACAAAATACTGTTCAATTTTTATTGCTTTGTGCACTGGGACACATACTATTATGGAATAGAAAAGGGCCTTCCCCAACTGTTCAAAGAATGTTTGAAACATAGCATTGCCCAGAATATCATGTTGAAGAATTATGATTTCTCTTCACTGAACGTAAGGGGCATAACTCAACCCATGAAAAACTGCCCCATACCATTATCCCTCCTCTGACAAACCTTACAGTTGGCGCAATGTAGTCAGGCAAGTAACGTTCAAACCCAGACTCACCCATCAGACTGCCAAAGAGTGAAGTTTGATTCGTCGCTCCACAGAACATGTGTCCACTGCTCCAGACATTTCCCAGACTGAATTCTATCACAGAACCACACCTGAATTCAAGGAGCTCTTTATAACAACCAATTTTTTCCACAAATGTTTGTAAATGCGGACAGCATGGCTAGGTGCTTGATTTTATACACCTCTGGCAATGGATCTGATTGAAACACCTGGATTCAATATATAAGTGTTATAATTATGACCATATAGTGTTTATACAATTATATTAAACTGGGGATAATAAAGAGAAGTAAGCACATTTGGTCCACAGCTATAGGTGTCCATTTTTATTTCCACTAGGTATCTTGGTCCTGACCTCCATGAATAAAGTTAAAATAAGATAATTCCACAAGTATGTATTTCATATTAAATAGCCCCATAGATTATTAGAAAATGTCTTGCCCAACAAACATTTATATTGGGTGTTGGGGTCCATTTTGACTGCACACTGTATGCTTTTTTGAGGGGAAAACCATTTTTGGGCCCTGCAATTTTAAAAGGAGGGAAAATACAGGGAGCCCCGTGACTCCACTAGCCTTTTTTAAAATAAAAGTTAACCATCTCAGTGTAGCACTGCTTATTGTTTTGGTGCAACCAGTTGTACATGGCTATATTGCTAAGCCCCCCCCCCCCCCCCTTTGCAAACATAACACGTATAGCCACTCATATATAGCAAACAAACAATCAATTTGGGCCCCCCAACTTCACCAAGTAATATGCCACCCACTTCCCAAAATGTGAGTTTTTTACCCAAACAACATGTCAGTGCCATATTTGTGCCCAAACAGCTTGTCACTGCCATATTTGCCCCAAACAGCTTGTCAGCACCATCTTTGCCACTCACACAGCTTGTCTGTGCCATCTTTGCCCACAAACAGCTTGCCAATACAATCTTGCCAACCACACCAATTGACTTTTGCTGGAGTTAATGGCTGGCATTAAATTTAATTTACCCAATAATATTTTTACTCTATGTGGTGTCCCCCCAGGACAAAACTATTATGTACCCTTAATCAGCTGTCATGAGTGATACATGGTGTTGCTGACTTCCAGCGCTCATAGACTTTGAAAGGGTTGGCAAGATGGCACTGGCAAGCTGTTTGGGGCAAAGATGACACAGAAAATCGGTTGGGGGGGGGGGCACATCAAGCACTGATAAAGTATTTGGGCACAGCTAAATTGTTGGCTAAACATCCATAACTATGTATGAGACAGGCATGAGGTTGCCATGACAAGACCCTGTATTATACCTGCTGGGCACCTGACCCTCAGAACAGTGGCGATGATAATTTTCCACCCACTTAAAGTGCCACCTGGATTCACAGTCTCACCAGAACCTACCATTGGGCCGGCTCTTAAAATTTGGTTCCCTGAACAATATAAAAGGGTGAGCCATATCCTTTACAGCAGTTAAGATAATCATCTATTTTTCTTCAGTTATCACCAAAAAGTAGACCACAGCAAATGTTACCCCTAATACACAAAATACATAAAAACTTAGCAAGATTTCCCTAGCTTTATTCTAGGTTACATAAGGTTGGTTAACTTAACAACACTGACAGTCAAGTTCAACAAAAAATCAGTTCAGGAAAAGACTCATTGGAAAGATGTATTAGTTGTAGCATTTTTGTCAACGTAGGTATTTTGGCCTGACATTTGCAGTTTAGTTATCAGTTCATCATTCTTCAATGTCTAGTGAATAGATCCAAACTAAAGTGTATACAACTATGTGGGTGATCTGTAAAACAATTAATAGAGTTTTTGTTCAGTGAAAAGTTCAGACATTTATCACCTATATGTATTTCTGCAATAATGTCTTTTCTTCATTTTTCCAGAGCTACATTTATTATTGTAATGTTTGATACCTTTCAAGCCATGTTACTTTCTATAATTTTTATGTCTCTGTAGAAAATGAAAGCACTGACCTGTGGAATGAGTCCATCATCTCGGTGATATTTCAAAGTCTGAGTTTACTGTCTGGTTCCATTCAGACCTATGACAAAAACGTTCCATTAAATGAAGATAAACATACTAGTGTTGGAAAGCAGTCAGCTCAGATTCTTAAAAAGAGAACTCTAAAGATGTTTTCATAGTTTTCTGTTCCATTTCTCCACTTTATTCTGTTCTCTGGTGTTTTTCCTCTTGTTTTTCAGTTGTTCTTTTTTGTTCATCCTCTCTCCTTTGGCTTTGTTTTTCAGCTCCAAGCTTATGACCTTATGGACTTTCAAGTTCTCCTTTGTGCAGAAAATATAAAACAGTTTAGGGACACACTACCTCAGTGCTGCTAAAACTGCGATTATAGCGCTGGGTATAGCTTTTGTTTTTTGTCTCTTTTGTGCAGTTTGTTTTCTTTTTTTATCGTGTAAATGTTCGGCTCGGCCTGGCTTGGGTTGATAACTATTCTTTAAAAGATACTAGGTTAGCTATTGCCTCCATGAATTTAACATTGAGTTCAAGACATTTTTTTTTTTTTACCAGTCTGCTGGTAACCCTAGGCCTCACTGAGTAATTATATTACAAAAGGTGTAAGAAAAACAATTCTTTGCTGATCATCCAACTCACTCATATCCACAGGGATGGGTTCTCCATTAGACAAGATAGACCACAATCATATAATTTCACATTTTTAGTAGAGGCCTGACATGTAAAAGACCAGTTTCTGCCAACCATACAGAAACGAGTGTCTGCTCAGTTGAGCTGATTTCTCCAAGAATACCAGTATACAAAACAGTGAAGTAATGTGCCAATGAATACTGCTGGGAAATAGTGGTTGGTTTTTACTCACTTTTATTAAAACATTTCTGAATTGATTTTAGTACATTTTGCATTGTATCTTGTATGCCTTCTCTTTATATATTGTTTTGTATAACAGCACTGTGACAATGTTTACCCAGATTAAACATTTAATTAATTGATTAATTTTTTGGTGAGTAATTGAATATCGGTAATCAATTTTCAATTTAGGGTGCTGTGAGTGAATGTTATTTGGGTGTACCTATGGTTACTTGTATCTGCGGGAAGAGCAACAGAGAGCAAGGTGTCTGGTTAACACTAAACCTTTTATATCAATAAATCCCTTAATGCAAATTGGTCAACACCTTTCTCTGTCACAAATGGGAACTGTTAGCATCTCTTTAAACAAGTAAAAATGAGACTATCACCTAAACTTTGTCTCCTCTTTATGACATCAGCTGTGGCTTTATATAAAAGTTACCCTTTTCCAGCTTTATTATTAATGTCTAAAATGTGTAGTTCTCTTGTCTTGTCAGTGACCACATCCAAGTGTTGCATTATAATAATGGAAAGCAACATTTTACAAAAATTACATTTTATATTCTAGGAGTGGTTTTTTTCTGTGTGCCATCTATAAATATAGCCAATACCATTACATCTGCTGGCAAATGATGCTGTGGTTATGGGCCCTGGAAAAATATTATTTACATGTAGCTGAAAACAACAATGTTGTATAAATATGTATTTTTTTCTTAAATAGGAAATTCATTCAATAAGTAATAGTAGCATTTATGAACACATTATAGTGCGTACATTTATTAAAGCCATTTATTTTTTTCTGATTTTTTTAAATTGATTTCTTTTTTTTTTTAGCTATTTTAACATATTTTCTGTTTAAACACTTCACTTCACTTAAAGATGTCAGCCTTTAAAACAAAGCCAGTGTTTATTTGGGAACTGTGTTCTAGGCAACCAACTGCTGTACAATATGCCAACAAATATTTTTCTTCTTTGAGCATATGTGTGCATTTTAAATATTCTATCGTCCTGGCTATCATGACTTGCACGTGCAGCAAAGCTGTGCGTCTTACAGTATGTAGCCCCTTGGGTGCAATAAGTTCTGATGTAGCTATCAGCAGTTCCTGGCTCCAATTATTCTCAGATTCAGCATCACTTGGGATCCCCGCCTTTCTCTTATTATGTGTTTACTTTTTTTTCATTTCTTTTTTTTTTCCATTATGTGGATTTTGTATAACCTAAGGTCAATATTAAGTTTTAAAACAACTGTCCTCAAAATTCTATCTTGTTATATCTCATGGGATAGATTAAGTAAAGAAACAAAAACAGAGCAGGTAAAATTAAAATATGACTTGCAGATTTTGGAAAAGCTAAATAAATAACGATATATTGATTTAAAACAGAGGACATGCTTTATATTTCTACGGTATCGGCAATCTATCTTCTGAATCACTTCTAAAGAAGAACTAACAATTGCTCATGCTGATAAAAGTTCAACTCCAAAATGTAATCATAACATACGGCATCAGAGGTCCCACAGAAAATTAATGTTTTGTCCTTTTATTGGTTATTTTAAGGAAACACTACAGTTAATTTATTTTATCATTCTTTTTCAAATTCAGCATGTTATTAATGAATGTAGAGGTTTTAGACCAATATTAATGTTGGCTTTTATAAAATTGTAAGAAAATACCCACAGTTTAAAAAATGTTAATTAACTTTAAACCTGTATATTGTTTTCACTCTTTAAAACAAAAAACAATCACATATTGGGCTATGTTCAAGGATAGGAGCTCATTTATTTCTGATCATCAAATAATATAGATTGCAAGAACAGAACCAATTAAAGGACTACTTTCTGTAAACAATTGCAAAAAGGTCGGACAAACTATATATCTGACTAAATGCTCCATAAGATTAGCTTTTGTTTTTCATTTTAACAAAGTAAAAATTTGAGATCTGAATATGTGCAATAAAGTCCCTGATAGTTATTTACCATTTGATTTGACATTTACATTGGTGTAAAAACTATTTTACAATAATTTAGAATGTGCTTAAATGTTATTGTAAGATAGTAAGATTTTCCAGATAGTGTTTCTTTAAACATGCAAATTTCTTAGAATGGCTCTACAAGGGAACACTGTATCTCTATTTGACTATTCATGTTATACATATAATAACTTTAAGTTAATACTACTGTATTTGCTTGAATATAAGATTACCCTGATTAAAAGACCCCCCAAACTTTGGATATTCCTTTAGGAAAAATCTAAAAGCCTGAATATAAGACTACACTATAGGAAAAAAGTTTAACTTGTATATATTAACATCTAAATTGCTTTTTCATATTTAATACAAATTATGATATTAAAAAAAATGCATTTCTTGTTTTTATTTCCTTTTATGTGCCAATGCTGCCCCTACCACAGACTTGCCCAATGCTCCCCCCCACCCCCCCCCCCCCCCCCCCCCAGACTTGGCCAATGCTGGCTCTCTCCCCTCTTGCTTGGATATTCCTTTAGGAAAAATCTAAAAGCCTGAATATAAGACTACACTATAGGAAAAAAGTTTAACTTGTATATATTAACATGTAAATTGCTTTTTCATATTTAACAAAAATTATGATATTAAAAAAAAATGCATTTCCTGTTTTTATTTCCTTTTATGTGCCAATGCTGCCCCTACCGCAGACTTGCCCAATGGTCCCTCCTTCCCCCCAAAGCTGGCCCTTCTCTCCCTCCAACATTGCCTCTCTCCCCCTCCCTCCCCCTAATGTTGCCTCTCTCCCCCTCCCTTCCCACAACATTTTCTCTCTCCCCCCTCCCTCTCTACATCCCTCCCCCCAACGTTGTCTCTGTGACTTATAGGCTGTGCCACAAGTCACAGAATATTTTCGCAGACTTATTTAGAACATTAGAATAGTTTATTTTTAGAAAAATATTTTTGTGATGTGCAGTGATTTGATCTTTTATAGTGCTTAAAGGAAATGTATTCCATTATTTTTCCCCAGTTATTTTCTTGTTTAGCATGGTGTCTCTACATAACTTATATAGTTGGTTTTAAATTGAACCTAATAAATATTCTTCAATCTGCTTTCTTTGAACAAGAAAAAAATAGAAGCATCCTAAGCATGTGTTTTGAGATTCTAAAGTAGAAGAAACAAGGAAGGGAAAAGGTGGCAGAATTATGAATGGGTTCTAGAGTGGCATTGTCAAGTATCACTTAGTATTTGCAATGTTTTATCAAGATCTGTGTGTTAGGTACTTACATTTCAGGTGTGGGACCCAGATGCAGGGATGAACAGTCTTGCTTAGAGTAGTGGGACAGGCCACCCTTCATGTAGTTACAAGCATGAATGGCTAGATATTGAAGAAGGGATGAAAAACTGAGGATCACTGGTGCAGGACTCAGGATGCCAAGAACAGTGTACATGTAGCCAGCAAACTGAAGGAAACTAGTGAAGTATTCAGGATACAGGAACTAACATGTTAGTATAGAGAGCCAGGTCAGGATTCTGCTTAGAGCAGTCCAAATACAAGCCGTCAGGGAGCCAGAGGTACACAATTCAAAGTACAAGCCAAGGTAAGGGAGTAAGAGGTCACGATCCAAAGGGAAGCCTATGTTTCTATGTTTCTATGGAAGCCATGGGTCAGAAAGCCAAAAAGAAATGCAGTAACATGATACCAATAGCAGGTGACAGAACCTCACTGGCACACATGTAGTGCTCCTCAGCTGACAACTTTCCAAATTAAGCCAGAAAGCCTGTGCTTGAGAGTTTATTAATAGATTCTGGACTTTGAAAGGTTTCCTCTTTAATATTGGGTCATTTTGTGTGCTTAAGCAAGTCTCAGGAAAAATACAGTGGACTAAGGAAAAGAAAATAGTTTGAATCTTGGATAATCTGAAGGAAAATGATTAGTTCTATGTAGTTAGGAAGAATATGTAAATTCTATTGGGTGAATGTGAGCAGATTTTTTTATATATATATATCAATTTACATGTTTTAAAAAAGTTGTGATTAATGAAGTCCTACAAAGTCACATCAAGCAAAATGATATACTACTGCATATTACTGATTTTGTACCGTGAGAAAAAAAAATAATGAAGTTGATTTTGTCAATTTTTTTAATTTTCTATATAAATGTATTCATTCTTAGCTGGGAAGATCATAAAATGTTTGCATTTTAAACAGTTTTCCTATAGTGTGTAATATTTTTCTCCACTGTGATGCCTTTTGTTACAATTATTTCAGAAGAAATCTGAATAGTGTAAGCAGAACATTATTAATAGAATTTAACAAATTTTAGTACAGGTGAATACATGTCATATTAAGGGAGACAAATGGGAAGGGAGAGGAGAGAGACAGACATGGGAAGGAAGAGGAGAGAGATAGCCATCGGAAGGGAGAGAAGAGAGAAAAAAAAACATGTTTCTCGATTGATCTCCACCCACCTCTCTCTTTATTGTTGGCTCTTTCATATCAAAACAACTTACTTATGCAGTTATTTCTGTCTGTCTATGGATCCATGGGACTCTCTATACTATTCATGCTCGCTTTACCTATAGAAATGTAAATATCTATCGCTTTATCTTCTATTTATGTTCTCCCTCTGTCTCTCTGCTTGTCTTCTATCTTTCTCTTAGTCTCGCTATCAATCTCTCCATCTTTTTCTGTTTGCTCTCACATACCCACACATTTTCCTCTGCCAGTTATAATGAGTGACCAAAGTTCTAGTGAGGTCATGTCCATTTGTATGTCTTGAGATACCCACAGTGGGTGGAAATAAGGTAAGATTTGTTTAGATTAGGAAATAGAGAATGGTATTGATTTAGAAAATGAAATTGAATGGGATTGCTAGGAAAATAGTAAGGGGGAAATGTGCTTGCAATGGACCTATACAAATACTTAAGGAAAGATATAGCAAGTCCTATTTATACACATGTATAAGATGTATACACATCAACTAACATCTATCCACACATATAGGCATGTACTCACAAATTAGCATCGTCTGTTTCTAATTTATCATGCATCTTTTACTGAACTTGTACTGCGTTTTCACAGCACTTCTTTATTTTCTACAAATGCCAACTTGGCAACACTACCTATGACATAAATCATGAAAAGACAACTTCAAGCATAAAGCTTTATGAAGATAGTTTTTGTCAAAATAGATATGATATACAGAATACCAGAAGACAATCCAAAAAGCATAGTTACAGATGGAAAACATTTGGCAATGTCAGCATGTATGCTATATGTATACAAAACAACTTAAATAGCAGGGAAAACTGCAGAGAAAGCATAATACTTTAAGTGCACACCAATTTAAACTGTTTTGCACTGGCTCTCCAGCTATTCTCTAAGGAATGCCTAACAGGTATAATAGAAAGCACTACTTTTACTCACAAAATAACATGTATTACATTAGGTAGTTTGTGTAAATGTGTTGTTACCATTCATGTTGTTCTTTGTTAGTTAGACTGAGGAGAGGTATAACATCCAAGGAGACAACACATAGAGGAAGAGATAAGTTGTTTTAGTTATTTGGGCGGTTAAGTCATACATCGCACATGATATGGACTTTGGTTATAACTTCGGTCATGGAATGTATTCCAGATTTTCACCATTTTGCAATTATGCATTTGTCTGTTAGACACAATTGGCATACTCATTTGAGTTGGTACCAAATATATTTAGGATTTTTTTTGTGGTCTAAGATAATACCATTATATATTAAGTTTGCAATTCAGTGTAGGCAATTTTTGGTCCAAGTTGACCATCGTCTCCTCTCATTGGTATTGGTGTTAATTCTTAATGGTGTCATACATGAACCTTTGCTAACTTAACTGTACTGGTATAGGGTTTGACAGTGATAGATAGATAGATAGATAGATAGATAGATAGATAGATAGATAGATAGACAGATAGAAACAATGTGTGTATAGATAGATAGATAGATAGATAGATAGATAGATGGATTGATAGATAGATTGCTACCTAGAGAGAGATGAGAGATAGATAGATAGATATATAGATAGATAGATAGAAACAATGTGTGTATATATCTATATAGATAGATAGATAGATAGATAGATAGATAGATAGATAGATTGCTACCTAGAGAGAGATGAGAGATAGATAGATAGATAGATAGATAGATAGATAGATAGATAGATACACACAGAACACATCTCCAATGAATGCTGAAGCTAAGCAAATATGTCAATAAAACATATTAGTACCGATGCATATTCTGATCCTTCTATCCAAACAATGTATAAACAGATGGTTTATGTTATGTGTAATTTGTATTTATGTTTCTAATATTCATTTTGTAAGTTCATTCAACCATACATTGCATGAAAAAAACTTACTAAACCACATGCTCTTTTTGAAAATATATGCATAAATTGCCAAAGTAGATGGTTACCACACAAATAAATTGTACACCCAAACTTATTATTATATTAATGTGTGTCTTGCACTTCTGGGATGCACCTCATGTATATACAAAAAAACCAGGACTTGCTCTTCTAAAGCTCAGTCCAACAAGGGATACATTAGGACAAAGACACACAACTGGGTAATGACATCTACACCAACAAGCAGATGTGCGAGGATATTGTTATGATCCCAAGCACAAAACTGCCAACTAGATCAAGAGAGGCCCTGTCTGAGGCATCAAACTGCAGGAATAGAAAAGAGAAAGGATTGATAACACTGCCCCTGAGTTATCTGCTCTGGATGAGGAAATTATTGAAGTGATACAAAGAAAATGCTGAAGTTGTACTATGCTGGCAAGTCCAACCTGCAAGTCCCCCAGTCTAATGTGGGAATGAACTCCAGAATATCGCATGGTGCTGTTTGAATGACTTTATCATGCGATTGCTAATAAAACTTTGGAAGAGAAAAAAAGGTGCTTTAAAGTGCCTTAAAATCTCTGATATATCCTTTTTGGTGTAGGCGCAATTTCCCTGCAAATGACAATGTTGTCTTGTATAAAGAACACACAATTGCCGTTATACAAACGAAATAGAGATTGTGCCTTTTTTATACCTCACCGACACTTGAATGTGCAGTACTTTTTATACATAAGGCCCATAGTGATGAACATGGTGTTGCTTTAGGACTAGGGATTCCATCCTATCCTCAGGGGAGGACTGTCAAGTGGGGCAGATGGCCAATTGCCTCCTGTACTGCTCCCTAACCCAACTCAATGGGCTGGGGTTGCACCACTTTTTATGCCCCAGTTTCTTTCTATCATTCTATCTACTTCTCTTACTTGTCAATCACTGCACTTTGTTGTGAAAGCTGTTGTGCCTGTCTATCTCTGATGATAACAGTGGGAAGATGAAGTTGCATGGGCCATTAAATTGTATTTGCCCCCCTGGGCCGAAAGTTGCTAGCCCTACCCTGACCATAGGCCTCAGAAGTACCAACTATTGCTGGTAGCACAAAAACAAAAATACTGGCTCATCTCAGCTACTTCTTCCCCTGCCCACAATTCATATACCCTCTGTACGCAGGCAATGTTTCTATAGGGTAGGATAACATTAAGAGAGAGACAGAACAAGGGATATGACTGATAAAGGAATAATATCAGGTAGTTGCCCAAAGGGAAATGAAAAGGGACCCATACATTTTGTTACAGTAACATGTGACTCCATGCCACCAATGTCAGGGACAAACTGAGCCAAGAATATACCTATGGATATATTTTTTCTTTATATGTTTATCTATGGTATTTTCCTCCAACTGTAACCAAAAAAAACCCCATATATTTCATTCAGTTTATTTACCTGTAGATAAAAATGTCATTAATTAATTATTTGTTTTGTTAGTGCATAAAGCAGTCTTCCTGTCACATATACAATAGAGGAATTAAATATTTGTACTACAATGATTGTCATTTTTATTACTCCTATGCATGACTATTTAGCTAATGTTGCTTTTTTATTTGCATTCTGATTTATTGTGGTTTCAGGACAGATAAATATTATAAATTAACAATATTTATATGTTCTCAAATGTCTGCCAAAACTCCTAACACCACTCATGAGACTGATGCCTTCCAATAACGTGTCAAATTAGACAACATACAGGAACAGTTCTAAGCCCACAGTCCACTTACTGTAATGTTTGTCTGCAGTCATCTGCCTAATCCAGGGGCTTGTTTACATGTGATTTTTTTTTCATAAATATAACAGTCAAAAGACAATTTAAATACAGATTTGACGCTTATGATAAGAGACACATTCAAGATGGTATTTTCAATCCATTAACCATTACTTAACTTTATACCTGTCTGCATTATATCCTCTCCTTATACATGTCTCCATCCTTCTGGCATTGCTGCTCCAGGCAGTAATTGTTCTACAATTGTAGTGAATTGTACCCACTCATCTCATAAGATATGTACACAATCTGTATTGCTAACGTTGATCATTTTTTAAATTGTTATTATTTTCACCTTTGCAATCCTTTCTGATCATGCTTCTCTGTGGCTGGTTCTGTACTGAATTGTGTCTAAAGGGTCTACACAATATGCACCAATCCTTTCCAAAATTGATTCGGATTGCTCATATTAGCCAAATCGAAGAACCCCCAAAATTCAGCTACACAATATGCCCTGATTTGGATCTGAATCGTCCATTCAGGCTGTTTGGAAAGTTAAATCTTCAGTCTATTTTCCTTTAAAACCATAGGTTTGTTTTCAGACCCCACTAATCCATAAATGATAAACCCCCAGGGTTTGGGGCTGCCCGCTGGCTACAGGCCCTGCTAATAAATTAATAAAATTGAATAAAACAAATGCCTACCTACTCCACCCAGTCCGAGAAATGTAAGGGGGGAGGGGGGCAGGGCTAAAAATGTATCCCCATACCCCATATAAGTGTGAGGGGATGATTGGCACTATTTTGGGTTCGGGACCAAATCTATGGAATAGGAGGGGGTATTTAGGGTCTATTTCTCCATGTGTGCATCGTGATAATTTTATAGTTCAATCTCACAGAGCTCTCAGCAACAATATTATCACAAATGGGATTTAACTAACAGAAACAACAAAGAAGATGAAATTGGGTCATTGATAATTAAAATAATTATCCTGTGTTTATGGTGTCTCACGGGTAAACAGTCAACAACACTATAAATAGAGACATACAATTCCATGTCCTAATTTGCATTTTAAAACTAGGGTTAATATTGCTGCCAAGGAAAAAATAGCTTTCTAATTCCATGCTAACTGAGCAATAAATGTGTATTCTAATCAAAAGCAGTATAATGCATTTCCAAAGTAAAACTAGTAACAAAAACAGTGTGTTAATAATCTTTCTAGATAACCAAATTTGAAAATCTCATATGGGTTATTTTAGGTGAATTGAGATGGTACACCAATTATATTTATGGTTTAGTAATATTGTGTATATAAAATAAGGATGAGAACCGGTTTATGCAGAAACTTAAGGGATTATTTTTTTTTGTATGTGGCCAGTGAAGCAAATTATAAAGAGTCTGAGTATTTCTCAAATAAACCCTGCATATGTTATAGGGGCTATATCTAGGTGGGCCTCCGCCTAAGCCTCCGCTCCTTATATGTCACTCACTGATTGTTGGCACTTAGCATGATGACTCTTTACTCCTGCTTGGAGGACTTGTGCACCAGGGGCTGAATCTTTAAGCAATTCCCTGCGTTTGCCACTGAAACATTTTTTAAAACAGCGCAAAAAAAGTCTAATTCTGTGTTTTTCCTTCAGAATTGGGCTATTTGTTTTATTTACAAGCTTTTCATTTTTTATTTTTTACATTTGTGAGCTATTTCACCTGGTTGCGGGTGGCAGGTTTTTCAGCTCTGCTATATGCGGCACCAGCAGAACATGACACCATCTTTCCAGAGTCTGACTCCAAAATGGCAAGGCACAGTGCTATGTGCATGAGCAAACGTCAAAATTTAGAAATCATCTCCTAACTGGTCTCCACTCTCACTATTTGCACAAAAACAGTATTTAAACCCTGCAATTTCTCCCAAACCTTTCCTGTGTTCCAGTACCTATTGTGTGATTTGCATTATTTTTCATTGTTTTACTCAGTGTTTCTTACTTGGCTTGGTTGACCTCTCTCTATCTCCTCTCCTTGTGTTTTGACCTTGGCTTCCTGTATCCCTCCTTCTGGTATCCTGACCTTGGCATTCCATTCCATAATCCAGTATCTCAGTACCAATGGCTGTGTGTCCAGCATCCAGTACCTCAGTACCAGTGGCTGTGTGTCCAGCATCCGGTATCTCAGTACCAGTGGCTGTGTATCCAGTATCCTGTATCTCAGTACCAGTGGCTGTGTGTTCAGCATCCTGTATCTCAGTACCAGTGGCTGTATGTCCAGCATCCTGTAACTCAGTACCAGTGGCTGTGTGACCAGTGGTGAACATAATTCTTATCCTGTGTACTTCCTTAAAAGGTGTCTGGAGAGAGGTAAAGGTGCAATAATTTTACTTTTCTGTAGTGCCTGCAGCTCAACCAAAGGTGTCTCGGATTTTGACTGAGGACCTCCTGTTACCTTTCAAATGCCTGCCCTTGGGTTGTACAAAATGACTCTCCTCTACCCAATCAGGTTACTGCATTGTAGATCCACCATTCATACCATTACATTGCCTCCTCCAGACAGCTCTCTAATCTTTTTCAATGTGCGGGAGCTGCACTTTTCACTTATAAATGCCACAGTTGGTAAAACTTCTGATCTTTCTAGCTAATTGTCTTTTCCACCTATAAATCGCTGAACCTTATCTGTCAGCAAAGCTCTCTTGTATGTCTATTGGGTCGAATTTTCCCCATTGAAAGTAATGGGAGTTGAAATGATTGAAGCTATTTTTGAGACTAAGTCAAACTCGGGTGCCGAATTTGACCTAATCTCAAAATGAAAATCGACCTCCAAAGTCGAATTTAGATGAATATGTGTGTCTATGTCTGATGATATCAGCTGGCAGCGCTGATGAAGAGCAACTAAATAGTTTTCTGTCCCCCTGGCCAATTATTGTCAACCCTCCCCTGTGTGTCAATGTAACCAATGGGAGTGAAAACAACCCTGGAAAGAATTAACATAAGTCAAAACATGATTTTGATTCCAAGCACTTTAAAAACAAAATGGGATTTGTAGTTTGATGGTGTTTTTTTTATTGAAATGTTTTAGGAATTGTTTGCAAAATTCTATAAATAAAATTATAGAAATCTAGTTCTTAGCTGATAAAATATTGACATGATTAAAACTTGATAAAAAGGAATAAATAAGCCTGAAGAGGGTGAAGTAAAATAAAACTTTGACAAGGAGGGTAAAGGAAGTAAACAAATGACTACAATTGTGGTGTATTTAAAGGTTGTACAGGGGTTTTAAATAAAATGGTCCATACTTACTCAAGTATACTGATATACTTTTTCAGTGCCTGCCAAGTATTAAGTCATGAGAGACATGTAACTCTCATAAACAGAACTTGCAGGGGGCTCACCAATCCATTCTAAGCCACTGTTTCCACAAGAGAAACAAACAAATCAAATTTCACATGATATAATGGAATGTAAATAGAATTTATAGAAACCAGGTTAATGTTCTGATAAGTAAACAGAAGGAGGGGTAATATTTTATTAATGGGCAAATTGGGCTGAGGCATATTAATGTGCATACTGGCAGTGGCATATTAATAAGAATACTGGTTGTGGCATATTAATGGGCATACTGGCTGTGGCATATTAATGGACATACTGGTTGTGGCATATTAATTGGCATTATAGTTGTGGAATGTTAATAGGCATACTGGTTTTGGCATATTAATGGGCATACTGGTTGTGGCAGATTAATGGGAATACTGGTTGTGGCATATTAATGGACATACTGACACTGGCATATTAATGGTCAGGCTAATAGTGGCGGATTAATAAGCAGGCTAATAGTGGCATATTGATGGGCAAATTGGCTGTGGCATACTAATGGGCAAAAAAACACTGGCATATTAATTGGCAAATTGGCTGTGGCATAATAATGGGCAAATTGACTGTGGCATTTCAATGAGTATTGCTAAGAATGGCATATTAATGTCTAGACTAATAGTGGCATTTAGTGACATGTTCTGCAGGGCCAGCTCTGTGGGGCAAAGTGACACTGTGGTATGTTCTGTGGGACAAATTGACACTGTGGCATTCCAAATCATGTGGGTGCACTATGAGTTCAAGCCAAGTGTTGTGGGTGCAATATAGGTGCATAGCAAATGCTGTGGGTACTGTATGGTGCTGTGTTAAGTCCTTTAGGTGCTATGTGGGTGCAGAAGAACAAAATAAAAACAAGAAATGCAATTTTTCACTTTTTTTTTATTACATATAAAAATAGTTGAATTTATTAAGAAAATAGCAAGGAAGGAAGAGACATAGATGGTTAAAGGGACAACAAGGAGACAGACATGCATGGGAGGGGAGAGGAGAGAAACAGATGTGGGAAGGGAGAAGAGAGAGATGGGGAAAGGAGAGAGACCGAAATGGGAAAGAAGAGGAGAGAAAGACATAGGAAGGAAGAGGAGAGATACATAAAAAGGAAAAAGCACACACTAACAATGTGCAGGGAGGTGCTCTAGAACTATGTAAATAGAATAATAATTTAAAAATGTATAAGTAAAACAAATTAAGAAAAACTGATGTAAAATAGTATAAGTCTGATATAGAATAGTGATAGACAGAGATCAGTAGGAAGTAAAGCCGCAATGAAAATATATTGCATCAATAAAGGGCAAAATAGGTAAAAGCTAGTTATTTTATCGAAATTTACACAGAAGGCTTTCAAAAAACAATAAGAAAACTTACAAACAGACGGTATGAAGTGCACAGGCCACATGGTGATTCACATTTACTCTGTTGGTACACTAGCAGAAGGGGTGTTCCTGAGCACTCCTTTGACTTGGCTGTCTAGTTGATTCACCTCTTTTACATGCACTTCACACTGTCCGTTTGTAAGTTTTCCTAAATTTTTTATGCAAATAAAGTTGTGTTACGTTATTACACTATCTCCGTTCTCTTCATCCTTTACACCAGAAGACAGCGCAGCCCATTGCCCACCAGAGCAAGAGGAGAGAAAGCGGGTTACACTTCTTGGACCACTCACACATTTTGCTGATAGAAAAGAAGGATTTAAAGATTTCGTTCACTGGCAGTTCTTTCACCCACCACTACTAGAACTGGGACTACAAACTGTATGTGATTACAACCTATTTAAGCTTCTGTAGAAGTGAATTGGTGACACATATCACCAAAAGCGAAATCACTGCACCTTATAGTGCTAATTGTATGCGTGCATTCTACTCTGTTTCATTGTTGCTAATATTATGTTTATTTTTACTAAAATCGTTCAGTGTAAATTTTGATACTAACTAGCTTTTACTTAATTCTGGTGTTACTTTGCCTTTTATTGTTGCAACTTATTTTCATTGCGGCTTTATTTACTACTGATCTCTATCACTATTCTGTATCAGACTTATATTACCATGCATCAGTTTTTCTTAATATGTTTTACTTTTTTATAATAGTTTTACATTTTTATATTATTATTGCATTTAAATAGTTCTGGAGCGCCTCCCTTCACATTTTTTATTGTGTCATTTTTGTGTATTTTCAAGTGGTTGGATGCCATTTTTAGCAGTGCTGCCATTACTATACTTCATTACCATGTTTTAAATCTATTGAGCTAATGAGTGATTCCAACTGCTAGCCCTCTAAATATAATTATATTAATATATATTATTATATATATATTATTATTAATTATATATTATTAATAATATTCTAGTGTTCAGGAGAGATACATACATACATGGGACGGGAGAGGAGAGAGAGACATACATGATAAGGGAGGGTGGAGAGACAGACATGGGAATGGAGAGGAAAGAGACAGAAATGGAAAGGAAAAGGAGAGAGACTGACATGGAAAGGAAGAGGAGAGAGACTGGCATGGAAAGGAAGAGGAGAAAGAGAGACATGGGAAGGAAGAGGAGAGATACTGACATGGAAAGGAAGAAGAGAGAGACTGACATGGAAAGGAAGAGGAGAAAGAAATACGTGGGAAGGAAGAGGAGATAGACAGACATGGGAAGGAAGAGGAGAGAAACAGGCACATATGGGGGGAGAGGAAAAGACAGATGGACATGTTCAGTGCCCCTCCCGAGATCAAACTCGGGATTTGCCCCTGTGTGGGAGCCCATATTTGCTCAAATATGACAAGGTTTTTGTCTGTTTTGTTTTTTTCTCTTTTTAATGAACTTGATATGCCCAATTGGAGATAGGTATATTGTTTGCTCCGCACTTTTTTTTATTATTTTCCTTTTCTTTTTGGTGTTAATTTAGAATGAGATTTTAGAGAAATTATTAATCTACTACATTAAAGCTTCCAACGATTCAAATGGATTTCGTAATTTAAGTATTATATCGTCAGAAAAAAGTTATGCTTAAAATTCATTGCTTTCTATTTCCTAACACTTTGGACCAAAGGCTCCAGAGAAATCATGCAACAGTGCCAGCGGCCAAACCAGTCCCATTAAATATATCAAACCAGGGAGAAACTATACTTGACCCTATTATAAAGCCTATACTGCACCAAAAACGGAGCCTATCAGCCCCAAAACAATCAAGGTCTCCTCGAGGTACATCCAGCTGACCCTGTCAAACGCTTTCTCTGAATCCAACAACAGGGCCAGCACGGACCCACCCTGAGAGTCCAATGTAAGGAGAACATTTAGATTTCTTCTGATATTGTCTGATGTTGATCTTAAAGGGATAAAATCAGATTGAAGAATGGATTATTTTAGAGATTATTTTTTCAACCTTCCAACCAAGATTGCTGTGTAAATCTTAATATCAAAGTTAATTAATGAGATAGGCCTATAGTTAACATTTTTGTTTTTACTTTGTCTTCCTTCAGAATTGGACTGATATTTTCTTTTACCATACTCTTTTTGATGTTTATTTCCTCAAACAGTCTTAGCAGGAAGGTAACACTGTCATTATACAAGACTTTATTTAAAAAAAATCAGGCCCGGGCAATTTATTTATTTTTAAGTTTTAGATTATTTGTTTTATCTCCGTTATTGAAAAGGGAGCATTTAAGAAATCCTCCTCTGTTATTTCAGGGAGATTTAATGTTCCCAAGTAGGTCTGGATTTCTTTTCTTTCATCTTCTTTTGAAGTTACTTTATCCCCACTCAGATTATAGAGAGCCAGATGGAATTCTTAAAAAGCTCCTCCTAGTTTATCTGGATCTATTAAGACTTTACACTTTTGCATTTTAGATTGATTTATTGTCATAAAAAGGCCTTCCTTTAGACACCATTATTTTAATAATATCATTTACTACAAGAAAATCATAAAAAATTATGAACAAATAGAAAAAAACACATTTTCTTTTTCACTTTGACCTGAAAGACCCCTTTAAGTAGTTTCTAAATGTTGTCCTGAGTTTAGAAATGTTTACTTGCTTTTCTGTTGTTTTTGCAAATTATAAAGCAATTTGTAATTTAGTAATTTAATTTGCAAACTACTATATATACTGTACATGCTGTTCTCTCTTTTAATTATTTTATTTATGAATAATGATTTACCCTGTATGTTCTCTTTCCAGATTGTATGAATATATGTAGGTATGTATGTATGTATTCTTTTAATCTACTGATAAATGTATAACTATGTGTAAATTCCATTCTGGACTGGGTCACCAGGACCTACTTGGAAACGAGAGACATTTTTCGATCGGTCGGGTTGCCATTGCACAGCCCCCAGATTACTTTTAATGGGGGGTTGTCCAGGCTACTAGCCCTACCACCCAATGAACCCAGCTCCCAGTACCATTTTTTAAAGGGGAGATCATGGCTACCTTCCCTGAACCCCCTATGTGTATAACAAGGTTCTGTGAGCTATTTGACCAGCTGACAATGCCTGGTTGCCACCCTGCATCACTAATAATTGTGCAAGACCATGGTTAACTCACTCTCCAATTAACTAACACAGAATTATATAGCAGAGAGTAGGTGCCTACAGACCCAAAAGAAATGTGTCAAACAAGACTACCGGACGTCTCAAAGGACAGCAGTCCAATGCGGGGGTATAATTGTTTCGGTGGGCACTCGTGAACCATTAAAAAACGAGGTCAACACATTATATGCATAAATAGAAAATTTCTACATTTATTTCTTGTCCTAAGAACAAGGGGAAATGGAGTGAGAACCACATAAAACACCCCAAATACAAAAATCATGACATAGATATTTGACCAGCTACCAGCCTCATTTTTGATAAGGCGGTCAGAGCTATTTTAACAATAGCTGTAGTCCTTCTGACATGAGTCTGCATGATACTTGAAACTTACATGTTTCTGTCAGAAAAACAATGTAATGTCATTTGTGAAATTTTTACTTCCTGTAAAATGTAAATAGTTTCACATATCCTTTGGGAAATATGTCATTTTACGTTAACTTTGCTTTATCAATTGTGTAGCAAGGAAATGGAGAACACATTTATTAAATGTATGTTCTTAGTTATCCATTTAAAGATCGATACATTTTTTTTAACAACAAATATCTTGCAAACTGAATCACAGTATGCAGCTACTAATTTGCACATCAACACCAGTGACAATGTTAACAAACATGACAAGGCAAATTATATTAATCTGGGAAGCTAACATCTTTGTTTGATATATTTCCAGTTGTTTTGTTTGTAAAAACTTGCATTCCATGACTAATTAATCCATTGACACCTGGGTCAAGCGTCAGCAACATTTAATGACTTCTGGTTTTGCTTTGTGCCTGCTTTGCACAAGGTGTTGATGACAATCAATCATGGATTAAATTCGATTTTACAAAACAGGTATTTCTGCTTCTTGCATGGAAAAGTGATGAATATTCATGGTGAAAGACAACTACAAAGTGAAAATATTGAATGTGAGATATTCACATTTATTGAATATATATTATATGTAATATTTACAACAAATCCAGTACAGAAGTAGGCCTTATGCATAGTCAATACATGTGTACACTTAGTATGTCCAGAAGGAATTTCACCTTTTGTATGTGCAAACAACACATGGTAATGGGCCTAACATGAGTATTAGATGAAAATGCTGCTGTCCATGTACATATTGTATCTGTGTACTAGACACATGTACAGGTTATGACTATCAGTAGCATACAGTGTTAGGCAACTCACCATGTAGATGTGTTTAGATATAACAACATTAGACATTTTTTCCTGACAACATGAACCTCAAGAAGTGAAAACATATTGTAGTTTTATAATGCCATAATTTGCTTTAATCAAAATAATATTGTATAACCCTTAAGGATAATAATATTTTTCTCAACCTTTGCTTCTTTAGAATAAGGAAGCTTAGGGCCATTTATTTTCCCATGTTTTTTGTTTTTAACATCTTGTTAAATTCAGTTCCGAGTTATAAAATACCATAAGTGATTGAACCAAAAATTCAACAGAAAGCACAATTAATATGATTGTATATGTTTATTTACTTCTGCTTTTTTCCTAATACTGCCACACCTGACTCTGGTTCTGAACTAAGTCAATTATTTATTTACGTAGCAACATTCTATCCAAAATATTTTAGGGGGAAAGAGTACTCTTTTATTTGATCCCTATCCCTAAGCATTTATGGCCAAAAGCCAAAGTATTTTACGTTTTATTTCTTCTCCAATCTTTATAACAGATTATTCCCAATTGGTATAATCTTTGCATAGTTTTCAAATGCTTACATGGACAGGTGATGAAACAAAAATTTGTTTTTTACTATTAAAACATTTTCAACTGCAAAGTAATCCTTGGACATTCAGTCTGGGGATTGTCCTGTTATGGAAAAGACACATAATTTAGGATTCCTACATTACACTATACAAATGCACTGTGCTGGGAGGGTGTTGCCTGTTCTCTACACAGTGCACTAACCATCTGGTTTAATGTGACCCCGTAACACCCAGTTCCCTGTGTGTAAGAAGTAAAACAGCTGAAATGTCATTTTTATGTATTATTTTATGATAATAAATATCATTACTGTTAAATTAGTTAGACTATGTTATACTTGTCACTGAATAATCATCATCTACAGATATTTATCATGAACAATTATAACACTATACAATAATGAAACTTATTGCATCACACAATCCAGTTAAAAGTATCTTATTGTACAGGGCAGAAACATTCCAAGCTATTAGCAAAATAGTTTACAATGCCGAACAATATCAGTTTAATTGAAAACTATGTAGATTTTAGTTGGATATGCCAATGCACACTTTACACCAGAGTATTCAAAGTAACATGTGCATAAAACTATGCATTACGGTGTGGGTTTAGGATTAAAATCCCAAAAGTGCCAGATTGTGTCAGCTACATTAAACCAGAAACAGATGTATTATATCTGTACTAATGCTACATTGAAAACAAGTCTTTTTAATGGGAATTCATTTTTTTTTGTACTCTTTAATGCGTAAAAACACTTTATGAAGTAGCAGAATTTTGAATAATTATATATAAAAATGCAATAAGCACATGTCTTTACCGAATATATTTACATTTGTTATCAAAATGAAATGCGGTAACTTGTTTTTACATTAATAATATTTGTGGTTAGTAGCCTAAAATCAGGAGTTATATGGGGTTATCTATAAATAATGGTGCTCTTTCCATGTTTTTTTCCTGATCCCTTTAGTCAGATTTTTGCTCCTGGACTTTTATGGTATACATAAGATTTTCTAAATGGTATTTATACTTAAAAAAAGGGGCACAATTACCACAGTTTTGTACAGTGTAGGAGTGGTGGAGCATTGTAGCACAGTAAAGTGATATAAAAAATGGCGCACTTTTGAGACCTTTTTTAATACATAGTTTGCAACAAAATACTTAAACAATACTTAGATTTATTTTTTGGGTGAAACTTATGCACATGGTCTTGTTTCTGGTTGGAATAATTTTCTTCATACAAAAAGACAGCAATTATGGCACTACTTGTGTTTTTGGATGTTGCACATGTCTTGAGTGTATGTGTAGTAAATGAGAAAGTACTATTTTAAAAAAATACAGTTCTCCTGTAGTTTTACATTGAGGAATTTCACAGGGGCAATTAAAATTAGTCAAATCCCATACAGAGGGCTTGGAGAGATAGGCATGGATTTATTGATATAACAATAAATCTATTACATTTTATTCGCTATTTTAGGGGTTAGGAGGCGATAAGACATTTTTTGCACTATAAGTGGAACTGCCCCTTTCTATACAGTTCTAAACAAAAAGTTCACTTCATTGCTATTGAAGCTAAATGTTTGTGTGGTTCAAGTAGAAACCCCCCCCCACCACTGCTAATGAAATATTGTGATTTTAATCTTTTTGGAGCAGTTGCTTTCAATGTTTGCTCTTCCTTCATTTAAACTTAAGTAAAACAAATGCAAAAATATCATAACTTTGCGCAAACATCTCTGTAAGAAAAAAAACGTATCTCCTGTTATTAATTAACCCAAATAAAGTAAATGTTTAAATACAATGCAAAGTCAAATTACAAAACTTTGCCCTCATACAGAACTTTAAATTCCTCATCACCTATGGTAGTTTCAATTGAAGCTCCTGTCCCCTGTTTCATATGTAACCTTTCTAAAATATTTATGTTCCTTGAAATATAAGACAATTCAGAATTGAAATATACCAGACTAAAAATGTCTAGAAGTCTGTCAACACCACAAATTCTCTTTAGCAATACAAGCTGTGTTTATATTTTGTATATATACACAAACATTATAAACATCTAACTGAAGAGGACACTGGGGATAAGAGATTTAGCATTCTGAACAGTATTACCAAATTAACTTGTTCATTCCACATGGAAGGATGATGAGATGGTCTAATCAGTAAAAGGTGACTTGCAGGTGAGCTGAGGTGAGGTGCACATTTCATTTCACAGACTTGCAAACCTGGTGAGTTTCTCCTGCAAGAAGAACAGAGTTGGGCCAGCATCATGCATTGATAAACACATGAAAGTTACTAATGACTTAACTAGGCTTCATCCATGGCCAGCTGCATTTTACCTTGTATAATGGATTGTTCAAATCGTGTTTCCTCTCCTACTGGTCATTCTGTCTCTTCATGTGCCTCACACATACCTGCTACTTCATTTACTTTTCAGAGCACCCCTTTTCTATCCATTTTTTTTTAATAAGCCTGCTGGCAACAAATAGTTATTACATTCTTAATTTATTTAGAATTGATTCAAGTAGAAGTAATAAGTGCAAGTATGTCCCTGAGAGTGCTTACAATACAGAGATAAATATTTAGGCATAAATAAACAAGGCATTCGATAATAAACATTAGCATGAACATGGAATTGCATGTTGATTTTACATTTTGCTCAGAATGGATAGACTGGACTGTAGAATCTGTTAATAAATTGTATCAGCCCTGCAAAATCTGGTACCTGTTTCCATTGTTTTTTTGTATATGATGCTCAGTTACCTTATAGAATAGAATAGATGAGAATTATATAGAGTATAATCTACACAACTGGATTGCCATGGCTATCCATAACTGAATCAGACACTGTAGCTGTGTGGACTACATGTATTATGATCCTCAGCAACATTTTGGCCTGATGAGCATAATGAGGAAATGCAGACCATGCAGCTGGAATGCCCACAATTCTATCTCCATCTGCTTGCCTACCTCTAAAGGGAGCTTCTACCGTAATGGAAGCAGTGGAAGCTTTGACCTATGCCCTTTACAGTCAAATCTATATAATACTGCACCTGTAGACTGCAAAGAGCAGAGTGTGCTAGGTGTGATGTGTCACTCCACGTTTGATGTCACTTTTCAGCTTATAGTGGGACCACGAGGGAATATTCCCATAGCTTCTTCATTCCATTTTATTAAGTATAATATGATATGTTCCCTCTACTCTTCATTCCTACAATATGTACAGCAATGGTAATGTCATTACTCAGGTTTTTGGAGATGTTTGCATATTAGCCTAATAGTCGGGTAATGCCATTTTGGATCTTTTGAAGAGTTTTTAATCTTTTCTCATATAGAACTGTAATTTCCTGCAGTTGGTATTTTAGAATTTAGAGTACTTGCTCATATAGTCAAGAGCTGTAAATCCAATGCCCTAGTTATCTCCAAGTAGATACATTGATGGGGAGGAACACCTTGTTTGTTTGGCACAATAGATATAAATAAATAGACTAAGCTGTACAGAAGGCATGTATATAAGTGTTTTTATTGTTTTCTTATGTTCATACTCTGGGTATCCATTTCATTAGGTATTCATTAATGCAAATAGCCAAACAGTGAATCATATGACTGAAACTCAATATATAAAGCGGTTTAGTTGCTGTTATATTATAAAAGGCAAGACGCATGATTTAAACACATGGCCAGATATGGCAACTCCAGCATCTCAGAAACAGCTGACCTGCGTGGATTCCTGAGTTTAAGCAGAATAATGTGACACACAGAAGGTATGTAGATGAAAACTCATTGTTAAAGAAAAGGAAAATGGCTAGACTAATTCAGAGTGAAATAGAGGCCACAGATACTCAATTATTCCTTACTACTGTGGTGTGTAAAAAGGCATTTCTGAATTCACAGCTTACTGGACCTTCATGCAGATGGGCTGCAACAGCAGAGGTCCATAATGGAATCCACACATGACAGCTAAGACAAGTATTATGAGGCTGCAGGGGCCATGTGATCCCAAAACTTGATGATTGTAATTGTTCGTATAGATAGCCTAATGTTATCGTTCGCCTAGATTGCCAACCCTGCATACAGCAACATACAAAACCTTGGGCAGGTAAGGGGGGGACAAAGGGATTTATAATATGTCAGTGAATAACAGTTACTTTTCTATAGAGGAATATTTGGATGAATATCATTTGTGTTAAAGTGTGCTTGAACAGGGACAGGATAATTTAGCAAATGTATACAGTGCTAGAAAAGGTCTCTAAAAAGGACACACTATTAAGGGGACACACAAACTGGGGGCAGAGCAGCAGATGATTAGTGACACTATCATGGATACAGAGGACATCTATAAAGGCTCTAGCAGAGGCATACAACACCAAAAACAACACGGCTAGAAATGAATAAAAATCAGCACTCAGGTAACGGGATTAAAGTATGGAGGCTTAGTGAATAATTACAATCAGCAAAAGTGAGGTGTAGAAAATCACTTGATGTGTTTCACTAGCATGGCTGCAGGGGGGAAGCATAGTGCAGAGGCCAACAACCCTAACAAAGGGGACATATAAACAATAAAGACAGTAAAAAAAAAAAATAGAAGGAAAACAATGCAAAAAGGAGGTTGTAGGGAATGACTGAATACAAGAAAAGGAGAATGGGACCGAACACCACACAGCCAAATATAAGTGTTGGCTGAAGAGAGAAACTGTTGTAAACAACAGCTCCCATCATGCTCAGCCTATGGTAGAATGTTATTTAATTTGGATGAAAATTTGTTTGCTGTGCAATTCTTGTATGTTATTGTATGATATTAAGGTATTAACTCAGTACACAATCTATATTCTGCTGATTTTTTCAGGATAGAGTTAAAGCATAAGATCTGCACTTTAATACTTAAGCTTAGATATCAATATGTACTACACTGAAAAACTCAATGCTGAAAGTATGCAAAAAATGCACTGGGAATATCTGTAAGACCTTATGGTCAATATTTGCTTGGGGATAATAGCATATCTTGTTACATATTAAGACTCATGTTACATACCACATTAAACAATTTTAAATGTATTGTGCGTTAGTTTCCATGCATTTATAATTCACCCTAATTCTTTTTGGCAAGATCTATGTTTTGCAAATCCACAATTGTTATATTATATATTATTATATTTTTGTTATATTCACTACTGCTTAATTTCAGATAAAATAATGCTACTTATTTGTAGTAAAGTTTTTTTTATTACCGACACTGAATTGTGTTGAATTGACAACTGAGTGGCAAAATGTAGCCCAAAATAGCCAAACAAGAACAAAATGTACTCTTTTCAACTGATTTTCAACACAATTCTCAAGTTACTCAATAAATCCAATGTGTACCTTTTAAAGCTGTAACTGGTAAATTAATTTTGAACAATTCAAACGCAGTCTAATAGTTAATTAGTAATTCCATTAATGATAGGTAAAGAAAAGGTTTAAAGGCACATGACATGGTGACCTCTATCACAACCTTAAACTTCATTCTTTGCTGCAACATGAATGTGTTGAGTTTAGGTGTTCTTAAGTTGAAAACTATAAATATGTTTATACATAAATTATGTTTAGAAAGCATAAACAACACAGGAACAAAAACAGTTTTAAATATGTTATTTGGCATAGCAGAATATTCTCCAATGGTATTTCTTTTTTATCTATTTAAGTATTAATTAAGAATTTTAACATACAAAAGACATTGATTAATACAAAAAAGCAATTAAATTGATTATTAAAATAATAAATAGACAAAATACTAATTGAAAACAAACACCATAACATTCACGGTATATATTCCATATAAATCAGGGATGTAAAGGGTAGTAAGTCTTTAAAAATAACTCATTATATGTTATTCTTGATATATATATACAAGACACAACTCACTGATCTTTTGGGTAAAGCCTTGAGTTCATAGATAGGGGTTGCCACCCAGTTGGTGTTAAGTCTATGGAAGAAATTGCATGGCTAATGTTTTTGTAAAGAAAAAGTGGTGACCCTATACATAAATAATAAAATGTGAAAAGGAACATTAAAGAGAAAAAATAGTGCAATCATCATACACATGCAAAAAGAGATAAAACATGATAACGTTCAGTAATATTTTAAAAGTAAGTGGAGATAAAAAATGTTTTCAATCAAATAAAAATGAAGTGTCTTGCCTCCATAGACTTAAATAAAGGTTTCATGCCGATTTTGTTGGCCTGTAAACTGTAATTTTTCCATGTCTCTGATAGCAGCTAATAATAATTCTTGCCTTTCACACCCCTCTAATACTAAAAATAAATAATGAATGGAAGGCATTAGTGCTTTGAGAAGAAACCAAATAATAAGTTAAAGCATTTAAGCATAGAAGATGACTATTAAGTGATCCGTGCAACATTTAGACTTCTTAAATATACGTATTTCGAAATGTATAAGCATAGGTAAAAACTATACTGAGCAAAGGTAATTTTATTTACCCACCTGGCAGAAAAGGGGTTAACAGGAAATGTCCCTTCCCAGTTTCTAAAACTATTCAAAGATGGCTTAAGTCCTGATTCTACAGAATATGCTTCAACAAAAGATTGTAACCATATAGCTATCAAAAAACCTTTATAAGTCAACATTTGCCAAAGGATTGTGATGCTATTTGTTCATTATCTGCACAATCTTTTCTCAAACAGTGCCACCGAAGACTTGGCAGCTATCCTGTCACAAAGCTGAATTCTCTAATCAAGCCTGATTAAAAATAACACAGACACAAACAAAGATAATTGAGAGCAAATGTAAATATATTTATAATTTGGTTATGCAAGTATCTGGTGGCTATGAAATCAATGAATGGGTATTACATTTTTATTGTAATACCTGTGTAAGTGTTTTTAGAAACGTGATATACACAGAATGTATATCCATTGGTAACACTTTCCTTATAGTGGCTTACACCCTGTTTTGACCTTAAAGCAGCCTCTATTAATTCAAATGTGGCACAGGTATAATTGAAACCAGTGTCAAGCAATGAACTTCTTCTATGAATAGCTCCTTACTTCACATCTCACAGATTCTCACATGGATTAAGATCTCGTGACTAGGTTAGCTTAGTAAGGCGAATTCTCATATAACCATTGCTGGATAATTGGAGGCTTGTTGGCTGTGATCTGAAAACCAAAGTGTATAGATATACAACTGTCATTAATGGATGTCTTGAGGAATTGGCCTTTAGAATGATTGTGGTTGTTCCATTCTTTCACAGTGTTTATATCTCCTCTCTACAGAGCTAGCCATGCAATGGGTCTGAGCTGGTCTTTTAGACTTAGACGCCACATTACATTTCCACCCTTGCTGCCATCCTATCCCATTTAAAAGAACAGAAAAAATCCTAGCATGCAGCCCCACATCACAAACAGGCACATACTGCTTGCTTCACTGCCTCACACTCTGCAGCTTGGGGTCAGATGCACAGAACACATTGCAGGCCCCTCCATGCCATGAGAGGTAATACTGAGAACATACTAAAATGAGTTTGATTATGTTTTTTCTTAAAAAAAACAACTGTAAGCTGTTGCACTGAAGTATTGTAGTAATGTTTGGAGATATGGGAGGGATTTGTCAGGGTCAGTCAGTGTGATACTTATATTGTCTGCTTTGGAAGATTCTTTCTTGGTAAATGGGAAGCCTTTAATGGCAGGATGGGATTTTATTGCTTGGGTCAAAGGTTCCAGTGCAAGACCATATAAAATGGGAGATAGCGGGAAGCCCCATCTGGACCCATTAGTAATGGGGAAAGGGTTTAGATAGGAAACCTGCATAGCAAACCTTCTGATGGCCAGGAATATAGTGCCATCATCACTTAGATATATTTGTGAGGTAAGTTAAATTTATGAAGTACAGCTCTTAAGTAATTCTAGTCGAGATGCTCAAATACATTTTCAGCATCAATCGCCAAAATTAGGCTTGGAGTATTGCATTTGTGAGCAGTTGCAATAATGTCAAAGAGCTTCTTGGTGTTATTGGATGTCATGACTTGATCATAATGCGGTAACTGTTTAATGTGATTAGCTAGGATTTTGGTGTATAATTTAACATCTGTATTTAGTAATGAAAATTGGCCATAGTGTAGGAGGTTTGCCAGGTTTAGGTAATATAGTAGTATGTGCCATGAGCATAGAGTTAGGGAATTGGCCTTTCTCCATACAGGACTTGAATAGTTTAGTCAGGTGGGAGGAAAGAATGGTGTTGAATTTTCTATAATATAAATTGTAGAATCTGTCTGTTTGTGTTTGGGGCATATAAAGATACAATGGTGTAGAGAATATTATTGATGGGTAGGATTTTATAGAGGAATCTTCCTCTGGGATCTTTTTTAACTGTGATCACTTTGGTTGCTAATGATTGGTGTAGCCAGATAGATACCTTTTGTGGTCGCAGTAGTATGATATGCCTTGGGGAAATGATGGTTGGTTACCATAGGGAAATTGTTCCTAACAAAGTGTGTTTCTTGTACACATATAATTTGAGCTTGTGCTTTCTTAACTTCCTGGAATAGGAAGTGTCTTTTGTGTGGCGTATTCAAGCCATTAGCATTTATGGATAGGATCGTTAGGATCATAGTTCAAAGGTGGTGTGCTTGGTGACTTGGGGTACATGCTGTGTAACTCTTGCAGAAACGACAAGATATGATACGTTTAAGGGGGAATCTCCACTTATATTTAATTCCAGTGTTATGTAGAGCTACTTTTATGGCCTTGAAAGATTTGCATAGTTGGAGTGTCGCTGGTGAGAGGTCCGCAAACATTTGGAAGCTTGAGAAAGGGGCTGGTAATTCCTGTTCTTGTCTTCTGGCTCTCAGTATTTGTTCTTTATAGTGGAAATAATGCAGGAGTAAACTGTTGTCCCGCAGAGCATTCAGCGTTAGATTTTTAGCTTTCTGAATCCTGTGGATTCTGTCAATAATCATGTTGGAAAAGAGGGAATCCAGAATCAGGGTTAATAACAACGCTCGCACCCAATCCTTCAGATTAGTCAGATGGACGTCCTCAGGGATACCTCTGATCCGAATGTTATTATGGCAGGATCTGTCCTCTAGGTCCCACAGATAGTCCCGGAGTTGTTTAACCTCTTGTGTGTGACTGTCTGAGAGAGTGTTGGGAGAGTCTATGACTTCATTGATCTTGTGTTCAACTTTGTTTGTACGATCCCCAAAATCTTTAAGTTCCTTCATGAATTCCGCTGTGATAGATTTAATATCCAGCTTTATGTCCGTTCGGACATATAGTTCATTATAGCTGAAGTAACTAAGTCATTGACAGCTTACCTTTAGCACCCCTACATGTGTGTATTAAATTTTTCCATGATGTTCAGCCAGCCAAATGTTGTGTGAGCTATATAAAATATGTAGTTCAAAATAGACAGTTAAAGGCATCGTGATGGTTAACCATTGGCACTATAGCTACTATGAATCATATTGCGCCTAATGATTAACCAGCAAAGCCATGTCTGAGTGCCACACAAAATAGAGTCACAACAGCTAGAGTGCCAAAACAATTAAAGGTTAACTTTGGCACTCCAACTGATGGGGATTGCATGCCTTCTAATGTAAATGAAGCGGACTAATGTTACAGCACTAGCTGATACACTTTTTATTAATTTATTATTAGATAGAATGTACTGGGGGAACTAAAAATATGGATCTGTTTATTTTCCTTTACTTGATATAATTCTAAAACATTTCATAAAAACTGAGAATTATGAGAAATGTAATCCAAATAGGGTTACCACCAAGCCAGTATTTTACTGGCTGGCCAGCAAAATATTAACTTGAAGCCAGTGTAAAGCCTACGAAGGCAATAGCAAAGTCAGCATTTTTGTGACTAATAGGTGGCAATCCTTAATCTACACCAGCCAGACACATGCTGGTCTCTCCACCTGCTCATGTAGGGAATGGGAAGGGAAAGCATCTCTTTTTTTTTTTTTTTTCTTTTTTCTCTTTTCCTTTCCTGCATAGTTCCTAATGACACATCCTGGATGCATGCTGTGAGTGTGAAGGACTGTGAGTGTGAAGGACTAGAGCAATCGATTTCTGGTCACTTGCATTTTCTGCTGCAGAAGAATGTATATTCTGACCTGCCTGCTGCCTGCTCCTTTCTACCAGCAAGTCGTGATGTGCAGGTTACACACTTCTCCATCTGGATTTTTTGAAAATTCTTAAGTATATCTATTTGTTTTGTAATTTACAGCTAACATTTGTCTGAAAATCTAAATTTAAAAACCATATATGCAGAAATTAATTGTTTGAAACAAATGACTTAAAGTGACATTACATGTTTATTTTTTCACTTGTACTTCTAACAACTGAAAAGTTTATAGTCCCTAGTATATACTTAGATATAAGGCTGTCATCTTCCAGAAATACAATTCCTCTACAGTACACATTGTCGATGGGAGTTATGGATAAAACACAGGGATAGTGGTGCCATTGTTGTGTGCTACTATGTATAATACACACTATTGATAAATGTGTGCCGGTTCTGAATCCAGAATCCAGTGGCAAACCCTGTTTCATGGAGGTTCCATTCTTGCACTTGACAGTTCAATATCCCTTGTACTTAAAATATGGCGACCGCATTTTTTTAAACTTCCCGAAAGATTTGTGTGAGTAAATGTTTATCAATAACCCTAACATATTTTGGCAACTTTATTTTTGCATAAAGATTTGCATAAATGTCATCATTAGAATTGTTGATAACACTTAAATCAAAAGTCCTGTGCTATCCTCTCTCTTACCTTAGCATGCCCAATAGCCGCAGGGCTCACAAACACATTGGGACACAATCTGAATCGTTTGAAGGCAAGTCTATCATGTGAATTCTTGGCTCCATTGTTGAAATAGCACAAGCATTAGCTTCTCCACATTCTAGTGTGGTCCTGATATTTATGATTAGTTATTTCATGTTTTCTGATCTATGTACCAAGTACATGTTGTGATTACCTGCTTTATATATTTACCTTGGCATAGTTCTGATTACTAGAGTTGAGCGGACATCTGGATGTTCGGGTTCGGCAGGTTCGACTGAACTTTGAAAAAATGTCCGGGTCCGTGCTCGAACTTGACCCTGAATCCGAACCCCATTGAAGTCAATGGGGACACGAACTTTTGGCCACTAAAATGCCTCTAAAAAAGTCATGGAAAGGGCTAGAGGGCTGCAAACGGAAGTATTTTACTTGGGTAAAGTAGGTAAGTAGTGGGTAAGAGTAGGACAAGTGCCCTGCAAGCAAATGTGGATAGGGAAATAACTTAAAATAACATAAAATACATGCAAATTACAAATACAGCTGAGCCATAAAATAGCACTAGCTGGAATCTTTGATTTTAGCTTTGGAAGAACATAAATCTAAATCTAAAGCATGGCTGCCAGGAGGATCAACAGAAATATCCATTTGAGAGAGGGTTGGAGTGCAGGGTATTCTCTTTCAGTTTATACTAAGTGACCCATAGGTTGAGGAGGCGGTGACCGTGGCGGTGTAGGTGGAAGCGGCGCTGGAGGAGGAGGTAGCCAGAATTTTTTAAAGTGCGCTGTAAGCACAGTATTTGACGGTTCGATTAGACTCTCAGAAATGAAGTGCACCGCAAGACGCAAATGTACTATTTAGCACCCAAAACTATTAGAAATTTTCAAAGTGCGCTGTAAGCACAGTATTTGACGGTTCTATTTGACTCTCAGACATGAAGTGCATCGCAAGACGCAAATGTACTATTTACCACCCAAAACTATTATAATTTTTCAAAGTGCGCTGTAAGCACAGTATTTGACGGTTCTATTTGACTCTCAGAAATGAAGTGCAGGCCGTAAATGTACTATTTAGCACAGTATTGGACTGTTCAATTTGACTCTCAGATATGAAGTGCACCGCAAGACGCAAATGTACTATTTAGCACCCAAAACAATTAGAAATTTTCAAAGTTCACTGTAACCACAGTATTTCACTGTTCTATTTGACTCTCAGATATGAAGTGCAAATGTACTATTTAGCACCCAAAACAATTAGAATTTTTCAAAGTGCACTGTAACCACAGTATTTAACTGTTCTATTTGAGTCTCAGATATGAAGTGCACCGCAAGACACAAATGTACTATTTAACACCCAAAACTATTATAATTTTTCAAAGTGCGCTGTAAGCACAGTATTTGACAGTTCTATTTGACTCTCAGATATGAAGTGCACCGCAAGACGCAAATGTACTATTTACCACCCAAAACTATTATAATTTTTCAAAGTGCGCTGTAAGCACAGTATTTGACGGTTCTATTTGACTCTCAGAAATGAAGTGCAGGCCGTAAATGTACTATTTAGCACAGTATTGGACTGTTCAATTTGACTCTCAGATATGAAGTGCACCGCAAGACGCAAATGTACTATTTAGCACCCAAAACAATTAGAAATTTTCAAAGTTCACTGTAACCACAGTATTTCACTGTTCTATTTGACTCTCAGATATGAAGTGCAAATGTACTATTTAGCACCCAAAACAATTAGAATTTTTCAAAGTGCACTGTAACCACAGTATTTAACTGTTCTATTTGAGTCTCAGATATGAAGTGCACAGCAAGACACAAATGTACTATTTTTCTTTTAATATTTCTTTAATATGATTTTCAAGTTAATTATATAAAACATACACATGTGCACAAACATAGACATACATAGACTACTGACATTTGCGTTAAGTTCCGTTTAGGGATAAGTTAGTACAAAAATATGAAGAGATTCAATCTTAATTCAACAGCATATCCCAATCGTTATCCCTCATTTGCTGGGGGAGAAAAAGAGAGAAAAAAAAAACAAGAACATACATACACAGTAAAAAAAAAGAAGAGAAAAGGATAAAGAAAAGGAAGAAGGGGGGAAAAAGAAGAAAAAAAAATATATCTTTCCCCTTTTTTTCTTTCCCCCTTCCTCCCCTAATTAAACCGGCGCTCGTCCCCCATGCCCCCTCCCCACCCCACCCCCAGGCAGAATCAAACAGAAATACTCCCAGGAAGATAAGCCTTCTCCCCATAAGTCCCAAATTTCCCTAGATGTTTTTCTCATATCTCTAGACTCATAGAAGAACCCCTCGGCTGTAAGTTGCGATTCTATTTGTTTCTCCGCCTCCAGCCAAGAGGGTACTTCCTGGCTCTTCCAGCGTCGAGCCAAAAGAATTTTAACTGCCATTAAGATATTAATCAAGAGGATCTGTTTTGGGGATCTTCCGCGGCCCGTATTAAAATGGAATAGAAACGCTTGTGGGGATAATGTAGTGTTGTGTTGTTGAATATAGTTTAGTACTTGACAGAGATTATTTATTATGTGTTTTAATCGGTCACAGGACCACCATATGTGGAACTGGGTACCTTCCTCCCTACCGCATCTCCAACATAAACGTGAATTATCGGGAGAGAACTTATTAAGTCTAGTAGGTACGTAATGCCATCTATAGAGTGTCTTATAG
Source organism: Pelodytes ibericus (assembly GCA_036172795.1). NCBI lineage: Eukaryota > Metazoa > Chordata > Amphibia > Anura > Pelodytidae > Pelodytes > Pelodytes ibericus. Next base: position 70,497,741 of record CM069860.1, read on the forward strand.
TATAACTCCTGTAATTTTATCCCATGTATAGCTTTTCTAGTATTTTGGCACGCGTTATTCCATGTTTCCTCAGAGAATGATTCGCCCATATCTGACTCCCAATGATTAATTGAAGTAATTTTTCCCTGAGTGAATAATTTTCCAAGTAACAGTTGTAATTTAGATATGTTCTTGGTTTTATTCACACTATGAAGAAATTCATCTAAGGGGGTAACTTTTATCAATGGATTAGATGAGATGTAACTCCTTATTCTGAGGTAGGTTAGGTATTCATAGGACGGTAAGTTAGTTGCTTCCTGTAGCTCAATTAAGGTGGATATTTTATCGCTAGATAATATATCCGAGATCTCAACTAGACCCAGTGATAGCCATTTGTTGATGTTCAAATTGCTAATCCCAGTTGTTAAAGCTCCCACTGGGGCCAGACTAGTAATACCCTGCTTGGGAGAAAATAATTTCTTGAATTTAAACATCCCTCTAGTCACGTCTAAAACTATAGGGTTTGTAATTTTGAGTTTATTAAAAGCCGTACGTGAACTCCAGAATAGAAAATATAGGTTTAATTTTGGGACTTCTGAAGTTTCAATCTGGAGCCAGGGTGTGTTATGTATTGATTTATGTTTCCATGCTAGAAAGTTGGTAAATTGACACACATTCTGGAGTCTGTAGAGATCTGGAAAGCCTAGCCCTCCCTTTTTTATGCTTCGTCTTAGGGTACTATTGGCTATTCTAGGTTTTTTGGAGTTTTACACATAAAACTAAGTACCTTAGGAACTATATAAGCTTTAAGTATGTTTAAGCGACCCATCCATGTCATTTCTAGCCCTTTCCAGCTCAGTAAGAGAGTTTTGAGATCCTGGGTCAGTGTCTCATAATTATGATAGAGTGTTTGTCTGAGATCTTGAGTAATTTGGATGCCCAGATAGTTCATTATCTTGTTATTCCAATTAATGTCTCCAACCCTTGACAGCTCTTGCAGGTGTATCTGGGAGAGGCAGAATGTTAATGCCTGGGTTTTATTAAGATTTATTTTATAATTTGAGAGAGAGCTATATTTATCAATCACGGATAGTGCCTGTGGAATTGAAATTTCTGGTGATGTCAAAGTAAGTAATATATCATCCGCATATAGGGAGATTTTATATTCTTTATATCCTACCTTCATTCCCCTAATGGACGTTGAGTTTCTGATCATAGCTGCCAAAGGTTCGATACTCAGGGCGTACAGAAGTGGCGCCAGTGGGCAGCCCTGTCTGGTGCCATTTTTTATATTGAAGTAGTCTGAACTAAATGATGGTCCTGAGATCCTTGCCCTCGGTGCCGAGTATAAGGACATTGTGTTGTTCATAAAGGGGCCAGAGATTCCAAATGCCGCAAGTGTCTCTGTCAGAAACACCCAGTCTACTCTGTCAAATGCCTTCTCGGCATCGAGGGCAAGGAACACCGTAGGTACCGTACCCTGTTTAGCCCTGTGCAACAGATTCAAAACTCTTCTAGTGTTATCCTCTCCTGAGCGATTATGGATAAATCCCGTCTGATCTGAATGGATCAGATCTGGTATAGCCTTCCCCAATCTATCCGCCAGAATCCCAGAGAACAACTTGATGTCCAAGTTTATCAAAGATATCGGGCGGTAGTTGGGGATAAGAGAGGGGTCCTTGCCCGGCTAAAGAGTTGGAAAAATAGTTGCTTCCAAGATCTCTGGATAGAAAGATCCCTTTTGAGTTGCCTCCCTAAAAACCCTGGCAAGTAAAGGTGAGATCTCAGGTTGGAGTGTTGAGTAGAACTTCGCTGATAGTCCGTCTGGACCAGGGGCTTTCCCTTTTTTAATACATCGTATGGCTAGATTTAATTCGTCTTCTGATATCGGCTGATTGAGATCTGCTAATTTCTCGTCCGAGATCCTAGGAAGTCCCAATCCTTGTAAAAAGCTTCTGACATGGGATGGGGATCTACCAGTAGTTGGCAAATTATATAGTGAGCTATAATATTGCCCGAAGGCTGTGCCTATCTGTTTTGACAACTACCATTCGAGAGAGTACACAGGCTCCCCAGACCTCCAAACCTTCCACAATCAGCTCCAAGGGACGTGATCGTATGCTTCCAGAACTCGAAAATTAAAGACCTATTACTAAGTCAAGTCAGAACAAATCCAACCCGAGATCCGATGTTCTCATCTATTTCGCTATTTGCAGACATATCTCATTTTACTAGAATGAAAAGAAGAGAATTTTCAACTTATACCTCAATTCTACGGAACAATGAGATTCAATACAGATGGGGATTCCCCACAAAGCTTATTATTCTATATAAGGGCAACTCTCATCACTGTGAGCATGCAGCCGAGGTCAAGGCACATCTGTTGAGATGGGACATTCCGACTGGGGATAAATAAATCCCAAATTTTCTCCATTCTCCTGCGCAAGTCTTTAATTCACATAGGAATTCGCTGCTAATAACCTATACTTTTGAGAGAGGAGGATCCTTTTTTTTTTTTTTTTGAGATGGGACACTTCTGACCGGAGACAAATAAACTTCAAATTCTCTCCACTCTCCTGCGCAAGTTTTTTAAATCACGGAGGGACTCGCTGCTAATAACTTATACTTTTGAGAGAGGAGGATTTTTTTTTTTTTTTTTTTTTCTTCTTCTGGCACTATATAAATAATGAACTTTTTTCTCTAGGGAATTTGCACTGTTATTCGCACACTGCTGAGGGCACTTGATATACAATGTACTTGTGATGAAATGTAATATTAACAATCTGACCTATAAGGTCTATTGCACAAATCTGATGGCACTTTACAAATAATGAATTATTTATGAAAATTTACTATTTAACACCCAAAACTATTAGAATTTTTCAAAGTGCGCTGTAAGCACAGTATTTGACAGTTCTATTTGACTCTCAGATATGAAGTGCACCGCAAGACGCAAATGTACTATTTACCACCCAAAACTATTAGAATTTTTCAAAGTGCGCTGTAAGCACAGTATTTGACGGTTCTATTTGACTCTCAGATATGAAGTGCAGGACGCAAATGTAATATTTAACACCAACAAATTGCAGTATTTAAAAATGCCCAGATGTTGCCCACTGAGCTAACAGAACAGGATTAAAGTCATGTGCCTGGCACACATGCAGTTGCAAGTGCACTGCACTCTCTGTGGCACTAGGCTCAGGGCAGTGAACAAACATGTAGTATAGCACCCACTAAAATAATCACTGTAATTTGAATAATCGCTGTAGTTTGAATAATCGCTGTAGTTTGCAGGTTTAACACCAGCATTTTTTTTAATCTGTCCCTCACAGCTGCAGCATCCTCTCCCTACACTAAGAAGAGTTCATGTGATGTGCGTGTACGTGACTCCAGCTTATATATCGAGGCTGGGTCACATGCTGCACTGGCCAATCACAGCCATGCCATTAGTAGGCATGGCTGTGATGGCTTCTAAGGGCAAACGAGTCAAACGCTTGTTGATTGGCTGCCCTGCAGTCTTTCAAAATGCGCCATCACCGAACCCTGAACCCTGAACTCCAACACGAACGTACTGTGGAATGTCCATGTTCGGGTCCGGGGTCCAAAAACCGTAATGTTCGGTACGAACCCGAACAGTGCAGTTCGGGTTCCCTCAACACTAATGATTACCTGTTCAGTGTACTGTTTTTTGTGGACGGATCTTGCCATTGTCGGCTGCCTATTCTCTGTACCATTCCTGGCACTGGCTGCCTATCTGTTCTGTGTCCATTTTGTGGCATTGAATGAATTTTTTGTTACTTGACATAATTCTAAAAAATATTTGTTGACATTGTATGTGGCACTGCACCTTTAAAGTACCAATATTTCAGCATTCGCTAAGCTAACTATATAATAAACATAAGGCAGCATTTTTTTCACATCCTACTAATTGATCACCACTGCCTCTAGTTTTTTTTTATATACTGTATATATCTGAACATGGTCTTTATAAAACAGAAGCATCTTGACATAAAACTGATAACGTTATATTTTTAACTTCAAGAGGTCATAAAAAAGAGGTATGAAAGGAACTAATAACAAACAAAAGGAAACCCTAACAGTATAAATGTCACGTGTCCAGCATCTTTCTTTACTTTTTTACATTTATTTTTTTTTTGTTATTTTGAAAACTACTGAAATTGTAGTGGGAAACCTTTATGTTATTCCCATTAATCTACCTGGTTATCACACAGAAAAAAATCAATTTTGAATGTACTGGAAATGGGCTGATAACATTTACTTAGCTGTTGTTTTTTTAACAATTAACAACTGACTAACTGCTTTTTGTGTGTCTCTGCTGAATACCTACGTGATTAATGAGAAATACATGTTTTACTCAGAAATGAGTGTTAAGCAAAAGTTTCCAGTTAAGAGCTTTTTTACTATATTGCACCTATATAAGGCCTAAAACATTTGTTTAGTCTCCAAACCTAGAGAGGCTAAGAGCCTTTTGAGATTTGGAGTGTTTCTAATGTGAAATTAACTCTGTGAACAACATTGTTAAATATACTCTGAAGTCCTTTGTTGACTTGTGGATTTAACCACTAAGCACCAGTACTGTGTATATTCAAATAGCAATACCAGATGTGGACATGTGGCCTGGCTGGAGAATATTATTGGCTACTTAACTCTTTCTTTTCTCTTTCTCTTTAATGTGACATTTATTGTCTGATAAACACAAAGGATTTGTACTATCAAACATTTAGAGTTGGGGAATGTGTCCAATTCCGCTATTTTTTCCTACATTTTTTAATTTGACTGTGAATTCACTCGTAGATTAGTGAACAAACTCCATGCATAATGCTTTCTATAAAAAAAAAACAATGATCAACAGCGGCTTTGTTTCACAAATATACACTCATATGACATTGATAAAAAAAAACATGCTCGTGATCGATAGTCCAATAGATCTCCACCTGCAAGTTGCTAAGGGACCTCTGCTAATTTTAGTGCCACTTCATAAGGGAATATGAATCAAAATAGCTATTGTTTTTATCCCAAAATACTATCTTGCATAAAACCTCTCACATTTAAAAGATGTTATTGCTTTATATCCATAGTTAACTGGAATACCTTTATTAAATCATCTCACTTGGGTTGTGGGAGAATTCTACAACACAACATCTATCATAATAATAATTCACCTAAGTTTTTCTACTTATTAGGGTAAGACCAAAGTGGGTTGTGTGCATGACATTTTATTCATTTGCGCAAACACAGCTGGTAAAATTTGAGTTAGGTGAGTAACTCTTTGTGTATCTTTCTGTCATAGAATCTTTTGTTAACAAACATTGTTCACAAACAGTACTGAATTATTCCTTCCCTGTTTGATCTTTGAGCAATGCCAGTGATAGATTTCCGGATAATCTTTTCAATGCTGCGTATTAGAGTCACAGATTCAAATCATTGCCTATGCCAACAAAAATCGTTAAAAAGCATGGGAAAAAGTGTATTTCCTGTTTTGTACCAAGAGCATTTCACAAAGTGTACTTTCTATGGTAGGTGTTCTGTTTTATAAATTGTAAATAGGAAAATCCATTTGCTTTATTGGTTTTGCATGTAATCCCTATTTCACAGATGATGTGTTTTACATAAAGAAAAGGATCAAATGTACAATTAGAAAATATGTTAATACATTAGTAATAAGAAAAAAATATTGTTATGTTTTTTATTGTCTGTATATACAAAATTGTTATCTTTCTCCCAGATATGTTTAATAAGAATATGCATGCTGACAACTATAATAGAATATATTAAAGAATAATGCAAATGTTACATTACAATAACATTTATTTATATAGCACCAGGTTTGGGGGTAGGGAACAGGGCCGGACTGGCCTACCGGGATACCGGGAAAAATCCCGGTAGGCCATCATCCCTGGGGCCGAAATGGGTGATAAGAACTGTATAAGTGTGTGTATTTTTGCAAATGTGTACATCCACCTCCCTGCAGACAGCATTTAAAAAAAATAAGTGTGTATGTGTAAGTGTGTCTGCATGTGTGACAGTGGGCATGTGTTACTGTAAGTGTATCTGTAAGTGTGAATGTGTAACTTTTTACCTGTGAGTTTGACTGTGTGTAAGTGTGACTGTATGTAAGTGTGTCTCTATAAGTGTGATTGCGACTGTGTGTAAGTGTGATTGTATGTTAGTGTGTGTATTTCTGGATATGTGTGTTCACCGCTTGGTCTGAACCAGCCACCTCCCTGCAAACAGCATTTAAATAAAAAAATCTGTGTGTATATGTGTGTCTGTATATGTGTGTCTGCGTGTGTGTGACTGTGTGTGTCTCCTATTGTGACTGTGTACTGTATGTCTGTAAGTGTGACTGTAGGTGTGTCTGTGTAACTGTAAGTGTATCTAAGTGTGCGTGTGTATTTCTGTATGTGTGTGTGACTGTGTGTGTAAGTGTGACTGTCTGTAAGGGTTTATGTCTGTGTGAATCAAATATCAAACAATATCAGAAAAAGTAGCAGTGCAGTGTCTGCTGTGTGCCAGACTTCTCTAGCGGCCAATGCGATATGGCCGCCTTTTCCCTCCTTCACGATGCTGGAGCCTTCTTTCGTGCTGGGGCAAGGCCTGTGAGTGCAATCTAAGTGATGGGGTAAGTCCTGAGTGCTGGGGGAAGTCCTGTCAGTGCATTCTAAGTGCTGGAGCATGTCATGTAACTGCAATCGGCTTTCTGAGGTGCTGGGGCAAGTTTTGTGAGTGCAGACTGTGAGCTGGGGCAAGTCCTAGGTGCTGGGGCAAGTCCTGTGAGTGCAATATGAGTTCTGGGGTAAATCCTGTGAGTGCAATCTGCATGCTGTATTAAGTCCTGTGAGTGCAATGTATGTGCTAGGGTGAGTCCTGCCTGGGGCAAGTCCTCTGAGTGCAATCCATGTGCTAGGGTAAGCTCTGCCTGGTGCAAATCCTGTGAATGCAGTATGAGTGCTGGGATAAGCCATTAGTTGGGCATGTTCTGTTAGGGAAGTCCGGGTGCTGGGGTAAATCAACACATCCACTTAGTATGTTCACAAGTTTAAATCTCACACACTGCCCTGATATATACCCCATGCACAGGGCAATTCCTATAACCTTGTGTACATACTGGGGTACTTAAATATGCCAATGTGCATGGGGATTATATTAGGGCACTGTGTTTGATTTAACCTTGTGTACAAACTGGGGGAATATATTGCCCTAGGCGCAGGGTTATATATGCGTGCTATGAGGTTGGTATAATGATGTTATGCTATGGGGCTGGTATAATGATGTTATGCTATGGTGCTGGTTGATATAATGATGTCATGCTATGGGGCTGGAATAATGATGTTATGCTATGTGGCTAGTATAATGATTTCATGCTATGGGGCTGGTATAATGATGTCATGCTATGGGGCTGGTATAATGATGTCATGCTATGGGGCTGGTATAATGATGTTATGCTATGGGGCTGGTATACAATTATTTCCAGGGCTGTTTTTTTTTACCCAGTCCTGCCCTCGTAGGGAAAGAGGCCAAAGGAGGTTGCTGTATTCCGAGTAGGTTTGGGGGTAGGGAAAGAGGCCAAAGGAGGTTGCTGTAAGTTGTGATTGTGCCAACTTTATTTTATAAAATCGGATGCAAGATCTTGAGCCATAGGTGGAGAGTAGGGTAGAGGAGCAGGGGGGAAATAGAGGGTATTATATTTTGAGAAGAGACATTTGGGGTTTGATGAGAGGGTTTATGTTAAGGTTCTGAAGTAGTGTTGCTTGTAGAGCAGAGTTGTAGGAGCACAGCAGGATTATTAAATTCTCCTTGGAGTGTGATTTCCTCAATCATCACTCAGCAGTACAGATCCATTTTTGGAGGTAGTGCTTTGTGTTGTGATGCCCATGTTTACCCGTACGGCTGGTGCTTCTAGAAATATTGAATGTCACCTGACACCTGTTGCTTTCACATCTTTGAAAACAACAGAAAGCATCTAAAAAAAGTTTGAATGTAGGTTTGTTAGTAAATTATCAGATGAGAAATTGTTTTGAAAGTCCTCTTTTGTCTGCTGTTTTGTTGGTAGGCAATGGCATACTTTAGCAAGTGTGTGCTTAGTGGTTACTTGGAAATGATTCCAGCGCATTATTAAGACACGGAACATAATATTTGTGCAAGATTTGTTTGACAAGAATTATTTTGCTCTGACAAGTATTCACAATTATTCCTTCTTCATGTTACCAAAATTGGAGTAGCAAAAGAGATAAGATGCTAAACTTCAGAAAAACTTTTGGCAACTTTGATTTGTTGATTTCTTATATGAAGTTAAGATGTTGCTGTATAACTAACATTAGCTTGTAAACTGAATCATACTCTGATTATAGATTAAGCTACTATCTTGCTTATCACATCTATGAGATGGCAAAGCCTGCTAATGGCATATTTTGAATGGAAATTGTATATCTTCATGATTTTAGTAAACATGACAATGAGTTATAATTTCATTTTAGCAAAGTGAAAAATTATGTTTTTTTAATTAACAACAAACAAACTGTGATATGCAACATGATCACAACAGTTTAGATGGAATTTCAAATGATCTGTAGACAGTTTTTTGCCCAGTAACTTGTTCATACTATTAATTTGAATATTTTACATTTTTTTTTTAATTTTACATTACTCAGTTTCACATTTTCCTTATACATTCATCACTTGTATCGTTCACTAGTGATAAAACTGTGTAATGTACACAGAGTTTTATTAGTCACATGATACATTGAAACCACTCTCTCTACTATATTTTCTCTGATTCAAAGAAAAGAAAAACAAGACTCGAGAGGTGCCGAGAATGTAAAGCAAAAGGCGGTGGATATATTCAGCTTTATTTTGGGTGCTAACACACTGACCCAAACCAACCTGGATCGCGCTCATAGGGCATTGAGACCCAAGGACTTGGCGAACCCGGTACTGAGAGATATTATATGCTGTGTACACAATTTCACCCAAAAAGAAGAAATACTGCGGAGTGCTAGGAAAATGGTTGCTGTGGTTTATCAGGAATCCCAGCTTCAAATTCTACCCGATGTGGCTTAGGCTACCCTTCAAATGAGAAAACTTCTAGCACCACTGACAAACACCCTCAGATAGGCTGGAGTGCTATATAGCTGGGGTTTCCCACTGGCCTTAACAGTGCGATGGACCAACACTCTACACACAGTCAAGACTCCGGAGGAGGCTCTTTGTTTTTGTGAGTCCTTTCACCTACCTGTTCCCAACCTCTCGGAATGGAAAAAAATTCATGGAGGGGGAATCGGCCATGCTGACGCTCCTGTCTCAACAGTGGATCCCACGTCAACAACGGAAAAGAAGACGCAGATCCAGGCAGGTAGCTGGTGAGGATAGGCTGGAGGAGCTACAACCCGAAGCCCACAATGGGAACTTGTGATCAGATAGACCTTCATCAACCCTCTGAGGAGTTCATCAGCACAGGAATATGACAAACCCTTAGCCCGGATCTCCACCATTACTCTGCGGACTTCACAACTATTGCATGAGCATCTCCCAAAGGATCTCGACTCCCGGACCTGTTCTTCATATTGTATATTGGATTACACCTTTATTTTTGGGATTTAACTGTTTGGACTGCTTCTTCTGCTTTGGCATTATGCAAAGTTGGGACTAACATATATTTTGTACTCACAACGTCTGGCAGCACCCGGGACTTGGACATGATAAGTAACATTTTATACCAGACGGGGATGTCGGTGATTCCAATAGAGAACAGAACGCAAGTATACAGCCGGCAAGATCACAATACATGCATCATTTTAGTCAATGTCTGTATACATGGAGTCTGGGATGCTAAAGATGTGGCACTATGTACAGAGGAATAGGGAATGCTGACAATTAGCAGGGAGGGATATAATGTTTTAAATGCCCAAAGTATAGTAAGTCTTAGACTCACTGCCAAGGGAAAGAAAGAGACACGTACCGAACACAGCCCTATTTAAAGAGATCTAGTAATAGGGGAGAAAATCTCATGAGCTAGCCCACACACTGTTCTAAAAGATTGTGGGATTCACTTCCTGATAACATCATGGGCAAGAAGGAGGGTGATTTGCTTAGGTGAGGGGATCACAGGAAACATTTTTATATATCTGAGCTCTGCAGGCTGGAACATAGTCATAGCAATCTTACTGGGATAATTTTTTTCACATTCATATGATTTGCATAGTTACCAATCTGCTTAGACACCACTGGCTCAGTAGGGCCACTCTATAAGGTGATTGAGAGGGGGAAGTTTTGTCCATTTCTCCTTTCAGCGATTTTACTGTTGTGCATTAGAACTGCCTTCACGGCACCCCTGTGGGAACATGGTCTTCTATTTGGACCAACGGTCGGAGGTTTTATGTGCATACCCCTGTACAGTAGCCCTACCATGTATACTCACCCTATTTGCCCGCTTGGACCTGTTGACTATACAGCCCAGGGTATTTTTCTACTGTCTGTTTGTTTTCTCTTTTCATATGTGTGTCCCCTACTTTCTACTCCTGGTCTTTCCTATCTGCCTCCCTGGGGGCTTGCCGGCCCACTCTTGTTAAGCAAGTACACTTTGTTTGAGCCAAATGGCTAGTTGCCGAAAGATAGGTCAGAAAAAAGACTTCCACCTAAAGGTATCTAGCATTAATGCCAAGGGGCTGAACTCACCCAACAAATGCCATAGATTATTTTGTGAGCTGAAAGCATTAAAGACAGACATGGCCTTGGTCCAAGAGAAGCATTTTCAAAGGAACAAAGCCCCTAAAATTTTGACCCCTTACACACTCAGGCCTACCACTCATTCTCACTGTTTAAAAAACTAAAGGAGTGGCGATTTATATATCTAAATCTATACCCTTCATAGTTAAAGAGACATGGAGTGAAAATGACAGTAGAGCCATCTTTGTAAAAGGGGCAATAGGTCAGGATCTGGTCATGCTTGCTTGTATGTATGCTCCTAATGCATGCCAACATCTATTTATTTGTTCTATTCTCCAAGATTTGGATCGCTTTGGTGAAGGCATAATCCTGTTTGGGGGTGACTTTAATGTAGTAATGGACCCCTTGATAGACTCCTCCAATGGAATCTCGGCTCTTAGCAAGCATAAAACCAAAAAATAACTAAGAGTCTTTCCCGCGCACAGTTAGAGGATGGTTGGTGTATAGAGCATAACACCTCTAAAGACTTCACTTTTTTTTCAGTACCTCACAAACGGTACTCCAGACTAGATCATATCTTCATTTCGCATAGGCATCTCCATTTAATGAACACAACATCTATAGGTACTATCACATGGAGTGATCATGCCCCATTCACCTATCTCTGACGATACCCTCTCTCACCCCAAAAAAGACACATTGGTGTTTGAATGAGACACTTCTTAAGGACAAGATCATAACTCAAAAAGGCCCTAACTGACTATTTTGTAGAAAATGAGACCCCAGATATCACACCACCACTTTTATGGGAAGCCCATAAGGCAGTTATCCGAGGCCAGTTAATTAGTATAGGTTCCCAACTCAAAAGGTCTAGGGCAGCCACTTTCACAACGCTTCTGACACAGATTTCGGAACTAGAAGAAACTCATAAAAGATTCCTGTCACCTGGGGTATTCCAGAAACTTACAACTCTAAGAGGGGAATTAACTATGAAATTTTAAACTACAGCACTTTATACAAAGACTCCAGGGCAGTTTATATGCCCAACGAGATAAACCAGGTAATATGCTAGCGAAGGCACTTAAACAAAAGCAAATGTCAATGCACATTCCCCAGATAAGAACCAAACAAAATTCTGTAGTATTCCAGACGGAACAAATAAGGACGCTTTCTGCCAATTTTATTCTGATTTATATAAAATTTCGGCTAATTCTTCTGAACACACACGACAAATTAATATTGCAGACTATCTTACACGACACATGCCCGACAAACTTGATAAATCGTTTGCGGATTCCATAGACACACCTATCACAGCCGAGGAAATTAAAATAGCCATTAAAAACTGGTAAAAGTCCAGGACCTGATGGATTTACGATCCTCTACTACAAGACGTTTAATGAGTTATTAATTCCACCACTGGTCAATCTATACAACTCCCTATTCACAGGTTCCAAGCTCCCCATGCAAGCCCAAGAGGCACATATTGCCATTATACCAAAATAAGGTAAAGATCCATTATTATGTTCTAGTTTTAGGACCATTTCCCTCCTTAATGTAGATATCAAGTTTTTTACAAAAATTCGGAGTACTTGTCTAAAAGAGGCCTTGCCAGATATAATACACAAGGACCAGTTCGTGAAGCCAGAGATAACACGACCAAGGTTATTAATTTGATTCACAAAGTGCAGTTTTCAGATACCCCCACATTACTCCTTTCGACGGATGCCAAAAAGGCGTTCGACAGGGTTAACTGGTCCTTTCTAAAAGCAGTATTAGCACATATCAGAATGGGAAGCTTTATGATGTCTTGGATAGCAGCTTTATACCAGTCCCCAGCAGCTCGCATTAAAGTGAATGGTAGCTTATCCTGGCCGGAAACCCTATAGAGCGGCACGAGGCAAGGCTGTCCTCTCTCCCCCCTGTTATTTGTATTAACTCTTGAACCCCTCCTCAATGCCTTTCGTAAGAACCAAGCCATTCATGGAGTCCCTATAGGCCCTCACCACCACAAAATAGCTGCATATGCTTATGATTTACTCTTTGTAGTCACCCAACCTCAAATTACTCTACCTAATATTATCAAGGAAATGGGAGAATATAGCAGTCTCTCAGATTTTAAAATTAACATATCCAAATCAGAAGTGCTAAATATTTCTCTCCCTACACATATGGCAGATACTATTAGAACATCATACTCCTTTAAATGGGCAACTTCCCAAATACGGTACCTGGGTATGTACCTATCAGCTAAAACAGACTGTCTATATGACTTTTGTACATTATTCAGATGATTCCTGTATATGTCCCACTTACCTTTTTCAGAGATGTAACACGAATTATTATCAAATTTGTTTGGAATTCCAGGTACCCACGTCTGGGATACCAGTACCTGATCTGGAATAAGGAACATGGGGAACTTGGTCCCCCAGACATTGAAACTTATTAAAAAAATACGGCTTTAGCTAGAGTAGTGGAATGGACAATCCCCACCCCTAAGCACTGGATCTCCATAGAGCAGAGAGCTCTTAACGTACCGATTCCTACTGCCACATGAAGAAATCCGAAACATAAAATAATCATAGCTAAAGGTCATCCGACGGTTGTGCCCACCATTCATATCTGGAAACAAGTCATTGGTACCACAAATCTGATACACAAACTCTCATTGCTAATGTCCCTCATAGCTAACGCCGATTTTTCACCGGGATGTCTTGTGTAAATATTCAACGTTTATTTGAAGGGGAAGTTCGCTATCCCAGATTGGGTCATGTCGTATCTGAAGGGAAGCTTAAATCATTACGGGATATTACAGGTTCATTTTCTAATTCACAACAGGACCATTATCTCCATGTGCATCTTAAACATTTTATAGCTACACTTCCCAAATGAAACGAGGAACATGACTCATTAACTCCCTTTGAGATGCTATGCGCAACGAAGGAGCAGCGGCACAACTTCATTTCCGACATACAGAAAATTCTCCTGGAGCTGAAACATGCTACCAAACCATATTTTGTGAGGTGCTGGGATAAAGACTGTGGTGTCCCTCTTACAGATATACAGTGGAACAAGATAGCTCTCCTGACTCCACCAGGAGTACAGGAAAATGCGTACAAAATGTTCACAAGGTGGTACAAAGTACCATCTCTGCTCCATTCCCTCTTTCTGACAGTGTCGGACATGTGCTGGAGATGCCTAACACATAGAGAGGATTTCCTTCACATTTTGGTGGAAATGTCCTCTCATTCGTCCTTTTTGGACTGCAGTGGTGGACACCAGAAAAATGATAGACACAGAGAATTTCCCTTTTACTCCAATTGCCTGTCTTCTTCACCACACCCTAACATCACTTAATAAGTATAAAAAAACAATCACTGTACATTTATTGAATGCAGCGAAGTTGCTTATTCCTATGCGTTGGAAGGTAACCACCCCTCCCTCATATAAGGAATGGATCGCTCAGGTTGAGTGGATTCGTGGAGCGGAAGAACTCCTTCTTGCAGCTCAGGGTAGGAAGTCACAACATATGTTTGTATCGGGTGACGCAGGGTGTTTGTCAATTCAAAAATATGATAATGGCACTACGCATGATGACAGTCCTCAGGCCTAAACAATAACTGTTTTTTAAGACAAGGCCGGCAAGCCCTCCCCTACACCTTTCCCCTTCTCCCCAGCTCCCCTACACAGATGTTTACTGTGACTAGCGAACTGTTACATCTAGCTATTGCCTGAATGCTATGCACGGAAGGGGATCATTGGTTTTTATGTTTACAAGATGTTATCGCATGTACATGGCTACTTGTGGGCTGTGGTCAGTCTCATATTCCTCTCATGATCAAACCCTGCGCACTTGTGTTCTGATACATTGCATACAACTTCTATTTTTTGTTTCTGTCGTATGTGGATATGTCGTTGTCTATTTTCTGTATTATGATTCATTAAAATTCTTGAATAAAAATATTATCCATTACCAAGTAAAGTAAATCTCCTCCAAGATCAATGCTGGTGCATCATCATCATTATTATCATGTACCTGAGCATCGTGAGAACTCAACAGTTAGGGTAAGCTATCACCGGCGGATCCTTACCTCTATTAATTTCCTTATTTATCTCTCAATCCTTATCTCTATAGTATAACTATCTAATGTGTCCTCTTCCTCCCCATTTTTCTTCTCTCCTTCACTCCTATACATATTACTTGCTGTTCCTTCCCGGTCTAAGTCCCTCCATTCCTTCATATTCTGTCCCCTGTACCACTTTCTATCATTATTTCCCATAACCCTCATACTAAACCATTATGATAGCAAGGGGTGCAAATAATTGAAGCTTTTTTTGCTGTATTCCACTGCCTTGGTGTCAGCATGTGCATCCGGATGGTGGGTCAAGGGCCCTCTGTTACCCCCCTCCAGACCTTATGTTGACACAGAGGCAGTGGAGTCTAGCTAAAAAAGTTTAAATTATTTGCACCTCCTTTCTATCAGGATGGTTTAGTCTGCTCTCTCCCTCTCCCTCTAGCAGCTGGTCTCCTCCTCATTCACTAGCTGCTGCTTATTATTCAAACATGTATTGCAGCTAACGCTGTTCTTGTTCACTACATTGGAGTGGAGGGCTCCTGAATGCATTTTTAACTGAGCATATTGCTCAGGGAAATGTGAGTGGTTTTGTCTTACATTTACCACTGCAGTTCACCATATATATGATATACTTCACTATTATGTATTTTTATATTCTTTCCTCAATATAACATGCAGAGGAGATCATACCTCACTAAAGGGTAATTAAAAGTGTGTGAAGTGTTGCGATAGCGCATTCATTCACCAATTGTATTATTTTTTTATGTCTAACTAAAAGTGGAGCACCAGTTTGTTTTGGTGCTGGTTTTTCCACCACAAAGGCGCAATGTATTGTTCCTGTCTTTTGATCATACATTATATGGAATGTCCTTAATAGTATTGTGATTTTGAAATCAATATGGATTTTCTTTCTCTGTTTCTATAATTACCCAAACAGATCAGTATTTAAGAGGAAATATTTAGGTAAACTATAAATTCAGTTTGTGATATTAACCACATTCATTAATCTTGGTTATGGATTGCATTAAAATGTTCTTAGACCCTCCAACTGATTGAGGTCTTTCTCAGAGCATTATCATAAGATGTCTGATGAAACATCATTCCAGATTTTAGCTTGCGGTCTTGAATCACTTAAGGAGTTTAAATAAACACGAGTTACCAATGTGCGCTGTTCTATATTAGATTTTATTTTCTTTTAAAACCACATGGATAAATAGTATTATATTACAAAAAAAATATGTTCTTTCCATACCATTTAATTATTGATTTTTTTGATTTTGTTGTTGTTTTATGAAAGTATTTACTTCTATTTTGCATCACACTACTTGATAAATCATTAAAACAACTTAAAACACATATATATTTACCTTGTACAGCACTGATATGTTTGAATGTTTGTATTCAATTGATCAAGTTCTAGCATGTAATAAATCAAATGTATGGATATTTATCCTACTAATATGAGGTAATAGACCATACATATTCTAATGTACACAAATAAAAACAACACCAATTTGGTGAATTTTTTTTCAAATCCAGTAAAGGATGTTTTAAAGTCCTTAGACTAGACCAGGGGTCCTCAAACTTTTTAAACAGGGGGCCAGTTCACTGTCCCTCAGACCGTTGGAGGGCCGGACTATAGTAAAAACAAAAACTATGAACAAATTCCTATGCACACTGCATAAATCTTATTTTGAAGTGAAGAAACAAAACGGGAACAAATACAATATTTAAAATGAAGTAAAGTTAAATCAACAAACTTACCAGTATTTCAATGGGAATAGTGTGCCAGTCAGAGCTCAGTAATATTATGCCAGTCAGATGCCCAGGAATATTTTGCCAGTCAGATGCCCAGGAATAGCATGCCAGTCAGAGCCCAGGAATATTATGCCATTCAGATGCCCAGGAATATTATGCCAGTCAGAGCCCAGGAATATTATGACAGTCAGATGCCCAGGAATATTATGCCAGTCAGAGCCCAGGAATAATTTGCCAGTCAGAGCCCAGGCATATTATGCCAGTCAGATGCCCAGGAATATTATGCCAGTCAGAGCCCATGAATATTATGCCAGTCAGAGCCCAGGAATATTATGCCAGTCAGAGCCCAGGAATATTATGCCAGTCATAAGCCCAGGAATATTATGCCAGTCAGAAGCCCAGGAATATGATGCCAGTCAGAGCCCAGGAATATTTTGCCAGTCAGATGCCCAGGAATATTTTGCCAGTCAGATGCCCAGGAATATTATGCCAGTCAGAGCCCAGGAATATTTTTCCAGTCAGATGCCCAGGAATATTATGCCAGTCAGATGCCCAGGAATGTTATGCCAGTCAGAGCCCAGGAATATTATGCCAGTCATATGCCCAGGAATATTATGCCAGTCATATGCCCAAGAATATTATGCCAGTCAGATGCCCAGCAATATTATGCCAGTCAGAGCCCAGCAATATTATGCCAGTCAGATGCCCAGGAATATTTTGCCAGTCAGATGCGCAGGAATATTATGCCAGTCAGAGCCCAGGAATATTTTGCCTGTCAGATGCCCAGGAATATTTTGCCAGTCAGATGCCCAGGAATATTATGCCAGTCAGATGCCCAGGAATATTATACCAGTCAGATGCCAAGGAATATTATGCCAGTCAGATGCCCAGGAATATTATGCCAGTCAGATGCCCAGGGGTATTATGCCAGTCAGAGCCCAGGAATATTATGCCAGTCAGATGCCCAGGAATATCATGCCAGTCAGATGCCCAGCAATATTATTCCAGTCAGATGCCCAGGAATATTATGCCAGTCAGAGCCCAGGAATATTATGCCAGTCAGAGCCCAGGAGTATTATGCCAGTCAGATGCCCAGGAATAGTATGCCAGTCAGATGCCCAGGAATATTATGCCAGTCAGATGCCCAGTAATATTGTGCCAGTCATATGCCCAGTAATATTTTGCCAGTCAGATGCTCAGGAATATTATGCCAGTCATATGCCCAGGAATATTATGCCAGTCATATGCCCAGGAATATTATGCCAGTCAGATGCCCAGCAATATTATGCCAGTCAGAGCCCAGCAATATTATGCCAGTCAGATGCCCAGGAATATTTTGCCAGTCAGATGCGCAGGAATATTATGCCAGTCAGAGCCCAGGAATATTTTGCCTGTCAGATGCCCAGGAATATTTTGCCAGTCAGATGCCCAGGAATATTATGCCAGTCAGATGCCCAGGAATATTATGCCAGTCAGAGCCCAGGAATATTATGCCAGTCAGATGCCAAGGAATATTATGCCAGTCAGATGCCCAGGGATATTATGCCAGTCAGAGCCCAGGAATATTATGCCAGTCAGATGCCCAGGAATATCATGCCAGTCAGATGCCCAGCAATATTATGCCAGTCAGATGCCCAGGAATATTATGCCAGTCAGAGCCCAGGAATATTATGCCAGTCAGAGCCCAGGAGTATTATGCCAGTCAGATGCCCAGGAATAGTATGCCAGTCAGATGCCCAGGAATATTATGCCAGTCAGATGCCCAGTAATATTGTGCCAGTCATATGCCCAGTAATATTTTGCCAGTCAGATGCTCAGGAATATTGTGCCAGTCAGATGCCCAGGAATAGTGTGCCATTCCAGTGCTCGTCATACCTCCCTCCTCCCCCCTTCCCCATCACTTACCTCCAGCTGCTGTGTCCCCAGCCGGACGTCTCGCGCAGTGTCTTCCTGCAAGGAGGAGGGAAAGTTACCGGATCCGGATGTGACATAACGTCACATCCGGTCGCGGTGATTTTTTTTTTTCCGTTTTCCTGCAGTCGCATCCGCTGCGGCTGCCAGAAAGAAAAAAAAAAAAAGGTAAACAGCACGGAGGGGGGGGGGGGGGGTCGCCGGCAGCACCCCCCGCGGGCCGGATAAATGTCCTCGGCGGGCCGTAGTTTGAGGACCCCTGGACTAGACTGTAAAGGTATAAAAGAAAAGTTAGCTCTCAGAATTCCCATTGGTTTCTCTGTTATTAGTTTATCAATGGCTGATATTTGTTATTTGGCTCATGTTATACTTGGAGGTAAACTGCCTTTTTTCGCTCATCTCCGATTCATCCTATTCATTCAAGTTCCTCCAATAACCTAAGCAGGAAAGATTGTGAATTGGAGCACTTGGTTTCCAGATTATATATTATATTATATTACCTCGGTTCATTATGTATCGTATATGTCTGATGTCTGATCAAACACATATGCAGGGCAATATTATTAAATACATACCATTTCATGTTGTGGCATAGAAGATTTGTAAAACAGGAATGATCCCACCTTGATTCTTTACTAAGATCAGGGCAACATTATATCTATTTATATCTGCCTTACAGATTGAGCTTTTCTTTTATCTTTGCAAAATCTACATGTTACACACAAATGATGAAGGTGCACAATTTATTAAATCCCCATTTCATGAATTGTACATGGCTTTTGCACAAGACCAGCACATTTCATGAATTGTACATGGCTTTTACACAAGACGCAAAATGTGTAGGGACCAGCACATTTCATGAATTGCACATATGTATTTCTGTGCATCAAATTCACACAAGGAGCAGAAATGACTGTGCACATTTCATTGCTTATGCAAAATGCTACACATTTCAGGAACTGTACAGGGCATTGTAGCAATGTACAATTCGCAGAATGTAACAACTAATTGCATGATCAGTGTGTAACATATACATATGTATGTACAAAAAAAAAAAAAAAAATATATATATATATATATATATATATATATATATATATATATATATATAGACAATCTTTTCCTGGTCTCAGCTATTAAGGCTGTATGGATTATGATATATATATATATATATATATATATATATATATATATATATATATATATATATATATATATATATATATATATATATATAGTTGACTTGTAGTTATACCACAATTATTTTTGGTTTTTAGATTCTAAAACAAGTGTAATACTTTTCTAGACAATGCATACATTTAGAGTCATTATTATTACTACTTTATGTATAATGGACCGATCACTATATTACACAGTGCTGGCACTAACATAACAAACAATAGATGGTTGCATGTAAATCTTGGCATGTTAATGCAAAATGGAAGGAGATTTTGTTATTTAAATGAATGAAGAATCCTCTCCAGATAAAGCAATCATCAAGAAACAGTGCAACCTCACTTATGTTGCACTCTTAGCAGCAGTTCAAAGCTTTTCCTGGACAATGCAGTTTCTAAGCATACCTTTGCACACTAAGAGGTTACAATAAGACACAAGTATACCGTATTTATCGGCGTATAACACGCACTTTTTCTCCCTGAAAATAGGGAGAAAATAGTGTGTGCGTGTTATACGCCGAAAAAAAAAAAAATCTAAAACTTACCTCGTTCCTGCTCTGTCCCCCGGTGCTCTGAAGCTGCGTGGCTGCGAGGGAAGCGTTGTGAGCTTCCCTCCAGCCGCGCGGTCAATAAAGTGTGTTTTTTTTTAAAACAAACTTTATTGACCGCGCGGCTGAAGGGAAGCTCACAACGCTTCCCTCACAGCCACGCAGCTTCAGAGCACCGGGGGACAGAGCAGGAACGAGGTAAGTACTGGGGTCTGGGGAAGGGGGGGGAGGAGGGTGGCATAACGAGCATACTAAGGGGCAATATCCTGGCATATTGGGAGCATATTAAATGGCATATTGGGGGCAATATCCTGCATATTAAATGGCATATTGGGGCAATATCTGGCATATTAAAATGGCATATTGGGGGCAATATCCTGCATATTGGGGGCATATTAAATGGCATATTGGGGGCAATATCCTGGCATAATAAATGGCATATTGGGGGCAATATCCTGCATATTAAATGGCATATTGGGGCAATATCTGGCATATTAAAATGGCATATTGGGGGCAATATCCTGCATATTAAATGGCATATTGGGGGCAATATCCTGCATATTAAATGGCATATTGGGGGCAATATCTGGCATATTAAAATGGCATATTAGGGGCAATATCCTGCATATTAAATGGCATATTGGGGGCAATATCCTGCATATTAAATGGCATATTGGGGGCAATATCCTGGCATATTAAATGGCATATTGGGCTTCAAAGTTCTTAATTTAAGTTCTTAAGTTTTTTTTCCTGAAATTTCCTTCTTAAAATTAGGTGCGTGTTATACGCCGATAAATACGGTATTTACAAATATGTAAGTGTAGAAGAACATTAATTGAACTGAGGTAAGATGAACATTTCATCTCACTGACCTAAATATGTGTTATGCAGCGACAACTCTGCTAGAAGAGCTCAAATGGCACTGCATAATGCACTGCTAAATCCTTGAAGATTCACTTCTAGTAAATAGCTTCCATCATGTTTAGGCATGGAAAGGGATTATAATGAATTCTTGCATTTTTAACACTATACTATACATTGAATGTAATATAACTGTAGCAGGGTTTTTTTTTATAACCCATCCCGGATTAAGATGGTGGGGCCTGCTAGAGTATGTAGATTTACATGGTAAGCTGGAGTATAGGGTTACAGGACCAGAAGTGTGTGGGTAGTAGAAAGATGCCCAAGTCTAGAAGAGTTCAATATGTTCACAGCAGAGAAAAGAGAATATGGTAACTCTGTTTTTGGTGGACCTTTTCATCAGCAGGACTATAAAATGGTATTGAGGCCATATATTAAATAACTAGAAACAGGTGCACGCATTGCAAATGCAATGTGATTAATTCACCACAAAAATATTGAAATCCAAAAAATGTAATATCATTCATATAACAATATACACTTTATTAAGACCATGTCTTTGTTTTCTCTACCCTGATTTTTTGCTTTGTGAGTGGTTAGCTGCAGGGTAGGTAAATAAGCACTTGGATGTGTGTATTATGATATATGAATACAAAACTAACTGACTGAGCTTCCTGGGAGCAAACATCTGCAATAACCAGAGTGCCAAAGAATCGCCATCATGTTCAAATTCTCTGTATGCACAGGAAATAACCAGAATCCTCGTCACAAGAACTTGAATATTCTTTTCAAAAGACAAAGGTTGCAGAAACAGTCAGTGTTCAAAAATCTTATTCAGATCTAACCTCATAGATGGTAATAAACTGCTGTTTCTGAAATGTTTTACTTTAAAAAAAAATAGCTTTTTCTAATTCTAGAAGTATACTTAACTCTGAGTCTGAATTCGGTCTGATCTGGTCTGCTTTTTTCTGTGTATAATTACTAGGTAAAGTCATCGCTAGCTGGGCATGTTTCATCTCACTGACCTTTAAAAATCAGCTTTGCTTAATACAACCTCTAAATTGAAACAATAAGGCCCTCTAGAGGAGAAAAGGCTTTTCCATTTAGGAAACTAAGCACAGTGATGGAAATACAATACATGTAATGAAAGATGATATATTTGCAAACCCTCTGACCAAATACAACGCATTCAAGAAATTCAACTATTTCGAAACAAGCAATTTGGCTAATCCATTAGTATTTCTTTGAAATAATCCACAATACAATGGAAAACAGGCGTTCACACATTTGTTTCAAAATATTTTTTTTTAATAGGTATAATTATGCAGCATTATAAATATAGTACAGTACTTTTTTTTAGATTGCAATGCACAATCTTCTTCTTAACAACCTTATTGCAAAATATGGTGTATTGTAATAAACCTGTTCTCACTTATTTTATAGGGCATAAATACAAGTAAAACAGACTCTCTGTAGAAATTCTCAAAAGAGAGAACAAATATGACTATTCGGGAAAAACTTACCAAATGTGTCACCCATAACACAAAGGTGTACCTCCACAAAACACTTACAAGAATACACAGAAAAAATAATAACCTTCCCTATAGAGGTTTGGTTAAAATGCTGTGCACTAGGTAGAAAAATAGGAGTAACAATGTAACTGTACATTGGAAATAATTATGCTACATATGTATCATCCACATTATTGTAGAAACAATATACAATAGTAATGTTTGGAAGAGAAATATGAGTCCTGAGTAGTTGTAAAATCTCATGAGCAATGGAAAGAACACACTATGTAAAAGCATATTGGCTTAGTTGAATACGTGACGTTGTTATATAATTAAAATGTTCTTCATCCAGCTAATGAAATAAAGTACCTATAGTGTGTACTCTTTAAACATTGCTCCAAGAACACACTTTAATTATCTCACTCACATAGAAAATAAAATAATAAGGCACATCATGGCTACTGTCTGTACAATGTATCAGGTGTTTAAAAAAAAGTGGAATAACAGGATGGAGAACTTTCTATAACAACTTCACGGATTCAACTGAGCCAAAGGGCCTTTACTTTATTTGTTCTTTCCATCACTTATGAGATTTTATAACTACTCAGTTTTATTCATATTTGTCTTCCAAACATTAGTGTTGTGTTTTGTTTATACATTATGGGGGTTGATACATATGCAGCATAATTATTTCCAATATACAGATATATTGTTACTCCTATTTTTCTACCTAGTGCACTGCATTTTAACAAAACCTGCCCCTAAATGGCCTTTACTGTAACCCTAAAGGTACATACAGTATTCAAGTTAGTTTGGTGTTATGAATTTTGAGGATATACATGTTAAGTAAGCAGCACATCTGTGTTTTAACAGGCATTTTCTAGCTAGAAACTCAGCCTGATTTATGGAGGTGAGGTTTGTTTCATTGGCCTTATTGCGTATTGCATTTTGGTTGCAAGCCTTTTGTTAAAGGCTGTGGTTATGTTTAATACTTTATAGTGTGTGCTCTGTTTTGGCTAGTTAGTGTGGCTGGTTAATCATAAATCTTCTTCATAATGTACAGTGATGTTAGCACTTTACATCAATGGCATTCTCTTTGGCTTACAAGTAGTGTTGAGCGAACCCGAACCGCACTGTTCGGGTTCGTACCGAACATTACGGTGTCCGTACCCCGAACCCGAACATTTCACTGTATGTTCGTGTTGGAGTTCGAGGTTCGGCTATAAACCGAAAGTCATTGAAAGTCAACCGAAAATCAATTGACCTATTCGTATGAATGGGGACTCTATTTCGGTTTATAGAATAGCCAATAGCACATGTATTCTATAAACCGAAAGTCTATAAACCGAATGTCGTACGGTTTATAGACTTTCGGCTTATGGAATACATGTAATACTATTGGCTTTCTATAAACCGAACTAGAGTCCCCATTCATAAGAATTTCTTATGAATGGGGACTCTAGTTCGGTTTATAGATAGCCAATAGCATTACATGTATTCCATAAGCCGAAAGTCTATAAACCGAACGACATTCGGTTTATAGACTTTCGGTTTATAGAATACATGTAATGCTATTGGTTATCTATAAACCGAACTAGAGTCCCTAGTCCTAGAGTCCGAACTAGATTACATGTATTCTATAAACCGAAAGTCTATAAACCGAATAGAATTTCTTATGAATGGGAACTCTAGTTCGTTTTATAGAAAGCCAATAGTATTACATGTATTCCATAAGCCGAAAGTCTGTAAACCAAAAGACATTCTGTTTATAGACTTTCTTTTTATAGAATAGCAAAAGCATAAAATGTATTCTATAAAACGAAAGTCTATAAACCGAATGTCTTTCGGTTTATAGACTTTCGGTTTATGGAATACATGTAATGCTAATGCTATTCTATAAACTGAAATAGAGTCCCCATTCATAAGAATAGGTCAATTCTAATAGTTTTGGGTGCTAAATAGTATAGTTGCGTCTTGCGGGGCACTTCATATCTGAGAGTCAAATAGAAACGTCAAATACTGTGCTTACAGCGCACTTTGAAAAATTCTGGCTACCTCCTCCTCCTCCAGCGCCGCTTCCACCTACACCGCCACGGTCACTGCCTCCTCAACCTATGGGTCACTTAGTGTAAACTGAAAGAGAATACCCTGCACTCCAACCCTCTCTCAAATGGATATTTCTGTTGATCATCCTGGCAGCCATGCTTTAGATTTAGATTTATGTTCTTCCAAAGCTAAAATCAAATATTCCATCTAGTGCTATTTTATGGCTCAGCTGTATTTTTAATTTGTATGTATTTTATGTTTTTTGAAGTTATCATTTCCCTATCCATATTTGCTTGCAGGGCCTTGTCCTACTCTTACCCATATTTTAATTCCATTTGCAGCCCTCTAGCCCTTTCCAGGACTTTTTTAGAGGCATTTTAGTGCCCAAAAGTTCGTGTCCCCATTGACTTGAATGGGGTTCGGGTTTCGGGGTCAAGTGCGGGGTCAAGTTCGAGCCTGAACCCGGACTTTTTTCCAAAGTTCGGCCGAACCTGCCGAACCCGAACATCCAGGTGTCCGCTCAACTTTACTTACAAAGTAATCCAAATTAAAAAATTTACATTTAACCAGAGAAAGACAAATAGTCCATACATACAAGTACACCAGTGTCCATAGCAAGGTCTGTGAAGGTCCATAGAACGTTACTAAATTGTCCATCACAAAATCCACTAAATAAAAATAGATACTGTATTCAATGTGTGCAATAAAAGGTTTATCCATAGAGGAAGTGCTGGGTATCTATGTTTATTTTAAAATAGATTTGGATTGATTGGAGATTGAGTGGAGTCTCCCTTTACGCTTATCACCCACACTGAATATACTTTGATTGAAACTTAATAAAATGTTTGCCATGAACAATGCTGGTGGCTATCACTGCAGGACTTTTGTTCACTTATTTTTACTTATTTAAAGTGTGATGTAAACTGTTTGGAGTCTATGGTCAAAGCTACTTGAAACCACTGGTGGGCCCCAGAAGTGCTCTCATAGCGTCTCTCCACCCCACCTATGTTTAGAAAAATGTCAATACATTTTAAAAATGAAAAATCAATTGAATAAATACAATTAAGTACACTTCTAAGTTGGCCTGGGGAGTAGCTCCCTTCAGCCTACCTACTTAGAGTGGTGAAGCAATGCTCTTCAGTTAAGAAATATTTCTACTTCCGTTGACTGGCTTCCCGAAAGTCATAGGAGGCAGCAGTGCTCTGAGGAAATATGTCGGCTAATAAATCCGAGAAGCAACAATTTTTCACATCTTGCTCTGACAGCCCAGGATGCTGCAGGGGAGGACTTGGGAGGTTCGAGTGTTGAGCTATGTCAATCAAACTGACAGCGCCATTAGGCATACACAGGCTTCTGCGCATGTGCAGTATTTATTCTTTGGTGTTCTAGAAATCAGAGAATAAAAATCGGGACCACAGGTTTGAGCTCCAGATTTTGGACAGTCCTATGTAATACTGGACAGTTGAGGAGCATGCATTTAGTAGTTTATTATTTGAATAATATCAGTAAGCAAAACAGAGGGGAAAAAGAACCCAAATAGGTCTATTCACTAAGCTTTATATTTTGGAGGTAGACTTTCATTTTCAAACTAAGTCAAATTCGGGAACCCGAGTTAGACTTACAAAAAAAAAACCAGGTTCGAATCTTTCCCATTGAAAGTAATGATAGGATTAATGATTGGAGCTATACTTGAGGATAAGTCAAACCCAGGAGCCGAATTTTCTCAAAAATAGCTTTGATCTTTTCACCTCCCATTACTCTCAATGAGGAAGATTCATAGCTGGTTTTTTTTCCCGTGCTGAATTTGACTTAGTCTCAAAATTAAAGTCAACCTTCAAAGTCAAATTTTAGTGAATTGACCCAAGAAGGGACTATTGACTGAAACTGAAACTGCAATTGTAATGCAAAAATCAAGCAATAATAGCTTTGTTGGAAATATTCTCCAGTTTGTCACTCTTTCTAACGCATCTATATTAATAACTGATTTTTGCAATTCATCAGTCAGTTCACCTTTTAGGCAATAAACACCATAAAAACATATGTTTTTTGTAATCATGCATTTGTTTCTTTGTGAAACACAGATGCTACAAAATATAAAGCACACTAAAGTTAAAAAATAAATAAAAAATGACTACATATTTAAAAGGACGATGATCTGATACTCTCATGTTGTTTTAAGTTATGCAATCCCATCATCCTTTCTTAACCTTATGTTTTAAGGTCATCCAAAAGCTGAATGTTTCGCCATCTCTGCTTTATATAGTAACCCTAAAGATAAAGGGATTTAGAACAGTCATGGGACATATTTATATCTATCCCATGGCAGGCATTTTTCCCCATTCTTTAAATAAACCATTAAATTAAAGATTCCAGTCTGACCTCAGAATAGTTTGTGTAGGGTTTGTGGTTATTCTGGTGACTGCACTCTTTAATTCACAAAACAAATCACTACTAGAAGGATCTTTAAACTGGACGCAGGCAGCTGTTTTATAATTTCAAGCCTACCATTTTACATTTTTTTAAACCGGAGTGTTCGCAAATTGTATGCAAAGATGCTTTGTGTTTAAGATTTACATCAGATAACTTCTAGCTGCTGTGGGAAGCCAACACAATCATCGGATTTTTACTAAAACGACAACTGTCTGGACTTGCAGTAACAGAGGGGATTTGTATTAACTTTAAATGCAATAATTCACTATGTATGGCCATAGAAATATTTTTTTTAATGAGATGAATTTAGGAAAAACAGAAAAACAAGAATCAGCATTTTCTTCCATAATCTTATAGAAATGTTTTTATGAATACTATATTGTTTAGTGGATCATGCAGAGGGATTGATGGGGATTAGTTAGCCTATATGCTGTCATGTTCCTATTTAGATGCGTCTGATTTCCAAGATTTTCCTCCTGAAGCATTGTGCTAAATCAGCTTTATCAAGGTATTTGGCCCCAGTAGAGAGAACGTGTTCCATGTGGGTTTCACACAACAAAACACAACAGATGGAATCAAGTTGGAAACCAGCTACATGAAACCTGGTAGGGATTATTGTTATGTAATCAGCAGAGCTGCTGTTAAGAATGTACAGATTTGTTGTTATTCCAACTGTAGTAAAATGATTCTTCATTAGTAATATGGTAGGATGCCCACTAATCTTCAAAGTCATTTGTGAAATGAATTCCAACTAAGTAGCCATTTTGTCTTGAGGCAAAATTATAGTTGTCTGTGCGACAGGTTGGAAAATCTACCACAATGTCACAATAAAGGCAACCATTTGTCTGGTATTCATTTTACAGCAAGATATCCATGATTAAACTGGAACATATTTTATTTTTAAGTACAATATGGTTAATGTTATGTTATTTAAAAAAATGGTTTTGTGAATATACTTTGATAAATGCTATCCTGTGCAAATGCTATGTTCCTCACTTGGACAAAGGCTCTCCTCCAACCATATCCCATTGCTACCTGCAAGACTTTGCCAAAGCTGCCCCCTCTGAAACCCACTTCTGCGAAGCATCCATATTTCTTCCTCATTCTCAAAAAGTCCTTCAATACTCACCTATTTGGAGAAGCTTACAATTCATCCAACTAGAACACCTGTTAAGTAACCTCTTGCCAAACCCACCTAGCTTCCACTGTCTCCCATTGCACTTAATGCCACCAACTTCTGGACTTTACCTTATTTATCCATTGACCCCACTCCCTCTAGATTGGAAGCTCTCTAACTTAGTTATCAGCCTGTCTCTGTTCATCTACCATAGTCTGTAATTCCCATTTATGCTTTGTACCAAATGCTGCATAAATTGCTGGTGCCGTATCAATAAATAATAAGTAGTTTAACCCCTTTGCGACAATGGACTTATCAGGCACATCTAGCCGGGAACTCTGTTACTGACAATGGACGTGCCTGACACGTCCTGCGGTGAACTAGTGGTTTTCGCTATCATTGATTGCAAAAACCGCTCTGACGATGCTGATCTATTGCCTCCATGTCGAGGCAATAGCCAGAAAAGAAATTTGGGCTCTGGGGCACCCACGATCGCTCCACCGAGCTTTCGTGGGCACCATATTGCCGGAGCGGCATGCTGCGCCTTCTTGTGGTCAGAGCTTCAGAAGCGAAAAAAACTTCCGATGTTCTGAATATGTTGCTTGACTGCCCCTAGAGGCAGTCTAATTTTTCATCATATTTTATGATTTTTTTTGTAGATATTGGTATCTAATGAAACCACTTCTTATGACGATAAAAACAACATATAATTTGTGTTGGTACAGTATGTGAGAGAGAAGAAAATTACAGCTAAACACAAACAGCCCTAAAATGTAAAAACAGCCCTTGTCACCAAGGGAAAGTCAAGGTCAAAATGTCTTGTCACTACTATTGTATTATTGCACAGTGCAGGTAAGTAAAACAGGAGGGTTGAGCTTTCAAATGCGCATAGGAGGTGTTTGATTGTCTGACATTGCCAGCTAATCAGAAGCCTCCCTTTCCCAGCTCAGTGTGATTTGCAATGTAGTTTGAAAACAAACCAATAAGAGGGCTGGGATAATGTCAGCCAATCAGATGCCTCCTACGCTCATTTGAAAGCTCAGCCAGAGCAATACCTTAGCTTATATTAACATAACTCCTAGTCTATTCATTTGCTAGTCGCTAGCAAATATATAGATGAAAAAATAAGTATGTCATATTGTATTTCTTGTAGCTCTTCTTTTCTTTTTTTTTTTTTTATAATATATCTTTATTGGTTTTCTTTTTCTCCATAACATATAAAACACGAAAGACATTGACAGACATACAAAAAACATCATATATACAACAAATTATTATGTCCCAGTGCAACGAGGGGTAGCCACTCCGATCCCTTCTTAAAGTGCTTATTATATTTAGATTCACTTCTGTAAAGAGTCTTATAAGTATCTTCCGGACTCTTTCCGGCAAAATATGCCCCCCCCCCCCCCCTTTGCACAGGTCAACAAAATGTACTGTAATCTTACAGACCGATCGAGAGACCTTTACCCCACCCAGGGGGGAGCATTTCAAGGTTTCACAGACATATCCTTATTGAGGAGTTCTTCCCATCTTTCCTCTTTTTATTTTTAATTTTTATTTTGATATTGGTTTGGGCCTGTTGTAATAAGATGGTATTAGGTAGCCATATCTCTCTCCTATTTATCTACATCTGTTCTAACTGCTCTAATATATATGTATAGAGTTTGCATAGTCTTCTAGATGCTGATGGTTGTAAATTACTCAAACTCTTTTCCATCCTTGCCTGATACGTTACTTGATTTATCAGTTGGATTTTTTAAAAGGGTTTGCTTGATTTCCACACTCTAGCTATTAGAACCTTTGTGGCCACCCAACAATGAATGGCTATCTGCTGATTATCTTTAGATGATTCTTTTAGTTTTAAATGTAGGAGAGCAGATTCTGGCTTCCAGGTCGTATTACTATTAGTACGTTTTTTAATCAATTCGAAAGCCCAATCCCATAGGACAGCAACAGCCTTGCAACTCCACCAGACATGAAGGAAAGTGCAGTTTTCCACCCCACATCTCCAGCACTTAGATGATAAATGTGGGTACATTTTTGTCAGGGCAGATGGGACTCTGTACCACCTATACATTATTTTAAATTGATTTTCTGCTAAATTGAATAGCTCTTCTTTTCAACATAGTTTTTTTTTACAGTTTCTTTAATAAATACATAATTTTTTTCAAAGATGCATAAAGAAAAATCTGTTGCATGTGACAGGCCATTTAACAATTTTCAAGAGTCTGAAAAGAGCACAATAGTTTTTAACATATGTGGAACAACACTGAAAGCAGAGGAAAAACAGATCATTTCTGGTACATTTACAAGGGACCCATTGGAATAATGCAGAGGCCCTTCATAAAGAACATAGGTTTGGCAAAGAATAAAAAATACAATTAACATGGAATGATGATAGACCAAGAATTCTTTGCAAAGAACTGTAAACCACAAAATATATGTCTCTGGCAAGACTTTAAATAGTTATTACAGGGAATATTGATGACATCTATAACATTAAATCCATCTATAAACTATAACCCTGAAGAAGTAATAACACAATAAGTATTAGTACACATCCAAAGATAAACATAAAACATGCATTTGATAATATTAACTCATTTGTACGTATGTGCATTGCTACACATAATTATTTTCTTTAATCAATATGTTCAAAAGTTGAAGAGTTGGTATCTTCATGAAGTTCAAAATCAGCAGTATGGTTTTATCCTGACTTTATATAGTTCTGCCATCTTTGTCATTAATTGTAACAATAAGGCAACATTAACTTGCATATATAATCTTTGATTTAAATCTTACTGATTGTTAATAAACATCAAACATTTCTTAAATGACAGGCATGAAACAATAAAAACACAAATACATGTTTTCTTCAATTGAATGCGGCTAATCTTTTAATAGTACATTCTACTAACGTATTACAATATGGTAATGTATTCTTCATTAATATATTTGGTAATAAACCACCATCCTTAAGTGCAAGGCATTATTAGATCTCTAGTAAGCTCCTGCTCTGTTGCCAGGTTGACTTCAACTATTAAAATGTTGAGCTGTACTTTTATGTCTTCTCACGTGCTTTGTGTGTCTTTACTTAGTGAAATTCTCTTCAGTAAATAAACATTGTCAGAGACAATGAAATTGGTTCAATTACTTTTTTCTTTCAACTATGCCACACTGTCCATCTGACCCGTGAAAAGATGCAAGGATGAGATGAAATGTCAAGGTGCTAAGCTGGCAAGGCTGATCCATAGCTTTGATTATTTATATGTTAATGATGAACCATGAACCAAATATATACCATCACTACTAACGTGTGTATCAAAAGAAATGATGTCACATGCTGGTCACAGCGCACCTTGACAGCTATTGGATTAGGACTAAGCAGACAAAAGCAAAACATTTTTACATTGCATTAACATTTTGTTTTATGGCTCCAACAATTTACGTAGCAATAGGTACAGAGCATAGATGGGGACTACATACTAAGTTAGATAAACCAGAACAGATTGATACATGAGGAAGAAAGCCCTGCTCATAAACTTTCAATCAAAAGGGAGCGTTGGACATGAGACACATAAGGGAGTGAGGATGCTAAAGGAAAGGTGTTGATAGTAACAGTATTAGGCATGGTTGGAGCTAGGTGGGTATGGACAGGGATTGATTATGTGTGTTCCAGTTGGATGAGTTGTGTTCTACTTAAAGAGGTGACAAACTGAAATAAATAAATACTCCAGAAAAATGAAATATCCAGATGCTCCAGGGTAGAATATAAAACATAGTTTTCATTTGTTCGAAAAAATAAATAAACACACAGGATGTCAGATAGAAAAAGTGCAAACACCTGACACGTTTCATCTGCTGAACAGACTTAGTCGTAGGCCTGGTCTCATCCTGAACAGATCTCCTTATGTTAAGGGAGAGACCAGTAGCACATGCAGGGCAATTAGTGAACATTTAAACATAAGATAGTCATTAAAATTATGAAAACCAAACAAAATACCTTAAGCACCATTTACAAAAAAAGCACCTTAAGTGTAATCGTACTCATTGTGACCACATATATTTTCATGACAATAGATTTAACAGTGTTCTAAATGTAATGATGGTGACAGTTGCAATGAGTTGTTCCAAAGTTTACTATGTAACTAATATTTCTACACACAAGGGAGATTTAGAACAACGTATCCTTAATTTAACATACTGCTATTAGATAAAAGAACGAATTGTTCATGAGAAAGGTAAGTAATGAATTTTAGGGGATTTTTTGAAGTTTGATAAAGAGAAAGGGAACGGAAAGCTCTATGGAAGGGAGTTCCAGAAAGAAAATGTAGCTTGGCCAATATCTTGTATCAAAAGAGGTGATGAGGTTGGAGGAAAACCTAAATCCATTTGAGGAGGGCAAAGGTCATGTAGGATAGTATCTAATTAGGTATTTATGTTATCTAAGGATAACCACAGTGGTGTGGGGCAGCAGCCTTTTTAGATTTTTTCTCCAATGGGTGGTGCGAGAACTTTAGGGTTTAGTCGGTTTTTAATTAGACATACTGAATGTATATTTCTGCAAATTCATTATTCTTCACAGTTTTTATTGGAAAGAGGCCTTTTAAATTATTGTTTTTAATTTTCTTTTTTTCCCCAGAATTGTAAATATATTTTGTCTCTGCAATATTTTGCACAGACAAAATAAAATCAGGTAAGTGAGTTATAATTTTGTTTGTGAAAGCGCTATGTGACTCATATGTAGGATAGCTAAGTGGATCAACACAGTTTTTACTTCCTTTTGCTGTTTTAAGAATGCCAGAGAACATGTGTATCCTACTGCCAGTTCTTTTTTGGGTTTGTGGTTCCATCTAACCACGGTAATGAAAACCACAACTCGAAATATAAAAGTTAGCAATGAAAATTCTGGGATTTCTGTATTTCATTTTGCCTTTCATATTTTTGCCATCTCCCTTTGAGGCGGCTTTGAATAACATAACTTGCACTGCTTTGGGAGAAGCTGGTATCCAATATAGTTTTAAATTTAGACAATATTTTGAAAATGTACTACAGATGTCAGTTCATGTAACAAATCAATTTAGTTAGAACTGTTAGAAGTTATGTGGATTTACAATTAACAGTTTTAATTTTCTGTGGTATATTTTTAATGTCTAAAATAACTTGATTATTTTTTGGGACAGCTATTATTTTACTTAACATTACATACCTTCTGATTTTTCTGTTAATAAACTAGAAAATGCTATCAGACAACCCATTTTCTTTTCAATTCAACCCACCCCCATTCATAAAGAAAATATCTTACATAATTCCCATCATCTGTGGGAATGATTTAAAATTCAAAGTGAGTCTCCAATTGTGTCTATATTTTGCAAGAGTAATCCACTATCCAAGGCATACTTCGCAGCATCTTATCTCTTTTCTGAATGCTTTTCCCATTCTATCTGCTGACTTTGCCTTTCTAATTCTGAGTGTCTTTAGTATTTCACTAAACTCAATTAACAACTGCTTAAGTTTCAGACCTCTCCTTGTTCTCCTCTTTTGGCCTCCACTGGTGGTGTAAGTCTGCTACACTCTCTTTAACTGGTCTCTAAATC
Source organism: Pelodytes ibericus (assembly GCA_036172795.1). Taxonomy (NCBI): domain Eukaryota; kingdom Metazoa; phylum Chordata; class Amphibia; order Anura; family Pelodytidae; genus Pelodytes; species Pelodytes ibericus. The sequence goes on from CM069860.1 coordinate 70,531,436, forward strand.
CTACTTCCTCTCTGATTTCTCAATTTCCCTTCCTGATCACCACCTCCTAACATTCTCTCCTACTCTGCCACCTGTTAATCTGATCAGTCTTATCAGTTATCTTTATGACTGTACCCTTAGCTACTCTTAGCTTTTTTGGAACCTCTCCTACCCTCTCCTCTAACTCTCTCCTGCTCAAACCAAGATGTGAACAACAAATCACTTTCCTCTGCAATTGACAGGTTTGCTCCTGTAATTATTCATTTTAAGATAAGATGGACACAACCAGAAAAAATATTACCTAAACACACAAAGCCCCTTTCACCATAAATTTCACCCCATAAATTAGTCAAAACTGGAGTTCTGAATTTCGTCTGTATTTGGAGTATGTCATTTAGATATCGGCAGAATGTCTCCAAATATGGCTAAAATATGAATATGACAGCCAATGTGATCGGTCCCTGAAATCACCCAAAATACATCAAAAAATGGTCAAACTGAAGTTGCAGCCTCAAACGTCCCATTATATCCTAGGGGAGGTTTCAGAGATTGAAGAGATAACTGCAAACTACTGAAATTCATCAGCAATTCCACCAAAATCTACCGAACCTTCCACTGGAAATAGGCCCAGGTTCAAGAAATTGTTACAAATCAACTTACAGCTACTCAGTGTCAAGGAATGATCATATAACATAAGCAAATGGTAAGGTCACCATTTTAGAGCAGGATTTGCAGCCAGCAACTTAAATGGAAAAGCAAAGAAATAAAAACTCATGGCAAGCCAGGAGTTAGGGCAGTAAGGGGGACAAGGTCCACAGCCTGACCTCTTGAGGCCTAACTTTTCCATTTTGAGATGGAAGGTCTCTTGATGTTTAATGAGGACCATATTTGGTCACTCCAGAGACTCCATTTGGCATGTGGTGTCTGATGTTTTTTTTACAGTCTCCGGGTTATCTCCCTGACCTCCAATGTCTAGACCTCTGTTTGCATCTCCACCACACCTCTGTCCAGGATTTGTTTAAATTCTCCAGCCAGCAATTTAATATCCCACTTTGTGGCTCTGGAGTCTTTTTCAGCTCTGGAAGGCGGTGGACATGTATCTGAGTGTGTCTCGGGTAAGTGGGGATCAAAGTTGTTTGACATCTGAAATAAAATGCAGCAGAGACATGTGGTGGTTCAGAGAGTAAGGAAGCCTCGACTGCAGGACACAGATATCTTGTACTCCACATCATCTCTATCCTTCTCTGTGACCTTTGTTGGTGAGACATCACCACCTCTCCCACTATTGATGTTTCTCTAGGTTACATACATTTTTGGATTTAAAGAATCTCTTTAAAAAAAATTCTATAAACTACATTATTCAGTCTTAAAAACTTTATGTTTTGAGTTGAAAATATTAAGAGACACCATGGATTTACCATAATTCTTACATTTGATGTAGTCATAACAAAATGTCCAAATTATGCCACTGGATAATCCCTGAAATAATTATCACACTTAAATAGTGTCAGCAACTACTATTTCATGGGCACACTGTATAAATATACAGCTTGAAAACTGTTTTTTTTTTTTCTTTTTTTAACAGTTTGTATTTACTTTTGTGCCTAGAACACAAGGAAACCTATTCACAAAGCCATTTTAGCCAAGTAGTATTCTCTCAGTGATCTTTAAAGTTGTTTAGGTGACAAATATTAAGGAACTGTTGATGGAATGAAATTATTATGTCAAAAGTGAAATATCGTTAATGCCTTGAGGAAAACACTATTAAAGGATTAACTTTGCATGAAAATATAAATTACTGGTTTGAATTTTAACAACAATGAAATAAAGAATAACTATAAGGATAAGTATAGCATTGAATTATAAGTTTTATTAACCTTAAACATTACTTGCAGGTTTGAAATAATATAAATGAGCATCATTAGTGAAAAAATATAATTTATATATATATATATATATATATATATATATATATATATATATATATATATATATATATATATATATATTTATAGTATTTATATGTATTTATAAATTTGTTAATAATAGATGGCGAATAAAAGTATTAAGTCCAGTTCATAATGTATACTGTTTTTTTCCCATTTTAACTGTTAGACCAGATTTTATTCCAGAACAAGATATAATATATTTTACTTTTATTTTTAGAAGAAAGGAAAACATTTTTTGAAGTATTTGTAAATCTAATTTGATTTATTGGTTATAATAACAATGATTTGATGTGATTATCATGACATAAAGTTGTAAGTCTGAAGAGATGACACAAGTTAATTCATACTGGTCTTTAATGTAATCCATTTCCGATGCCAATTTACATAAATCAATCCTTCAAATGAAAAAGGTTTGATGCCCACCTCTTAACACTTTCTATCTCCATAATGCATTTCCAATGAACTAGTTTCCAAGTTTTCCAAAATGAAGAGAAAAATCTACACCATCTGATCAAAAGTTTTGGGACACATGTATTCACATATTGTGTGTTGCAACTAAACATCACAATGTATGCAAATCAGCACAGAAGTGTGGCTATAAAATGCAAAGGGCATATTACTCTCTGTTCAGTGTATGTCAAAGCAGCAGCCTCACGCTGCAGGACAAACCATCCCCAGCCGCTTATGAGTTCAGGGCTTTCCGGAGCCCTGATCTATAAGCCTCATGGCCTTGTAGGGGGAGACCCCTGCTGCAATCGGGTTATCCTTTGGATCTTTGTAATTGACAGAGTGCAAAAGACCTGGAGGAATAGGGTGGATTTCCTTCAGGCAGAACAATTCTGTTCTTTTGCTTGGACCTGTTGCTATACCCTGTACATATTCTGCAAAGCTCCTTCAAGAATCATTAAAGTGTATTAGAAGCAGTCATGGGTCAGGAATATGAACTTACAGACTTTCAACATTGGCTGGTAATTGGATGCCATATAAGTAACCATTAGTAACTGTGGCTAGCCTGGACATTCCAATATTTACCATTTCAAATGTTTTCAAAAGATGGAACTCTGAAGGTGACATCTCAGTGGAAAAAAAGGGACAGCCAACACATACATATTTCCACGTTTTCTAGAACAGTGATGGAGGGTTTTATGGAGTGAAGAATCACAATACACACTGTTCCATTATGCTGCACATGTCTTGGTGTGGTGAACGGCAGGAGAATGTTAGCTGCCCGCCTGTATCCTCCCTACTTTGAAGTTCAATGCTTTCATAGTTTCCTGCACCATGAATAAAGGAACTAGACTATTCCAGCAGAATCAGTCCCAAACGAATAACACCAAAAAAACCAAAGAGCCATTTTGAACAAAGGTGCTCCTTATTTACAACTGTTAATTCAAAAGAAGCTAAACTCCCCCTCAGCAATTTCATATTCTGCTTTCAATGGGGAAGAAAAATTCCTTCTTGACTCCAAATGGCAATCAGATTTCTCCTTGGATCAACAAGCACTAAATAAATATTAATGCCTGAACTAAAATATATAGCCAGTGGTGGAACTACCACTGTTGCAGGGGTCGCAACTGTGACCGGGCCCATCACTCCAGGGGGCCGGCCGGAATTTTGGTGCAGCACTGCCGTAGCTGAATTGAAGGGGCCACCCAATGGCAATGGATTTCCTGAGGCCCGGTCAGTGCTGTGGGGCTTTAAGGGCGAGACCGGGCCTCAGTGATGATGTCAGAACTGGGAGGACGCCGTCACTTCCTCCCAGCTAACAGAGTGCCATGGGGGAGGAGGGAGTCAGAGTGGGCATGAGGCAACTACTGGGCCCCAGGGAAGTCATCTTTCTGCACCTAAAAGGTAGGAAACAGGAGGATGACTAATTTTTTTTGACAGTTTGTGTGTGAGAGAATGTCTGTATGTGTCTGTGTGTGTGTCTGTATATCTGTGTGTGTATGTATATCTGCATATGTGTCTGTATGTGTATCTGTATGTCTTTGTGTCTGTATGTGTATCTGTTTGTCTGTATGTATATCTGAATGTTTGTCATTAAGTGTTTCTGTGTATCTGCATGCATGTCTATATGTGTACCATATGTAACACAACAAATGAGGGAGCGCAAAACATGGAAGAGAAAAAACAAAGTATCATAGTGTAACACTGTATGGTGTAACAGGAGGTGTATAGTGGGGTGTATATACACTCACAAACGAATCTTCTTAAAAAGCCCGTCAACAGATAACACTGATGATCCTCACGTTCATGGAAACGTTTTCTTTTAATAAATCTATAAAATATTAAAAAGCCAATGGCGCAGTATCCAAAATCAAACACAGATAAAATACAAAATGACACATAAACATAGGCACATACACTATGTGCACTATGAGCTCGCAACTGGGGGAGAGTCTGTGTGCAACTACAACTCACACCACTTCGAGGTACAAAAATGATGGCTTCCTCAGGATAAATAAACAAATAAAGTGTCCAGGTGCAGATTAGCAGCAGTGTCCATCCGTTTTGCATGGGTTTTAAATAGGTGCTTCAATTACAATCCAATATCCTGTTTTGCACAACTTCCGGTTTCAGTAATAATAAAAAAAGCACAATACATAAAATGTCATAAAAAAAATGCATACAGGAGGACATATGCTAACATACATAACAGATTAGCAATCATGAACGGGGAAAACGGGCTATTTAACCCCTTCCCGACGTTAGGACGTACTATGCCGTCCTGACTTTAAGTGCCTTAAAGTCGTTAGGACGGCATAGTACGTCCTGTACTAAACAGCTCATCGCGGCTCCCCGCGATGAGCTGTTTTCGGATCCCACTGCAGGCACTTACAGCGGGATCCCACCTGTCAGATGAGGCCACTTTGAGTGGCCTCAGTCTGACAGGGAAAATGTAGCCGATGCTCAAAGCGAGCACCGGCTACATTTCTCTAAATCGCGCCGTGTCCGAACTTCCGGTTGTGTCAGTGTGTGCCCCTATGTACCTGTATGTGTGTCACTGTTTATATCTATATACAAATATATCTAGATACACAGTCTGTTTATTAGCATGTGTATCAATGTATGTATCTGTATGTGTATGTATTATACAAATGGAGGGGTGGGGGAAGATGCATGGGGAGCCCCTGGGCACTTTTCACACCTGGGTCCTGTGGTTTTTTGTGTACATTGTCCTCTGTGTTCTGGCTCATTAAAAAAGTATTCAGGTTCCTTTTAAAGGCTTCTAACATGTTAAGTTTGATAATTAATTCATTTCTATAATTTCTTTTTATATATAATACTTTTGATCAAATAGTTCTCATGCTCAGTCTGTGAACTTAATTTTCTTTTACACATGATACATGATAAAATAATATATGTTAAACTTTCCTTGATTTATATTAAAACAATGCAATGCCTCACTTCCTGCCAAGATGGTTGGATAATTTTCTCAGTCAGGTTACTCAATTTTGTAGATTTACATTAGTAGATAATACCTTGGATAAATGCAATGTGAGTTTTCATGGGACCAAAGTTTTAAATACATGACAAATAATATATAGGACTAAAACCCACACTAAGATAAAGAGCTCTTAGACTAAAGTCAATATATCAAAAATTGTCAAGTACCACTCAAACGGCTTCACTAGATATATGAATCAAAATGTTGTGCTCCATATCCAGACTCACTGCAGTCTATTCACGAAGCAAAGCTTGGTGTTGAATTGACATGAGAATTGCTAAACTAAGGCCAGCATATCTGAGTTGGAGAACTTTTCTTTTTTTGTGTGCAAACCCTGTGTTATTTCAGCAAAACTCACTGTTTAGTGAATAGGCTTACTGTGTTTTAAATGTTTTGTAAATACAAGGTTTTTCTTTAGAAATGTAATGCATGGGGAAGGGAGATATCTAAAATTCCCCAGCTCTATATAATTTACTGCACTTAAGAAAATAAGAATCTTCTTCTTTATTGTAACTATTTTTTTTTGTCTCGCCTATTTGTCTGAAGGCTAGATGACAAGTAACCTGTCTAGCAGCAAATGTAGAAAGGCAAATATTTGCTTAGGGTCTGCAAACTGTATTGTTCAACAATCATTTTTACTATTGTTATTGTGTAAGCAAAACAGTTGACAAAAGAGAATTCTAAGAATTGCTTTTTTTGCTGAGTGTGTCTGTGTCATATTAATAAACATCACTCACCAAAAGAACAGCACAAGTATAAAAAAGTATATGTATAAAAAACATATACATGGATATTGACTTCTAATATAGTAGAGGCTAAGAATATATCAGTAATGTATTTAGTAATATTTTGCAAAAATAAGCAATCAGTATCAATAACATCTATACTTAGCTTAGATTTAATAATAATACCATGGAACACCTAATTAAAGGACCACTGATGTGAAAACAAGCTACCTTTTGAATGCCTATCAAAGTTAAATTATTATAAAAATGCATGCGTGAATTACAATTTTAATATCTGTTTTGTAAAAATATTTAATTGAGCTTCCACTGATCCAACATTTGACTGGGAAAAAAAGCAATATTTCATGTCTTTAAAAAATGGATCAAAGTATTCCAGTGTAGTTGCAATGTGACCCTTTAAACTGTTTTAGCCTAGAAAGGTTGTGCTTTTCTAAAGTAAAGTGATCTTTTTTTTATAGTAAGTAAGTCTTCATATGTCACATGGCCTGAAAACCAAATAGTAAGCATTACGATCCTTTGCCTTTTGGGAAAGATAATATACAGTGTGAGCTAAAAAAAAGAAGAATAAAACAACTGATTTTAAAGGGCAGATTTTAATAGTCAACACATTAAATTACAAAGGAGAAGTTAATATATTGTTAGTAGAAGAAGAATTAAGAGATTTACAATTTAAAACTTCATATGCAATTTTCTTGCAGACTAACTCATGTGTAGGTCATGTCTTTTAGATCTATAGAAACAATGGCAGGGTTGGCACTTCAAGTCAGAAACAATCAATACAACAAACCTTAGGGGATGGTAAGTTGGCTTTCCTTTCTCATGCTTTTTACTTCCAGTTCCCTGAAATGCCTTTCCCTGCCTAGATTACACTGACCTTTCTTCTTTATTGCTTCAGAATGTAAAAAGTGTACATTTTGTTTTGTATAAGCATCCAAAATAAGGAATTCAACCCGAGAGACAGTTCATAAAAGAGGATATTTACTGAAATATAAAGTTAATGGACGATTCAATGAACTGTTGCCTGAAGAATTATGCTCATCTCTGCTGTTAAAATATTATTGTCATTCAATATTATTGAATATCATATATTGTACACATTTCAATAGTGAAATATTATGGTATGTCATTTATGACTGTGTGTAGGGAATACAAAATATAGTAGAGATAAAAGGGTGGCTGCCAAAATTCAGATTTCAGTAGTACAACAGTATAACAGTGAATATAATTTAATGTATCACCATTATGTTTATTACCATATTTTATAGTATTAATACTGATTGGTTGGATGTTACACATAACTGTTTAAAAGGTAATTTCCATAAATGAACAGATTTTTAGCTCAGCTCTCCCTTTCTAACAAGGATAAATAGCACTGAGGCATAATAATAACTTTACTCCTTAATTAATGACCATAAGGCTTTTTTTTAGAAGAATCTAACCTTCCGCATATTAATGTATTAGGAAAGAGTAACTGTTCCATCTTTTTGGTGCAGGATCAGTTAGGCAAACCCCATCCTCAATGGCAAATGCCAATTTGAGGGTCTTTCTAGAGGCTGTTGACAATGAAATTCACATCAGTAATGTGTTGCCTGAGAAGAGAAGATAATCCAACCCATTTCTTCTTCGTGGAAAAGAAATTACACAAAATGTGTAGCTGTCGGTTCATTTCTACTAGTTCCTTTTTTATTTGCTTTTGAAATCGATCTTTGTATAATTTAAAACAGACTGTTTAACAAACCTGACCTGATACAAATGACTATTGTAAAGACATTAAGTGGCTGAAATACTACACTTGCATTTTATATATTTTTTTTATATATACTAAGAATCTATACTTTCATATTCAAAATCTCCCAAGCAGTTTGTAGGAAGATTTGAAGCCATCCCTCAGCCATCCCTCATCCATCCCACGTCCATTTGATTTTTTTTTTTTTTAAATCTATTCAGTTTGATTAGTCTTGTAATATTTCGGATTCAGTCTATAATCAATAGGGTGAAACTGAGATGACTGAATGAAACCAATTCACAAGAATGTAGGTGAACAGGGTGACAACTAGCATGCAGCTCCATATTTACTCATTACACTTGAGTGATAGCAACAAACAAAACTGTAAGGTGTTTACCCCTTGGTGTAGGTATTATTACCTTTATCTATGCATCTCAATATTTATTAGGTATTTTCCAAATGTGCCAACATATGTTGTAACACATAATAAATATTTGTATAGTTGGAAATCAGCAGATCTCACCACTTAGTCATGTGGTTGATGTAATACTCATAAGACCAGATAGCAATTCCTGCATAAACTCACCTAATCATCGCCACCTCTGTCTCAACATGACTTAGTTATAAAGCTGAAAATGTGCCCATCATATTTTAGCACATTTTAGAGGCTTAAGAGCAAAGCTGTTTTGTCTGAAGTTGTATTTTTCCTCCTTCTTCTTGAAAAGATACTTTGAGAAAGAAAAACACTAGACAAGCAGACAGAAAATGAGACAATGAATAGACAATGCAATAACATACATTCCTCCACCATTCGTTCATGCTCCTGTCATTTCTTTACAGTTGCAAATGAACATCTATTACCTGAGTTCCTCTACATAGATAATTGTTTGAAGGGAGATCTTGCTAATTATAAAAAATAAATAAAAAATAAACACCTTTAGAAGTGGGCCTATCCAGGACCTAACCAAATTTGTTTTTCTTTTTGTTATTGTAATGAACTTTACAAAGAACGTATAAAGCCAACTGACTAAAAACAACAGTAAACATATGATGTATTCTGCACTAGTAAAGTTATAGGCTAAGATAATTATAAATGTTTGAAGCCTAACTGTCATATTTCCATAGCCAGGTTTCCTAGGGAAATACTGAAGTTTTTATAATGGATAATAGTGTGTGAACTGTACAGTTTAAACATCTCTTCTTTGGTTTTCAAAACGTATGCAACAACAAATAGACTTATGGTGCTGTTTTATGTCAAACACTATGCAGGTGAATTGCCTTAGTCATAGAGCCAATGGGGACTGTTCACCAAAAATGAAACTGTACTAAACTGATTAGTGTACCTCAAAACGCTGATGCAATCCATATATGTCATCTTCTTAGCAGTGCAAACTGAGAAATGGGGCAATTCAAGGACCTTGTCCATGTTATGTAGTGGGTAAACTAGCTAAATCTGGGAGCAGAAGGGTCTATTTTAAGATTACATAGTATCTACATATAATGTTACTCAAATTGATACCATCATTCTAGATGAAATAAGATCCTTAACTGAAGTCCCTGGAGTGTGAATCTGCAAGCATTCCGAATATCCACAGCACTATCCTATAACTGGGCATTGTGGGAGTGACAAGCAAGACACTCACAGCCTTACTTGTCATTTATAACTTTGTGTTGACTCCCATGCAGTAAACTAAAGTAGAATATGAAAAACACGGGTAAAAGTTCACATATTTAGTGGTTTGTGAGCAGAATATATTTGAATTAATTGTATCTATCTTAAAGTGCAACCTTATCATATTTTTATGACATGTGTTTAGATGCAAGCCCAGTACACTTTACCTTGAACCTGAAACTACCTGCAGGGTAAAGTTTTTTTTATCTGTCTATCTATGCCTTATCTGTCTTAGCTGAAGATAATGGGTGGACTGGTAAAGGTGCACCACGGCCCAGGGGCTACTAAATTGTACTGGTCTCCAGGGCTTTTGTTGCCAGCCTTTACCAGACTAGCCGTAACACTCTTGTAAAATGGAATGAATCCATCTGGACACCCAAAATGATGTATCTGCCGTTAATTTAACTTTAGCAAAAACACATCTTTGTTACAATTTATCAGTGATGCACAAGTGTCAGGCATTAGATTCAGAAAACCTGAGAAAAATATTTGATTTGTAAACTTTGACCGCATTTTTAGTTTGGTCTTTCAAAAAAAAAAAAAAAGCAGTTATTGCAAAGCAATGATTTATGTTGATGTGCTATGTAAATATTTAATGATTTCGTGTTAACCCTGCCAGAATAGTGAAAGACAAAAAAAAATGCAGTTAATAAGCACTCCCCAAACACTGATGGTGGCTTCATATCTTTCATACAAATCATGCAATGGAAGAAATGTTTGGCCTAGAAATGGATGACAAAGCATCAGAGCATGTCAATGAAGCACACAGAGTGGTTAGCACTAAGTCCTTGGAATTGGTGGTTTGGCAAAAGGAACACACATCTGCAGTGGGCCTACTTGTTTCCTTTTTATAGACAAAAATCACAAGTTCTAATTATCTGAATGCACTGTTTTCCTGCAATTTTTAAATAGTGCTTCATTTGTCTTATTCAATTACGTTGGCAAAATAGGAACGTTGACTGAAAATAAAACGTAGGAGTAACTGATTTTCCATAAAAAACATATTTTCAGGTTTATGTCAGAAAACTGTGTTTAGAGAATATGTGTAGATTTAACCCACTTTGTTTTTCTTTAACCCCTTGCATGACAGCACTGTTCTGATCATGTCTTATCGTTTGCGGTCAGTGTGTGAACTTGCACTTCAGTTGGCATGGTTGAGTCTTCGCCCAGGAATTAAATGTATGAAGAAATGTAATCACTAGCAATCTTTGTGAAAATTATTGCACTTTATTCTTAAATTCTTATTGGAATATTTTGACATGTAATATTATTTTATATCTATATATATTCATTTTATTTATGGCTGCCTCTTTCTGTGGTTTGATACCATATTAAAAATCTTTATCTATTTGTTTATTTGCTTTTTCATTTATTTACATTACATTATTTTAATAAATATACTGTATATACTTGGCCATGATATTTTGCAGTGGTTTGTGAAGATGCCTCAAATTTAAATTTACATAGCCCCGTCCATGTTTGAAATCTACAGCGGAACGTGGAAATGAGTTTGAATATCAAGAGTTTTGCAACCAAAAAAATAGGTCAAGATCAGAGACACGGCCTTGAAGGGCAGGCTGCAAAAAACTCTAGAAAAATAAGGAAAATAATCAGATTAGCTGAGCATAAAGTCATAATTCCCATACTCAGACTCCTTCAATAGGACAACTGTTATATCAGCACCTGTGCCACATCATCATTAAAAGTGAAGTACATTTTCCAGTATTTATTATTCTGTTAATTATTCAGTGCTGGGATAATTTTAGCATTGCTTGTTATGTTACCTATTTTTTTTTTTCAACAAAATATGTGCAATGAGTGTTTCTGTATCAATTCTATCATTTAGTGACACGTGTAATACTGTTTTTAACTCATTTAAGGTCTATATTCAATTTAGAGGGAGCTGAGTCCATATAAACAAATTGACTACAGTATTATTAATCAAATTAATTTACCTTAATAAAAACACTAAGGAGTCTATTCAGAGAGTTCCAATTTTATTTATAAAAATAGGAATTTAGAATTCTGCTCTAATTCGGTCCATTTAGGTGATACAAATGGCCCTTTAAATTGGGCCTTTCAGGGATTATTTAAATGGCTCCATAGCAGCACAACATTTGGCCATCTTGACTGAATTACTGGCAAATTAAGACCTTTTTTGGTAATCTATGAATAAGGGGAATACTATGGATAAAACATACTCCTAAGTTAATGTTATTATAATAAAAATATAACACCTGATGCCTATAAAGTTTTTAAAGCTAAAATAGTAGTTATACATATACCCAAAATGCCTAACATATTCTTTCTTTAGAAATTCCAAATGTGATGCTAAAAATGATATCTATCTATATATTTTTTTTTCATGCTCTACCAAGTATTATATACTTTTTGCATGCAGACGATATACCATGTATCTTGAGTACATATTTTTAATAAACCATTGCACGTGCCTAAATGGGGAAATATATGTCAAGGAGATGAATACCAGATGTTTAACTATGTATATAATCAGCACAAAAGTTCTTTTAGTAGAGCTAGAACAAAATTAACCCTTTGTGATAAAAGAAAGCAACATTTATAGTAGGTTGTGATATTTGTAAAAGTATTTATTAACAACCACTTGAATCCCTCAATATCAGATGTACTTCAATAGTCTATTGAAATGTGAAAGGAGTTTACGGCAATTATTGACCGAAAAAAAAGATAAAAACAACAATTCATATTTGTCTCTGGGCAGGATTTAAACTGAATAGTGTGGACCAGTCCAACAACTTTATGTTACATTAAAAAGATGTATAATGATAAGAGAAAATAAAAAGATATTTAATCAGGGGTAGGTACCAACTTTGGACTCCTTTGTTCATGTTGATTCCCTTTAAAGCAGATGATGCAAACATTTACAATGCAGAGAACATAATTCATTTTATAGATATAATGTATGGATAGAAGATGAAGGAATAGATAGATAGATAGATAGATAGATAGATAGATTTGATCATCTATAATTTCTACATATAAATGGTTCATATAGACTCCCCATTGATCCACTTTCCTCTGTTCAATTCAACTCACTAAACGCTGCCTTTTTTCAGCCATTTTCCTTTTTTCTTTTAGCTAATTAGAGTTTGTAGAATTTTCGCACTATTCTGTAAATAGCCACAATAGTCCGGACCTACTGCAAGATTCCTTCCTATAAATAAAGACAGCTTCCTATAACAACCGTCACAGGAATCTGGTGGAAGCACAAACTCAATACAACAACATGTGTAATAGCTTTTTATTATATTGTCTCCTATTATTTTACATCTGATGCAATTTAGTTGTAGGAAAAAAATAACATGAGTAAATTGACATGCATTTTGAAAGTTATAGTTTAATAATCATGAGTTTCTTTGGATAAATATAAACCCTCTGAGCATTAGGTAATGCATTGATTTTTTATTTTTATATTTTATTTTTTTTAAAGAGAAAAGATTACACAGATTTTTTTTATTTTGCCATGGTGGTTTGAATTCCTTCTGGCATTAATACTGAAAACTGGTAATTTAATATGATCCATGTTTTCATCAGTCAGCATCCTCTTCTTTTTCTCATCTTTCAACATTTCGCCATGATTTAAGAATATGTAACAATGGGATTCCACTGGAACATAAGACTTCATAAGTCAAATGGTGCCTTAAGGCATCTCTTAAATTAGTAACAATATTCAATCATGTAATAAGAGGAATGATGACCGTCTCAATGAAAAATAGCAGTTTCAATCAGATGATAATTATCTGGAACTTTCCAGTACTTATTTCTGATGTGACTTATTTTTAGTCTGTATACCAATGCAATCAGAGTGATGGTTTCAGGAATTAATGGAATTGAATCATTTGACTGGTTTATCCAAATCTCTATTTGTATAAATGTGGACTGTGATCAGGAATTCTTTTAACGTTTGAATTCTGGACTGGCCATCATCTATATTAGTGCTGTTTAACATTTAAATGTGGAAGCTGCTATATGAAGCTAAGTTTGGTACAATAGAACCTAGGAGAGCCACATCCAGCTCGCATGTCACCCAGATAATACCAGTGACCTATGTCATAATCAGACCTCCAGGCACGTTTACTTCTCCTATGAATTGCAAATCCTTATAGTGGCTAAACTAATCTACAATCTGTGACATATGAGGCAAGCATAGTAACAACAATGTTTTGAAGGGAAACAATTCATAGATTCAGTGTCTCTTAATTTACGAGACTATGACTCTATTATAAAGCATCTAAAAGAATCTCATACATTCTACCGAACAAAAGCATTTATGAGTAATGTCTTTCTTTTAGGCGCAATCTCCAACTTGCTCTTTAAGTAAATCTGTATTATTTGCTCTGTATCTTTACTCTGTATATTTTAACAAATATTATTTTTATACCAGACAGATGTTTATGGGTTCTTTTTTATCACATTTTTAAATTATGTTTGGGTTATTAAAAATTATGAAAATAAAATCAACATGTTCCTGCCCATGATTATTTAGATCTGAATCCTTAAATATTATTATGATACTCTATAATTATTATGATATCTATAATCAGGGGAAGCCCCCAACATTCTTTATGGTGGACATTTACTGGGGTCTGTGAGGGACAATTTAATAATGTTCTATGGACCTTCACAGACCATGCCACAGACATTGGTGTACTTGTGCCAACCCCTGGCTATAGTTATAGCTATAATGTTAAATTTATTTACAGATAACTACTCATCTATTAAGAGCAGAATACCCTTTACTACTACAGTCATGGGGAAAAGAAAGTACACTCTAATTCTATGGTTTTACAAATCTGTCCCTTAATAGGTCTTAAAATGATGTAAATATAACCACAGATGAACAACAACAAATGACATATTACACCGTTTCATGATGTATTTAACAAAAATAAAGCCAAAATGGAGAAGTCATTTGTGTGAAAAACTAAGTATATCATTACTGTTTACATAGAAATTAAGAGACTAAGTATCAGACAGCTGCTGCTAATCAAATGCTCTTAATTAATTGATCATCAGCATGTGTGAACCCATCAATAAAAGATAATCTTTTAGCCTCCAAAAAGTGCTAAAAGAATGGCCAGCAGCGATTCCTTCTGAGTATGTCCTGCCTGAATTAAACTTCCTTTATAAACCCCATCCCAACGCTAGGACGTTCTATGCCACCCTAATTTTAGTGTACCTAAAAGACGCTAGGACGGCATAGAACGTCCAGCGTTAAACAGCTCATCGCGGCTCCCCACAATGAGCTGTGCTCAGATCCCGCTGCAGGGACTTTGAGTGGCTCAGTCTGATAGGAAATATGAAGCCAATGCTCAAAGTGAGCATCAACTACATTTCTATGAATTGCGCTGTGCCAGAACTTCCGGGTTCAGGCACTCCTCCGTGACATCACACTTGACACCCGGAGGTATCACAATCTTTTGGCAGGGGCCCAGAGGTTTTATTAAGACCCTGATCTCTGCTATAGTGTGGCGTTTTGGTGCTTGCATCACCTGGGACACAAGCACCATGCGTCACAAAGGGGTTAAAGGTGTTGTTCCATATAAAATATTTTTTGCACATTTGAAGTACTTCTATTAATGTGTAGTACTTTCTAAAATGTGTGACAAATGACCTTTTTCTTGATTTTGAATGAACTTTCCTTTCTTCTGTTCTTTGCAGAACTGTTTCTCTTTTTGAATTTCTTCCAGGGTTACACATTTTGTCACTTAAGCCCCCTCGGCGCCTGTGTGCCTTCCTATATATGACACCACAACAAGCACAGCTCTGATCAGTAGGCTACTGGCTCCTAAACTCAACCCTCTTTGCTCCAACCCAACTAACCAGCTACAGATGCAGTTCTTGGTAGGAATGTCGTATAAGGAGTTCAGTTGTACTGACACTGGTACCAGGAATATCTGAGCCTACTCCCCCATTGTGCTAATATCTGCCATGCTCAGCTCCTGCTTCCATGTGCTCTTAATCTAGGTACAAACTATACATGTATATTTGAGTGTTTAAGCAGCCATCCAAGCATTGCAGGCCGCGGGCAGCATGAGAATGTGCTGCTCGCGCTCCCCACACACAGTGATAATGCAGGGTATTGGATTTCCGATACTCTGCATTATCACTAAACATGAGAGCATGAGCAGCACTTACTCATGCTGCCCGCATGCTCACCTCTTACCCGGTGAGCTATACCCCCTCCCCGCATCAAGCAGAGCTTGCCAAGCAGATGGCTGGTGAGGGGGATCTTTTGATCTCTCCAATCCAGTGCCTCTACTGGCAAACTTTTTTTTAAAACTTTTTTTTTTGGCGGCGGCCGCGCGGGCGCCCCCTGGGGTGTTGCGACCTGTGATATTGCACAGGTCGCACAACCCTAAGGCCAGCCCTGCTCCCAAATTAATTTCATGTAGGTCTTTATATATCATGTCAATGAAATTTAAATGCACCCCACCACCTTTATTGCACATTGACTTACCATTGCCCCCCCAGGACATGACCCATCACCCACATTGCACAACCAGGGACTTAACCCTGTCCCCCAGGACATGCCCCATCACATGCATTGCACACACAGGATTTGTCCCATCACCCACTTTGCTCATCTTGGATTTAATCCCAGCATCCCAGAACATGCTCCATCACCCACATTGCACACCTAGGATTTACACCAGCACTCCAGCACATTCCCCATCACCCACATTATACACCCTGGATGACAGAACATAAATGTTTAATGTTTACTCAGAAACTGCAATTTATAGAATAAGAAAGTGTCTCGCAATGCACTAAGAAAAACTTCTGCATTCTAGGCATGCATACATGTGTGTGCACGACAGCATAAACTCCTTGGTGTAGTTTACATCCATTTATCACTAGCATACAGACAGAAGCAACAATACATATAGAATAATATTTTATTCATATAGCTGTTGATGGTTTTGAAATTGCACTCTCTGTAAAATACTTTTTGCATGAGTGATGCTTTCATCCTTTATCTGGTCCTATGCATTACTTATTCACATAATATTATTGTTGACATAATGTTATGCATTAATTTAAAAAATACCACCACTTTGTTACATACAGGATCTTTATAGGACAAATATATTTCAACAAATTCGATCTTAAAGTAGCATTTGGAAATCAATTTCGGATATAGAATAGATTCAAGGCCTGGAATAAAATTACCTTTATTTGTATATATTTATATAAAAGTTAGAGAAAATTAAAATCACTATCTTACTTGATTAGTTGAATAGACATATATTTGGTACAACATGCTCATTTGACATTTGGAGTGTCAGTTTGGCAGATAGGTTTTGATTTCCTGTTAGTGGCTTTTTTCACAAAGCCTCCTTCTCCCCACTAAACCCAAATGTCTTTGTGCATGTTGAAACATCTGTGGGATAGCCTACTTAATGTCATTTAACAGTGGATGTGGCTGTGCTATTTCTGTCCTGTACGTGGGTGAGTGGAGGCCCATTGGAAATGAATGTGGCTATTTTCTTTTACTAAACTTATTCAACAACATGCTAATAGGATAACATGTGAAACTTCAAGTATATCAAAATCAGGAAAATAACCTATAAAGTTTACCAATTGTATTCTAAACACTATTTTTCATGCTTTAAATCACGTAAGAAATAACTTTTTAGTTAACTTCAGTTCTTAAATTTGGTTTATCGATGCAGATTACTGAATAATTATTTAAAATGTCTAAAATATAACTGTGCATGATAACCAATTTTTAATCTTTAAAGCAGGGGTAGGCAACTTGAATTTCCCATACTCCTCTGCCAGCCTCTTAGCTGAGAGAGCACTATCGGAGATGTCGTTTTTCAGCATCTGGAGGGCCGCAGTTTGCCTACCCCTGCTTTAAAGAGTCACTAAATTCTGAACGAATGTGGAAAATGTAATCCATTATAAAAATGACACTTTCAAAAATAAATCTCATTTTTGTTTTTTTTAGTTTTTGAAATACTTTACTTTAATACATATATTTGCATGCTTTCTCATGAGGATCAATGCAGCATGCCATGGTATTAAGAGCTCAAACGAAAAAAATGGTGTCAGAGTCTCAGTGGTCTCTGACAAAGATAAATGGGGAAGTTCACTGTACATGTCTAGTGACATTACACAATTATTCTTAACCTGCAATCACCGCTGTAAAAAAAAACAGGAAGACAGTTACTAGCTTCTGCATTAAGTTGTTGCTGCATATGCGAATGGAATTATGACTCAGTGCATCTGCACTGATCCACTTGGATGGAGCAAAACCAAAGGGAGGGCTAAACCAAGAACCATTGCAAGAAATTCCTAATACATGCCTGGATGCATTTTATCCAAAGAACTCCATACAATACTTAGATTGAGCACTAACAGATGAATCAGTCTTAGTTTGCTGCCTGAACTGACTCTTTATGACTAAATGTATAAAACCTTTCTTGCCACAGGGAAGAGTGAACTGTTTTTCTAATGCACCACACACCCATGTAGGACTTAAAAAGCTGTTTAAAGTTTTTCTCTTCTAGATCAATATATGGTTGATTTGGGATATGTTGGTGGTAAATTAACAGCCAAATTGTGAAACATGGACAAAATCTTGAAGTTACACATATATGTCTTCACTGCAAGAGGATTTTGACAAATTGGGTAACTGTCAGCTAAATGAGAAATGGGATTCATTGTAGAAAAATGTAAAATCATGCATTTTGAGTATAATAATAAAAACTCATATAGTTAAATGTTTTTTCCTTGGGGTAATATACTGATGAAAAAGAAATGGGAGTAATTGTAGACAATAGACAGTAGTGCACCATGCCAGCAGATGACTGCAAAGGCCAAGAAGATATTGGTATGTATTAACCCGATCCCAACAATGGACGTGCCTGGCACGTCCTGTGGTGAATAAAGCGGTTTTCAGATACTAGCTAGTTAAGCTTGCCAGTTTCTCTCCCAACATCAGCTTGACAGCTGACACTAGCCCCAACAAAGACCATGTGGTCATACTTAACAGTAGCAGCTCTCTGTGGCTGTTCAAAGGGACAACATTACAAACATCTATCTATCTATACAAAGGGATCTCTAAAGACCTGTTCAGAACAGAACAAAGGACAAGAAGTCACCCACTAAAATGTGAAGAAAGGACATTTAGTCTGCAACACTGGAAGAGATTTTTTATGGTAAGGACAATAAAAGTATGGAATTCACTGCCTAATGAGGTTGTGCTAGCAAATACATTAGTTCTTGTTAATAGGGACCTGGATACTTTTAATGAATCAGAAAATAGAGGGCTATGTATGTTAGTATAAGCATTAATAATTATGTAATGCTTGTTGATTCAAGGAGAGATCTAATTGCCATTTGGAGTCAAGATGTAAATTTTTCCCCATTGAAAGAAGAATTCCAGATTGCTAAAATAGGGGTTTCTTGCCTTCTTCTGGATCAACAGTGTAAAGCAAATAATAGGAAAATAATGAAACATGACAGATGCAATTCTTTTTTCAACCTAAGCAACTATGTAACATATAAAATTTAGTAAAACAACATTCAAATAATTAGAAATATTTTACAGAAAAAATTTGTGAAAATGTAAGGTTTATTCAGCAGTGATGTTAAAGCTCACTCAGGCCTAAAATGCAGGTTTTATTAAATACGAGGAAACATAAGTCTAAGATGGTCATATTTCTTACTAAAAGATCTTTACAAATGCTTATAAAATGAAGAATGGTAACTCATGTTTTTACAAAAATAATCATTCAAAGATAAATTGAAAATAATAAATACTGATAATATTTTCAGGTAACCATAAATAATGTTGGACTGTAGAACATGGAGTGGACAGCAGGATGCAGACACATCACTTGTCTCCATATTTCAGCCGTAGGCTAAGACTGGCTATGTTATTTGTTTTCACAATGGCACTCTTGTTCTGATTACATTTTTTATTCTTACATCACATGTAATTTAATAACTAAGGATATGAATTAAATACATTTACAATATTTTTCTAGACAAGCAAAATCCCCATTGTTGACCTGATTTAATAAAACAATTACAAGCGGATCAGTATTGGAAATTGGTCACAAAGGACCTGTCATCTGTAATACTCATACCTGAGTTTATCACTTTTTATTAGAATGTAACAATTTTATCCAGCGCAAAAATGATTGGATTTCTTTTTAAGTACTTTTGCAGACCTTGATGTAACTGACTCAGCAGACAGGATATTCCATACTTAGATGGATATATATGCATAAAGCAAAAATACGCATGCTAAAATATAGATTTTTTTGTGCTATGTGTGCGATGTGTAGGTTTTAAAATAAAGTACAGGGTGTATGTTTTTAATTTTTAAAGGTCACTTTCTTAATAATAAAATATTTCGTAAGTCTATTTAAAAAAAAAAAAGTATGATAAAAGTATGATTTGGTAAAAATGTTGTTCTGTATTTAGAGGAATTTTATGAGCAAGGATTTAAATTCTACATTGGAAAATGTCAACCACAATGCTTTTTTAATCGTTCACCTAAGTAACAGTATAATGGAACTACTGTATGAAGCAGGCCAATGAGCCATTAATTCTTAACCCTGGTGTATGGTACTTGACAAACCACATCTGGGTGTGGAGAATCTGCATTGTTGCAAACCATAATACTGTATATTTCCCGCTCCATTATATTTGAGTTAAACTTAACTTTACACTGCAGTGCACAGGTGTCTATAAAATTAGTTTTTAATTGAAATATGCAGCCTCCTTATGTTTTTCGTTAAACAAACACGGGAAGGATCTGTTACCATGGTGATTGATTAGGTGCGCCATAGTTATGAAGCCAAACCACTGAAACAACAAGTTCTCCCTTGCCAGCAAGCATGGTTTGCCATTCTTTACAAATAAAGCACTGCTTCTTTAGCAACAATTTCACACATTTTGAATGCATGCAACCTTGATTAGATTGGGAGACTGTGAAAGAAAAAGGAAATGAAAGGCACTGTATGAGTGTTGCAAAGAAATACATGTGTATTTTAAAATACTACTAGATCCCTTGTGTCACATTCAATATTTGTTTCCATTTAATTGGTATGGATGTCATGTACATCATGGAAACATTGTCATCTTTCCATGATGATTACATATAGATCTGATGAGGAAACTATGGCATTTTTAAATGGCTTGTTGTGAGTTAGAAGAGTAATGTTAATCTTTATGGCTAACAAAACAATTTGCCTACTGTACAAATAATTGTATTTATACATTTGCTCTTAAGAGCACATTATAAACGGGTGGAAGTTTTAAGATTCTGCAAGACAATGGAGAATAAAAATTGGGACTGCAAAATTGGACTCTCCTCCGTAATAATGCAATTGGATTATACTTTCTGCAGAATTTTATTGGTTTGCATTATAGTGTCAGGCAGAAGGGTATCACATAGATATTTTTTAGCCAAGTCTCATTAACTTTATTATTAACTCAATTAAAAACAGCCTTCAGAAACATGTTCAGTTTCCAACAACATAAACAGACATAAGTATTAAATGATATTACACTGAACTGCGTCAAAGGGCTACCTGTCTATTTACATTAAAGTAAAGTTCCCTTTTAAAAATCTTTATATAGTTTTCAATTACTTTTCTACTGGAGATATCCTCCAATTTCTCATTATTAACAGATCATCTACATTCCCACAAGTATCCATCATCTGAATGAGGTAGAGTGTTCGGAGGTCATGACATGAAAGAGATCTCAAAACCAGCCCACATACACACACATAGTGCACACGAAGGACTATACCTCAGTCCTTTAAAAAAGTAAATAAATAGACAGGAACTTTATTTATATATAACGTCTCTTTATTTACATTAACAAAAATGAAATGGATTTTCAGAAGGAGAATTAAAGCCAAATGTCCAATGCCCTTGTCCAATGCCCATGGTGATCATAGAACAATGTTTTTTTATAAAAGGAATGGGAATACATATTGCTCTATCTTAATATGACTATTTAATACACTACTTTCAGTTAGCACTATGAAATAATTTGGGCTATGGTGAAATTGTTGTATTTAAATGTTTACGTTATATAATATTTCATGTTAATTTGTTATTGATTTCAAAACAATAATTTATTTGTGTTAAATTGGTGGGGAGGAAACATCTCATCTTTTTTGTCCTTAGTATTGCAGCTTAATTAGCTCTCTACTACTTGTTACATTATTAGAGATCACAATCTTCTAATGTTACAATTGGTATTATTATTGAATTGTAATGATGTTTTGTGTCTAATCATGGCATTTTCATCCTTGCTCGAGTTTGTAGTTTTCTGGAAGCAAAAACAAAAATTGGTAAAAAAAAATGCAACCTGCAGAACAAAAAGTAATGTGAAAAAATTGCATCAAGGGTCAATATTTTAAATAGATTTAAAAAAAAAATTAAAAAAAATAAAGTACTTTATTGAATCATCTTTGTTCTAAGCAGCTCTACCAGGGGGTGACATGTAGTTTGGCATCGTTTTTCAGCTCTTCCTACATCCCTTTAAGATCTAACAGAAAAACAGGTCTGATTTCAATGCCAGACATTTACATGGCAGCCACCAGGAATTTCAGGGCCCCTTACTGAACAAATTTTCTGGGCCCCCTACCCCCCAAACATATCTCAAACTCACCCCACCTACCCTCACAAGCATGTTATCCCGGTCTAGTGTAATATGGAGGGTGGTTAGGAGCAGTTGGTCAACATGCCAGTAATATTTTGCCACTCAATATCCCAGTAATATTTTGTCACTTAATAAATCAGTATTTTGCCACTCAGTATGCCAATATTTAGAAATTCAATATGCCATTTTTTGCCATTTAATTTGCCAGTATTTTGCCCCTCAACATGCCATCCTATTGCCATTTAAAATTCCAGTTTTTTGCCCCTCAGTATGCCATTGTTTTGCCATTTAATATTCCATTATTTTGCCACTCAATATGCCAGTATTTAGCCAAACAAAATGCCAGTATTTAGCCATTCAATGTGCCATTATTTTGCCATTTAATATGCCAGTATTTTGCCACTCAATATGCCAGTGTTATGCTCGTTATTTGCACCCTCCCCTCCCCCTTCCCCAGTACTTACCTCCTTGCTGCTCTGTCTCCCGGAGCGCTGCTCTGTTTAGTGCAGGAGGGAAACTCTGTTCGTATTTTTTTTTTTTAAACAAACTTTATTAAAGCTGCATGTCTGGATGGGAGTTCAGAACACTTCCCTCACAGCAGTGGACTGGCTAAACAGAGGGATTTTTTCTGGAGTGACCTGGGCCATGCCAATATCGCACGTCACCCCCTGATGGCGGGCCCGGATATTTATGTGTTAAGCAATATATTAACAGGCTTAACACAGTGAATATTTTGCACATTAACCATTTGAACATTATTGGGAACACAAACAGTGCTCCTTAAAGCACTGAATGCACTTATTAATACAAAGACCCCTGGCCCTGTGTATTAATAGGTGGGACTGGGGCATTTAGCACTGTGTGTATTAAACAGGGCACGGAGGCATGGGCATTTGAGCAGCCCCATCCACTGCTTTTAAGGGGGGGAGGAAATGCTGCACTCCTTGTGCGTTAGCATTAAATTATCATTTTTGGGTTTAAAAAACACTATTATTCCCTGTTGAACTAGCGCTTTAATGCACGTTAGTTCTGAGTTGTATCTTTTTATTGAATGGCACTTTGTGACATTTGGAATACCTTGTGGTAAATAAATTTAGTCTTTAAAAAGACTCAATGGCTTGCATTGAATCAAGGCCAATATGTTAGCCCCATGACAAAGCTCTGCAGAGCAAAGATGACTGTTTCTATATAGGGTCTATCCTTTAAAGAGTGGACTGTTGTTGAGCTGAGAAATGAATAGCAAAAATCAGGTTTAATAGCTGAGTTGAAAATCTAGGGAAATAAAATCTGATAAAATCTGTATTCATCAGTGTTACATCCAGAAAGTAAAAACAGAGGGATTAGTAATTTGTCAGGTTGATTATAAAATACCGATTTTTTTTTTCTTCCTTTCAATAAAGGTTTATGATTTATCATTCCTACTGGATTTAACAATATTTAGTGAAATAATTGTCAAATAAAAAATGACAATGATATCCTCTCCGTTCCTCTAGAGACTAGTCTTTAGGCAAAATGTAACAATTGCCAGAACTATATTTAAGGGTTTTCTCATCTAAGGGTCTGATCTCATCAGCTGCAAATTATCATTTGTCTAATGATTTAATTAAAACAAAAAATCAGTTGAATATTCCTTTTCTTTTAAGTTAAGATAACTTGGCTTAATTGAGTCTATTTGGCAAATGATTTGAATAATAATGTTACTGTAATGGATGATGTGTTACTAAAAAAGTAATTTTAACTTAACCAACACATAAACAGTATATTGTTCACTCCACAAAGAATACATTATTATCTTAATAGACTTTATTTACTGCCAACAGATATTTTTTATTAGTTTTGAATGACTACCTTAAAAACTGTCATACCAATCACTCTAGTTTCATTGGTTTTTGTTCAATGTTTTGTTTATTGGGTTAGTGCTAACTGAATATCAACACAAGAAAGAATCCTGATTTTGAAATCAAGAATATATTTTTCATATATTTTCAAAATAGTTAAAAAAGAATGAAAACCTCCACATATATAATCCTCAAAACTGATATATACCATTCATTCAATCACACTGGAAGGGCGGTGGTAGTGGTAGTGACCTGGCTTACAGCAGTCCCAACTCATGAAGACATGGATTAGCGTTTGAAAAATGTTACACATATAATCTTGTTATTCTTCGCATCCTTAATCTATGTAAGGTGTGTCTCAAATTTTGCTTTCATACATTTGTGACTCATTTTTAAAAATGACAATATTTCCACCTGCAATCGCTACACCTATTTAAACACTACCCGTGATAAAAGAGTTTGTATTTCAGACCATTTGAAGACAAAAATCAACAAATTATTGTAATCTATGAATGGAATCGAGGTAATCTATGAATGGAAGGCAAAAAATAATAATTATTGGGCTTGAATCACTTTACGACAAGTTTATATACCACCCAAAACATCAACTACCCACTTTCATTTTAGGGGCGTGATATGAGGGCTTGACCGGCTGTACACGTCTTTAACCAATACGCAATAGCTAACTATATCATTATAACACAACATGAACAAAGTATTTCAAAATGAAATAGTATGAATGGTGCAGCAGCATGTTTAAACATGTTTCCCTGACCGTTCAATGGGAGAAATAATGAAATAACACTGTAAAAATTAAACATTCTTTCCATGATATAAAATAAAAATGTGTTTTGTTAAGTTCTATAATCTTTTTAGCAGTAATTTAGTATTCTCTTTAAGATATTACGTTCTATTTGTTACCTATATTATGGTCCAAAAGTCATCACCAACTGGTTTTATTTGATAACTTTTTAAAAATAGTTACGTTTTGTAAACAGTTGATGCTTATTATTTCAGAATCCATTATTTAACATGGAGGTAAATTATTTTTCTCATCACTTTGTTAACTCTTTGTGTTATATATATGTAAAATAGCCATACATATAAATATCCTCATTACACCAAATGGAGGTCATAAAGGATGGTTACCTTTTCTTTTAAAATAATAACCAGTCATGCTTTTGTCTCCATGGACTTTATAATGGCCTCAAGCCATTTCTTTTTTTGTAGCCTGTCAATATGATACTGCTAAGTGGCAATACCAAATTGGAAAGAGAATTGCAGGGAACTGAAAGGGGAATTGCAAACCTTATACTACTTTGGCATCACGTTTGAAATTCCTGTCTCAATTTCCTGTAATTGTCTCTTTATTGAGTAGACCCTTGTATATTTTGTCATACACATGAGTTGTCAGTGATAGTGGATTTCTGGACCCTACTCTAAGTCCCGGCTAATGTGAGATGCTTGGGATGTGAGGGAGAGTGCCGGTGCTACTGAGTATGAGAAGAATCTGACAATCTTACTGCGCAGGAGAAGGAAAGTCAGGACCACTGGGGGGGAAAGTTGTTATTGAACATAGTTTGGACTCATGAAACATGTCAGAAAAAAGTTTGTTTTAAACACTAAGGGGTCTAAGCACTTTAAATTGAAATGTGGTGAAATGACAAGTAAACAGCAGAAATCATTCTTCTATCTTCTCAACTCAGCTATTAATGCAGGTTTCCTATTTATGATTTCCCCTTTAACACGTTGCTGACACAGGACGTGCTAGGTCCGTCCTGTGTGGCGAGGCGTTAGTGACACAGGACGGACCTAGAAAACAAGCACTGAAAGCGGAGTTCAAATGGTATTGTAACTATGCTTCCGTATGGTCTAATAACATCTGTACATAAAATCTTTTTTTTTTGGTTTATTATCGAATAGGATTAGCAAATGATCATTTGTCACTTCTTTGTCTCCCTTATAACTTTCTGACTGGGCATAATGTTTCACTATCAGATGTTTAAATATATCTCTCAAGGCCAGTTGGTGTTTCACTTTTAAATCCTGAAATCCCAATAAATTATTTCCCTTATATAGGTCCGCTAGTCTATTTATCCCTCCTATTTTCCAGTCTGTTAGGTCCATATGTGGCAAATTCTGTTCTATCACCTCTATTGGGACGGATTGAATTATCTTATTCTCTAAGGCTATTTTCCTTTTTAATCTGTACCAGAATTCCATGATTTTAGTCAAATTTGTACTACCCAATTTCCTAATTAGAGTTCCTCTATCTACCTTATTTAACCAGAGTAAGCATTCCAAATTGTTATAACCCGTGATGGTCTTCTCAATCTGCCACCAGTCTAGAGATTTACTGTTCCAGCATTGTATTTTATATATATGCATTAGTTGACTAGCCTCCCAGTATTCCTTCAGGACTGGCAAGCCAAGACCTCCCTTTTTGATTCCTCTATACATTGTATTTTTGCCTATTCTAGGCTTCTTCCCCAACCATTCGAATTCCATTAATGTCTTCTGGAAGGCCAAGAACTACTACTCCTTTTTTACCTCCATGGACCATCCGGAAGACATACAACCACTTAGGTAGAATATACGCTTTGACCGTATTTATTCTCCCCATCCAGGATATTGAAGCCTGTTTCCATTTTCTACGGTTGGGTACTGTATCCGCGTATATGCGCCCACAATTAAGTTCTGCCACATTTTTACCATTTGATGGTATTTGTATTCCCAAATACTCCATCTCAGACTCCCTCCAATGAAATGGCTATGCATCCTGGAGCTTTTGTTTTATTGTTGCTGGAATTGCAACACACATTTCCTGTGACTTTTCTAGATTTAACTTATAATTAGAGAGTTCTCCATAATGCTGGATCTCCTTCAACAGTTCCGGGATGGAGTATTCGGGATTTTCCAAAGATAGCATCACATCATCTGCATACATAGATAGTTTATAATCCCTAAATCCTATATTACAACCCTTAATTTTTCCATTATTCCTATTTAAATTAGGCAGGGGTTCAAGTGATATTATATATAGGATTGGTGCTAATGGGCATCCCTGTCTTGTGCCGTTTTGAATCGGGAACCACTGGCAGTCTATGTTTTGGCCGATCACCTTAGCTGAAGGATTCTTATATAATGCCATAATTGAACTCCTCATCCCATTGCCCACTCCCATTGCTTCCAGTGTTTCTTCCAGGAAGACCCATCTGACCCTGTCAAATGCTTTTTTGGCATCTAAAGACAGGGCCAGCATAGGTCTCCCTGAGTCATGCGCATACTCTATTATATCCACAATTTTCCTAATGTTATCGCTCGGCATTCTGTCCTGTATAAAACCAGTCTGATCCTTATGTATTTTAGAATTTGTGCACCCTTTCATTCTGTTAGCTAGAATAGCTGCATATATTTTAGTATCAGTGTTGATTAATGAGAACGGGCGATAATTCTTTACATTTGTAGGGTCTTTCACGGTTTCAATATTGGGAGGATCGTGGCCTGCAGAAGTTCCTGTGGGAAAGCCTTCTTAAGCCTAACTTCATTAAAGAAACTAGTTAACCGAGGGACTAGTTTATTACTCAGTTTCTTATAAAATGTCCCCGTGAACCCATCAGGTCCAGGAGCTTTATTCTTTTTCATGTGCTTTATTACGTTTCTCACTTCTATCTCTTCAATTTCAGAATCTAATTTATCCTGTTGAGTATCTGTTTTTCTGAGTATTTCTGAATTCTTCTCCAATTTCTGTTGGTGATATCACAATTTTATTCCCATTAATGATTTTAAATATTCTCTCTTTCGCATTCTGTCTCTGCAGTTGTTTGGTTAATAATCTGTCCGGTTTATTCTCCAAATAGTACCACTTCTGCTTAGATCTCAGTAGGATTCTATTGGCTTTGTTTAAGAGTTTTTCATTAATTTCTGCTTTAACCTTCCCAATTTCCTCAACTAGATTTCCAACAGGCTTTCCAACTTGATGTACAGTTCCGGAATGGATTCTGAAAGTATTTTATTAAGATAAGCTTCCCTACTTATTAGGATCCCTCTTATAACGCATTTATATGCACCCCATGGATTGGCCATTGAGGTCTCCTCCTTTGTATTTTCCCCAAAATAGAAATCTGTAGAGTTTTCCAGTTCTTTAACAAATTTATCATCATCCAGTAATTTTTCATTAATTCTCCATGCTGGTCTGGAAATTCTGGGGCTGCTCTTAAATACAATCAATACTGCACAATGATCTGACCAGGAGATTTCAACTACCTCGATTTTTACACAAGACTTAATCATTGGCGCAAAAACCAAACACATGTCTATTCTGGAGTACGATTTAAACCTATTCGAATAAAACGTAAATTCTTTCTCTTCCGGGTGGATGGTTCTCCACAGATCGAACAATTTATTATTTCCCAAAAATTCATTGAAGGTTCGCGCCAGTCCTGGGATAGCTCTGTCTTTCAGAACACCTTTAATTAATTTTTTATCCCACTCCGGGTCCAGTATGCAGTTAAAATCCCCAGCAATTATTGAGGATCCCTGAATGATGTGTTGCACTTTTAGCATCAGACCATTCAGAACTCTAATCTGTCCTTTATTAGGGGCGTAAACATTAACACATGTGTATGGTCTCTCATTTACCTTACATATAACTACTATGAATGCTCCTTCTGGATCAAATATTCTGGTTAAGAACTCATATTTTACATTTTTAGAAAAAAGTATTGCCACGCCTCTCTTTTTTTGGGATGGAAGGGAGGAGAACTCCATGCTTGGATACTTATTGAAGGAAAGTCTGCTAGCAAAATCATTAGTCCAATGTGTCTCCTGTAGCATGGCTGTTTTTATTCAGAAAATCAATCATTGTAACACGCTTTGGGGTAGGTTTAATCCTTCAACATTCAAGGTCAGAACTCTAGATACCATATTGTTATTTATATATTATCTTTTTAAATCTTATCCTGCTTATTTTCCTCCTTTCCCTTACCCCTCTCTTTTTCTTTTTTTTTTTTTCCTTCTTCTTCTTCTTCTCTTCTCCTCATTTCTTTCCTTCTTCCACCACCTTTCCATTCCCTTCCTCTTTTCAAATCTTGGTTCTCCTCCATTCCAACTCCTCCCCTCCCACCCTCTAGCATCGTCTCCACATTATCGAATAACAACATCAACAACACAAAAATAAACAACTTCTTTGATAAGGGGTGTATCCCCCTCCAATACCACATTCCCATACCTACTTCACTTAACCCTTGTGAGTAGGTTTATTTGGAGGCCCGCGGAACGATGCCCTCTTTATTTATCATAATTTGTCTGGGTTCTGGGTTCCTTCACTCCCTTCCCTCTCATACCCACTCATACAACCTCCCATGGGGCCCATCTTTATTATAGAGTTATCATGCTACCTTTATTAGGATATCGGGGGGGGGGGGGGGTAATATAGAGATAGTATAGATATGTCCTGCAAATTGAACTTCTACCTTGTGGAATCCACACCCCGTAATTTATCTAACAACAAAACATCCACCACCAGCTATATATCCATTAATATAAAATTAACTCTGGATCTTTATTATTATTATTTTAAATCTAATGAATTGTGTATACCCCACCTCTTTTTAGTGAACAATAGTAACCCTCTATCCCTGGTAGCATTTATAATTGTGTATTATCCTTCAAAATTATTTGTAACCTTAAAGAGAAAAAAAAAAAAAAGAAACCCTTTCCCATTTACTCACGTTCTTCCTACGCTCCCTATTTAATATATCAAATCTACCGCTCTACTAACTCATATTGTGTCCAGAGTATTAACTCTTAACTCATTGTGTAATTGAAACAATACCTTGTCATTTATAACAATACGTGAATCTCTAACATATGTTATCACTTAATAATTAAATCTAAGTTATGTCTTGCTTCATACACCCCTTTACCTTTGTTCCCCCTTGTTGTACGACCCAGAAAACCACCACCATACCGCCTCCCCCTGCCCCAATCCCCTCCACAGTTCCCCTAACCCAGAATACCCGTCCCTACTTAGTAGTGCCCTTTCAAGACCCAACTCTGGGGCTGCTATCTTTCTCCATCCACTCCTGTGCTGTCTTTACTTTATCGAATGATATCATTATATCATTATATATAAAGCAGATTTTAACTGGGAAACCCCACCAGTATTTAATCTGCTTTACTTTCATATAATCAACGATTGGTTTAAATAATTTTCGAGTTTGGCTTGTATTAAATGAAAGATCCTGGAAGAAGACCAGATCCTCAAATCTGGTTTCCTCTGGTTTAAAGGATTTCACTGCCATCATAATTTTTCTTTTTACCCCAAAGAGGGCTAATCTAACAATTATGTTCCTGGGCACAGACTCCCTAATAAGATCTGATTTCCAGCATCCATGTGCCCTTTCAATGTCCATTTTTGAAAAGTCCGCAATACCCATAGCATGAAAAAGTTCTATCAAGTAGTCTGTCAGTTTGTCTTTAGTCACTTCTTCCATAATACCACGAATCCTTATATTTTTCCTTCTTCCACGATCTTCAAGGTCGTAGATTTTGGTTTCCAAATTAAGGATTCTTTGTTGTAAATCCTGTATCTTTCCAGTAGATTTTTCGACAGAGAACTCAATATGTTCAATTTTGTCTTCATTTGTCTTAACTCTGTCTCCTAACTTCAATATGTCTTCTTTAAAGTCTCTGAGTTGGGTGGACAGTTCTTTTGTGAATATTTGTAGTTGCATATTGAGACATTTCTGTAAATAGTTTTGTGTAATCTCTCTTCCTTCACCCTCCACCGGGCTATCAAAGGGTTGATTAGTGGTTTGGACCACTAGTGTGTTCATACTTAATTCCTGGGTTATAGAGGCATCCATATTCAATTGTGTTTTTACCGATTGAGGGGTAAAATGTGCCTCTATTCCCTTATCTCTCTTTATATTGATATCACTTGGTCGTTTGTTTTTATCCTTTGACTTTTGATTTTTTTAATCCTACTTTGGATTCTGTCCCTTTTTTAGTTGGCATAATTTTTTATTTATTTCTTTAAATTTTTGCATCTAAAGTGTTAAAATACTACCATTTGAAATACCCAAGGGTGTCTAGTTTTAAAAAATATATGGCTTTGTGGGGCACAACGAGCACCAAAACATTTTTACTTTATTTTATTTTCACAATGATATTTATTTGACATAATTCTGTAGGCCAATAACTGGATATTACAGGGTTTTTTTTTATATTTCTTTATACGTAATTTTTTTTTTTAACATGTTTCAATAATATATTTTTTCTTTAACTCCTGAGTTCTTTACTGTTATTTCAGATAAGAGATCAAGATATAGTCTAACATACCTAACAAATGCAAACACCTTAAATAACAACTATTGTCTTTGGTGAGTTAACAGGTTGGTATATACCTGAAACAGATGCTGCATCGTGCTCGAACACCTACTGAGGAGCAGCTGGTGGCAATCGAGTAGGAGGCCTGGAAAGCCCATGCTAAGGGCCAGACTGAGAAAAGAGAAAAAGCCAAGAGAAAAAACTGAAACCCCTTAGGAGCATTTTTCTGCTTATCTCCTTCTCCCCTTCTTCTGGATAGATGCTTATTCTTAGATGGAAATTCAGCTTCCTCTTCATTTGAGGTTCGGTCCCTTCTGCGTGGGCAATCTCCAGATGGTTGGTCAGCAGCAGAGGTTGCCAGTGATTAACTTGTGAAGTAGAAGAGAGAGAGAGAGAGAGAGAGAGAGAGAGAAAAGGATTATTAATACAAGCTGTACATGCAGCAAAATTAAAACATCTTATAATAGTTGTATTCCCCCCTCATTTATTACTAATTGTCTCATAATTATAGCCTCAGTGCAAATAATTTGAAATGTGAAACTTCAGGGGAGCTGTGCATTATTTAAAAAGTTGACAAATGCATTTCACATGTGTAAAACACAATGGAATGGGAATTTCAATCTTTATTCCCTTCAATCCCCTGCAATTCTCTCTTTATTGAGTAGACCCTATGAAATTACTTAGGTGTGACTGCCCTTAAAGGATTAATATGACACACATTCTACTGGTTAATAAACTCTACATGTTCCCTTTTACTGGGGAAACATGTGCAGTGAACTGCAAGTTTATGCAGCTCAGTTCACATTTGACCTCCCAATGCACACATTCTATTAACAAATACATATTAGAAATATAAATATGCTATTTTGAATATGAAAAGGTCATCTTTTCTGCTGATGCATCAGCGTAATTCCTCCCACCCCTTGGATTGCTTTCAGACCAACCAACCTAAGGGAATCCTCCTTGTATGTCACTGGCACTTTGTCCTGGGAGCATACCCTCCAAGAAAGCCACTCTACTGCAGCCTTGATACGCTTGCACTTCACCACCCATTTCAGATTGTGAAACCTGTAGATATAATAGAACAAAACTATAATTATACATACATGCAAATTGGAAAAGTGCGATTTACTTACTACTTTTTGAGGGCCTTCTCAGTCCTGTTGTTCCTGTCAACAGCATTCACATCATTCTGGATCTGAAGCCACAGCTGCTGCTTCTTTGTCTGCAAAGTCTTGGAGCCAACTAAGTATTCATGGTACAGGGAGAATTTTCTCCCCAACACAATGGTCTTCATGGGTGAGCCCAAACCTTTGACTTAGTATAAAGCTCAATTTGACCTTCAACTCAAACCTTCTCGACACACTTGGAATGGCGGCTATCTTGCATGCCTTCGCTACATCACAAACTTAGTGAATATAATTTATTGAAATGGGGACAAATGAGAGAGGAAAATCTGTCACTGTGACATTTTGCCTATTCCCTTAATCTATTCATTTAAAAGAGTGATGGTCCGTTCAATTTCTATCTTTTATTGCTTTCTCTGTCTTTTTCTTTCTGTCTCTTTCTCATTTTTTCCTCTCTTTCTCTCTCTTGCTCTCCCTCTCTCATTATATATGTATTTATGTAGTTGTACTGTCCCAGACCCTGTCATTTTGTTGCTCTCTCCCCTCAACCTTAATTCCTCTTGGGACAAAAGTAATTTGTATGCGTTGTTTATAATGTATTTTTCCATGAGTAAGAAACAGAGTGTGTGTATGGAAACTCAACTTCTCAGCTGTTTCAGATTAGGTAAACCGTCTTAAATAACTGTCTTCAATAATATTCACAACAGAAGAAGAAGAAGCTTCATTTTCTACTTTTTTATGACTTTTTTCTTACATTTTGTTCAAGTTTGCATAATGTTCTCTCACATTTTGATGTCTTAACAAATTCAACTTTTTGAATTCATGTGTTTGTTATTGATACAAAATACTGTTTGTTTGTAGTCAAGTTTTCCTTCCTACTAAAATCTTGGCAAGATCACTATTTATTTAGTTGGAAATGTTATAGGAAACATTAATTAGCTCCCTAGATCTACTTATCTGTTTCCAGATAATCTCATGTATGGATAGTTGGAAGTCCAGACATAAAATATCTGGATTTGGTGAAGTACACTTAACCTGCACTTGGCTTTGAGGTTTGCTATAAACTTCATTAGTAATATAGTTTAAAGTTTTTGATTAAGTGTTTTTTTTATTTATTGTATTGCACATAGTTTATTTGGGTAACAACATTTGTATTGGTTGTTCTCACATTGCTTAAAATATGGAGAAAGAAAAAAATACACCTTAAATTTAATTTTATGTCCGTTTACTAGCTAATGTTTGAGTTCGTTAAATTGCTACATTAGGTAGAAACAATTTGGAAACTCAGTCCCAACTTGAAAAATCTCAAACAGAATTTGGCAAGCACATATAGGTGAGTCAACTATTCACTTTGTTGCACAGAACCCTGCTGAGCTAAGTTATTAATGTACTTTTGAAAGTACTTTTTAGTTCTTTAAGATAAGTTTTTTTTCTTTTTTTAAAGAGCCATTTCACAGTTTAGATAAATGGCATATTTTGACTTCCATTAAAGCTCCTGCTAAATAAAAAAAAACTAATGGGTACAGTAAAATTACCATGCCAGTTAACAAAAACACACCCTAAACACATTGGGGTTGGCAGTAAAAGATACAGCCCCATTGTGTTCTACACAGAGGCATTATAGCAATACATGTAAAACACTGAAAACTATAAAAAAAAAATCACTTTCAGTGACTGTTTCACTGCAGGACACACTAGGTCCATCCTATGTGGACAACGCTTGGCCAGACAGGATGGACCTAGTCTGTCCTCTGTTGCCAAGGTGTTATATTATGAATGCATGAACTCTTTTGCACTCATCTCTGTGTTACTGGGCTGATTTACTGAACTAGTGACCAGGGGAAGCAATTATTCTATTTATGGTACATGTCATACCAAGGCATTCTCATGTCAGAGGTATACCATGCATAATCCAACCCATAAAAATAAAACACAACAACCATAGGTTAAATAATAAGACTGCAGAGTTTAAAAAAAACAAAAACATATCAATGAATATGAAAATCTTTGATAAACAGTTCATTACATGATGTACCTGAAAAACCAAGAGAAGACTTCCCCATAATCCTAGGGTGAGGCCTCTGAGAATCAAGCATAAGCGTAATCCCAAAGTGCAAACTATTGGTGTAGGTTGCCTGGATAGTAGCCAACTGATCTTCGCTCCTCAGTGGAACTGAAAATATCTACTCCTGATACTGTCACACTTATTGACTATAACAAAGACAGCAAACCCCTGCAC
This sequence comes from Pelodytes ibericus, assembly GCA_036172795.1. Classification (NCBI taxonomy): domain Eukaryota; kingdom Metazoa; phylum Chordata; class Amphibia; order Anura; family Pelodytidae; genus Pelodytes; species Pelodytes ibericus. The sequence goes on from CM069860.1 coordinate 70,566,167, forward strand.
TAGTGCAGTGGTGTATCTTGGTTTTGTGCTTCCCTAGGCAGAAAAAAATTGTGCACCCCCTCCACACCCATGTTGCACACCTACGACATGCCCCATCACCCATCACCCATGTTGCACACACATTAAATGCCAAATCACCCCATTACATACCCCCATCACCGACATTGTATACACACTAAATACCCCATCACCCCCATTATATGCCACCATCACCCTTATCACATATCCAACAAAGTCTATCACATGCCCCTATCACCCAGATTAATTGGAAGGAGCTAAAGCTTGCTGAATGGAGGGGGAGGGAGCGAAAATGTTTGAAGCACCAGAAGTGTGTTTTAACACCCTCTGGCAAAGTGCTGCCCTAGGCAAGTGCCTTGTTTGCCTTGTGGAAGAGACCTCGTGCATTAATGGCATTTCCCTACATCGTCCATTTTTTTCAGGCATTACAATTCTCCAATTTGAGTTGGAGAATTGAATAGAAAAGTGTAGAAGAATTAAATTTAAGATATTATAATATGTTAATTTTATGATAGTATATTCACATTAATATAAACAAACTTAAATTTTCATAAAAAAATATTTAATTTAATGTTATGTTTATTTTAATTTATTCAATTAATGTCTGATTTGTATTCTATATTTTACATATTTTATTATTTTTATTTCTTGGCCATTTTGGGAGGACTGGCTATTCAGACTACAACCAAAGTCTTATTCCATAAAACAGCCAAAGTCCTCCTGAAATGGCCCTGAAATAAGCTTGCTACCCCCCCCCCCCCCCCATAGAAATATATGGGGAGGACCGAGGCTACCACTTAATTCTGGTGCATTTGAGCTGCATTCAGTGTCAGGAGATTTCAGCAGGAGATGTCCAAAGTGCGGCAGAATTGGATGCACATTTGGGCATACTGGGCAGCTTGAATTTCGGTCCCTGATGTGTCCCCAATATGTGCCGAATCAGTCTGGACTTCGGAGGCACCATTTTGTGGCCAAATGTCAGCACATATTGAGTAGACCTTATTGTTACTTAGAGGCAGAGCTATATTGAAGCCTAAACTATTGACAATTAGTTAATGTTTTTTGTTTGGCAAACCCTCTCATAACTCACATTGTCGATGGTAACAGACTTTCGGCATGATTCAGTAATCTCTAGGCCTCATGGAATCTTCACACAGCTCACTTTAGAGGGTATGTATATAGATATTTTACATGAAAACCCCCCCACAGAAACAGCCACAAAGAACAATTTTACTGGTTTTAACACAATCCAGATTTATCTAAATAAGACCACCCCAATGTTGTTTTATGTTTTTTTTTAAACCACACTTCAAGTTTTACATTTAACATTATATATATAGATAGATAGATAGATAGATAGATAGATAGATAGATAGATAGATAGATAGATAGATACAAACACACTGACTGTAATTCCACACTAAAACAAATGGAAATGATTCAGCTGTGTAGGCATAAAATACAAGTTTTAGGAATGTTAAGATGTAAGCTTTCCCTGCTATAAATTGTTGGCTTTAAAATTCTTAGTGTATGCAATGTAGATCCTGCTCCTTATGACATGCAGGCTAAATGTATTTCCCAACTGCATGAAGTGACACTTATGGACAATAAAAAAAGAGCATGAAAATAAATCACAGAATAAGTGATATCTTGATGGTTTGCATATTGTTAACAATCAGCTGCACTAAGTGGCCAAGTAAAATGAAATAAATTGAAACTGAAACTCTTGTTGGCATTAAAGCAAACAAGCCATCTGCGACACAAAACTTTGGGTTTCCAGTTACATATTTATTGCTGCTTAGCAACAAAGTTTGGAGTTTTTTTTTTTCAAGTTTCCTTTCCACTGTATCCTGTGTTTACCATTTAATTTTTGCGTGGCATCATAATCTCGCCAATGAACAGTTGTTAAAGGGGCCCTACTTCTGAGCAAGCGCTGCTTAATTCAAAAGTCGAGTGGTTGGTTTACAAAATAGATCAATCTGGGCTTTGTATTTGGGATTAGGATATGGAAGTGGCTTTTTCAACATTTCCCATACATATCAGCACACCTGAGAACACTGGGAGAATATCACAAAGTTACCTTTATCAGAGTATTAATGATTAGAAAACATAAATGCAGTTTTGTGGTGGGAATGTACACTTATAAGATTTTTTAACATGCAAACTGTTTTGTTATTGTTAATAGAGAATTATGGTACTGTGTGAAGTGAGCTTTTATTTTTTATAAAAATAAACAATGTTTATGCTGTGACCTGCCAGTAAATTGCAAGTTTAGACACAGCTCATCTAATGTTCCATCCCTACAATATCTTCTTCTTATATTCACAGTATTAAGAAGCTAAAAAGCTACCTAGCTACCAATAATCATGATAATAATAATAACAGTGGTGTAATAATAATATTAATATTGATAACATGCCTGCATATAACTAATATAACTGTATTAAATGTAAGAAAGTGGAATTCACGGTGATTTGGAGCATCTTGGTATTCATTTTTTAGTTTTAGTTTCCAGCTATTTTGGCCTGATTTCTGCAGTTTGGTTGTTCAAAGAGTTCACAGTGGAGTCGATGGAAATATTTGCATAATCTCAAAAAATGACTTAAAGACACGTGTGTAAGATGCATGTAACCACATCTATACATGTGCTAGCCTATTTCAACATTATGGACCATTTGTGTGCATCACTTTTATTCCCCATTTGTAATGTGAGAATGTGTGGAAATGTAAAATACAAAGCAAAGCACACTTATATCAAACACACTAACCCGTCATGCTTTATAAAACAAAACTGTATACAGTGACTGGGAAAATCTATCACTGATTAATATCGACTGCAGTAGAAAATATACTGCAATAGAAAATGTTAACAACATTATTTAGGGAGAATATGTCATCCATTACCATGGATATACCTATAATGCTATTATTAAAATAGCCAATATTGTTCCTAACCCCAATGTGTGTACTCTATTTACATATACTAAGCTATATGTCAAATGATAACTACATTATATCATTTTTAGATATTTTGATTATCATTTGTGATTCATTTTCTTTTTATTGAACCATTTTATTTTAGCGTGCTGAGTTCCCATCTCTTGGCCAAAACTCAAAACTGCAGCTGTAGGAAAGAGTACACCTTTGGGAATGCTGTAATTAGGGTTTGTCCACATTTATGTACAGTTTTAAAGAATTAGATCTTTGTGCTAGTGCGATACTCAATGTTTCAATTTTTTTATTTATTTAGAAAGGAATTTAGTTGAAAATCGGCAGAATGACACCTCTAGAAATATTTTTGTTACCCATTTGATGGAGTATAATACATTAAACATATCCTGTTTTTTTTTTTTTTTGCTTGTTCAATTATGCATAGTTTTTGCCTACCAGCATGCAAAAAATGTTTTGCCTGGGGTCTTTAAAATACTGATAACATAACAGTACTTTCACAATTGTACATGCCCAGAGTTATCTCCATTGGGAATAATTAGGGAACTACAGAGCACCTGCAATGGAGATGTACATCCCAATATTAAGCGCATCCACAGTAAATTTGACATCATATGATAGTCATCCACTTGGATCTGAAGCAATGCTGGGAAAGCCTATTTTTGGAGCCAAAAGGCATCCAAAGGAGAAAGATATTTATTTCAAAGAGCAAAAGAAGAAAGTATGATTTAATTAATTCATTACTAGTTAATAACTGTAAGCCTTAATAAACATTATTTAACTCAAGTTTTTTTTTATTTAGTTAGTGAGGTCCTTTAAATTTCAAATTAATTTATCCTGGTTTGTTTAAATAGACGTTTTCATTTGGACACTTTAAACCTTGCTTTATCTGACATTTGCATTAACATATTAATTGATGTGAAGGGAGAGGAAATGTGGACAGGAGGAATGTGCAAAAAATTACCCACCTAATGCTTATTTATGTCTCAAAGCAATTAGTAGGATTTCTAGGTGAAATCTTTTGTGCATATTCATGGGAAAATAACAAGGAGCACATTAATAATGGTCTTAAATTCATTAAAGCACATTTGGTGGCTGGAGTGTCCTTTTAATGTGTGTTTGAGTGCAATTTTGCAATGAATTCAGCTAGTGATATCAACTTCCTCCTAGTGTCTATTCATGTGAATTAAAGATAGCCCTGTGGTACCATTACATCCACTTATACACCATCATACTCCATCTATGTTCATGTATTTTTAGTTATACAGTGATGATCAACTGAAGGCCCAAATATCTGATGATGTCCTTAAAGAAGAAGGACCCTGTAGTAAAATAAAAATAAAACAGAGGGGCCACATGACCAGGCTTATTAATAAGAGATAGGGTGGTAAGGTAAGTCTTAGATATATTGGATGTGGTCCTTAAAATTAGTAGAATCGTGGTAGACATGGTGGAATAAACTGCTTGGTTATGCAGATGTTAGACCTCATGGGGTTCTGTCCCATCGTGCTGGTGTAGGTTTGCGGCTGGTGGATTCAAGACAGGACTAAGTTATCTACAACTCTTGTAATGCTTGCAATTTAAATATTGAGGGACCTCAAATATTTAACTGTTATTTGGTTATAATGTATTGTTATACAGTAATATATTGTTATGTTATATATCAATATGTTGTTCACTTTTTGAATAACATTTTAATAATAATTTGGCTCAGTAATGCTATAAATCCATATCCAGACTCTGGTTTTTGTACTATAAGTACATCATTTAAGCAGAGCCCCGGTCAAATGTAGGTTAATAGTTTCTATTACCTAGTGAAATGAAAAATGTCCCAAAATGTAGGTTTCTGCATTGTAACACTGCCCTTATCTATTTCTAGGATTATAGAAAGAATGTTAAATTATTCAATGGCAATGGTAACATCCCAAGAACATGCCTTTAAACTAGACTCTATCTCAATGTACCTTTGCTGGTGAAACCCTTTATCAAACAAAGCTGAAAGTAAAAAAAAATTCATAGTGGAAGCATTTAAACTATAGCTTAAATTACTAAATTGCAACGAGTATATACAACTTAAAATCAAATATGAAAACACAGCTGACGTTTATTATAAATCAAGTATTAAAGGCATCCTGGACTTCACATAACATAAATTATAGCTAATTTAATGCCTTCAACAGTTCTAGAAAAGAACAAGTACAAAAAATAACCACGGGAAATGTACCTATAGCATTTAATAATAGCATTGCTTGTCAGGACAGGGTTTTTAGCATGCCAAATTCAATATGCCTATAGCAAGAGAAATGAGTCAAGTTACTGGCTTATTTTCAAATAGACAGCAAGGTGGAATATGAAGATAACCTGATGGGACATGTTTTATTACAAATTGTCACATATATTTTTGTTTAGTTTGTTTACTTAATTTCCATGCATTTTTTTATTTGCTGTGTGGAGAAGCTGAAGCATTGAAATTAAGTTAAGAATGTGTTTGGATTTTTAATGTCGTGAAAACTTCATTTGTACATGAAGTACAAATTGTAAAATGTTAATGGTTTCACAAAGTTCCTGTTTTGAATGACATGATTTGACATTTTAATAAATATGGTTGGATTTCGATACCTACACATCCAGCATTAGATTTTAGTGGAACAGTTTTTTATTTGAATCAATTAAAGTTATTTGCTTTTTTATTTTAATAGTGTTATAAGCCAGTTCACCTTTTTCCATATATATTGTTAGAATTTGTTCTACTACTCTGTCCTTTTTTTAACCACTGCTGTCCATGTTTTTTTCTTAGGGCGAGCCACATGACCTGAAATGCATGTGTTTATTGGGTGGCAGCCTGTTAGCTTTATAAAAACATGGTTACATAGATAATTAGGATGTAGAAGACATGTAGTCCGTCAAGTTCATACATCCACATTTGTTGATCAAGAAGAAGACAACAAGACACTACTGAAACTCTAATATCATCACAAAGGGAAAAAAAAACCTTCTGCATTCTTCAGCAGTCAAACTCAAACTAGATCAACATCATCTATTTTTATAACCCTGTATGCATTCCATGTCTAGAAAAACATCCAACAGTTTTTTAAATATATTGATTGCATTTTTTTGCATGTGTTTGTGTTTAGCTGTAATGTTCCTCTTTCTCTTTTAATGTTACCACTAGTGTTGAGAGAACCAAAACCGCACTGTTCGGGTTCGTACCGAACATTACGATTTTTGAACCCCGGACCCGAACACGGACATTTCACTGTATGTTCGGGTTGGAGAATAGCAATAGCATTACATGTATTCCATAAACCGAAAGTCTATAAACCGAATGTCTTTCGGTTTATAGACTTTCGGTTTATGGAATACATGTAATGCTATGATGATAAAATGGAAAAAAACAACAACCTTTTTCTATCTTCCATTTTTGTCTCTTGTTCTTTGAAGGTTTATGGAATACATGTAATGCTAGTGGCTTTCTATAAACCGAAATAGAGTCCCTAATCTTATGAATGGGGACTCTATTTCGGTTTATAGAAAGCCAATAGCATTACATGTATTCCATAAACCGAAAGTCTATAAACCGAAAGACATTCGGTTTATAGACTTTCGGTTTATGGAATACATGTAATGCTATGATGATAAAATAGAAAAAAACAACAACCTTTTTCTATCTTCCATTTTTGTCTCTTGTTCTTTGAAGGTTATAGGGCAATAACTGAAAGTAGCCTATTGCTTTTTATTTATGTTTTATTCCTAACGTGACCATTCAACCCGCAACCTTAACCCTAGCCTGAAGGCTATTTTTATTATTTGAATGTTGCTGACTTCCTCTAGAGACTGTAATACTTACCTTGAGGTTCTGTCCGCAAAGATCCGCTGATGCAGTTTCAGAGAATGTGCGCATGCGCTTACTCAGTGCAGCGCATACTCCTCCACACTACACGCTGCCAATGGCTTAGCTATTGCCGTACGGAAGTTTTCAAAGCTACTTCCCATTTTGCCTCCAAGTCTCATTTTCATCTTAGTTTTTAAAAGCTACTTCCTTGTTTGCCTCTAAGCCTCGTTTTCATCCCAGAGGCGGAGACATGCTTTGGAGGGATATTTAAAGGCTCAGTCTACATTGAACTTTTGCCTGTGATAGTGCCTTGTGCCTATTTGTGGTATTGTTATCCGTTATTCGTTATTTCTGGTATTCTGACTCCTGCTTGTTTTGACCATTCTGACTTCTATATTCCTGACCTCTGCTTTTTCCTGTTTATCCTGCTTCCCGTGTTTTGTCCTTGTTCCTTATTTGTTCCTGATTGATTCCCTGGATTCTGACCTCGGTCTGTTCATCGTGGATCCTGCCTTGTCCTACCCTTCTGACCGGCTGTTATCTCGACCTGCTTCTTCAGTTGTTTGTATTATTAGGGTAACTGAGGTTCTGGAGGTAGTTCTGGGTGCTGCACAAGTCTCTTGCCTTCTCCATCTGAGGCTGAACCATAGGGTGCATGTTGGTCAGAGTGAAATCCATCTCGACTACCACTTAAGTCCTCAGTTTCCTTTGACACCAGGTTCTGCATCGCTGATCCTCCTCAGAGTTGTTACAGAGACAGTCAAGCAACATCCCCAGAGTGACGCAAGTGACCATTGATCACTTCCAAAGATCCTGCACACAACAGGGGAGAGTTGTCTTTCAATATGCCTAATGTGATCACTCCGGAGAGGTATCACCTAGCACTTCAGTGTCACATTTTTTGGTTTCTGAATGTCTACATTATAGCAACGCTGGTTTCGACAGCTTTTTTAAACACAGGATGTATATATATATATATATATATATATATATGTGTGACCTGAATCACCAAGTGTATTTAGATACATAGTTTATGATGATAACTCCTTTCTTCCAATTTAAGAGAAGTCCATGTTTTTCTGGGAGGCACAATCTATAAAGAGATCTCAATAAGGTTTTTGTATAGATCTTGAACATACTTGTAAAGCATTATTATATTCCCACAAATTCATCTTTTCTCCAGAGATAACACACCCAATTGGGAAATACTTTTTTAATAGCTAAAATATCCCATTCCCTTAATCATTTTTTTTGGTCCTTCTCTGAACCCTTTCCATTTCCATTGTCACCTTTTTTTGTACTGGTGCCGAAGCAAAATATTGTTATAATGTCTAAGATGTATTCTGCTTGTAATGCATGACAACAGCGTAGTTAACAATAACCGCCTATGATTTTGCACAGCTGCACAATATATTGTTAATAAGAACACACAATCATTTAAACAGCAAGTTTTATTTTGATGTAATAAACATATAATAACAGTTTAAATCAACTGCTTAAGAAGGTTCTTGCAAACTGAGTTCATAAAAACAAAACAGCACTTTTTTTGGATTTTGTAGTAAAATATAGTATACTCCCATGTAAAGGGTTTGCATATAATAGTTTACTGAAAAGCTAAATGATGGGCAAAATAAAATGATAAAATGAACTTCTAAGGTTCACTAATTTCTTTTCAGTTTGAAATAACACATCATTGGACACATTCACCAGTCCTTCATCGAAGATGCTGCCAAATCCTAGTACTCTCTCTTGTGATCTCTCGTCTTGACTACTGCACCCTCCTCACTGGACTACCTCCGGCTCAGCTTTGTACCTTTAGTTTTAAAATTCAGCTGCCAGGCTCATCTTTCTCACTCATTGTTCCAATTTGGTTGCTCCTCTTTGTAACACCCTCCGTTGGCTTCCTGTCTGCTCTTAGATAACATTTTAAAATCTATCTTTTACCTGCAAAGGCCTCCAGTCTTCAGCCCCTCCCTTTATTGCCTCCCTCATTAACCTATTAAGCCTGCATGACAACTGTGCTTCTCAAATGGACTTAGGCTCTCCTCCAATCTTGTCAACTTTTCCCACTGGTGCCTGGATGACTTTCCTGCCCTCTTTCTCCAAATCTCACTTCCGCAGAGCATCCGGTTCTCTCCCTATATCCCAATTTTCAAAAAGTCCCTCAAAACTCATCACTTTAAGGAAGCTTATTACTCAACCCCCTACATAATACCCATTAATTAACCTTTAGCCAATCCCACCTGGCTCTCACTGTCCTCAAACACTGTTAGGAATGAAGACACTTGCAGCTCATTCAACTAGAACAAACAATATCTGGCCAAGCAAACCTAACTCCACCCATCCCAAATACTGTTACCACTGCCACATTCACATTGTCCTCTTCACTCCAATATGTGTCTCATGTCCCCCACATGGCTGAAGGAGAAGTCTTCTTAGTGTGAGCCACTTACAAATTGTGGTGTAGGGAATTATATTTATTAGAGGGACCCAGACCAGTAAGGGGCTCCAAAATTTCTAGTGGCATCTCTGGGGCTATCGATGAGTGTATCCTTGATTGTCTAACTTTGTATCTAGTTCCCTCTATGTTCTGTATCAAGTGCTACATGAATTGTTTACACTATAAGGGCAACACCATATCATAAACCCTCATTTCGTTTTGTTATTATACCTGAAATAGAAAATAGGTATACATCGAGAAACATTTTGTATTAAAAGGAAAACCTGTTTTTATTCATAAGAAATACATAAAAGATACTCTAGTAATTATTATTTTTCTTTCGTTTTCAAAAATTAAGAACCTCCATTTTTATTAGGATTAGTAGCGAGAAAGGCAAATGTCACGAAATAGGATTTTTATGCAATGAAATAAACATGGATTTTATCCATGAAAAGTTTTTTCCCCCTTCTTCTTCTTTACTAGATTCAAAAAATATTCAATGAACAATCTATGATACGAATTAAGGAAACATGCAGTCAATGGTTTAACAGTGTCAAGGGGGAAATTAACCAATCATCACATCTGAGCAGATCCTTTCTAACAAAGTGGAGACAGAAAACCAGTGACTTATTAAACAGGCACATTTTATTGGTAATAATGTGTGAAATCTGGCAATGAGAATAGCACAGGTCTGTTCGGCTCTAAACAGAACACAGAAGATTAAACTAAAGGTGTCTTTCGATTTTTTTAAAGAAATGTGAAGTGTTTGGCTTCCTTGAATACACAATTAAGTCATTTGGCACAAAAGAAATGTTAAGTGGTTAAATGGTTATAATAGGACCACCTACTAATAATACTTTGCACTAGCTAGTTCAATTTATTCCATAATTTATTTTCCCATAGTGCATTGCTTTGACATGAATTGTATAGCCATATGTAAATATATTTACACACACATATAAATATACATATGAATATTGAGTCACTGAGGGATAAATACTTTGCACATATGCAATAATAACTGATTGATTCACTGATCTATAAGCATCATTTAGTCACATTCTCATACATTTGAGTAGAATCATACCCCTGCTCTGGTTTGTGTTACTAAAAATATAAAAATTGAGTTAGGTAAAGTATTCTCCTTTCTCTGTTTTGCATTACCCAAACATAATAAAATAATCATTATAATGAGAACTAGGCACCGCTACTTTATTTGGCTTTGCATGTGTACACTTAATATATATACATAGTACATATTTAAATAAGTAAATAAATACAATTTTCAATTAACAATTTCACTAACTCAATTTGATTTTTCTATACGTTTATGTTTGAGCAGTTAGCAATATTGGAGCATAAGCTATAATACAGGCAGGCCCCACATTAACAAACACAATGGGTCCAAAGCACGTATGTAAAATGAAAATGTACTTAAAGTGAAACACTACCTTTCTTCACTTATTGTAGTGACAGTATTGGATCACAGTATACAAATATAGTCTGCAATACAAATATCTTAATAGACAGGAAGGACCTCCTCCATCTGTAGTGGTTGCACAAGGAGAAGCACTGCACTGTACTGTAGCGTAGTCTCAAAGCGTTCGTGACACAGGATGGACCTAGTCCGTCCTGCAGCAAAACGAGCACTGAAAGCTATTTTTTTCACTTTCAGTGCTCTAACTGTATTTCTACCATGCCTCAGCATGGAAGCATTGTGCAATAATAAATAAAAAAAACGTTGGCATTTTGAGAACGATTGAAATGCAGGTGTTAAATGTGCAGTGCCTTTAAAATGACTGATGTTAAAAACTAGCATGGGAAGCGCATTTAATAGCTTCTTATGGCGCTGTATGTGTTGCTGACCTGCCTCGCAAATTGAGGCAGTCATCAACACTAAAAAAAATCCTGTGTGACCAAGATTGCACTGACCTTCTAAGGGCAAGAGCACAGGAAGCAGGAAGTAGCTACTTCCTGTGCTCTTCAAGCAGTTACACGATTGCCTCATCATAGAGGGAATCTGTAACTGCCAGGCAGACTGGCAGGCAGTGGGGATGCTCAGATTAGCATCCACACTGCCTGGTCAGATCAATTGACTTGACCATTTTGGATCTGCCTCCCTCTTCTCACATTTTTCTAGTGAGGGAGAGAGGCAGATCAAAGTAGTAAAAGTAAGTTAATATAAAATAATTAAAATCAAATAAAACAAAAAAAAAGGAACCGAGACCCATTGGCTTTATAAAAGCTTTTCCCAGCGTTTAACCCCATTCCTTGCCATTGATCATGTGTAAGCAGTGATCTTGGACATCAGCGCATTTTATGCTATTTGTGCATTTTTGGGGGGTTAATTTGTTTGTACTGAACAAAGGTTCTTCGAATAGCTATTAACCTCTTCTTTGCTGTAGATCGCTGCTTACACAATTATATTGATTCCAAAGAAATTTTTATCTATCTGCATTTTTTTTTACATACGCTAGGGGGTTACATGTAAAGTAAAAATATTTTGGATTTATTTTAAGCTGTCTGAGCGCATGTAAGGTGATCAGTAACAGCGAATTAGTGGCAAAGGTGATTTGGTGATTGCTCAGATGAGCATCACCATTCGGCCTGGTCAGATCAATGGGAATATTGATCTGATCAATTTGGATCTGCCTCCCTCTCCTCACTTACATTTTTGTGAGGGAAAGAGACAGAAATAGTCAGGTTTTATGAATGCCATTCCCTGTGTATTAACCCCTTCCCTGCTATTGATCACAGTATAAGCAGTAATCTCGGACAGCAACACTTTTTTAGCTGTCTGCATTTTGTAAGGATTCTTTGTACTGTTATGTATTATAGTACTACATAGGCTCTTATATCTACCCCTTCTTTGCCATAAATTCTGAGGCCAGTGACTCAAGGTTCAGTTATGACCCTGGTCCATTTTCAGATACATTATCTAGTGATGTATCAGTTGCTGCTGAGCCCTTGCCACAAGGAGTTGTGGGTGTCTACTTTTAAGAAATAAATGGTTTGGTGGGGGAAAATTACATTGACTGGCTTCAAAGATAAATCCCAAATAGGACATGGACGCACATGGACGCAGGATGACTACATGTCAAAATACCAAGTGGAACACTGAGATGCACACCCCACAAATATGGCCTTTTACCCCCCCCCCCCAAAAAAAAAAAATGTATACATGGAATTGCTGTACTCGGAACATGTTGCTGAACACATATTAGGGTGTTGTTTGGCAGTGACAAATATGGCAATCTGTGAATTCATGACTGAAGTAGAATCAGTAGTGTATCTTCCACAAGGCAAAAAAGGCACTCGATTAGGGTGGCACTTTGCCAGAGGTAAAGGTTGTGCTTAAACATTTTCGCTCCCTCCCCCACCATTCAGCAAGCTTTAGCTCCTTCCAGTTAATCGGGGTGATGGGGGCATGTAATGGAAGTGGTGGGGGTATGAAATGAGGGTGATGGTGGAATGTAATGGGGTGATGGGGCATGTCGTGGGTGTGCAACATGGGTGATGGGACATGTCATAGGTATGCAACGTGGGGAGGGGGGTGCCTGAATTTTGTCTGTCTAGGGCAGCAGAAAACCAAGATACACCCCTGAGTAGAATGTATGCGGAAACAAAACTCAAAAAAATTACTAACCAAAATTTGACAACGTCTGGTTGTAGAATTATTATATGTAATGTATTAAAATCCCAACATTTAAAATACCTTAGGATGTCTTGTTTCCAAAAATATATGGTTTGACGGGGTAAAATACATTGGCCGGCATCAAAAAAATTCCAGATGGAACATGGGAGCAGACTGACTATATGTCAAAATTCTAAGTTGGAAATGTTCACATGCCAAATGTTGCCTTTTAGTCCCAAAAAGAACCAACAAACCTATGCATGGGGGGGTATCCCTGTACTCAGGAGATGTTTCTGAACACATATTGAGGTGTTATTTGGCAGAATCCCTTCACATTTTCAGGAAATCTTTCAGGAATTATTTACCTGAATGGCAATCACCATTTTTCTTTTATTTTTGCAAATTTTGGCAAAGGTTGGTGGTAAAATGGCTACATGAAAAGTGTCAAAATACCCCAAGTTATATGCTCTGAGTTGTCTAGTTTTGAAAAAAATGTACATGTGGGGGGGGTCATTCGTGAATTTAGTACACATATCAATGTTACAATGTCACCATCGCTAATTTTGAAGAAGAAAAAAAAGGATTTTGAAATAGCTTTGCACTTCTTATAGTTCTTGCCTTGTAACTTGAATTAAAAAAAAGCACAAAAACATAAAACATTGGCTATTTATGAATTCAGTACAAATATTAGAAACTATTTAGCAGTGTCTTGTTGTCTTTTGTAGATGAGTATACGAATACAAGTAAAAAACAAAACAAACATATTTTATTATTATTTTAATATCAAATTATATGCTATTATCAAAATAATTGTATCGAAACAAAGCCCTTCTTATGCTGATAAAAACAATATATTGTTTGTGTGGGTACACTAAATAAGTTACAGAAAAACACCAACACCGCAGAAATGTTAAAACAGCCCATGTTACCAAGCGTCCGACAAGCCAAAAAAAGTAATGTCACTAACGGGTTAAAGCGATGATCCTAAAAGCAGGGTATGCCAATATCCTTCTCCCTGTTTAAAAGCCTTAGGTTTTTAAATAAAAATCTATAGGCCAAATCTTGTTTATAGTTCCCTATTTAACAAAAAGGAGTAAGCATGTTTGATGCCAATGTATTATATACATCCTAACAATATAAATATATATACTATTTGACCTATCTCGAGGTGTACCTATTCAGAATGTTTGGGTTCAAACCCTCTTAGCTGCTGGAAATGTTGTTTCAAACACAAGAGCTGTAATCTAGCAGACTGATGCACACTGAGAGATTGACCTGCTATTTATATTGATGTGCTGTAAATAGGGAAGGAAAATATTTGGTTTCCAAATAAAATTTTAATTTGGTTGTTGAAACAGTGCATTCTCTAAAATGTATTTATGAAATCTAAGAAAAGTACACATTTGGTTTGTTTTTCTTGGCATTTGAACCTGCTATGTGTAAGTAAAATATAAATTATATATACATTAAAATACCACATTGCCTGGATTTCTCTTTCCTTCAATTTTGCTTTAATTTTACTCTCTGCACCACCAAAAGCCAGATCTGGATTTAACCATTTGCCTGAGTAATTACACAGCCCTGGTCTGCAATTTTAAGAATACAGCTTTTAAAGGGACAAATAAGTGAGAAAATCCCATTGTAACATACTATTTTTACTATTAAAGATAATCCATATATAAAGTAGATAACTCTTGACTTTAACTTGAAATTCAATAAGATTATAGCTGAAGCCCCATCTGAAGGGCAGGACTCCCCCTTCCTTCTTAAATAAGATACTGTCAGGTGCCCATTTACACTGGCTAGGTTCTAATCAACCCCAGACAGTTGGAGCCAAATTAACATCTGTAATCTTGTAGGTCTTAAAGAATAAAGCAGTCTCTCTAGATGGGTTCTCATCCTTTCCCCAAAATATCCACTGAAGAGACAATTCTAAGGTTAGGGGGAAAAGGAGCTATTTCGAATACTAATGAGTTTCTGTTTGATGCTGCTAATTAACATTTGAATTCTATTACACTACAGTTTTCTTTGGCTGTGGCATGTGCCTGGCCTGTAGGGAGACAAACTTGAGGGAAAGAAAGATAGACAAATTTGGGGGAGAGAAAAAAGAAACACACACCATCCAAAAACTGATTACATGTCACACAAAGAATGTGATATATGTGCTAATCTGTCCATGTGCAAAGATATATGTTGGGAGAAACTCCAGGCCTTTACATATAAGAATAGAGGAACACATTAGGTCTATAAAAAGAGGTTGTACGAAACATAGTGTTCCAATCCACTATACAGAATGTCACAAAAAGAATCCAAGAAGGATGCGATTTCTGGGGATCAAATTAGACACTGGAGAGGAAACTTGGAACAAAAATTAGCACAAACAGAAATGAGATGGATATTCTCTCTTAACTGTCTCTTTCCATACGGACGAAATGTAGATTTTGAATTATGTTATTTCCTGTAAGGTTTTTAAAGTGTTAATGACATTATTTTCTGTCAGTATATGTACTGGAGCAGGAAATTAATAGAACAAAAGACCTTCTTCCTGAATGTTTATTAGATAGAACAGTAAAGTAAAATATATGTATTATTATAAGATAGGGATACTCATGGATGTATTATTGTATTTTAAATGT
This sequence comes from Pelodytes ibericus, assembly GCA_036172795.1. NCBI lineage: Eukaryota > Metazoa > Chordata > Amphibia > Anura > Pelodytidae > Pelodytes > Pelodytes ibericus. Next base: position 70,581,676 of record CM069860.1, read on the forward strand.
TGTAAACACAATTGTTATTTTTATTTTCAATATTGAAAATTAGTGAAAATTAGCAAGTGTTTTTTTAAATATAATAAAAAATTAAAAAATATTTTTGTAATACATATTATTTCTGTAATAACAGATATACCGTATTTATCGGCGTATAACACGTGCCGGCGTATAACATGCACCTCATTTTAAGAAGGAAATTTTAGGAAAAAAAACTTAAATTTCAAATAAAGAACTTTGAAGCCCAATATGCCATTTTAATATGCCAGGATATTGCCCCCAATATGCCATTTAATATGCAGGATATTGCCCCCAATATGCCATTTAATATGCAGGATATTGCCCCTAATATGCCATTTTAATATGCCAGATATTGCCCCCAATATGCCATTTTAATATGCCAGGATATTTGCCCCCAATATGCCATTTAATATGCCAGGATATTGCCCCCAATATGCCATTTAATATGCAGGATATTGCCCCCAATATGCCATTTAATATGCAGGATATTTGCCCCCAATATGCCATTTAATATGCCAGGATATTGCCCCCAATATGCCATTTAATATGCAGGATATTGCCCCCAATATGCCATTTAATATGCATGATATTGCCCCCAATATGCCATTTAATATGCAGGATATTGCCCCCAATATGCCATTTAATATGCAGGATATTGCCCCCAATATGCCAGGATATTGCCCCCAATATGCCACGATATTGCCCCTTAGTATGCTCGTTATGCCACCCTCCTCCCCCAGACCCGAGTACTTACCTCGTTCCTGCTCTGTCCCCCGGTGCTCTGAAGCTGCATGGCTGTGAGGGAAGCGTTGTGAGCTCCCCTCCAGCCGCGCGGTGAATAAAGTTTGTTTAAAAAACTATGAATAATAATTTTAAATTAGATGCATGTGTTCTTACACATGTGTAACCTGTAAACTACTTTGTTAAAGAAACTACTATTTAGTAATTGATATAATTGGATTAATTAGCATATTCATTTATGGGCCTGCTGTCTGCTTGACTGTCTCACATGGATCAGGCAGGACCCGACTTTCTTTCACAGCCATCAGAAATGACGGAAACTCATATCCGACAGCTTGCATGCAAGAAACACTGCTGAGGAGGCGGCCGGGGATGAACAGCATCCAGGTAAGTACTGGAGAATGGGAGAGGAGGGGCCGAATTTTTTTATTGGTCAAATTGGCTGTGGCATATTAGTGGACAAATTATCAGTTGCATATTAATGAGCAAGTTATCAGTGGCATATTCATGGTAGAATTATCAGTGGCATATTAATGGCCAAATTGTCAGGTGCATATTAATGGACAAATTGTCAGTGGCATAATAATGGTCAAATTATCAGTGGCATATTAATAGACAAATTATCAGTGGTATATTAATGGACAACTAACACTGGCTGTGGCATATTACGTTTTGGATGTGCAATGCGGGTAATGGGGCAGCAGCAAATCCCGGATGTGCAATACTGGTGATGGGGCAGGTCCTGGGGTGTATTAAAATCATTGGCATGATATACAAAGACCTGGATAAAATTACTTTGGGAGGGTAGGGGGGCGAGAGAGAGATATGGGGGGGGGGGGGGATTTTGTTTCAGTAAGGGGCCCTGAAATTTCCGATGACGGCCATGCTCACTTGGGCCAGTTCATTGAGGAAGACATTGAGGAGGATTATTACCTATTAAAATAGGTAATAATCTTGTTATTTTGTAGCTTGTCTAAATAAGAAATTCTTTATTTTTATTTTTATGCATAATTTTTCAGTAGCAGGTTCACATATATAACACATTAATAATATCTGAGAAACCTCTTTCACGTGCCTTCTTTATATAATGTTTAGTAACAATAGAAGGCTTTTTCATTTTTCCTACAGTTTAATTCCAAGTCTATTATTACTCGATCTGGGCATTAAACATTTTTTCCTATCTGCCCTAGTTTTACAATGTGAAGGTCTGATCAATAATAATTCTACCATGACTTTTTCCAGACATGTCTTGCCAGGTAATTCTATCTCCACCACTTCCTAAAACGCCAATTAACCCAAATGACTGGTATGCAACATGACTCTGTGAGCTAAGTGTATCCATTGCAATCTCTTCAGCCCTTAAGATTGCAGGTTTGATTCCTGGTACAGCGGACTCAGCTCCTCATCCTTCCAAGATACATAAAAAGATTGCCATTAACTTGACTAATAGAAGGATCCACTGGATGTGTATGACAAAAAGAGATTATATCCATATTCCTTTCCTGATTACATTTGTTGTTCTTGTTATTATTATATTGAGATTAAAAGAATGAATCATGTTGAAGGCTGTACTATAGTGTGATATCTATCTGGGAAAATTAAATATGTAATTGAAGTGGTTTTAATAGGAAATGTATCATTTGCACATCAATTTAAATTGAAGGTCAAAGTAGACCCTATAGGCTATGAGTAAATGTCATTTAAAGAGGGAATTGCAGGGAAATGAGATGGGAATTTCAAATTTTAGGCCAATGTAGTTGAGTTGATAAAATTCTCCAATGCAGCTCATTGGGAGAATGTTTTCAACTCGGCTACTTTGGCCTTAAGTTTGAAATTCCCATAACAGGTAATGTTCCTTGGTGTATATACAGTCCACACTATTTTTCTCTTTTTGTATGTGGAGTTGTTCTCTCAATGATTGTCCAATCCATGTTTGTGTGCCCTGTTCTTTAATTTGTTTCCTATATCTACAAGGATGATAAGGGGGTTCTGAAGAAGGCAAATCTTCACATACTTTAGGGGAGTATTGTAACATTGTATTTATTATTTATGTCTTGCTTAACCCCTTGGCGACACAGGACGGACTAGGTCCGTCCTGTGTGCCGAGGCGTTAGTGACACAGGACGGACCTAGTCCGTCCTGTGTCAAAACGAGCACTGAAAGCGGAGTTTTTCCGCTTTCAGTGCTCTAAGGGCATTGTAACGATGCTTCCGTGTGGAAGCATCGTACAATGCTAAAAAAAATGCCCGTCGGCATTTCGATCGCTCCGGAGAGCGATCGAAATGCCGGTTTTAAAGGCACAGTGCCTTTAAAACGTGGGCATTTAAAAAATGAGCATAGGAAGCGAATTTTTCGCTTCCTATGCTCAGAAAGTGTTCCTGATTGCCTCGCAAGTCGAGGCAATCAGGAACACAAAAAAAAAATGCACGATCTTGGTCACTGAGTGACCAAGATGGCGCTGCCCTTCTAAGGGCAAGAGCACAGGAGGCAGGAAGTACCTGCTTCCTGTGCTCTCTGGCAGCCACACGATTGCCTCTTCACAGAGGCAATCAGTGACTGCCAGGCACACTGACAGGCAGTGGGGATGCTCTCCTGAACATCCCCACTGACTGGTCAGATCAATATTAACTCTATATTGATCTGACCAGTTATGATCTGTCTCCCTCTCCTCACATTTTTTTTAGTGAGGGAGAGAGACAGATCAAAGTTCTAAAAGTAAGTAAAAGTTAAAAAAAACAATAAATACACAACACACAAATAATAAAACAATAAAAAAAAATTTATTAAAGCAATTCCCTGCGTTTAACCCCTTCCCTGCCACTGATCTTGCATAAGCAGTGATCGTGCACATCAGCGCATTTATTTTTGCTGTTTGTGCATTTTTTAGGGGTTAATTTTTTTGTACTGTAATTTATTACAGTACTAAAAAGGCTATTCTAAGAGTTATTAACCCCTTATTTGCCGTTGATCACTGCTTACGCAATGATATTGACGCCAAAGCAATTTTTATCTGTCTGCATATTTTTTTTTTTTTTTTTTTTTTTACACATACCCGCTAGGGGATTACATGTAAAGTAAAAATATTTGAGTTTTTTTTTTTAAGCTGCCTGAGCGCATAGCGATCAGTAACAGCGAATTAGTGGCAAAGGCGGTTTGGTGATTTCTCAATTAAGCTCACCATTCGCCCTGGTCAGATCAAAATTAATCGGATCAATATTCACAAATATTGATCTGCCTCCCTCTCCTCACTTACATTTTTGTGACGGAAAGAGACAGATCAGTATTAGTGATATAAAATAACATTTTATAAAATTAGCAGGTTTTATGAAAGTCTTTCACTGTGTATTAACCCCTTCCCTGCCATTCATCACTGTGTAAGCAGTAATCCTGCACAGCAACAGTATGTTTTGCTGTCTGCACTGTTTTATGGATTAATTTATTTGTACTGTAATGTATTACAGTACTAGATAGGCTCTTCTAAGAGCTATTAACCCCTTCTTTGCTCGAGATCACTGCTTACGCACTGATTCTGAGGCCGCGGACTCAGGGTTCGATTTTGACCCTATTCAGCTTTCTGATACATCATCTAGCGATGTATCGGTGGCTGCTGAGCCCTTGCCACAAGTAGTGATGGGGGTCTACCGATAAAAAAATATATGGTTTGGTGGGGGTAAATTACATTGGCTGGCTTCAAAGATATATCCCATAAAGGACACGGACGCAGGTTGACTACATGTCAAAATTCCAAGTTGGAATTTTGAGATGCGCATCTCACAAATGTTGCCTTCTAGCCAAAAACAAACCAACAAACCTATGCATGGGTGCTATCCCTGTACTCGAGAGATGTTGCTGAACACATATTGGGTTGTTGTTTGGCAGTGACATATACCAGAATCTGTGAATTCATGCCTGAAGTACAATGCATGTGGGAAAAAAAACTCCCAAAAAAGTACTACCACAAACTTTTACAAAGGCTGGTGGTAGAATTAGTACCTATACAGTATTAAAATACCACCATTTGAAATACCTTAGGATGTCTATTTTCCAAAAATATATGGTTTGATGGGGTAAAATTCATTGGACGGCTTCAAAAATGTTCCAAATGGAACATGGGCGCAGGCTGACTACATGTCAAAATTCCAGGTTGGAATTGCGCACCCCCTAAATGTGGAATTTTAGACCCAATACAAACCAACAAACCTATGCATGGGGGGTATCCCTGTACTCAGGAGATGTTGCTGAACACATATTGAGGTGTTGGTTGGCAGTGGCAAATACCAGAATCTGAAAATTCCTGCCTGAACTACAATGTGTGTGGGGAAAAAATGACATCCCATCCCTTTGACATAGGTTGGTGGTAGAATTAGCACTTGGAAAGTGTTAAAATACCACAATTTTAAATACCCTAGGATGTCTAGTTTTCCAAAATATATGGTTTTATGGGGTAAAATACTTTGACAGGCTTCAAAAGTGTCCCAAATGGAACATGGGCGCAGGCTGACTACATGTCAAAATTCCAAGTTGGAAATGCACCCCCCCCTAAACGTGGCCTTTTAGCCCCCAAATAATCTAACTAACCTACACATGGGTGGTATCCCTGTACTCAGGAGATGTTGCTAAACACATATTAAGGTGTTGTTTGGCACTGACACATAATAGGATCTGTGAATTCATGCCCGATGTACAATGAATGTGAAAAACAAATTACTATCCATAACATTGACATAGGCTGGTGGTAGAATTAGTGCATGAAAAGTGTTAAAATACTACCATTTGAAATACCCTAGGGAGTCTAGTTTTCAAAAATATATGGTTTTGTGGGGTAGAATACACTTTTTGGCTTCAAAAATGTCCCAAATGGGACATGGGCGCAGGTTTTCTGAACGTCAGAATTCCAAGTTGGAAAACCAAAAAGCGCACCTCTCAAATGTGGCCTTTTAACCCCCAAATAACCTAACCAACCTATACATGGGTGGTATCCCTGTACTCAGGAGATGTTGCTGAACACATATTGAGGTGTTGTTTGGCACTGACATATAACAGGATCTGTGAATTCATGCCCAAAGTACTATGTATGTGAAAAAAAATTACTATCCATAACATTGACATAGGCTGGTAGTATAATTAGTGCATGGAAAGTGTTAAAATACTACCATTTGAAATACCCTAGGGTGTCTAGTTTTCAAAAATATATGGTTTTGTGGGATAGAATACACTTTTTGGCTTCAAAAATGTCCCAAATGGGACATGGGCGCAGGTTTTCTGCACGTCAGAATTCCAAGTTGGAAAACCAAAAAGCGCACCTCTCAAATGTGGCCTTTTAACCCCCAAATAACCTAACCAACCTATACATGGGTGGTATCCCTGTACTCAGGAGATGTTGCTGAACACATATTGAGGTGTTGTTTGGCACTGACATATAACAGGATCTGTGAATTCATGCCCAAAGTTCAATGTATGTGAAAAAAAATTACTACCCAAAACATTGACATAGGCTGGTAGTATAATTAGTGCATGGAAAGTGTTAAAATACTACCATTTGAAATACCCTAGGGTGTCTAGTTTAAAAAAATATATGGTTTTGTGGGGTAGAATACACTTTCTGGCTTCAAAAATGTCCCAAATGGGACATGGGCACAAGTTTTCTGCATGTCAGAATTCCAAGTTGGAAAACCAAAATGCGCACCCCCTAAATGTGGCCTTTTAGCCCCAAAACAAACCAACAAACCTATGCATGGGTGGTATCCCTGTACTCAGGAGATGTTGCTGAACACATATTGAGGTGTTATTTGGAAATACCCCTTCACATTTTAAGGTAATGTTTACCTAAATTGCAATATATGTGAAAAATTAAAAAAAAAGATTTTTTGCTGCAAACTTTGGCATAGATTGGTGGTAAAATGGCTACATGAAATGTGTCAAAATACCCCAAGTTAAATGCCCTGAGTTGTCTAGTTTTCAAAAATATGTACATGTTGGGGGTCATTCATGGATTTAGTACAGAAATCAGTGTTACAATGTCACTGTCGCTAATTTTGAAAGAAGGGATTTTAAAATAGCTTTGCACCACTTATAGTTCTGGCCCTGTAACATGAATAAAAAAGCACAAAAACATAAAAACATGGGCTATTTCTGAACTCAGGACATATATTAGAAACTTTTTAGCAGTGTTTTTTTGTTGTCTCTTGTACATGAGTATACGATTTTTCAAATAAAAGTCATAAAAAAATTATTTTTTCAATTTTTTTGCCATATTTTATTATTTTTTTTACATCAAATTATATGCTATTATCAAAATAATGGTATCAAAAGAAAGCCCTTCTTATGACGATAAAAACGATATATAGTTTGTGCGGGTACACTAAATGAGACAGAAATAAATTACAGCAAAACACAAACTGCTCAGAAATGTTAAAACAGCCCATGTCACCAAGCGTCGGACAAGCCAAAAAAGTCATGTCACTAAGGGGTTAACTCACTGTACATTGTTGTGTAAGGATGCTTTCATACTAAGTGATGTTCACAAATATTCAGTTTAATATAATTGTATTGTTTTTATTATCTCACTTACCAATATGTATATACTTTCTGCTTCCTTGTGTTCTAGGTTCTATTTTCTACACGACTGGTTTCTTTATTTAGCAGTTCTGTATAATCTGTGTAAGTTCATGCTTTACAAATAATAAAACAATGTAATAGGCTAGCATCACATATCAATTACATAGTGGGACAGCTTTTTTTTTAAATTTAGGCACACTTTTATTTTTAATAAACAAATATTTCCTGAATTTTTAAAACAAGAGAACTGGAAAAAAGAATGTTTCCACATAGCTACTCTCTGCATATTCCATTAAATTTGAAAAATATACACATACTTGGCTTTTATTACCATTCAGACTTTGCAAAAGGTGTTAACAATATCTGGACAGATTTATCATCTGCAAAACTCTGCTTTGAAAAAACAGACTTTTTCCTACAGGAATTTCAGACTATCTATCAGTAAAATGCCAGTAAATAGGGAATATCATGTTCAATGTTTGTAATATGAGGGGATCATTTAGAATTGTAAAGTTTTTTCAAATTCTGTATAGTATGAAAACTGAATAGATATTTGTTAGTTTTATTATTCCTTTATCTCTGTTAATTTCTTCATTCAATCATGGCCATATGTTCACAAAATCCATCCCCTTCGCCCAATTCTATATATGCTATAAAGGGTATAAACACTCCTGTTTGAGTGAAAGGAATTTAGTCTATTCTGACACTATAATGTGTATATTAGAAACTAAGTAACATCTACCGCATAAAGTAGGTTCTTCTAAATAATACAATCCATTCCGTGCGTCTAAGAAACCATAAGGTACATTTATTCAAGTTATAAACGCCACCTATGCTATACAGTTATTCTCTTTTACTCCACTGGCAAACCCATATACTAGCAAAATCTAAAAGGTGTTACCGAACTTTGCCTGTCAACTGAAGTAAAGAAAAAACCCTAATATAACAAATAATTCACAATTAAAAAAAAGCTTTGCCCATAAATGCAATGAACATAAAAAAGGAAAATAATATCTATACATGAAAATGGAATGACAAATTATTGAAAGTGATCTATACATTGTGTTAGCAAAATTTCAAGCACATGCTTTAGTTAGGGGAAAATGTGTTTTAAATGTGTCTGTAATATCTTCTGCTTATGACATCACCTGTGGCTATATATGCAAATGAATTGGTTTTAACAGGAAATGGATAATATGCATTTCAAGACAAACTTAAGGTCAAAGTAGACCCTACAGGCTATATGCAAATGTCATTTAATTGTCTTTAGGCCAATTTAGCTGCATTGGAACAATTCTCCAATACAGCTGAACAGGAGAATTTTACCAACTCAGCTACTTCGAAACGTTTGAAATTTGAAATTTCCATCATATTTCCCTGTGGTTCTCTCTTTAATGGGTAGATCCTAAAATATGCGGAAGACAAGAGTTTTTCTTTCATAGGCCAGCAATAAACCTTCTTATTTTAAGGAAATTATTGTTCAATCACCTGTAATTTAATACTGGTACTACCATATACGGATAGTGACTTTAATAACATATCAAGTAAATAAAAAAGTAATTGGATAATGATATCAACGTGAAACAAATATTTCCCTATAAATCAATACATTTTTTGGTTTTAACTGATTTGCAAAAGTTAAATATACATGGTTTGTTTTTGGATGCAGAAAACGGAACAATGAGTAAATTTAAATGTCCCTTTTTTTCTATCTGGGTTATTCATGCACAATAACAATTTGGAATATGTTTTACTAAAATGTACATTAACATGATCCTGACCTACCAAGACCAAATGCTGGAATGGAAAGCTTCATTTGAGTCTCAATAATATCTAAATATGCACAAGCTTTTCAGTATACGTGTCTGATCTTTTTTAGTAACTGAAGCCAAATTGTGAGTACTGACACAACTGAATTACGCATATGGGCACCGAATGTGGCACATTTTTCTGTCTTTGGCCATTCCCACTGTGTTTTTGTACAGTGTTGTACTTACACTTTCAGCCAAGACATTTGAATGTTTCCAAATGGGTGTGCTGTACAACAATTGTATTTAGCCATTAAGTTATGTGCCTGGACCACAATAACATTTAATGCATAAATCCCATATTTTATGAGACAAAGTAACTCTGGGATGAAATTACGAAGCATTGTTAGTTTATCTGTGTTCTGTTATGTATATTGTTATTAAAGAAAAAAAAAAAGCATAACCCTAAGATTTATACCACAAATATGTCTTGTTTGCTTGGTGTTTAGGGTTGCCACTTTATCTTAAAAACAAATACCAGCCAATCTATTGCCCTCATAGACTTAACATTGGCCTAAAGTCAATTTTGTTCTGATTTGCCATTACAATTCCAACTGGATGGTGTTAGAAAGTGAGAGTCAGAGATTTAATGTGACTTTGATTGGATTTGGAAGAGAAAACCGTTCCCTAGGTAGGATCCTTTTGTAATAACCCAAAAAAACAAACTGAATTATTAGTTGTGTTATTTATATACCAGTTTATGTATTGTGCTGTGTTTTCTATTAAACTAGTTTTAAACCAGGTTATGCGTCTTTGTGTTGTGGCATTGTTACAAGTGGTTTCTGAATGGCAGCACATCCCTGAATTACAGCTTTGTAAAGCTCAAGACTCAGTAATTGTTTAAACTGGATAACAGAGGTGCTGATGTAATTCAGGTCTGTATTTTTTGGAGCATTTAGCATCTATCTTGTTAAGTGTCATTCTATCCTTGTTGTCGAGCTTAGATTTGCCACCACAAATTTAAATCCTGTCACGTGTCTCACATAATCTGGAATTGGAGTTTGTCAATAAGCATGTGTGGAACATTTTGAAACAGTCACTATGGCAAAACATGAATAGAAAATGGCAAGAGCACTGAAAAATGTGTTTTTGCACAAAAAAGTATTCTACATGATAACATATAAATTTTCAATGCTAAAAAAGTTTTTTCTTCAAACCCATAGTAAAGCTATTAAACATTCAATGCATGCAGGTAATTAATATCTCATATCACAAAACGACCTAATATTTAATAGAAACATTAAAAAAGGACAAGTTACAATAAAATCAAATAAAAACAAATATTTAAAACAAATGAGACTCTTGTGTTCATTATAATTTCCTGCTTGACCATCTGGAGTAGATGTTTTTTTATATAAATCTTTATTATTTTCTTATATATACAAAATAGATCTATCTTATCATTAGGTTATTAAAACATTAGATTCTTCCACGCTGTAGATCTCACAGACACTTACAACAAGTATAAGATATCAATACTTGGGGGCTGAGTATTTAACATTTTTACAGTGCTTCATTCCCATGTACTCAGGACCACTTTGTAGTGATATCAAAATAAACAAAGAAAAAAACATAAATATAGACAATTTACACAGACAAAACACTTCTAGGAGGTTGCATAACAGTGGGAAGGTGGCTCTTTCTAGAAATCTGGAATCATTCATGAGCAGGGAAACTGTGTTAACTTCAAGTCTAAATTGATCTTCTTGGTTACTAATCAAAAGGATTTAGCACAGTCCAAGGGGCCCACCTCTGTTTAAACCTGACATTATTACTCAAATTTAAGGCACTTCCTTTTGCCATGTTGTATTGATATGTGATCTGGTTTACTACCTGACCCAGGAAATACCTTTTGTTTGATTCCAATTTCTAGGAATTACCATCTTAGTTGCCATTAAAATATGTGTAGTCAAGTATAGATTGTTATCTTGAAAGTGGAAGAGGGCGAATTCCATTGACAAGTCAATGGGATCCTTGAATCTTTTAGATATCATGTTGAATGTTCTACACCACCTTTTAGCCTTGGGCAGTCACACCAAAAATGTTTATGATCCCCTATCTCCGAGTTACATCTCCAGCATACAGGTGGGTTACTTTTGTAAGATGTTTCTTAAAGCAACCTAATACATTTCACAAGTGAAGGTTGGCTTCTTCAGAGGTATGGCTATAAGATTGGATACATTTGAAATAATAATTTAATAAAATTTTTATTTTACTCTGGATATTATTCCAATGCAGTGTGGTCACTTTGTCAGTCTTGAACTACTTATATTCTGTGTAGTCCACTTGGAAACTTTAGTGCCAGTGCCATTTTTAGAGGCGCTAGGAACGTTTAGTAATCTTGGGCATCGTACATCAAAAGCCCCAGAAAAAACGTTGCTGTGCTCAGTGAGCCAAATGATATAGCTTTCACCATTTTAATATTTTTTTCTGTCATCTTACTATTTTCTGTTAAAATATTACCACTTGCCACAAGGAAAACACAGGGTGATAAGTAGCAGCTATTTTTTGCACAGAAATAGTACAATTAACCTTTTTAAACTATGACAAAAGTCTTAAAGTTTAATTGAAGGTAAAGGTAAATAAATCTGATATTAATGGTAACTTGGTCTACTTGAATTTTAGTCACAGACACTGAACTTGTGTGTGTGTTTATTAATCCACGGGTAATAATTAGAATACATTTTCTACTCTCAGGAGAATTGATGTATGAAAATATATGTTTTCTGCTGAGGTCTACAAGCAATCAGTGAAATAGCTAAATTTGTGCTGTTTCAATTTCTCAGTCACTTATTAGGTTACAGGTAATAGTTCTGACTGAGTGAACAGTGATTACATTAACTAGAAACAGCTTGGAAAATGGTGGGTTTATATTCTCAACAAAGGTGCACTTTGTGAACTGCTCCCCTCTCTTGTACATATTAATATGTTTGTATAGTAAAGTCATGTGATAGTTACTTATTCTATGTTGTGAAGATTGGTCCTTTCCTCTTTATTTCTCAGGTCATAATGTTGACTCATTACAGTCCATTTAAGGTTTTCACATATATTTAACTATTCAATTACACAAGATCACAGTTTACATGTCAGCATAATCAGCCATATTTATAGAGTATCTCAGCTGGAACACACTGGCACTACTCCAAAGATACACAATTTTCATCATCTCGTCAAATTTCAATGCTTCTCCCAGAAAGAGATTTAGAACAGTCAGGCAACATTTTTGTGCAAAATAGTAAAACAAAATTCTTGCTATTAAAGGGGCAGATCCATCTACAGTGTCTGAAAAAAATATATTTAGTTAAATACGGAATCATGTAAAATAAAAATCAAGAAACAGATCTGTCATATCATTTATTTTCCTGAACATATGGCCTAAAAATACACAAATCAAGTGTAATAATGTTATTGCTGTTTCCATAGAAACAGGCCTGCCTATCCTCCCAAGCCCTCCTTATTGGATAGCACTGGACTTGGATAAAGGCCCCTGTCAAATTATGTTCAGTGTAAAACCGTAACACAGAAGAACTTCAAAAAATGTTAAAGTAAAAATAAGTGCATTTCGTATGTCTTAACATACAGAAATCTAGCTTAATGGACAATCTACAGTTATAAGTAGGTTAGGGCAAGAAGTACAAACCTCTCTGGTACTGTCCTGGACCAAGCACCCCGAACCGAGTTAATGAGGTTTTGCCACCCCTCACAGATATATGTATGTGGACACCCTTATCTTCCTTGTCTCTGATAAATAATAATAGAAAATCGTGTGATTAAAAACAGTCCACATTTTGTATAGACAATATAATTTAACCCTAAGCCAAGCAAAATAATACTCACATATAATTTACCAACGAGGTGTTGAGTGAAAAATGTATGTTTTTATTGTAAGAACTATATATCCGCTTCCAACTGTTTGTATCCCAATAACTTTAATATATCTGAATGCAGCTGAGTATCTAACTTTAAATTTGCATTATCATAGGTGTCTATAAGTGTCAACCTATAGGCTGAAGAATATGATGACTCTTTTACAGAGGTGTAGAATATAGCATTAAACATGAAAATTTTGCATGTGCATCTTGTTGTCACTAGCACACATGTCAAAGATTCTGTGAATTATGTCTCAAATCATGAATTTCTTGATCTAGATTTTTTATTTTAGTATACACATTATTTTCCTTATTTAATAATGAAATGAGTAATATTTCATATTGTCACACACATTTAAAATGAATACACTATATGTAATATTAATAATAATGGATAATTTGAAAGATTGACATACTTTATTAAACACCTGTCCCATAATTTCAAATGGATCACTGTAGTCCTTGAGCACTCAAGGTAAATGGAGGTGTTTAAAAAAAAAAAAACATATTTTCATTTGGGAAAAATTGCACCCATGTGAAGTCAAGTTCAATTATATTCAGATTAACATAACATAGCACATGGCAGTGACTATGATCTCACTGTCAGATTCGGAGCATGTCAATGCTGACTCTACCCACGCATTTGAGCACCTGCATATCCCATGTAAAGTTAACATTTGAGGATCATAATCTTGGTAAAGTTTTGGATTTATCTAATTAACTTGTAATTAACTTTGTGAATCATTAGGTATGTGCTATTACCCTAAGCATCTGGTGAGTCTGAATCTCTTGAGGACTGGAGGTTACCAGGCTTCTCCTGAAGTATAAGGTTTTAGAGTTGGAATTTTTTTTTTTTCAGTGATGGCATCTGTTATATCAATACACTTCTCCAAAGTTATATTTTCTATGATGATGTATATTATCAAGCTTTCATATTTTGTTCATTTTTTATTTTCACTGTACCAAAGTTACAATTTTACTTGCAGAGACTGGACCTCGCAAAAAAATGTATACAATAATTCTATGAGGCACAATTTCACAGTGTTTATATAATAGTACATTCTACAGTTTCTCAAGTATTCAGGTTATTTAAATCTGTATAAGTGGATCTTCCGCATGCATGGGCATACATATCAGACAAGGAGATCTGTTCACTCAAAAGTGAACTGCGTTAAAATCAAAGTGAACTACAAGTGAATTTCAAAAATGTTTGCCTGCCATGTAACTCAAAAACATGCAGTTAGTGACAATTGACGTGCCTGGCAAATCATGCAGTGAAATTAGCATAGGAAGAGATCAACCTCTTGCTTCAAGCATGTATAAAGGCATCCAGCAACACCTAAATTAGGCTCCAGGGCACAATGTGATTGTTATTGCCATATTCAAAGGCAGCACACTATTTTAAGTTATTGCCCTATAAATTTCAAAAAAACTGCAGAGAAACATGTAAACACTGGATATTTCTGAACTTAGGACAATTATAATTTAGCTTTTTTTCTATTAGCACTTGTAGATGTGTAAAATAGTTTTCATGTAAATGTTAGTATTATATTTTACTGTTTTTTTCATAGGAAATTATATGATATAATCAAAATATTATCTAAATAAAGGCTTTCTTATTGCCAAATAAAACATTATATATTTTGTGTGGGTACATTAAATGAGAAAGAAGAAAATTACAGCTAAATGCAAACACCGAGGAAGTGTTAAAACACTTCAAAGTAAAATGTTCCAAGGGTTATGTCAAAAAGGGGTTAATAGGGAAATTGGAAATATAGGCATAGAGAATTTTCCCTCTCAGCTGTTAAAGGATAACTGTTGGCAAATTTTTTTAACTATGTTTAATTGAAAGATTATTGACCCCCCCATTGTTGCTTGTATAGTACAATCAGAGGGTAGGCATGTTGTTTAGAATATGTACGGATGAAGGAACCATCTGACCAAAGATTTAAGGTCCCTGATAGTGCTATACATGCAGAGAGAGCAGGGTTCTCATCAGGGGTAGATGGCAAAGGCAGTACCCCAGTAAGTATGAAAATATATTTGCTGATTAAACTTTTTCCCGATATGGTTGCCTTATATTTCTTTTTTTTTTATAAGTTAAGTTTAGGTATGCTTTTTTTTATTTTTTTATACCCCTATAGGAGACCTGGTGCCTGGTTGTATCTGGGGTTGGGCACAGTATTGTCTCCTTGTCGGTGGAGTGTAGGGGCAGCTGCAGTGTCAAAGACCGCTGTCCTGCTTGGTGCACATCCGGCTTGCCAAGACGAGAGGAAAGGTGAGCAGATGTGCTCATATGCTTCCACACAGTGCACCAGCCAGTGCACCAGCCAGAAAAGAGGTCTTCATGTAAGGGTGAGCCTCCTACAAATTAGCAGTACACCAGACCACCAAAGAATAAGTGTTGGGATTTTCCCAATGATCCTATGAGGGATGGAAAAGAAAAATCATATGTATGGGCTCACATTGAGGAGAAAAGTAATTTAATTTACAAATTTTATGTGTTGATTTTATAGATTATTTTCACAAGCATATTGCAGATATTATTTTTCGAATGATGATCTCATAGGGTATGATTTCCCCTTTCACCAACTGGTCATATTACTGGGGGAATGCATTATAAATTATTTTGCTTCATCATTCATTAATGATGTCACCACATAGGATGTCCGGTAAGTTTCAGGAACTAAATTAAGACTAAGAGAGTAAAAATCAAGACACAACTGACTTATTACGCATGGTTGTCTTCCAGATTATATCAGAAATGTCATGTATAGTTTTATTTATATTTAGTATACAATTGAAGATTTCCTAGAGTTAATATGACTTATTAATTGTGATTATCTGGGCTCCTGTCACAATAATATACTATCACAAGTTCGGCTACTGATCTGAACATTTACATTTTTTAAACATGAAATATGGATTAGATGCAAAACTAAATTATCGTCATAAAGAAATAATTAACTGAACTTTTGGATGCAACAGAAATTTCACTTTACCTAGAAACTTGCCACAGGAGATACATGTTTTAATATAGGAATAGGTCAGTAAAATTCCAATACCCATTCTGGTATTGCTAATTATTTTATTTTTTTTAGGTCCTTTTGTGTTCTGTGTGAACAAGCTTTTGTTTAAATTAAAAACAATTCTAGTGAGATGTATGTTAAATGCAGTTGTAAACATACATATTCATGAAAGAGAGACTTGCAGAAAATATAGAAGGGGATTTCAAACTTAGGTTCAAAGTAGCTGAGTTGGAAAAATTCTCCCATCGAGATAAAAAAAAAACTCGCTAATTTGGCCTTAAAGGGAATCTGTCACCTAAACATTGTTTATCTTACAAATGTAGACAATCAAATATATTGAAAATAATCTATGCCTTGTGTTACCAGAATTGGAATTGGAAACAAATGCATAAAGAGAAAATATGTTTTAAATGTACTTGTGGTGACATCACTTTGTGGCTTGGTATGCAAAGTGTACATTTAACTCTGAAAAGAGGTTCATATGCATAACAATAACTGGGAAATCCTGGTATGGGGATATGTGAGTTGGAGAAGTTAGTCAGAAAAAGAGGAATCAAGCCCAGGGAAATGTGATCGTTATTTATATGTATATATGTATATTTTTTTTTCTTGATCTTTTTGATCTATTCATTTATTGTTCACCTATTCTTTGGACACTTTTATCAATTATTCACCTGGATAGGTGATAAAGTGTAAACTTCTTTTATTTCTAAAAACAATAAAGATTCCTTTTTAAATGCAGACTTCATTAAACATAAATCTACCCAAACAGGTTTCCATTACCTACAAATAGAAGTCTCCACAATACCATCAGTTAGGGACTATTCTCTAAAAAAAAAAAAACACTTATGTGCATATCAAGCCACAGGTGATGTCATAAACAGACAACACATCAGTTAGGGACTATTCTCTAAAAAAAAAAACACTTATGTGCATATCAAGCCACAGGTGATGTCATAAACATACAACACAACAGGTACTTTTAAAAAATAATAAAAATATCAGAAGGTCAACAGTTCCCACAAGAGATGCTCCAGGCAACTATTTCACCTATATTAAAGCCCGGTAAGGATCCAGCCACCCTATCGAATTATCGTCCAATCTCATTGATAAACTTAGACACAAAAATATTTTCGAAAATTCTAGCCGATAGACTCAAAAAAATTATGCCCGATCTAATACATAACAACCAAACTGGCTTTATAAAGGGAAGAGAAGCAGGCGACAATATAAGAAAGATTATCAATATCATCGACCACATCAATAACAACTTTTTACCATCAACAATGATAGCACTCGATGCAGAAAAAGCATTCGATAGGGTGAGCTGGACCTTTCTAGAAACAGTAATGGAGACATTTGTACTGAAAGGCCCGTTCAAAACAAACACCATGTCACTATACACATTACCTCAGGCAAGAGTGGTAGGCCCACGGCTCGACTCAGACTGGTTTACTATTTGTAATGGTACCAGACAAGGCTGCCCTTTGGCCCCACTCTTATATCTATTAACAATAGAGCCACTAGCAGCTCTGATAAGACAAACACAAGAAATAAAAGGAATAAAAATAGCTAAGGAAGACATGAAAATTTCCCTGTTCGCAGATGACATCTTGCTAACCCTTAGTAACCCTATAGAATCCTTAAGATCTACAATGGAACAGATAGCGAAATTCAGTGAATACTCTAATTATAAATTAAACCTGAACAAAACACAAGTTATGCAAACAAATATTGATGATAGTACACTAGATTTATTAAGGCGGACCTATCACTGGAAATGGGATAATAAAACTATCACTACCTTGGAATAAAACTAAAGATAAATTTAGATACAATAATCCAAACCAACTACTCTGATATGATAGAATATTTCAGAGAGAGATTAAGGAAATGGAAGGGACTGGAAATCTCTTGGCTAGGGCGTCTAAATTCAGTAAAATCTTATCTAATTCCCAAACTATTATACCTTTTTAGATCAATCCCTCCTCGAGTACCACAACAAACTCTGAAGATATTTAAAACCATAATCATGGAACATATATGGAATAATAAAAAGCCTAGAATATCGTACAGCTCCATGATAAGAAAAACTAACAATGGTGGACTCGCAATACCAAACATAGAGTCCCTCCATGAAACAGCTTTGTTTTCCCACTTTTTAAAATGGGGCAATACGATATCTATATCTACAAATTGGTACAAGATAGAAAAAGAAAGTTGTGGGAAATTTGAACCTTATCATCTTATATGGTTCGATAATCTACGATCATACCAATCCCAAAATCCCCTAATCCAAAACATTATTACCACCCTGATAAAATTTAAAAAACTAAATAAAATTACCAATGGAGTATTAAAATCAGCCCCACTAGATGCCATTTCATGGAACATAGATAATATAAAACTGGACAAATGGAAAGATCTGGGAATTAGCAATATCTCACAAATTATACAACAGAACTCTTTAATTCCATTTATCCAATTACAGACCAAATTTAATCTCCCTCCAGTGGAATACTACTCCTACCTTAGAGTCAGAAATAAATTAAAATCAATAAATATCTTGGAAAATCTCCAACTTGAACAATTTTTAGAGAAACAACATAATAATAAAATAGTTAGGAAGATCTCCCAATTAAATGACGCCAGAATAGATCCATCAAAAGATCAGTCCTGGGTGAAATGGGAACTAGAGACAGGAGGTGATTTTACGCTCCAAGAATGGCTCCGGGCTCAAATAATAATGAAAAAGAGTATACATAATCTGTCATTACAAGAAACATACTACAAGATTATTTTTAGATGGTATCTGACTCCAATACAAATAAATAAGTACTCACAAGATCAATCCAAACTATGTTGGAGATGCCAAGAACTGGAGGGAACACTCCTACACATGTGGTGGTCCTGTAACAAACTACAACCTATAATTAAAAAAATAAACAACATTCTAACAAAACTGATTACAGATTCAAGCCCACTGACATCCAATACATTCCTCTTCCACATAGGTATCCCAAGAAGCACAAAGGAAATACACTATTTAATTATACATATCTTTCTAGCAACAAAACATCATATAGCGAGAAACTGGAAAAATACTGAACCCATCAATTGGACAGAAATAATATCACAGATTGATTACCAGTGCTCAATGGAAGAGGGATTCTATAACTCCAAGGATCAATATGGACTCTACAGGAAAATATGGGAGAAGTGGGGGGAGTTGAAGAACTCTGGGCATTTGGTGTGAGAAGGGGGGGGAAGGAGGAAAAACCACGGGAGTGGCCTGCCACCCAGGTGGGCGAATCAAATCAACCTTTATATTATCAACAAAAATAGTGAAAAAAGTGCGCTTTAACCAACACTTAATATACAACAAAAAAGGGATTACCCTTAATTCGGTGGCAATCCACTCGGTAAGTACATGGAGGGAAAAACAGAAACAAAATAACAATAATATAGTGTAGTATATTGGTGCAAAAACAGGGAATGTGAAAAAGTGAAAATACACTCACATATCCCTGAGCAGTATACTGCTCAGTACATCAAGCCTCATGGGAGCCCACGCAGGGTAGATGATCCAAGCGTATCACAGAAGATGAGAGAGCAGAGGAGAGACGTAAGTAAGGGTATAAAATTTATTGTAGACAAAGTATAAAATATCTTACATTAAAAATAAACAGGATCCAACAGGAATATGCAGAATACAATAAGTCCCAATGTCCTTAGATAGTCCCAGCAAGTCTCCTTGACGATATTAACGATAATAAAATAAAAAATAACCTAGGACCACGTTTTCTACATAATATTGTCCCCGGGGAGAGGGTTGAAAATACAGCATCTGGCCTTTAATAATCCCTACCCTCATTAGAAACGGTATACCATCACAAACGTAAACATGTAAGGTGGAGGGGAAGGGGGAAAAAAGGAAAAGCAACAAATCATCTGAACGTCATATTATAGTATTTATGTGTAAATGAAATTATATGTTATATTTTTTATATCTGTAAAAGTCTATTTATATGTTTATAATAAAAGAAAAAAAAAAAATTCACATTCACATTCTTAACAATTTGTCGGTGACAGAGACCATTTAACCCCTTCACACCCATTGGTGCTTTGGTTCTTGAGGACCCTTCCTGGCCCTATTCACAGGGTGATCAAGAGACAGGGTCACAGAGGCAGAGACTCGATTCAAATTTGGATAAATGTAACCGGCACTCACTTTGAGTGTCGGTTACGTATAGTCTGTCAGACTGAGGCCAGTCACAGAGATCTCGCTACAGGCCCCCACGATGAGCTGTCAAGTATGCCATTCTGTTGAGCCCAGTATTTTTAAGTGGTTAAGTTTGAAATTCTTTTCTCAAATCCCTTCAATACTTTATTTCAGGAATAAGGCCCATATTAAATGTACTTACGTTTCTGTGAATGTAATTTGCATTTTTTTTTTTTAAATAGAACTGAATGTGACCAAGGGTGAGTTGTGAGTCAATTAAATGATGTGAATCAGCAGGCGAATGTGGTTTAATGAAGGCTTTCTTGGTACTCCGGCATTTCTACAGACATGGCATCTGCTCAAGCGAAGGACAGTGGTAGACAATGAACAAACATATCCTTGATTGAAAGATCTATGCATCTATATGGATTTGTATATCTATTTAAAATGTATATTCTTGATGCAATCATTTAATTAAACAAAAGTTATCTTTTTGCCTACAGTTATTCTGGAGAATCAAGCCCACATATGTTCAGAATTCTACACGCTAGCCACTGAATTTATAAGGCCTCTTTGTTCAGGTCTTGTAACTACTGCTACTGTTGCAAGTAAGACAGAATGTTTAAAGATGTGAGAATGAATATCACTTTACACTACTGATAGAACAATTGGTTTGGTTATACTTTTAGCTGATGGCTCCAATGAAATTAACTTTTTCGCAGATACAAATTCCCCTTAAGAAGTTAATCTCATCAGTGCAAACAATAGTGGCAGACCACCTCACTATGTCTGTTTTCCTTCATTCACAGCAGCAGGTAAACCTTCCTGCTGGTTGATTCAACAATTTTTACCTTCTAGTCAGCAATGCTCTGTTGGTCTCTTAAGTATTGAAGGGATAAGTGAGCTGCTGTGACAGAGGGAAACCAGACATGTCCAGTGACTTCACAACTCCACAGCTGCACTAACAAATGAAGTAATAGCTGACCCTGTTGGCTCTTTGAGGCCTTGACTATATAGATTAAGGATAGACCTTGCCAAATAATATCCCTTTTGTGGATAAACAATTATCTTACAAGATACACAGGTTCAAATCACCTTTGTTTTATGACTTTCTTAAACTTGACATGTAGCAGGAGCTTGGTAGCCAGAATACCATAATCCACGTTCAGCTATTGGTAATGCATACATATATAACCCAGATCTGGAGGTGTTCAGTTGGAATATGTGATATCACCCTTATGCAATTATAGGTCAAGTACAAATCACAACACATGTGGCTCCCTGTTAGACTGGGTTAATTGGGAGAGCAATGGGATTTTAAGTGCCAAGCCTGACAATACCTCTTTTATTTTTCACTATTTTTTTTTTTTTTTTACATTACTGAGGAATGTATAAGCCCTGTGGGAAAGTGTTTGGATGGCTTAAAATACATGAACTATGTATCAAGTAGCACACCTATAGAGAATTGTAAATAAACCTGGGATCAATTAATAGGAATATTCCATTAAATTAAGTGAAAACATGGAAAGGTGAACTGGTGCCTAATATGAATGGTCTTCAACCTACTGTTTCCAATTGTAGAGTGAAATTACAAAGATATGCCTCATATGATTTGCCTGCTTAAACAGTATGTCACAGGCTCTAAAAGAATATGATACTTGTAAATGCATTCATGTGTACAACACATTTAAACCAAGAAGACAGGCTTAGGCCTATAGGCACAATTATTGCGTGAGGGGGAACAAAATGACTCATTACAGGTGAAATATTAATTACAATGCTTGCTGATGTGATTGTTTTTGCAACAAAGCATTTTGGTTGTATACCAATTATCATAACATGGACTGAATGAACAATTAGACAAGGCGCAGCATGTAACAAAAATATTATATTACATACATTCTTTTTGGAAAGATGTTTAGTGCCCTTATGAAGTAGTTATGTAAAGACATTTGTCTTCATTTCTGTATAAGTGACATTTTGTCCTGTCAACTGACTAAAATCATGTAGTAAATGGCAATTGTGGGTATATCTCATTACCCAGAAGCATAAAAACATGTATTCTTAAAAGACAATTGCATTGTTAAATATATAACTATTTTAAAGATTAAGTAGAGTAACATGTCAACAGTCATCTAGCAGCCTTGTAGTACTAATAAGCCTGTGCAAAAGGCAGTTGGTGCATTATGTCATTGTAAGATGGTGAGTCCTACAAGATCTATATAACATGTCTGCAAATAGGTATCTTTAGAACCACAAAATACACATAAAATGTACATATATTATAGGCAATGTAGATTAATTTGAAAGGTAATCAATACAGCAACAAAAGAGGGGTCTATAAAGTGAACTCTGGTATCATGATAAGCAAAAAAAAACAGCTACGTTGCAAAAAATTATACATTTTCAATTTTTTTGCAGTTCACTTGTCAGTTCTTTGTTAGCGCATAGACCACAAAGTGCTGTGTGTATTGTAAACATTGATGTATCATCATGCCATTTTTCTGCCAAGTTACTGTTCTAGCATTGATATAGTGCCTAATATACAAGTTAAAGGAAACTCATTAATCTACCTAACCATTTCTTGGCCTCTTAGCAGACTACAATTGCTATCACTAGCTATGTCATTACTTTTAGGGTTTCTATGTTGCTGGAAGAAATATGCAGTGTATATTGTGATGCTGATGTCAGCAATGACAGTGAAACCAGAAGCCCAGAAATAAAGTTGAAGATAAGGAGAGAACAAGATTGTGACCTTATTTAACTTCTCCACATTCTCCAGTTACACACGTGACACACCCAACAAAGAAGGCTAGCCAGATATGTTGATAAATGATAACATCTTGTAGAAGCAAAATATATAATTATAGTGAAAATTAGGTTCTTTAAGATTCATTCTACAGCACTTGAGAATGTGAGACATTGAAGCAACGTCATTCCAGAATGTATGAATTATTTATGAAATGTACTTATTTTTTCCTCATAACAAAGCATATTGGCCATCAAGCACTTAATAATAGGAACTTATCAAATAATGTAATTCATGTCATGGTAATAAAGCACTACAGTGATTGTTGAGGACAAATTGTAATCATTAAATTCAATTTAAAAATTGTTATATCAGTACTCTAAACCTAAGCTGGATGTTGGAAATGAGGATAGGAATAATTAAAAACAAAATCAAATTTTTCTATAACAAAATGAATTTGTTGAAAGGAACAGTCACATCTCAAAATATTTTATGAATATTTTTGAGCCAAACACCATTTTGAGTAATGCTCATTCATTCAATGGCATTGTCTGTAATAGACAAGCCACAAAACCTGTGCCTTTTATGACTCCACCACATCTAATGAGTTTTGCTAGTGTTGAAACCTGTTGTCATAGACCATACAGTCCTGCATGCAACCAATGCATGGGCTTGGGGGGGCTTTCTTTTTTCCTTCTTAATGAAGCTCGTTCTCTGAGTCTGTGAAGAAAGGGTCAGGTAAGGGTTTCAACAGCATTTCTGTGTGTATTACAGGCTAGATTTCTAAATGTTTTGTTACTGCTTTAAGAGAACATAGGTAATTCAATTTACCTGGGAGGAATAAAGCATCTCAAATGATTTTGTTGTGTTGTAGACTTGGAAAGGATGTGATGATAAATGTTTACTAGCATATAAAATATGACAGATATGATACAAATGTTGGTGGAGTGAAGCAAGCACTGGCCATTTGTTTCACCCAACTAATTCATCTATTTTTGGAGATGTTTATTTATCTCACAAACAAATCAATGACACAAATGTCAAAGAAGTAGAAAATATTTTGGATCACAGTATGAGTAAAGGTAAAGAGGCATCTTAGGTATGATTTCTTCATTGTATATTTCAAAGAAAAATAACCGAGTTACATATCTTGCATGAGCATGCATTGCTGTCCACATTTTTACTTTTCCAATCTCACCAGGATCTGATTTTAAAATAAATGTTAGTTTCTTGTTTTTCTAGGTCTTTACTCATTTACTCAAACGAGGGACAAGGGGTATGGATGATTAACGATTTGTTGAGGACTTTTGAGGCCACCATCGCTTTTAAAAGAGGAAGGTATAAACAATAAATATACTAAGTGCCTCTATATTTACAAGAAATTTGTAACTTTAAAACTGATTCACACAATACATAAGTTTGTGTGATATTTATAAGCACTGTCTATTTTAATGATTCATAATGTTTATCTTAGGTTTTGGAAATAAGTATTTGTAGTATAAAAAAATAGTACAAATAAAATTAAACCACTTTGTAGTCAGGTTAGTATAATATGTTAATGAAATTCACTTGGACATTTTATTTTAGATATAGAAATGATTTCTTTAACATTATAAACCATTGTCAGGAATATGCAAGCAATATTCTTCTCTGCATCAGACAGAAAGGAGCAGATGTTTCCAAAATAAATGGCTAATATAACTCAGCCCAGTTGAAAGAATGTTACATTCGGGTTCAAGGGAAAACAATGCTATTTTAATTATTACATTAGGTATGGACATGAATATTTAGCTCCATGCCAAGTGCATCATGCATTTGGTTAAATTCCACTCTCGCAGATTTGACGAAAAAAGTGCCCCTCTTGATATGCATTGGACTAAGAAACATTTTACACCCTTTATGCAGAGGGATTCATTAAAGCACTCCTCCCTCGCATTGACATACACTAGTAATGAATGACATGATTCTTCTTGGAAGGATTTTTGGATGGTCCATGAAACATTTAACGCAGATAACTATGTTTCTGGTTTTGAGTCACTACATGCAGAAAATAGTCAGTACCTGATGGAATTCTGCTCCATTAAACAACCAATTCGACTTGGTTATTTTTTTAAATGCATATTAAAGTTCAATCATTTAAAAAAAATGTATGCAGGTATTACAATATGAATACAATACATACAATATCAGGTTTGCAAGTTCTACTAATTTTCCCACCTATCTCTCTAGCCTTTACCTGACTCAATGGAGTAAAAAAAAAAATATTCAGCACTCAAAGTATCACATATAATAAATGTACTTGTGTATACGTACATACATTGAACAGGTGCATACCCCTTAATTCTTGATGCTGGCAAATTAGGACACTGAGGGTTGTAGTTTGGGAGGTCGAGGGTCAGCACTGTCATGCATGTGTGGTAGGAACTGACACTTGATAAGGCAGTACTACTGTGCATAACACTGTGCATGCGCAATAACTATCTCTGTCCCAGACAACGGAGAATTACAATTTTACAGCAGCCTGGTGGTCTTAAGACCTGTCCCGCTAAGCTCTACCTCTGTCCCACTTTACATATACTTGAAAAACATCCTTTGTCAGGAACATGGCAATTGACTGCAAAAATTCAAACTGTAGCAGTACACATTGATAGATAGATAGATAGATAGATAGATAGATAGATAGATAGATAGATAGATACATTATGGTTCCCCCTTTTCTTTGAAAAAATTCCAGCCATGCTAATGCTTAAAATAACAACTGGGGGGCATCCCAATATAATACACATTATAGCTCTCCACAGCAGATTTACTATAATGTAGTGTTCATGCATGATTGATAATCAAGTTAATGCATAGTGCCCATATCACCCAGATGTAAACTGTTAGGTATTTGCTGCTGGTATTGCTATTTGCGCTGACAATGATTTAAGTTTCATCATGCATTAATCTGAGTTTTAATTAATACTAAAAGTTAAACTTACTGTTGTGGAGTGTTTCTATTCCAAATATGAACAGAGGTGCTGTTTTTTATTATTATTTATAAAGGCTACCACTCACCTAACATGAATGTGGTGTGCTGATTGTTTAATTAAGTCACACTTTGTAGACTGATTAAAGAGGAGATAGATGTTACACATCGATACACAGTGTGTAACAATAGAAACATAGAAACATAGAAACATAGAATGTGTCGGCAGATAAGAACCATTCGGTCCATCCAGTCTGCCCAATTTTTTTTTTTTGAGTACTTTTATTAGTCCCCCGTTCCCGGTCTTGTAGCTAGGATAGCCTTGTGTCTATCCCACGCATGCTTAAAATCCTTGACTGTGTTTACCTCTACCACTTCTGCTGGCAGGCTATTCCATACATCCACTACCCTCTCAGTAAAGTAATACTTCCTGATATTACTTTTAAATCGTTGCCCCTCTAATTTAAGACTATGTCCTCTAGTTGTGGTAGTTTTTCTTCTTTTAAATATACTCTCTTCCTTTACTGTGTTGATTCCCTTTATGTATTTAAATGTTTCTATCATATCCCCCCTGTTACATCTTTCCTCCAAGCTATACAATATTCCCCAAATTATAAAATACAGTGGGGGTTATGTATGAAAGTTGGCTCAACACAGAAATAATACTGAACACGACAGTTTCTCCATGTGCATAAATTTATATAAGGCTAGCTTCCAAAAAAAATCATGAGTTAGTGACACAACAGCCAAAACTATACTTCATGCTCTGGAGAAACCTAGTAATAAAGCCAATATGCAGATATGCACCTGAAAGTAGACATAAATAGGGCTTGAAGAATGCTACAACTCACTATACACCTCTTATTATAAGATAGACCAAGGTACCATGGTCAACCAGAGAAAATGGAGCATTTGTATAAATGATTGTGATCAAGTACAGTAGTAGTTAATGATGCAGTGTCTAAGCATCTGTTTATAATTCCTATAATTACATTAAAAGGTTGTAAGACAATAAGAAACAGGCAGAACTATACAGAAAAAAGTCATCCATCTATTTGGTATACCCAAAAATCCTTAATTATATTCTTCTTGGGAATTTAAATAGCTAGATTTTAATCATCTGAGTTTTTATGTGACCTATAATTGTGCCCACACAACAGCTAAGTTGAATATCAAGGCCAGTGATTTATTTGATCCAGATGAGTACAAAACCCTGCAAAGCTTTCATTAACTACGAACATGAATATTCTTCAAATATTTTACATTGTTGCAAAAATGTTAAATTAGGAAGTATGTTTTTACTTTTGGCCATTGAATTCCAACTATTTTTATCACCATTACATTTATTTTTGTTCCCTATGGCTCTTATACATGTTTTCTTAGAGAGAGCAATTGGTATGTAAGATAAGCTCAACTAAGAAAGAATCAGTCCTGTGGGTAAATGTAAGAAGGCAGCATCAAAACATTAAAGAAGATAAATGAGTACAGTCTTCTCCCACACTTAAAGTACAACTGTAGAAATAAATGAAGTTCTGTTTAATTGAAAGATGGCATCAAGCAGGGGCGTTGCTAGGTCTCCAAAAGATCCGGGGGCTAGAGCCCGTGACAGATTTGATAGAAGTGGAGTAAATAAGCTCACATGGTTAGGCGGCATACAGACTAATATAATTGACGCCAATGAACAATAGGTAAATGTGGGTATATATCAGGGCTCAACAAATCCCGGGCACCAGGAAATTATACCTGGCGCCTGGTTATTGTTGCCCCTGCATAGTGCCCTCGCCACTGGGATCATTTTATTTATTTATTTATCCAGCAGCGCACGGGGGAGCAGTGTGTGCACCGGCTGCACAGTCTTATAGTGTCTGAGCACTGAGTGTGCTCAGAGGGCTATAAACAACAGCAGGACACAGACCAGGCTAGAACGAGATTGCTGACTTGTGTGTAAGTGAATGTGACTGACTGCATGTGTATGTGTGACTGATTGTGTGTTTATGTGACTGACTGTGTGTATATCTTCCTGTGATCGACTGTATGTGTCTCAGACTGATTGTATGTGTTTGTCTCTCTGTTACTGACTGTGTGTGTGTGTCTGTGACTGACTGTGTGTGTGACTGACTATATGTCTGCCTGTCACCGACTGTATGCGTGTGTCTGCCTGTCTGTCTGTGACTGACTCCACAGCAATAAAACTCACAGTAATGTAAAATGTGTAGGTATAACACAGACTCCACAGCAATAAACTCACAGTAATGTGCAGTGTGTGAGTGTATCACAGTCTCAACAGCAATAAAACTCACAGTAATGTGCAATGTGTGAGTATATCACACACTCATGCTGCACATTACTGTACCACAATATACAATAAAACTCACAGCACACAAGAAACTCACATTACTCGAAGTTACACATACACATAAATACACAGCCACAAATACACACATATACACATGCAGCCACACATACACACTTGCACAGTTACACATACATACACACACCCTTACACAGAGACACACCATTTTTTTTAGTGTGATATTTTTTTATTTTTTATAAAAAGGGGTCAAAAACCTACTACCAACCTCATGAAAGAGAGAAGTGCAGGGATTTGAGATGGGAATTCAACTGAATGGGATAATTTTTCCAACTCTGCTACTTCAGCCTTAATTTTGAAATTCCCATCTCACTTCCCTGTAATTCTCTCTTTCATGGGTAAAGCCTATAATATAATAAGCAGCACATTCATTAATAATGTATGGGGTTAATACTATAACCAGGTACATGGGATGTGTAATGCCATGTGTATGGACTTTTATTTCCATCAATATAGAGACTATATATAAAGATGAATCACTATTATTTATATTGAATGTGATAATCAAGTGTGAAAATAAGAATAATATGAGAAGATAGCATTGTTTTACATTTGATTATCACATTCAATATGAATAATAGTAATTAATCACATTCTCCTAGTACTCTCACTGGGATTCACACTCTGCCACTCACACACACTCATAACTCTGCCACTCACACTTTCACTCTCACACACTTACACTCTGCCAGTCACACACTCATAACTCTGGTGCTCATGTTTACACTCACACACACACTCATAACTCTGCTGCTCACACTTATACTGTCACACACTCTGCCATTCACACACATATACATGCACACTCATAACTCTGCCACTCACATACATACACATGCAGACTCATAACTCTGTCACTCACATACATACACATGCACACTCATAACTCTGTCACTCACATACATACACATGCACACTCATAACTCTGCCACTCACATACATACACATGCAGACTCATAACTCTGTCCCTCACATACATACACATGCACACTCATAACTCTGTCACTCACATACATACACATGCACACTCATAACTCTGTCACTCACATACGTAAACATGCAGACTCATAACACTTTCACTCACATAATACACATGCACACTCATAACTCTGTCACTTACATACATACACATGCACACTCATAACTCTGTCACTCACATACATACACATGCACACTCATAACTCTGCCACTCACATACATACACATGCAGACTCATAACTCTGTCACTCACATGCATACACATGCACACTCATAACTCTGTCACTCACATACATACACATGCACACTCATAACTGCCACTCTCTCTTACACTCTGCCAGACTCACATTCAAAGCTTGAGGGGGCGGAGTTGCGCATGAGGGGTAGAGCTGAGTGCGAGGGGGCGGAGTCTGGTGCTGTCCAGCATCCAGATTGCAGCATGCAGGGGGTGGACCGAGCGCGAGGGGGCTGGGCCGAGCGTGAGGGGGCGTGGTCAGAGTCTCCATCCGGGGCTATGGAGGGGAGATCCGGGGCTTCAGCCCCAGTAGCCACCCCCTAGCGACGCCACTGGCATCAAGTGTAGGCATTTAATATAGAAATGCTTTAATGAAAGAATACAAATAAAGTACATTATTGAGACATTTTTACTCCAAGTAGCTGTACCAGGAGGCAGACATGTCTTTGATCAGATGGGTCATATATTTTCCATCTGAAGCGAAGTGAGTGAAGATCTTACCCAAGATTCTAAACAACATGTCTCTCCCCTGAGAGAAATAAATGGAGTAAAGAAGACTTACTAAAACACTTAACTTGTGTTCATAGATTTAATTTAAAAAAAATATTTATTGTTGTTAAAAAGATGTCTTTTAACATCAGGTTAGGCCTGAAATGTAACTTTTCTTTCCTCAGCACAACAGATCCAACAATCTCAGATGTACATTACAACCTCTCAACCTACAGTATTTTCTGGTAGGCTATGATAAATGATTCATATATTTTAACACTCAGAGAAATAACATTGTATAAAAAAAAAAATCCCAGCTGATAAAATAGTTTAAACAAAGGTGATTTGTGTAAAGTGAACCTAGTGCAGAATAAAAATTGGATACTTGCGGTACCACACTCACTGCAGCCTTCTGGAGCACTCCGAAATGCTCAAATACAGTGACAATAAAAAAGCAGATGGGCGCGAAGGAGTGGGTACCTTAAATAAAACACACAGTATAATAGTGCAATATTGCCTCTATAAAATAGTATAAAAGAAGATATAAGTGGATGCACTCACAAACATACGTGAGTGTCAATCAGATCAGCTGAAAACTTGTGGGTCCATAAAAACAGCTTTAATAATTTGCAGCCTTCTGGAGCACTCCGAAATTCTCAAATACAGTGACAATAAAAAAGCAGATGGGCGCGAAGGAGTGGGTACCTGTAGCAGGACTGACTGGGAAATGGAGAAAGCAAAACTCTTTTATTGTCACTGTATTTGAGAATTTCGGAGTGCTCCAGAAGGCTGCAAATTATTAAAGCTGTTTTTATGGACCCACAAGTTTTCAGCTGATCTGATTGACACTCACGTATGTTTGTGAGTGCATCCACTTATATCTTCTTTTATACTATTTTATAGAGGCAATATTGCACTATTATACTGTGTGTTTTATTTAAGGTACCCACTCCTTCGCGCCCATCTGCTTTTTTATTGATAAAATAGTTTAACCTGTATTTATTTGTGCTCTTACTTTGGAAAATTCCTAAGAGTTGACCAAACATAAAATGTCAGTGTCTGCCAGAGGAGGGTTGGCAACTTTTGGCCCAGGGGTTGAAAGCAAATCAGTGACCCATGGTTCAATTTAAATCGCTCACCTGTTATCACCAAGCATAGGCAAGACACGTGTTAACACATAAGGGACAGACAATTGGATAGAAAGATAGACACTCTGGTATTTAGAAGTGTGAAATGGAGCAGCCCCAGCCCATTGAATCAGGTTAGAGAGCAGGCCAGGGGGCAATTGTCCCATGTTTTCCTTGACAGTCCACTGTGTCTCTTGCTTTGGTATTTCATGTCTTTAGTGGCAGAATTAATGAGATGTTCTCATGAAAATATGTCCTCTGCCACGGCAAAAGTGAATGAGAATGTCTTCTGCATTAAGAAAGCACATTTTTCTCTCCAGTGAAAGACACTTCAGTAGTTATTACCTTATTCACAGGCATTGACTTTCAAGTTAAAAAATGATTCTACTTATGCTTCAGAACAATTTTTTTCCTGTAGCCACCGCTAAAAATATAGCCAGGGATAAAAGGACTGGTGGATTTTTACAGATTTAGTAATGGTGGCTGCATGGGAGTAATTTAAATGTTCTCTTCGCTATGTGAATGAACATGGAAAATGATGAAATCATTCCATGCTGGTGAATTTTTAAGTGTCAAGTTTCAATGTTTTTGTCTGTGAGCATGGTACAGGATTTTAAATATTGCCCAGGAAATGTTTCTTATTCTGAATGTAAAAATAAGCTATGCAGCATTCTGGTTCCCCCTAATTATTGGCAGTTCTGGGAATTCTCCTTTTTTCAAAATGTAACAAATTTGTTTTAAATCAGCAGATGTGAGCACTAATATTTTAATTTGTCTGGTCTATAGCATTTTTGTCTAATGCTGTGTTATGTGGTCCTCTCCTCCAAGTGTTTAATAGGGGGATGTGGGTAGATTTTTACTTACTGGCCATGTAGCTACAGTATGCAAGAGAATGTTGTTCAACATTAATTACACTGGATTTAGGGGAACCAGTAGGCAAACGTGTCTCTCTGAATTGTAACTGTCTTTTACCATGTTTAGCACCTTTGTTCAGATACCTTTTTCTTTTGAAAAGTCCCTCAGTTTTAAAACATAACAAAATAGCAATACAATGCTAACTGTGTTAGGAATATTTACATTTTTACTAATATCGTTTACTATTTATCTGAGACTACAGAGGAATGTGCAGCTTATTTTAAAGATTAAGAAATGAACACTGCTAACAATAACAGAGGTGAAATGTGTTTGTTACATACTTAAATACCTAAATATTAAACTTGAAAGAGTACAGGATAAAATATGCGATGATGATAAAAATCAAATAACATAGGACATTCATGTAACAAGTTTCAAAACTGAAAGCATAAGCGCTCACTTAAGAATCCAGGAAATGATTGGAATATGATCAGCCTTCTGGGTTTATAAAAAAGTGTAATATGTAATAAATAAAAGTCTTAAATAACACCAGTAGGACTACAAAGTTATTATATGCCTTCTATAAATGTTGTTTTAACAGATGCTTGCCTCATAATAATATTGGAAGAAATACTGCTCCATTCTGTTTGTTGGATTTAATTATGTGTGTCATTTATCCATGATTACAAAATACTGCCAATAAAATGCAATATTTTTAAATACTAATAATTTAGCTTTCATAAAGATCCAAAATAATAGAAAATACAGCAGGTGATAAAATATTCTACTGAAACAAAGCATACAGATAAAACAAACTATAACCATAGTAAATACAGTATGAATATAGAGTTGGGGACTACATTACACTATATTAGCAGAGATACATAAAATACATGTTATGTCATTAGTTAGCTATCAAGTATAAAGGAATGCCTGCAAAAACAAAAAAATTAACACTGGTCAATTTTAACATCCATCAGCCATGTTTTGTTCATAATGCCAACTGCTCTGGAAATGATGTAAATATATAATTTTTTTTTATATTACTTAAATAGGCATATGTGCCATTGTTTTTGTAATTATCCTGGGACAAAAAATGGGTGTGGTCTAAAGATGCAGAGTTATGTCATGTGACATCACACAGCATTGTGTGAGTCCACAGCATTTGAGCTCTAGGCTACTTTCTACAGATACCGGCTATCTGGAGCTCATTCACTTACATTTAGACTGTGAGACATACAAAGTTTAAATGTCACTGTACAATGGACAGCATTCTGCATCGGTAGTATTAATGTCAAGACAGAGCAAAATTTGAGGGGACAGGACCTAAAAAAGCACGACTGTCCCAGCAAATTCAGGACGCTTGGCAAATATGAACTGATGATCTTAGATTGTAATCATTATATAATATATATATATATTGTTTGATAAGGAAATATATGTTGCATGATAATTTGAGATATAGAGAATATCATTCCATTGTACAGTCAGTGTTATGATGCTTTACTGGTGGAATTTCCGGTAGTACAGATTATATCCAATAGGGAATTAGAAATATGATGATTTCCAAGGAAAACATTACTGGCTCTAACCAGCACTGCAGTGGTTCTCCACAATTGAATAACAAAAAAACTGAGCTCTTTAAAGCGGCTCTACAATACACACGTTTGTGTTTGTTACTCAGTTGCGGTGAACTTCTACAGATTACTGTATCTGGACTTATACATACATGCTTTTACCTGCATATTAAAGACCACGGCCTTTACTTCTGAACTTCTCCATTGTACCTGTTGTTTTAATACCAACGCTGGAGTTATTCCTTACTAGAGAACAACATGACATCGTAAACAGACCTACAGTATATAAGCCTTTGCGTCTTCCTTCAATCAAGTTTTTACCATCAGTATTTATAAAGTTATTAGTGAAGCTCTCCATTAAATGAAATTGAAGAAAGAGCTACATTAATTAAATTAAATCAAAGCCAAAAATCTGCCTACTTTTTGAATGCATAGAACATATTTTATCTGCATTCATTGGACGTTCACAATATACTACACGATATTAGACTGTATTTCTCTTTTTATGTATTTACACACTGGAGTGTTCTACAGTGTTAAATGACTACCTACAAGGTTGTTATTGTTCTTTTACACTTTATGTACAAGCAAACTATCACACTTTTTGTTTATTTTAACTTGTATTTGTGATTGCAGGGTTAATCGCATGATATTGATGCTGCTGTGCTTTTCCACCAAGTGCCAAACCATTCCTTTTTTGTTATATACCTTTTCTCAATGTCTACAGCTTCGCTGCATAATCCTGATGCAGTGTTCACTTTACGTTTCTGTCCTTGTCGGTACACCTTGCCTGTAAATCAACCAAGTGTTGCTGTGTGCTATATTTTGTGTAATGGATTTTTGTTGTCTTCTGTCTGCCCCAACCTTTCTGCTTTCTTGACTACAAGTTCGGATTCTACGTGAGTGCTGTGATCTTTGGCCACAAGCCAAGGGGTATGACGGGGGTGAGGTTAATTTAAATATCTTTAAATTCATTTTATATGAGGATTTTGTAACTGTATTTGGCACTGCTGTTAACTATCATTCTAATTATGCTCAGTCAGCAGAAAGAGCAGGCTGCACTGGTTTTAACTGTGACAGCTGGGTGGAGTGTCTTTGATCTGTCACAGCAAGTTCAGTCTACAAGTAGATTTGGGGCTATCTGAATATGCAGCTTCAGACACCAAGGCAATACACTTAGGGGTTCACCCTTCTATTTCAGCAGTAGATTGTATGGAAGACACTTTATGTTTCAGAAAGGTATATATATATATATGTATTTTGAGTGCTGCATTCCAATATGCAATGATATCTATCAAAATGATATAAAATGAATGCTTTCGTATTAGTTTATTATGCCACGGAAATTCAACAAGTTATGTTGAAAGAAATTCATTTTTCAGCCCTCTTCCTCTTTTGTTTCCCCAACTTGCTGTTCCCCATATGCATTCCACCTCCATCTTTTGGAGGTCCACAAAATCCTTGCAGTGGTTTACAGGTTATGACTCAGAAAACAACCGGGCTTCACACTTGCTGAGTGCACTAAATGCCTATGGAAGCTGGAAGAAGAAGCCAGGTGTTGAAGGAAATCAAATGCTCCCAGGAACACACATGTAGAGCCACAAGTAAAATACTCCACACTCACATTGCTTTAATTCATATTTGTGCCACAGATGATATAACACACAGGAAAATGCCAACCAGAAGAAAGCTTAATGCGTTTCATGCCCACTGGCACTTACTTATAAGCTGTTCGACCCAAAAAGATAGTGATCACTGCATTGTTGCTGGGATTTGTAGCAACATTTTTTGGGATCCTGTTCTGTCACACTTATGGCTGTCCTGCCATGATTGTTGCCAATGCACAGTGCTTTTCACAGTGCACAAGTAGTACTGCTTAAAACTGCACTGTATGCCCAGTAGAAGACATCCATACTATTACAATCTTGCAAAATCACACAACATTGAAATGATGCCATGTGATGGCAATCTCTTATTTAGTGTCTCTCTTGTACCATAGTACTCATATAGAGGCCCATAATCAAATAAATGATGTTATTGCTGGATTGCTGCTTGATCGCTGTCCACAGAGCGGATTAGAGATACGAAATCCATCTTTAAATTTAAAAATTGTCAGTTAGAGTGCACACCCTGACCTGGCACAGAGAAAACAGTGAGCAGAGCATTTATGAATCCAAGGAAATGCTATAGGGAGGATAACATACAAACATGCATTGTTTACAGGCTAAAGAATTGGCTCTCAGTTCTTTTTTTGTCAGAATAATTGAGTTCTAGTGGCCATGGATGAATGGTTGGTCATTGTGTCCACCTAGGATTGTAGAAAGGTGGCAGTGGCCATAAGTGAAATGACCAAGGAAGTAGTGAAGCTTGAGAACTGCTAGTCTAGTGTATCATTCTCATTTTGTAATGGATATTTACCACTAGGTTCACCTGTAATAACTGAGAACAGGCTGTACTTGCCATGGAATTGTGATAATTCATTGTATACCCAAAAGACTTTCCGAAATTTATGGCAATTTTAACACGAACATTCATTATATATCATTTACTGTATGTGGCACAACTTGCTGATTTGATTACCAGAAAATTACATACAGATGTACTATGTACTTTGTGTTATTGCAACAAACGTGTAAATAGAGTGTAAACCACTCCCCAGTTTTTCCTGTCCAGAAGTGTGAATGTCATGTGGGATTGTAACAGGCCAAGTTTATAATGTTAACTATATCTGTATGTTTACTATTCTGGTATAAATGAAATCACAGCACTAAAAGTTAGAAGGAGTCATGGAATGTCATTATATTGTAAAATAAAATGACTTAAATAACTATAAGTAAATATTATGCATATTAAATTGTATTTTTGAATTAACTGGAAAGATTATGTTTAAAAATATTGTTATATTGCTACAAAAAAAATGATCATATTTGACTTATTATACAGATGAGGTTGGTACAGATAGATCCATACATTGATAGACTGATGAACAGGCTGGTTCGTAAAGAAACAGACAGATAGACATACAGATAGATAACTAGAAATGAAGAGTGTTATGTATAAACCCAGAGTACATGGAAATAGCAATAAATACCATTTGCAAAAATCTAACTTTAAACAAAAGTCGTACGTTATTGTTATGTAATACTGGCATGAGGGCCACATATGAAGACACAGGCCCATAAATGCAGCAGAAATATGGCCCCCACCTCCAGTTTAGCAGAGGGATGTTTCCTGAATATAATATATATATATATATATATTATTGTATGACTTTTTAAAAAATGGCATTTACCATACAGATAGCTTTGGTTATTGTCCCAAATGTGTTAACTTCCCAACCTTTTTATGTTTGGGACCTTTATTCATAACCTTGATAAAGTTCCTTTCACTCGCCCATGATCTATGGTTGGAAATACCAGCTCAAAATAGAGTTGTTAAAATTCTCCAATTCAGATATGTTTCTAAAATTATAGAAGATGCAGAAAAAAAGTTAGCTACTCAGCATTTGCTTATCACAGCATATTGCAAAATATCCCACTGACTATTGCTGGGAAATAGTAAACTGTGCTGTCAGTGAAAATATTAACTTTAGAGTTCAAACCAGGTTTTGTGTAGAGGAATTTTGTAGTTTCTCCTCGACTTCCCACTTGATAGGATTATAATAAAATGTGTCTTCTTTTTAACATACTAAACCCTTTGGCAATATTGTGAGATTCAGCTTTGTGCATAAATTGATGTTTCTTATCCTGTTTGCTAACTCAGCACATCATTATATATATATATATATATATATATATATATATATATATACTTATTTTAATAAGGATAGGTTGATAAGGAAAGCAAAACTAAAAAAGGACACTGAGATATTCAAATTCTATATTTAAAATATTGAACTAACTAACATTGTTAAAAAAAATTGATCCAGTAAGTTCCAATACAATGAAGCATGTATAAAAGTGTGCTCACAATGATAGTACCTGATAATGTCAGTATCACCATGTACTCCAATGTGCTACACAAACATCAGACAAATGCCTGGAGTTTGTGGTATGTGTGTTAAACCAGAACATCCACGTTGTGCCAGAGCAAACCCTGTATACCAGAGCATCCCTAACTCAGGTGCCTTTCACTGCCTGAAAAGTGTTGGAGAACCTCTTGTTTAGAGGAGGCACTAAACAGACATAAATGTGTCAAGATTTAAAAAGAAGTTGCAATCACTGTTGGAATGAGGAAACCCCAAAAGTTTATTTTAATGAGGGAGAAAATGACTTACTGTGTCATTAAAAGTGTAATTTGAATTAATTAATTGTACACCATTCCACCTAATGGTCCAACAACCATGAGTCTCTGTCATTGGTATGTTTGCGTGTTAGTCACATACATAGTAGTTTAGGTTGAAAAAAGATGTCCATCTAATTCAACCCTTTTCCTATCCAATGTTACCCGCTGTTGATCCACAAGGAAACAAATAAAAACCCCTTCAGCAATTTCGAATTCTGCTTTCAGTGGGGGGAAAAAAATCCTTCTTGACTCGAAATGGCAATCAGATTTCTCCTTTGATCAACAAGCACTAAATAAATATGAATGCCTATACTAACAGGCATAGCCCTCCTAGAAGACAGCCAATGAGTTTATCCATAGCCCTCCTACAACACAGCCAATGAGTTTATGCATAGACCTCTTACAACACAGCCAATGAGTTTATGCATAGCCCTCCTACAACATGGCCAATAAGTTTATGCATAGCCCTCCTACTAGACAGCCAATGAGTTTATGCATAGCCCTCCAACAACATAGCCAATGAGTTTATGCAAAGCCCAACTACAACACAGCCAATGAGTTTGGAGGAGATACTTTCTTCCGCCAACTGGAGTTGGGCTGGTCATAGAGTATCATCTTCACGGCTGGGGCAGTCAACATTTGACTTCCAAAAGCAGTCTAAATTGTAAGCTTACGAGCAGGGTTCCCTACCTCATGTACCAGTCTGTACTAGTTTGTCTAAATTAGTATGTAGTTCCTTTCTTTGCTCTGTACCAAGCGCTTTCGAGAATTGGTGGCGCTGTACAAATAAATGTTAATGTAATGTAATGTCTAAATCACTTCTGAATGATGCTTCTATGAATTGTCATTCAGGAGACATAATTACACAGCAGGGTAAATAGGAACTGTGATTATGAGGGGTAGGCAATAAGATTGTTCATGGTGGATATTTAATGGGCATTGCCTATCCCTGGTGATCCCTGGTACATTTATTTTAGAAGATGGCTAGAGCCTTATTGCAGAATTGTTTTCAAACTAGCCTGCTGGGGTGAGAAGTACACAGGAATCCCTGCCAGGCTTTAAAATTCCACGTGGTGTTCACTTATGGAATTTGTTTATATTTATTGTATTGGGTTCCTGTGGTAGATATTTTGTATCCACAGAGAAACTGTACCTTGTCTATCATTTTTATATTAATAACACCTCTTAAATATTTTGTTCTTATTATTATTATTATGAAACAATATAATTTAACATAATTTACTTGTGTGGAGTTATAATTTATCATAGTACTTTGATAGTTTTATTGTGTATATGATGCTGTCTAATTAGTTTTATAAATAATAATATTGGTGGTATATTTTGTCCAGTTCCTGAAGTGGCTACATGGTTGACTTCACAGCATGCTTTTTTGCTGTTATCAGACCTCTCTTCAGACTTCTGGTGTTTTATAAATCTTTAAAGAATGACCAGAAAAGACTTTACAGTGACATAGAAAATCCAGTCAATGGTTAAAGCATCCAATACAAATGTTAAAGCATCCTAACATGTATAGCTTGGAGGAAAGACGTAACAAGGGGTATATGATAGAAAGATTTAAATGCATGAAGGGAATCAATGCAGTAAAGCCAGAGAGTATATTTAAAAGAAGAAAAACTACCACAAATAGAGGACATAGTCTTAAATTAGAGGGGTGAAGATTTAAAAGTATATCAGGAAGTATTACTTTACTGAGAGGGTAGTGGATGTATGGAATAGCCTTCCAGTGGAAGTGGTAGAGGTTAACAGTCAAGGAGTTTAAGCATGCGTGGGATAGACATAAGGCTATCCTAGATATAAGATAGGGAACTAAGGACTAATAAAATTATTTTGAAAATTGGGCAGACTAG
The DNA here is from genome assembly GCA_036172795.1 of Pelodytes ibericus. Classification (NCBI taxonomy): domain Eukaryota; kingdom Metazoa; phylum Chordata; class Amphibia; order Anura; family Pelodytidae; genus Pelodytes; species Pelodytes ibericus. The sequence goes on from CM069860.1 coordinate 70,621,416, forward strand.
ATGGATTGAATGGTTCTTATCTGCTGACACATCATGTTTCTATGCTTAGCTCATTGTAGCCAGTTTAAACTGTGTTCAGTGTTAGTCAGAGTTAGAGCTGCCAGGACTAAGAAACATCAGCCTCCCTAAATGGCAGAATATAAGCCTTTACAAGGAGTTCTTCTCTATACATCAGCAATCATCCTGAACCCTTAAGGAAGGGGAGGTCATGACCATCAACACAGGATACATTTGATTGAATGGGTTGATTGATTGTGCAACAAAATGTTCATGTTTCATGTTAAGATATTGCTGCTTGGGGGAAGGACCTACCTCTTTGTAAAATTCCAGGGTGAACTGCACTGCTTCTGCTTTGCCATCATCCCTCCCTCTTGTTTTTCAGTTACAGTTAAAGCTTGGTGATGTTACAACCAGCGATGTTCAAAATGGAGGCCATGAACTGCCCTAAAGGGCTTGAAGAGATACAACCTGCAAGGAGCTTGGGATCTTTGAGTTATGGGGAAAACAAAAGCATCTGCAGTGGGTGGTGACATTTCACTAATAGCTATGTTCCAGTTTATGCTGGTTCATTATAATACGTTAAGGTTAATGAAGCTATAAGCAATGCTTTACACTATGTTTCTTCTGCATGTATGTCTGTTATGGGGGGTGTTGGTCTTAAATAAATGTCAGGGACATTGACAGTCAGTCTTTTTTGCAGAGTGGAAGGAAATTATGTTTGTGAGTTATTTTTATTTTAGTATTGGTGGAGTAGAAAGAGCTTTATCCCAATAATAGGCACTGCAAGGGTTAATGTGATGTAACTTCCTCTCACTCTGGAGTCTATTCACTAAATGAGTTATGGTGAGGGACAAACCTACCCAAGGGCTGTCTCTGCACAATGTATGGTTAAATTAGTGAGATTAAATGTTGATCTCACCTTTTTGTGAATAGCCCCCTCTAACTTCAAACATACAATGCACAGAGCTTGGAGGACCATTAGTGACATGTCACCACCCACTGCAGATGCTTTATTTTTCCCCATAACTCATAGCTCCTTGCAGGTGGTGTCTCTTCAAGCCCTTTAGGGCAGTTCATAACCTCCATTTTGAACATCGCTGGTTGTAACATCGCCAAGCTGTAACTGTAACTCAAAGTACCCCAATCTAATATCAGATACCTTTATGAATACAATATCTGCAGAAAATAAAAATAAAAACCTTTGCAATAATAAGAGATGCATTATAAAGCTCTCATTATCAGCTGTTATATACTTTTAAAAATTGAGGGTAACTTGGTGACTGTAAAATGGTATCCTCATTGTCGTGCATCAAAGTTTAGACCTATAATTATTGTCTTCTAGTGACGTCAGCATAACACTATAAAGTGCCTACTGTTTTTATTAATGAAAAAGACAACAGGACGTTTTTATTAAATTAAAACCAAAGCAATTAGCACAATCCATTCATTGGTTTCTGTGGTGTGCTCCAAATTTAGAACAATCGAAATGCTTCAGTTTGGCCTTGATAAAGATAATCACAAACTTGAATTTATTGATCACTTTTTAAAAAATAAACTCTCTGTAATAAAGTAAAAGAACAACTTTGGGGGGTATCTCATTTGTTTTTTATTGGTTAGCATTTTCTTTAAAAGGAGCGTAATCATTAATGTGGCTTCTAAATAACCACTGTGCGTGCCACCAGCACATTTACAGAACAGCCTCCCCACTTTGTGGGAATTGCAAGAAGAAACAGTTCTTCTTGTTAAAGCTGTTTTAAGATGGCAAATGTTTAAGGACTTGTTCTAACAGCACACACATTTTATTTGAGTTCTCATGAAATGCTGCCTCCCATGAAGTGATTTGACACATTTATTAGGATTCTGCTTTTGAGGGAATACTGTAAAAACAAATCATGGATATCATGGAGAGAACAGTCATTTCCCTATAAGCTCTGCTGATCTTAGTATATGCAAAAGCAAATAAAATGATTTTCCTGTATAAAATTACATTTTATATGGAACTCTTTTGACTAAGTATTACATGGATTGTAAGATACTGCTAGGGAAACATTGTTTATTATGTATACGTCTCCATCATATTTCGAATTTAGGGAGAAGTCTATGCATATGCTGGAGATTGAATTAAATATCCATTTCTTTAAATTTACCTGGATATTGTATTTGTGTTTAAGGCAAATTAACTTTATTTGTACCTTTATTTTGAGACCTTCCTTACCTTAACATTTTGTTTCTTCTTTTGTGCAAAACAATTATCAAATGTTCCCCATTCTAAGTAGCAGACATATAATTGGATGTCATTTTAAAGAAAAAGTCATTTTTAAATAAAAAAAAGCTGAGTGTTGTGGGGGCATAACACCAATTTGTCAGTGGCATATGCCTCACACAGAAAATGCCACAGTGCCACAATTGCCAATAGCAAATATTAATGTGAATGTGCCCCCGTAGAAGCTGGCAAATTGTCACTGTGTCGCTACAGAAGTTGGCACATTGTCACTGTGTCCCTACAGAAGTTGTCTGTCTCCCTCCCCTTTGCCCCATGTCCGTCGTCCCTCTCTATCACCCTTTGTATGTCTCTTTTCCCTTCCAACCTGCTTTGTCTGTCTCTCTCCCCCCACTTTAATACCTCTTTGTCTGTCTGTCCTTCCCCTCTTCTTCCACTTGCCAATGCAGGCCTTTAAGCTTGACAAATGCAGATCTCAGTCAGAACTGACAGTCCCTATCAGCGATCCTGATCCATTTCACTTCCTGTAATGCTTACTGACTCTGATTAATTTCACTTGCTTTTGGTGGCATCAATTTCACCAGCAAGAAAAAAAGATGATAAAATAACATACAGCACTAGAAAATACTGCATTTAAACCAGAACATTGCTAAATAAATATAAAAACAATAGGCTATCATTATAATACAACGAAAATATATGTACTGTTCCTTTAATTATTGGCCTACTAACCTGTCATTATCAAATAATATTGGAGATTGCACTTGCTTGTTGATTCTCCACTGTGTTATATATTAGTAAATACACTCGTCATCCGTTCATTTCTTCTCTCAGCTTGGGCTTAATATTATTCTCTTTCTTTTTCTCTTTCTCTCCCTCTGTCTTTCTATCTCCCCCTCTCGATTTCTCTTTTTATCACCCTCTCTCATTTTCTCTCTTTCTCTCTGTTTCTTTCGCTCAGTTTTATACGTGCCTTTACACAGTTTTTCCATTTTCTACCAAATGTACATTCAAACTGAGCCAGTTGATAATGTTAAAAAACTTAAGACTTTAAAGAGCTGAACTATTTTACAGACAAAGCCAACACAAATAGACTTGAAACAAGTCTTAGAAAACACAATGCGTTTTCATGCACTGATGGATTTTTTCTTCCCTTAAACAGAATCATCTGTGCTCTTCACCATCCATGTTGCTTAAAGGTAAGGCACAAATATCTAGATAATATTGCTTCAGACCTTAATTAGTGAGTTGTGAAATCATACAAATGTATCAGTCCTGCAAGCATATTATAATGTATTTAATTAACATGTATGCATTTAAATACTATGTACCTATGAGCAACATGATATTGTTGCAACATGATATAAACATGAAAAACAAGTTTATCTGTGGCCCCGCAGTATAGTTCTGTTGGGATAAAGACTATGTATTTATTTATTTAACTTTTTCACTTTTATTAGTAGAGTAACACATGCGTCCTTAATTAGCCTGCACATATATAACCAATCTGCTGAGTAAATGTCCACTACTACTAGACACTATCCCAAATATCCATCTTTAAGGATTTGATTGTTTCATGTACACCTAACTTATCATATGTAGAAAAATACAACCAATTACAGATACATCATTATTGTTTAGCCACAGAAGAACATCAGCTTGCCAAAGTTCCAGAGATGATATTGGCCTTTGCTCAATTCTGGAGGCCTCTCAACAGAATTAGATCTATTTTAACATACTCAATAAGTACAGACAGACATAGCCCAGTAATTTGTGCCAAACAACAAGCCAAAGAGCACTTTGTTCAGTCTACTGACAGTTGAACCATCCATCTACTGTCATCTACTTCAACATCATTGGCAGAAACTGAATTGGCCACATGACCTTTTTGCTTTTACAAAAGCTACTGCTGAAGCATTTAATTATGTATTATATTGGTTTTCTGTTCAGTAAAGCTGCAACATATTCAGTGTTTCATATGCAAGTGAAAATAAATAATGAAATTTAGTTTGCAAAGTGTTAGAAAATCTGGACATCAAAAACTGAGGCATCTATATTATTTCCACTTTGGCCATTACATGGGTTGAGCCACTCAAGTCAGGCATGAGGTACAATGTGACCAGTTGCAATCTATTCACCTAAAAAATATAATCAGAAGTTGACTTACTGGCCCTCATATTACTCGTATTTCACATTTGTCAATTAAAGACTTTGTCAGATAAAAGTAAAAATATGCTTCCAAGTTGTCACATACATTTTATGTGGTGCTACTGCTTATGTGAAATTTTGTAGTGCATATTTTTACAATTCTAGTTTGATACAATGGGGGCTCTACAATGCATCTGGGTTGGTCCTTGGCCAAGGTAGCACTAAAAGGGGGGCAGGAAATGGTCACTATCACGTGTCATGAGACAACCCATGTGCAGGCTCATCCAGGCTGTATCCAGTCATTCTTCTATCCTTTTTTGCTGTACTCACTTGTTTGTGATTCCTGCTGATTCCTGTCTTTTCTTTGTATTCATATATCCCTGTACCTTGTACCTACCCAAGTCCAGCTATTGTCCAGCACCTGCCTAAGCCTAGCCATAGACCGACACCTGTCCAAGTCTAGCCATAGACCATTACCTGCCCAAGTCTAGCTATTGTCTGGCACCTTCCCAAGCCTAACCATAGACCGAAATCTGCCCGAATCTAGCTATAGTCCAGTACCTGCCCTGTCCTGATCCCTGTATAAGGGGTTGACAAGGGCCCTCTAAAGGGGGCTGCCCTTTCTTAGATCCCTGTAAAAGGGGCTGCTCTGTCTTAGAGAGCTATTAGGGACAGTCTTTCCTTAGCACCCTGTTAGGGACTGCCTTGTCTTAGAGCCCTGTTTTGGAACTCTGTCATAGTTTTGTCCTGTCCTAGAGTCCTGTTAGAAACCTTTCCAGATTCCTGTTAAAGGGTTTTTGTGTTGTCTTCTATTTTGTTTCACTGTACCTATATTATAATCCCTACCAGTTTGTGCTCTGTTCCAGTTTGCTTCCAGCTCCCACTGTGCAATCCTCCTACAGGTAATTCCAGTGTGTCTGCTCAGTGTCAGTGTCTTATAGATTCAGTTAATTATTTTATTTTAGGCAGGTTTTAGTGTCAGGGACTTCTATATGTGAGGTACCTTTACGCTGGTTTCATATTTTGGAGAACTGAACCCTCACCCTTTCCATCTCTGAGTGCAAGGCTAGTTCCTGTATTTATGGCTGTGTCTTTGTGATGTTGCTTTAGCCCTGTCCTTTGATCTCTGTTTGTATGTGTGCCTGTGTGTGCCTTTAAGTTATGTTGCTATGCCCTTTGTCTGTGCGCTGTCTGTCTCTGCCCTGTATGCTCGTCTTTGTCTTTAGCCCTGTGCCCTATATTATTCAACCTTTGTTTGGTTTCTGCTCTGCTCTGCACTGCTTATGTTTGCTTCTGTGCTGCTCCAGTCTCTCCTTGGACCTGCACTTTGTATTCACTTATGTTTCTGTCTCAGTTTTCCGTCTGTTATTTCACTCCGTTTCTGCTTCCACGGGGCCCTTGTGGCTGAACAAACCTGGTGTCCAAGCTTCCAGGGGAGTGCGGGTTTCCATATCCTGCACTGTACCTCCTGAACTCAAGTGCTCAGGGTCCCATGACCAACTAGACCTCAATAGTGACATCAGGACTTCTTTTGCCCTGTTCTATCACAGTATGTTAAGACAGGAAGGAACACAAACACCAGGCAATAATGTTTAACTTGTTTTGCACTTAGATGTGCTTAATCATGGGTTGCTTATGAGCGTTATTGCCCAGTGTTCATGTTTTCTCCTATCTTACCATATTATTCTGCCTCTTTGTAGGTCCACAGTAAGACTCCACCTTGAATCAGCGCTTTAATTCTGGGCTCCTTTTTAAAAAAATATACATTATGGAATTAGACAAAGTACAGAGGAGGGCTAAAAAACTATGGGAGGGAATGAAAGTTTTTAGTTATGAAGGAAGGTTAGAAAAGTTAAATTTGTACACGCTAGAGAAACGGCGGAATAGAGGGAATATGATAAGGTTATATAAATATGTACAGGGCCCATAGAAAGAGTTGTTTAATCACCTGTCAAAAATAGACCAATACAAAGGACAAGAGGTCACCCGCTAAGACTTGAAGAAAGGTGATTTAGTCTACGACAGCGGAAGGGATTTTTTTTTACAGTAAGGAAGATTCAAAGTGGAAATTCAATGTCTGGAGTGGTGTCTGTAAATACGTCAGATACCTTGAAAAGCAGCCTGGATACTTTTTTAATGAGCCGAAGCATAGAGGGCTAGGCATGTTAGCATAGACATTAATATTTCTTTAGTGCTTGTTGATCCAAGGAGAAATCTGATTGCCATTTTGGAGTCAAGAAGGAATTCTCCACTGAAAGCAGAATTTGAAATTGCTGGAAGGGGTTTTTATTTGACTTCTTTTGGATCTACAGCGGTAAACAAGGGATGGGAGAAGGGTTGAACGTGATGGATGCAAATCTTCTCTCAACCTAAACTACTATGTAACCATTCTGTAATAGAACTAGTAGTCAATAAAACTGAGGTGTCAGAAGTCAGGCAACGGGTGTGTGAAAGAAGTTCATTGCCATATGAAAACACAATAAATGGCCATTTACTTCATGGCTGTTAACCACTCCGCTCTTCCTTCGCAACATCTCTGTTGAAAAAAATCCCTTTTTTTTTGATTGGCTGCTTTAAAGTGTAAGCATGGCCATGTGATACAGAGAGCGCACTGTATTACTCAACTTATAGTCAACAAAACTGTCATGTCAGTGGTCAAGCAACAATAAGTTGTGTATGATCTTACTGTCTATGGACTTCAATTAATGCATTTTGTATTCTACTTGGACTGTACTTGCTAGGGTTAGATGGCACTAAATTTACTACATTCACATGGTGTTTACAGCAACTGATTTTCTACAATCATGGGACAGTAGTCTATCATTATGTATTTTCCTGTTTACAAGTCCTATTATGCTCAGCCAAATGTAGGGCCCACTTAAACGTAACACCTGTTAGATTTATGTGTACTGTATAGACAGTATAGTGTTCATCATTTGTTATTAGACACAACGTTTTTCAGTGAGGCATTATATTTGCCACCTTAGCTATTGTAGTCTGCAATCCCCGTATTGCTATGTGTGGTTTACATACATATCCATGTTCCAAAGGGACCCCCCAAAACTCAGTGAATTCTAATGTTGTAAACTCTCAGAATAACTTCTATATACATTGATTTTGTCTACATCATGGGTGACTGCAATGTGATCAGTCACCATAGCTTGCTGCTTGTGCAAAAAAGCATATACATGAGTATTATATAGTTTTATTATTATGGGAAGTATACTGATTTATGATGAGAGAGAATGTATAAACAATGGATGCTTCTGATTGCAGTGACACACTATATGAGGACAATATGGCAGTGACAAGTTGTTTGGAGACAAAGGTGGCACTGAGTGCAAATAAGTGCAAGCGATATTGGCAAACTGAATTTCAGTAGAGTGCTAGCTTTATTGGCAAACTGAATAACATTAGAGTGTGAGCTTTATTGGCAAACGGAATAACATTAGACTGCAAGCTTTATTGGCAAACTGAATTACATTAGAGTATGAGCTTTATTGGCAAACGGAATAACATTAGAGTGCAAGCTTTACTGGCAAATTGAATTACATTAGAGTGTGTGTTTTATAGGCAAACTGAATTACATTACAGTGTGGGCTTTATTGGCAAACTAAATTACATTAGTGTGTGAGCTTTATTGGCAAACTGAATTACATTAAAAATGTAATGTAGATGTGTGCCAGTGAAGAAAGAAAAGTCTGGAATAAACCAAAAGAAAAAGAAGCAGCTATAACCATCAGTAAAAGTTGTTCCCATGATTAGTGAGTGAATGCAAAAATCATAAAATAATGGTGAAAATGCTGTAGGAAATAACTATCTGTAAAATTAAAAATAAAATTAGACTGGTGGAGATTTAATACACAGTATTTAGTCAATCAATAAATATATGCAATTGATACATAAAATATAACACATAAAAGGATCCAGAAAATATATTGCGAAAAAAACTAATGTTTGCACTTATTATATCTCCACCAGTCTATTTTATATTTACCTTTATAGATAGTTATTTTTTCAAGCGGTTTTATTATTATTTTATCAAACTGAATTATATTATAGTTTGTTTTTTATTATAAACATACAAAAAAAGTATAAATTAGTTTGACATGGTGTTCCGAAATAGTCTTAGGAACTGATCTCTTATATAAGTAAATAGAGAATAGATAGTATAAAGGAATTAGAGCAGCCAAATACAATCACCATGTACTAAAAAAAGAACCAAAAAAAGTAGCATAAAAAAAAAACAGAGTGTCGATGGAGCCTTAATTGAGATTTCAGGCTATCTTTCCCTATATCATTAATTCATCCTGGGCCTAGGAGGTTTAGGGTATTTGGCTGCTTGGATCTAAAATAGAGTTTGTAGCAGAATAGAATTATATTATAGTTTTATTTATCATGATATAACATAATGTGTGTGGTTTGGTGGGCGATGTTTACAGGACAACATTTTGTTCTTGGATCCTGGCTGCACAATGTCTTGGACTGGCACTGAGCTCAATTAGTTACAGCTTTGTGAAATTTAGAGCTGCTGTTCAAATAATCTCACTGGATTTAAAAAAGTCAAAAACTAGGAGAATTTTGAACAAACTTTTTAGTGACCCTTCCTCTCAGTCTCTAAGCAAAACCAATAGAAATTCAAATTATATTCCGCTACATTATTTGTTTTCCCTCTACCACCTTCACGAACATCCTGAAAATAATCTCTTTTCCCCTCAAAGCTGGTGGGTAACTGATATAATGAACATTTTTTGGTATAAGAAAAAAGGACAAAGAGTTAAACATTTTAAAAAAGCTAATTTTACTAAACCTAGCTTCGCCCAGAAATGGCACCCTCAATAATATTCTTCAGATCTTGTTTTCTTCACTAGAAAAATCTCATAATTCCAAACTGTTTAATAAAAAAAGCAAAAAGCAAAGTTTTCCAAATGAAAACTATATATTTACAGCCAGAATTGCCAGGTCAACCAGTTTTCTTTTTGAGGTAATAAACGTCTTAACTGCCAACGAATTGAGGCAATTCTGGTATAATAGCCAAATTGTATAATACAATACATTTGGGTCATTTCGGGTCACTTGAAATGCAGGGAACCTGTCCTGCAAAATCATAGGAGTCACCCTATTCCTGTAGCCTCGAATTTGGCAATGAATGGAACTTGTTGTGCCAGTTAGGGCTTGTCTTGTACAAAGTCATAATTGTGGCGAAATGTTTGAATATATTAATTATTTGACTATAATAATTATTTTGGAAAATTTTCAGGTCGCGTTAATATCGAAACTTGTTAAATGGGCCCCAATTAAAAGTATAAAAACAGCATTCTGTAAGGGTGATATCTCTGAGTGGGCATTTTAAACAATCAAGGCTATTTTGTGCAGGGCACATTAATTAAATGAAAAATATACAAACATACTAATGATTGTTGTGGATTAGTATAGCCATGCTTAGCCTTGGATGTACTTTTTATTTATATATTATTTGCACTTTTATTAGAACTTTTTTCTTGCTATTTATTAAATCATGTTTCTACTTTTTAATAGTTATTTAAAAAGTTTATGTTTTAATGTGTTGTGTGCTGATTTTTGGTTTCTATCTATCTTATATGCAATAAATTTATGTATAAAGAATTATATACAGGTAAATCCAGTTATGATAATTGGGTGCTCCGATGACTCACATCACGACCCCGCTAATATCATAATGTGAATACCTGGATCCCAAGCTCCGCGTTATAGGTATTTATATGCAAAAAGTATTTTGTCTAAAAAATATATATTTTTCTCACCCTCCTTTGGGTGATATGTGTCTTCCTCAATCTTAGGTCTACTACCAGAGGCCTGGGAGCTTGAGGGTCTGTGCAGTATCTTAGCTGTTCCAAGCACTGCACTCTTCTGGACAGAGGGCTCTGGTGTTGTTCCTGGAATCTGTTGGAGCCACTCTTATTGTTTAAGTGTCACAACCCCGGGGCTCCTGTTACTACTAGGACCACTTTGGCCTTCACTTTTCACATCCACTCGAGTTCCTCTTTAATGCCCTGATACTTCTCCAGCTTATCAAGCTCCTTCCTGATGTTGCAGTCACTAGGCACTTCTATGTCTATCACCATTGCTGTGTTTTGGTCCTTGTCTACTACCACAATGTCAGGTTGATTTGCCAGAACCTGTTTGTCCATCTGTATCTATGTCCTGCGATGGCATCTTTCCAGAGTCCGGTACAAGAAGATCTAAAGCATTCAAATCAGGCCTTGCACTGCGGATCCTAAACTCTGATCCCACACTACCGTTATAGGAACTTGCTGTTTCTCGGTTAGTGTGGATGTAGGCCTTCTAGCCATCCATTATCCTCTCAAACATTTCATACATCCCTTCTCATATAACCATTTTCATTTAGCATTCCATCAATTGTAGGTTTTCTTGTCTTGTCCATCTATGGTTGGTTCCAGTACGCTTAACGTCGGATTGTCCTGGTTCCTCCAAATCTGACCAGTCTTCTCTTGAGGATGCCACGACTGAAGCTCCAGTGAAATGCGTAGAGACACTGGCAGCTGCAGATCTTCTTCCTGATCCTGCCTTTCTACTTCGTCTTCTGCCACTTTCAGGTGACAGTTTTACTCCGCCAATGTGATTAGTTCCAGTGGACTTCTCTGCTATTTTCTGTTTTTATTCTGTGAGTTTGTTTTTAGCAGGGGCCATTATTTATTCTGTCCTTTTGGTCCTGCACATGTCTTTGTCTCTTTTTATATATTTCAGATTCAATTAAAATTTCTGAAGAAATAACGTCACTTTCAATATGATCATTCCTCATATGTTTGTGAGTGTATTCATTATCACCTACTGTACTTATTCCACAACTGTGGTCTCTACACTATTGCACTATTATTGCAAATTTTTGTTTAATTTAAGGTACCCTCTATCTTGCGCCATTCTGTTTTTTTTTTTTGCTATATACTGTTTATGATCATTCTGGAAAGTGATTCAGAGGGCTGCGTTTTTGTGTAGTACCACAAGTATTATAACTATACCAATTTTTGCACTTTGTTAATTTGCACAAATCACTTAGTTTTTTCCTCAAAATCTGACACAGATCTTGTTAATCCAGGTGACATCCTTGCCAGCATGATTCTTTTAATTCATGTCACTACATATTTCTTGAGGTAGGCATATATAGTGTTAGAATGCCCAAGGAACCCACTGGTAAACTAGGTTCCACCCAAGATTATTTTTCATGTATTGTTTTATAATGTGAAATATATATATATAGAAAAGAGATACTCACATTCCTGGCGTTCGACAGTGAAGCTCCTTTGCTTCACCCTCCAAGGCGCCATAAATATGGAGCCAGTGCTCATTGGGCATGGTTCCCAGATCACTGTGATGGGAGGGAAGGACTAAAAAGAAACATGGATGTTTCTTTTGCATGTACACCCTTACTAAACATTGTTGCAGACCATGTACAGCCTTTCATGGAAACAGTATTCCCTAATGGCATTGGGCTATTTAAGCAGAATAATATGCCCTGCCAAAAAGCAAATACAGTTCAGGAATGGTTTGAGGAACACAATGACGAGTTCAAGGTGTTGACTTGGCCTCCAAATTCCCCAGATCAGGTCTAGTGTAGTCCATTCCTCAATGAGTCAGGGCTGTTTTGGCGTCAGTATTACACAATATTAGGCAGCTGATCATAATTGTATGGCTGATTGGTTTATATATATATATATATATATATTACATACATTTATTTATATATTTTAATAATAATATGTAATACATGTTTTATTTATTATTCATTTATCTATGTCCTGTGTCTAATCGGTGCATTTCGGTACATTTTGGGTCAACTTGAATAAGGCATTTCAAGTCAATTCTACAATAGAAAAAAGGACATTCACAGACATTTTTTGCCAGTTCAGTGCATTTCGTGCCAATTTGGGTCAGTTTGGTAGCTGAGCAATTAAGCTAGCGGTCGTTTGAATTCCTCTCAATTAGGTGCTATTCGGTTGCATTTTGGTGGTACTGGATTAGCTTAATTTGAGGATCTATTCAAAACTTCGAATTAACTGGGATTGAAGGGTACCCAAATATACTATCAAAATTCTGTGCTACATGAATAGGCCCCATAATGTTTACATGTTCAGCTAAAGAATTTCCAATACTAGTATGTCCAGGGGGAACCAGTTAATTAATTGAGGAACATATTCTACGGGAACTACCTTGACTAATTGTTTGATTTCCTTGTGAACACACAGAAATTATAAATTCTGCAAGACAGGATATAAAAGTTATATGACTCCCTCAAAAAATGTCTGAACATATATATGTATGCATGGAAACAGAAGTAGGACAACTCAAAGAAAAAAAAAATGTTTACTTGACAGATTGCATAAAAATTATTTTAAAATAATAATTTATAATAAACTATCTTATTGAGCCCTCTATGCATGTATAGCTGTTTCGGGGTGGATGTGTACAGCTTTTTTGGGGTGGATGTTGAGTCATAATGCTCAGATCTTCCTACACCCCCTACTAGAGCTATAGGAAGTAAAGAATGCACTAATAAGGAATTTTGTTTGAATTTATTCATTAAAGCATTTCTATTTAAAATGCCTACATTTGATTCAATCTTTTAATTAAACAAAACTTATTTTTAGCTTTTAAGGTAAAATCAAATGAAGTTAACAGTAAGAAAATGGTAACAATTCAGAAATGATTGCTAATAAAAGTAATAAAACAGTAGGAAACTATAGACATAAATATAGAAAATATGAGTTCTGGTTGGAATTTATAAGCCAAGTAAAGCAAAAAGTTAGTAAGAGAAGAACCCGTAATTTCTGTTCAGAGAAAATCTGCTGTACAGTCATACTATACAGTAAAGCCCTTACTAGACAGCTGATCACATCGGTAACAGACACATTTAAATTGCAGAAAGTTTTTTTGAATACACATAGGTTTCCTTAGGCTGCAACATGTGCAGCCTGGCTAAGATTTTATCTCCGCAGTGAATTATACACTGACCACATATATTTTTAACTACTTTAGAAAAATGTTAATGGTTTTTATATATATTCACTTTGTGAACATCATGACGCACAAAGATAACATTACACCAATCAGCCATAACATGACAGGTGGCATGCTGGCGGAGGCAGTGTGATGCTTTGGGCAATGTTCTGCTGGAAAATCTTTGGGTCCTAACATTCATATGGATGTTACATTGACATGTACCAACTACCCAAGCATTGCTGCAGACCATGTACACCCTTTCATGAAAACAGTATTCCCTGATGGCACTGGTATCTTTCACCAGGTCACTGTGCTCTGGCACAAGGCAAAAATGTTCAGGAATGGTTTGAGGAAAAAAACAAGTTCAAGGTGTTGACTTTGTCTCCAAACAAACCGAGCATCTTGGGATGTGCTGGACAAACACTATGAGAGTGCTGTGTTTCTGACAAATGTGTCTTTTTAGGTGCCCTGGTGGTACAGAGTATAAAACTAGCTACTTGGTATATGCACATGCCACTGAATCTGAAGATCGTTTTAAACTTTGTGTTATGTTTTGATTTTTTTTGTGATTGAAAAATCTTAATTTTAAATGACTTCACAGCAGCAACTTGTGGCTAAGATCAAACACTCTAGGGCATGACTTCTCATTGCACACAATAGGCACTTGGTTAGAAAGCCAGCCCTTGAATATATCACCATTGCAAGGTCATTGTGACTTATAGGACACAAATGAAATGTCCTATGTGTAATAACAAGTCAATTCTGCCCCCAACATGGTGTGTTCTCAATGTATTATAAAGTAAAAGTCATAACACATGTTGATTGTATTGGTGGTTGAACACCTGTATGAGTAACATTAAATTCAATTAATTTCTATAAGAAAGATATCCTATTAAATAGATGCATTACACATCCTATAGTATGCCGTACTAGAATTATCCACATGCTTTTGATTTGATTTCAAATCCAGGCCTCAAAGTGGTAATGGTTTCACTAATTCTGCTCGGATTTCTGAAAGTATCAACTTACAAATTGCAGACACATCTTTTTTTGATTACTAAATGAAAATGCATTTAGGAACATGATAGTTTACATGCTTTATTACAGTTGTGTTTATTATGCAACAAAGTTATATACAGCTGAGATTACAGTTATGTAACACACAAGCAAATTTTAAGTATACAGCTGAAAACTGTTGTGCTGATTAAAGAACATAAGACAGTCCATCTATAGAATCAAAATCATTATTTCTAACCTTCTCAACAGCTTAACTGTATTTCCTATTCATTTTCAACTCATTTGATACATGTTTTCATGGAAAACTAGGACATTTTTAAGTGTCCCCAAACTATATTAGCATTACTACCCGGCTTCACCTGAATTTAGAATATTTTCGTTGTATTTTGGTGTGCTTTCAAAAGTATCCGGCATGTATTCTCATTGCTCCACCTTGTAAACATTTTGCCCTTTCAGACTGGAAAAATGTTTATGTTTAGACTATGCTCCGTTTTTTACTAATGAAAGGAGATTATGACATCACCTACAGTTCTCTACACACATTGTGTGGCAGTCATTATGACATGTCATTTTTTCCTATGAGTGTACATCCTAGTTATCCATGATATGACTAATACATGTATTACATAGACTATAGGTGTGAGGTCAGTGTGCCTATGGTGTCTAAACATTTTAAATGCACTCACCCTTTCTTCACCACCTCCTCAGACCTGTTATTCCCAATGACTGCATTAAGAGCATCAACAAACTGCTGCCAACATTCATTTTTCCTCCTCTGGCATGTGCTCTTTACTGCTGCCCCTATCACACACGTGTAATGTTGACACAACTTGTGTACCAATGCTGTGTTCTCCTCTGCTGAGAAACTCTGCTGGCACTGTGCTTGTTCTTCTCTTCAGCAGGAAATGAACAATATAGAGAGCTGGAAATAGTTGCGCTGACAGATAAATACCACCCTTAGAATCTTTGGAGCCTATAACAGCAAGTCTTCAGCATTGAAATCTAATTTGTTTTTCTATATCACCAGTGATGTCATAATCTCCTTTCTCCCATCCCCAATGTCTATATGGTTCACCTCAAAACTTAATTAACTCATAACTCAGGAAAGGTACAATGTAGAGAACTGAAAATAGTCGAATGACCTAAAATTCCAGTATGGATATACTGTGCAAATAGAGTTCAGTGTTCTAGAGTTTTTAGCACTTCAGACAAACAAACAGGCATGTTTTTTATAGTTAAGATATATATGGAAAGTCCTTTGGTCCCTGGTAAGAAAAATAATCAAGATTAAGCACCATATAATAAACAGTATTTTGTGTTAGAACCCACCTACGTAGGTGTACTTTGGTGTAGTAATAGGCTAAGCATAACATGGCCATTCAGTGTAACTAAATTTCTTATTTTAGTATCTTAGGTGTTTTTAAGTAGACTATGAAAACTATAGCTTTATGATACATGAGTGCTTGGGTATTGTTTGTAAATAGGTCTCAGTAAGCACCTAATAATGAATACTTGTTTAGGTGAGTGCTTTCTATTCTCAATTTTGTAATTGTGAGGCCATCACCAGGCTTCAGGTTATAAATTGCAGGAGTGTCTCTGAATAGCAAGGCCTTTGGTCCCTGGTAAGCAAAATAATTGAGTTTAAGCTCCATATAAGAAACAGTATTTAGTGTAATAATCCACCTACATTGTAGCATAGTAGAGGGCTAAGCATAATATAGCCTTATAATGTGAGTAAATCTCAAATCTAGTTTTTTTAAGTAGGCTATTAAAACTATAGCTTTATGAGATATGAGTGCTCATATTTGTGTATTAATTGTAAACTGTAATCAGTAAGCACCTTATAATGAATTATTTTTTAGGTGAGTGTTTTCTCAACTTCTTTGTATATATATTGCAACAAAAACAGGGTAAAGATGTGTGAAGAGAGAACCAAGAAATGCGTAGGGGTGGGCCCTGGTTTATTTACTTGTTTTTTATTTATTTCATTAACTTATTCAGGAGGACCAGGTTCTTTTAGTGTGGCAAAGACCAAGGCAATGTTTTTCATTTTTGATATGTTCAAATATAATTTTTACCTTTGTCATTTAATGTAATTAGTTGTATGTTGTTTTTAAAAGCTTTTTTAGAGCTTTGTTTCTGAATACCATATACATATATATTCTACAACATAGTATTGAATAAACATAAAAATGAGAAACATAATTCTCCAATTATGGGTTTAGTGCACCAACCAATTATTAGGTTAATGCAACACTAACACTATCCCGCTTAGCCCAAACGATTGCCCAAACAAACTAATAAAAACAAGATTCCCAGACAAAAGAAAAATATTTGTAAAAAATCTGAGCAGTTCAAAATCTCTAATCAGCCTCATTAGAGATTGCACAGGGATTGCAGGTGTTGATTTGCATTATATGTTTTAAAAAATATTTACAATTACAATTTTTTTTTTTTTTAAAGTGGGGAAAATAAAATAAGGACCATGAAGCAAAAAGGACACTGATCACAGACAAGGTGACATAGACTTTGTCATGTGACCATGTGATGACTAATCACAGTGATCATGTGCCCTACTAACATATGATTGGGTTCAAAAACGACCTCAATTGTGAGGCAAATGTCTGCATCCCCGAAATTCCAGGAAGTGGTGCATATGAAGTACACTACAACCTTTAATGTAGGATAGGTTATCCAGTCATACTGTCGCGAACAGAGTGTTTTTCATGATAGTATAAACCATATAAATATCAGGAAGGATAAATATAATTTTTATTAACTTCATTGTAAAATTAATTATACTAACTGAAACTCAAACAAGGTGCCCGAAAAGCTGAAAGTTGAGCTCATAGACCATGCAAGTGCACTGCTATGTCTTATTTACTATAGGCCATATTTAACATAGAGATGGCTTTATAGTTATCTATATTTTTAGCACTTTGCCCAGATCCATCTTTGTTCTTGCAGTGTGTATTAATCAACTACGCTTTTCATGGTGCACGTGGAAAACGTTTGCAAATAAGTCAAGCATTCAGTGTTGCCACCTACTGTGCATTACATACAATCTAGTGTTCTTATGTTTCTAAAAAGCTGACATGTAAATTGTGGTTGGATTCTAAAGAATTTAGTTAAAGGCAACTAAGTAACATCAGGGACAACATACATTCTCAATTATCAGCCACGATGTCATTTTTTTGACATCAAGAAATATAGGAGAATATTTTCCACTGCAGTCTGTACAATGGTTTCTTTTTCTATACTCTGGAAAAACTTCAGTCTAGAGGTGGATCATGCTAAAGTCCTATAATTTCTATTGTTATTTGCAAAAAAAAAAAAAAAGAGGTGCCTTTGTGTATTCTGATGATCACCAGAAAAAAAAACCTTGACTACAATTATCTTATGCGCAACATTATTATTATTTCCAAAATCTAATTGTGAATTTCCACAAATCATTTCTCATAATGCCATTATTTCCGCTGTATTTGATTTTGCAGTTTCCTTTTATTAGTAAAATTACTACTATACTATAACTGTTATAGTTAAATTATCGAGTTAAACTATCAACCAGCACCTTAGAGAAAGAACAAAATGACTGCTTTTTGCAAATTAAGATTGTGTATCAGAGCTGGACATGCAATGCATTCAGTAAAGATAGTTACAACAATCATAAAACTGTGAACAAAAAACTGTAATCAACTTTAGAAATAAATTTACTTTGTTTAATTGAAAGATGGCATTAAATGGTTAATTTAGAATTATTCAATGTAAGAATACAAATAAAAGTCTCTTATTTAGTCATCTTTGCTATATGTAGTTCAGTCACGAGTGGACAAGTTGTTTAGAATCTTGGGTCAGATCTGATACATCTGGCCCAAGATTCTAAACAAGATGTCTGCTCCCTGTTAGAGCTTTAATTTTGCTACATTTGTCCTTTCAAGGGTTAAAAATGTTTAGTAAGTGTGCAAAATAAAACACCTACAGGCAATATATTTTAACAGCTAGAACAATAGGCCACCAAGTGTCGGGTAACCAGACTAGTATTTGCTAGTGGCTCACAAAAGCATTCAGGAAATTCCCAGTACCTACATCTGCAAGCTATTTAATGTGCAGTATTAATTGAAAGAAACTCTGCAGACAAAGCTATCTTTGTACTGTCAAAATCAGTATCAATAATGCTACCAGACTTTGCCAGCTTCTGCGCATAATCTCTAGCAGAAGAGTGATAATGCTGACGGCCCTCGTTCTCTGCAGATGTGCAATGTATGGAACTGTGCTTACTCTGCTGCTGCAGATTGTTAATAATAAACATTTGTAAGCAAAATATATATATATAAATATTTAATTAATCTGCTCGCGCATTTTGATGTGCGCCTGGTCCAAACGACCATGAGGATGGCATAGAATGTAATTTCCTGTAATGAGCTGTGCTCTGGATACCACTGTAGAGATCTGCAGAAGGATCCCTTCTTTCAGATGAGGCCAAATGTTTGGGGTCACTTAGAAATGTACTTGTTTTCCATGAAAACATACAGGTGATACTCGAAAAGTTTCAGTAATGGAACGTAAAAACGGAAACTAACATATGAGATAGACGCATTAAATGCAAAGCAAGATAGTTCAAGACGTGATTTGTCATAAATGCGATGATCATGGCATGAACTATCTTGCTTTGCATGTAATGCGTCTATCTCATATATTAGATTCCCCTTTTACGTTGCATTACTGAAATAAATGAACTTTTGCATGATATTCAAATTTTTCGAGTATCACCTGTACGTCGAAAATGAATAAGAAATATATTCACAAAATTAGAAATAATAATTTAGATTCTAATGAAAGACAGTTTTATTGGTTCTTTAATCGGCACAAAAGTTATCAGCTGTTTTATTGTACATTACAGTTCAAAAGTTTGTCTTTTTTTTTTTTATTTATCAATTTTAACAGTATAAAAAAAAGTTTGTCTTTTGAAAGAAAAGTGGCCAGGAATACAAAATCGGACTTTGCATGCATCCTATAGGACATAAGCACCAAAGAACCACTTGGCGTTAAGACATAAATGTACATAGACAAATAACTCAAGGTATAAATGTACCCATCCCTGGCAGGGTGGAGCCTAAAAGGGGAAGGCTATGTGATACCATGCAACTCAAGGCTATTTGGTTTGGTGGATTGCCTGATTCATATAGCCCAGAACTGATCAGAATTAGTCAGAATTGAGAAATAATTTTTGAATTACAGGGATTCAGACTGCACACATAACATTTTCCTCAGCACCCAGATTGCAAACCTAAGACTTGTCCAGTACCGAGACTGCATTCACAGGATTTGCCCAGCATTCAGACTCCACACACAAGCCTTGCCCCAGCACCCAGATTGCGCACCTAAGACTTGCCCAGTAGCCAACATGCTCAAAGAAGACTTTCCCCAGTAGCCAGATTGCATTCACAGGACTTGCCCAGCATACAGATTGCAACCACAGGACTTGCTCCAGCACCGAGATTACATCCACAGGACTTGACCCAGGACTCAGATTGCATTGACTGGAAATTCTTGACCAGTTAGCAATCGATCCAGTGTCTAAAGATAGGTAGAATACCAGAATTTACAGAAAAACATTTGGCTATAGATGGTGAGTAGGCTCTGTAAACAGGCACAGGCAAACTCTACTTGTTCAAAGTGCACATTCAAGTAAGTGAGTATTATGAGAAAGGGGCCTTTTTGAAAGTAATAGTTCTTTTGAAGTGCATTTTGAATTGATGTAAAATCCCAGCATATACTAGTCACCTGCCACACTGGATAAACCTGTTTTGAAACAAATTAATATTTCCCCTGCAGAGAAGATGCACTACATAAACATGATGAGATGGGTCAATCCAAAATACAGTTATGCAAGACAAATATGTATAAATTCCATGAAGTATAGTGCACATGTTCCATGTTATTTGAAATAAAAGTTTGCTGTACAAGAATTCATGAAACCTATATTTTATCATAATTCATTAATCTGTTTTATGTGGAAATGGAGACAAGCGCTACTTGCAGAAATGATGACCTCCCAACTTCTTCGACCGGAAATCTGGCACACCGGTAAATGGGGCTTGGGAGGTCAAGTGACCTGGACACTGGAGAATGAAAAGCGGGACTGTGGGATTGTTGTCTGGAATCAGGAACAGTTTGGCTTGAAGAAGGACAGTTGGGGAGTATGGAATTGGGAGCCTACACATGACAACATAATTAAACATATCCTGTAGAGAATGCTAAGAATTTTTATCTCTTTTTTTTTATAAATGAGTAAAGTGCTACTGATAAACCATTAATATTCATCTGTGTTAACAGTGTTAAGCACCAATATTGTTCAATTTCATTATGTTCTATGGACCTTCGGAACATTCTACAGACACTTTGCCTATAAGTGAATGTTACAGAATACCAGACACTTACGTTTTTTTAGTTCATTTTTTTATTCTCTGCATTCCCAGTAAAAATAATGTCTAGGTGATACAGTCCCTTTAAGTTTTATTGAGTCAAAAATATATCTACATGTATGTTTGTGTTATTCCAGTATTTCTCAAAATGTTTACCCTTGCAGAACCCTTGAAATAATATTAATGTCTTAGGGAACCCCGACATAAAAATTATTGTATATCATTATTGATATCTTTCGTTCTCTTTGATAAACTTAAAGTTCGTAAGCAAAACATAATATATTTTTTATGCAAAACTTGGGATACCATGGCAAAATCAGCAGTTTGAAAAGATTAGGGCCGTAAAATAGGCCAGTGCACATGCATCCACATTCATAAGCCGTGCCACAGACCATTAGAGTGGATTGAAAAGATACAGTCTCCAGAAGATTGACAGTACCATGGCCTTTTGATCCGACTGTGGAGGGGGGTCGTGGCCCACAAGGTGACAGATGCTACATATTTCTCATCCATTATGCTCTCACATGATGCAATTTCAGTGAATGGAGTCCTAAGGAGATGTTTGCAGGGCCTAATGTAGATGTCTTACAGCATAAACGAGGTGACTATTGAGGTGTTGTTATGATTCAATTGACAATGACGAAAAGATTAAGAAAAGTAAATTACAAATACACAGGGGAATGTTTTGAATCAACACAGAGGCTTGGAATTAGCTATACTTTAATTTCAGTCCCCACTAATCTGCAATGCGTGGTCACAGATCCTTTCTTGGCACAATAAAGAAAGAAAGCAAGTCCATGTGAACTCTCAAATAAAAAAAAAATCAAAACACATACTGTATTCAGTTTTATAGCACTTTGTGGAAACAATAGGAAAACATGTAGGAAGTCATATAGTGGTATTACAAAAGATGATTCACCTGAAAGTATGTGATCATAATAATGGATTACTCATGTGGAAAAAATGCAATGTAAATGCAGCTAATACAGAGCTGTAACAGAATGTAATCTGCTAACATTTGAATGAACATGTGCCTGTCGCAATGCATTCCACACCATTTGAAATGAAGATGGAAGTAGAAATATACCTTCTGTAACCTAGTAGAGAAGATAGCAACAAAATAATAAGGGTGAGGAAAAGTAAGGCTAAAAAGTCAATTTGAAAGAACTCTTTAAATTATCTCAGACTCTTTGGGTCTATTAACTAATATAATTTGATTTAATCTCAAAATGCACTAGAAAAGAGATATCCACTTTACAATAAGACCCTGATCAGACAAGCAGGAGCCAACAGTAAACCAAGTGTATTTATAAGGACAGAAGTGTGGCACAAGAAGAGGACAGAACTATCAATTAATTGCAGTTCAGCATATATATACACCAATCAGCCATAACATTATAACCAGTGACAGGTGGCAACCTGGCAGAGACAGTGTGATGCTTGGGGCAATGCCCTGCTTGGAATCCTTGGATCATATGAATGTTACTTTGATATGTACCACCTACCTAAGCATTGTTGCAGACCCTGCACACTGTTTCATGGAAATGCCTAATGGCATTGGCCACTTTAAGCAGAATAATGTGCCCTGCCACTAGGCAAAAATGGTGAAGAAACAGTTTGAGAAACACAAAAACGAGTTCAAGGTGTTGACTTGGCCACCAAATTCACCAGATATGAAGCCAATCAAGTATCCGTGGGATGTGCTTGACAAACTAGTCTGATCTATGGAGGCCCCACCTCACAACAGGATCTGCTGCTAATTTCTTGATGCCAGATACAACAGCACACCTTCAAAGATCTAGTGGAGTCCGTGACGAGTCTAGATGAGTCAGGGCTGTTTTGAAGTCAAAAGGAGACCTACACAATATTAGGCAGGTGGTATTAATGTTATGGTGAAATTGTGTGAGCTGACAACTAAACTAAAAAAATAACTGAATTTGAATATATTTATATTGGTCAGAAAATACCTTAGTACATTGTACCTGTTTTCAGTCCTGTAGCATAGCTATCCATCACAAAAACTAGTTTTCAGCAAAATAATTAAAGTTAGTTAGATATCTGGTTCATACAAAGACAGAGCAATTTAAACGTTTTAACCCCCCTCCTGATTTGTCAGGATTGCCACAGGATTCCGTCCCTTGCAGACAGAAGACATTTCTGATATAGCATCTGATCTACATTGTCCCATTATGAGCTGCAGCTTGATCCCTTCTGTGAGATAAATCCACTTTGAATAAATATTGAGGTCAGGACCTATACAACATGCCCCTGCCCCCCTCTTTAATACCAGCACTGAAAGCTGCACATGATGCCCTTCTGAATGAACAAGGGCTGGCAAATGCCCCTAGAACACAGCTTAGGGAATGGAATTTTGCATGTTGTGATTTGTTTAGAGCGTGTGGCCAAATCTGTGCTCTCATCTCAAACTCCAAACTCGGACTTTAGTGAAGAGACCCCAAAGACGTATCATTGCATCAGAGACATAGGACATCACCAGAGTACCACTGTATTGATTTGTCACTTTGATCTTCTGATATTAGAATGTCCATGGGACATCTGCTGAAAATTGTAACTTGTAATTGCAATGTGATTTTTATTTTTTAACGTGGAAATGAACCCCATTGTCAGAGTAAATTAACATACCCTTATCAACAGTTCAAAAGTATTCATTAGCTTGACTTGAAGGATTTTAAAGTAGGGACTCATAGTTAGAGTCATCTATAAAAATCACTCAATTCTATTGTTTGAAAGATATAAAATAAATGACTATGCAACTCTTGAGACACAAAGATCTACGTGGGTGAGCTCATGCTAATGTTTACATTATTTATATAAGTTCTATTCCAATAATTGTTGGCTCTGACCTGTCATATTTAAGCTATTTACAAGTATGTGAAAATAAATTACTATGTTGTGAAATCAGCAATTATTAAATTGGCTTCATTTCCCTGCAGAATATTTTAGTAAAATTAGCCAAATGTTTAAAATACTTGTTTCAAATGGTTAAGAAAAATAATTTCTCCATAAACATAAAGCACTTTA
Source organism: Pelodytes ibericus (assembly GCA_036172795.1). NCBI lineage: Eukaryota > Metazoa > Chordata > Amphibia > Anura > Pelodytidae > Pelodytes > Pelodytes ibericus. The sequence continues at coordinate 70,645,266 of CM069860.1, forward strand.
TCTTTATTTGACTAATAGACACAGTGGGGGTCATGGGGGTCATGCAGATATATAAATCTGCACACGCAGAGAGAACCAAATAGTGGCACTGTCGGTGTGTGTGCCTGTGTATTAAAATAGGCTTAAGAATAGTGTTGGGGTTAAAAGGTCACTATAGAAAACTACCATTATTACAACCTACAGTTATTGCCCTATAACTTGCATGAGAGTGCCACAAAATTAAGAAAGGGTAATCCAAAAGCTAAATCAGGAATAGTGCAATAGATCATGGAAAGCAGCGGTCAAGAATAATATTTATAAGCAAATGTCATGGTTCAGGCAAATGGGGTAATCCAGGAGACAAGCGAAAGGTCAGGAAATGATAAATCAAATAAAGAGACTGTAGCACAACTAATCTAAATTCACAGGAAACTGGAGTCCAAGGACAAACCAAAGCTCTGAAACACTGGGGAATTGTGGTAACAGTCTGAAGGGCTTTTATAGTGCTGTAGGACTCCATTTCTCCCCTCTGTTGGACAAGTCCCTGACTGGACTGGATATCAGAGGGGTGTGCTTCTATAGTACATACCTCTCTGTTTCTTTGCCAGGGTATTATTGGTACATAGGCGATGTTTGAGACTGAGCTTATCTCCCCTCCAATGTTGTTAAAGGTCACCCCTTGATTGGGGTAAACTATGGATGTTGTTCTCTGGGTCTTTACCAACTTTAGGCCCTGGTTTCTGGATACTGCACTACCCCGGGTTTGCAGGTAGACGCACTACTACAGGTTGCGGCTTCGGCCTACTAGTTTGCGATTGTATTGGAATTTCCTGGATCACTGCTGGAGACATATATGTTCTGGGATTGCAGGTAAGGGGTAGAGGGGCATGACACACCACAAAAGTGTAAAACACTCTGTCCTTAAGGGGTTAAACATCTGCATTCCAAATGTTAACTGTCACTCATCTAAATCGTCCACCAGTTCTTGCACTCCTGCACAAGCACGCTTGGTAACATATATGTCTATAATGACACCAATCCCAAAGATTTGCCACCATCCTAAGTTTTATAAATGTTTCTTGTCAGTATTACCGTATTTGCTCGATTATAAGACGAGGTTTTTTTCAGAGCAAATGCTCTGAAAAATCCCCCTCGTCTTATAATCGAGGTCTCTTATAATCTGACCTCAAATTGAGGTCAGATTATAAGACATGGATCCAGGTCCCCAGCAGAGCTGCAGCGGACCTGGATCCCCCTCTCTAGCAGCAGGGGATGTCTGCGCAACGAGCGAATACTCCCCTGCTTCCGTCCAGCACGACCGCCGGTGCTTCTGTGAAGAAGCCGGGTACTTCCGCTTTCGTCACAGAAGTCCCGGCGAGCGTGCCGGGCGGCAGCAGGGGAGGTCTGCGCTCATCATGCAGACTTCCTCTGCTTCCCCACTAGCCACCAGGGTAAATCGGGCAGCTGGGGGATGTCTGCACGATACGTGTAGATATCCTCCATGCTGCCCGACACGGCAGACTATTATGACGGACCAGCTGTCCGTCATAATAGACTGCCGTGTCGGGCAGCATGGAGGATGTCTGCAAGTATCGTGCAGACATCCCCCGGCTGCCCCCACTAGCCACCAGGGATCAAGGTAAGGGGAAGGGAGGGAGGGGGGCAGAGAGACAGGGGGAGGGAGGGGGACAGAGAGACAGGGGGGACAGAGAGACAGGGGGGAGGGAGGGGGGCAGAGACAGAGTCAAGGGGAGGGAGGGGGTTAAGAGACAGAGACAAGGGGAGGGAAGGGGTTAAGAGACAGACAAGGGGAGGGAAGGGGTTAAGAGACAGAGACAAGGGGAGTGAGGGGGTTAAGAGACAGACAAGGGGAGGGGGGAGAGAGAAAAAATGGGGGCAAGGGAAAGAGAAAGGCAGCATTGGCACATAAAAAGAAATAAAAACTAGAAATACATTTTTTGATATCATAATTTTTTATTAAAAAAGCAATTTACATGTGAATATATACAAGTTTAACTTTTTTCCTATAGGGTAGTCTTATATTCAGGCTTTTAGTTTTTTTCCTAAAGGAATATCCAAAGTTTGGGGGGTCGTCTTATAATCAGGGTCGTCTAATAATCGAGCAAATACGGTAAATAGCATGGTATGAATGCTCAACAGAATGATAAATATATCCATATATGCAACAGGAGTGCTGAATGCTACTTTCTTTCAAATTACAATTTCAGGAAGGTTTCTAAAATACAGAATTTTACCCCACTTTTAAAGAAACCAAGCATTACCATATAATGCTTAAAATCATCATTTACTCCTCATTGCACATAAGCTTGGGAACTGTGTCACCAAGACACAAACCATTATACACATGTATCCATAGTAGCAATGTTTATTACAACAAAGCTCAAATAATAGAATATTCCACAGGTTTTATGCCCTAGTTTTCATACCCCTTTTGGAATATCAGACCTTTTAGTAGAAAACATATTTTCTACATTAAATCACGATTAAAGATTAACTGCTTTGTCTCACCCAGTTGCCAGGAAAACTACAGTTTCAGATGTATATATATTCTTGATTTCTATTTCTTCATCTTAAAATGTATTGCACTGATGCAAATGACTGCATTCTGTACTTATTGAAAAACTTCAGTTATTTTGATTCCACCTGAGTCTGTTGCATATTATAAGTCACTTGAAATGTGGATAATGAATACAAAAAGTTAGTTTTAAAAAATATCAAAATAATATAATTGTAATACTGTAAGAGAAGTCGATAAATTTACATGCAAGTTTAGTTTCGTCATTGTACCTGGATTCTACCAAGTTAAAGGGACTCTATTACCAAACACACAATAGTAGACTAGGAATAAAATACTGAATTAAATGTTTTTTTTTGCTTTTAACACTGATAAAAATACTGCAACTAAGCTATTGTCAGGCAAAAATAATAATGAGATGATGTCATAAATGTGCACAATTGCAGGCACCAATAGGAAAGTGTGTCATGAAGTTTGAGCACAACCCCTCCCAATGTATTTCAGAGATTTGTCAGCAAACTGGTAAATGGTTTAGCAGAGGAAGGGATGCCACTTCATCTCCTGGCAACCAAACAGCTCAGTACAGATACAGCTTGTATGAAAGGGAACGATTTCAAATTTGTTTTTTGATATGGAGATATTGGAGGTTATCTACTACTTGGTCTACTGAAGCTTTCCCTTCACTATTTATTTGGTTAGGATACGTGAGTTATTAGGTCTCAATAGTGGGTGGAGCAGTGTTTACCTGTGTTTTATGAGATGCTATTATTTATTTGTCCATGATGTATGGCCTGCTTTGTCAGTTCTATTGTTCTGGGATTGTGACACAGCTTTCCTGAACGGGGAACCCCAGCTCCTCAAAGTGTCATGAACTGGAAGTGACCCAAGCACAACTTAATTGTTATTTTTAGTGGAAAGCTGAATGTGCTGGATGTGTGCAAATTGACCAATGAATGTTGTGCTACCACCTTGGAGTATTACTAGCTTTGACAAGCTTTTATTTTACTCATACTGCATCTGACAGTCTGTGATACACTACATCCTTAGACTCATTTTGGGGTCATCTACACTTTGTACTGGTTTGGAAGGATTGGAACTGATTAAGTATAAAGGTTTGGAACAGTTTAAAGTATAAAATCAGAAACTTTCAAGGGAATCAGCTGGTAAAAGTACATCAGTTTAGGGATAATATATGATTTAATTATATTATTCCTTCCCAACCAGGATATACACATATCCTTCCACTTTCAACGTTGGCTACCTAGCACTTTAACTAATAAGGAGTAGTTTACTTCAACTAAGTCTGCAATTGTAGGTGCGATTAATATGCCCAAATATTTATATCCATTAACCAGCTATTGAAATATGAAGCTTTGATTCAACATTTCCAAACGTTCCATAAAAAAACACATAGCTTGGGATTTGCTAACATTTAAGTTTAAGTTTAGAATTTTATAAGTTTCCATACTCATCTAATACTTCCAAAAGATAGACAAGAAACATTTTTGACTATTCTAGATTTACACTGGATCTTTCTAAGTTGATTAGTTAACATTGTTGGGCCCAATTACCAAGATAGAACCACCATTGTTAAACCCCTTCCCAACAAACGACGTGTTAGGCACGTCCAGCCGGCAACACTGTTGCCGACAAAAAAATATGTTTTGAACATGTCTGTGGTTTCTCATGTCTATGGTATCACCTGTGGCTTCAAATGCAAATGCACTTCTCTTCAATGGGAAATGTGTAATTAGCAAATTAAGCCACAAGATGATGCAATAAGCTGGAGACACCACAGCCACATTTGCTGCAATTCTGCTGACACAATATGTAGATCACTTTATACAATTTTGTCTACATTCATAGCATGAGCATTGTTGTGGTTGACAGAATGCCAAATGTGTGTAATACCCTTGGTCCCAATGGTTTGTTATGCCATTTTAAGACAAACTCTAGTCCAATGGTGTCAACGTCCTCGGCTTTTCAAGTTAATACTGGATACATTTCCCAGTGATACACATTATTAATTGTTTGGTTACATGTGACAAAGGCATTATTAAGCAAACATGGTTTCCAAAATAGGTTTATTTTACTGGCAGTTTTTTTCAATAAAATAGATATCCACATTATATTTTAAAACATATTCCATTAGAAATGTAAGGAGTTATGCATTTGGCATCAGCATTACTTCTAATGCTATCATGCTTAACAGAGTCAGACAACTAACACGTTCTAAAAAACATATCTGATTATACAAAGTACATTTGTGTGAATGCAGCATGAAATATGTCACACTGAATTATCATCCTGTAACTTACATCAGGTGAAAGCTAAGTAAATATGACCAAAAATAATATAAAGTGGGCAGATTATCCAAATCCCTTTACGTGCTTGGAGATCTTCAAAAATAGTAAAATCCTGAATGACAGATATTCTATATTGAGATGTAAGCTGATGGGAAGATTTTAGCAGACATTATGTCACCATTTCAGATCAGAGCTCTTTATTTGAACTGCACGGAACTTTAAGACAAGTTTTTTCTTGAGAGTTGACTTTTTTCCTTTTTTTCTTTTTAACACACCTGGGAATGTTGGTTGTTTAGCACACTACATTACAATCATGAATAGAGTGACTGACAGCAGGCTTTTATTTTGCTCAATTATTACAGGAAATGGTTCTAGCTAGAAATATCAATATAGCATAGTAAATAAGTGATGGAATAAAATATCTGTTACGAGGACCTTAGATACTACATAATTTATTGATGACATTGAAATCAGTGTTCTGTGGAAGCAGCAACATCACTTCCAGGAATCCCTGTTCTTCTTGATGCTAAAGATAGTTCTTAACCCCTTCACGACAATGCCTGTACATGGATGGGCCCCCGATGCAATCTATTGGTGACAATGCCCATACATGTAACATAGTAACATAGTCATTTATGTTGAAAAAAGACACAAGTCCATCAAGTTCAACCCTTCTACCTATCATTACAGCTTTTGATCCAAAAGAAGGAAAAAAAACCCTAAGGAAGCTATTTCGAATTTTGCCTCCAAAAGGGGAAAATTCATTCTTGACTCCAAAGGGCAAACATATTTCTCCTTGGATCAATAAGCTCTATTATTAATGCTTATTCTATTATTAATAGCCCTGTATGTTCTGATTTTCTAAAAGAAAACATCCAGATCATTTTTAAATCCATCTTTTGTAGTTGATAGCACTACCTCTCTTGGCAGTGAGTTCCATAACTTCATTGTCCTTACCGCAAACAATCCCTTGCTTTGCTGTCTATGAAATCTTTGTTCTTCCGATCTCAGGGGGTGACCTCTTTGTCTTTGTACATTTCTGTTCATGAACAGGTCGCTGGAGAGCTCTTTATATTGGCCCTGCACATATTTATATAGTGTTATCATATCCCCTCTGAGACGCATATATAAATGCAATTTTTTATGTCTCTCTTCATAACTAAGATCCTCCAATTCCCTTATTAATTTTGTAGCCCTCCTTTGCACTTTTTCTAGTTCCATAATATCCTTTTTAAGAACTGGTGCCCAGAATTGTACCGCATATTCAAGGTCAGATCTTACCATTGACTTGGAAAGAGGCAAAATGATATCTTCCTCCCATGAATCTATACCTCGTTTTATACATGCCAATATCTTATTGGCCCTTGCAGCTGCTGACTGGCATTGAGCACTGCTGCTAAGTCTGTTATCTACAATTATTCCTAAATCCTTGCATTAGTAGTTTTTCCCATGGAAATACCCTTTAAAGTATATGTTGCTTTGTTATTATGATTCCCATAATGCATAACTTTACATTTGTCTATATTGAACCTCATTTGCCACTTAATTGCCCAATCCCCCACTCTGTCCAAATATTCCTATAAAGAACACACATCAAGATTAGTGTTTATTAGCTTATCTAATTTAGTCATCAGCAAACAAAATGACATGGCTCTCAGCACAACATGGGAGATCATTAATAAACAACTTAAAAAGAAGAGGGCCCAAAACAGATCCCTGAGGTACTCCACCTATCACATCTGTCCAATTTGAGAACTTCACATTTACCACCACCCTATGTAAAATCATTACATATAGATATTAAACACATATAAATACAAAATTTGTATGTATGTAGATATGTAAATAGAAACATATAGGATGCTCATGACAAATAAATACAACAATTAAAAGTAATAGATAAATAAATACATATATCACATATTTTATGAAATACATTATATATCATATAATAAAGAACGTTCATGAAAACCAACACGCATTTCTAATACACCCCACTAAATGATAGGGAATTGCCACATGTAATTATGTATATACATTAACATATATGGGTCTTTTCAGTAAAGTGAGAATTGCACATAAATGAGATGGGAATTTCAAACATTAGGCCTAAGTAGCCAAATTGGAAAAATTATCCAATGCAGATGAATGGAAGGATAATTTCAAGTTACTTTGTTTTGAAATTCCCATCTCAGTTCCCTGTATTTCTCTCTTGTTTTACACATTGCCACAACAGCTCTTGTGGTATAACAATGGTGTTGTGCCAGTTATAGGTTGGCATCACATAAAGGGTTATTGTGCACCGTCAACAGCTGTTATATGTATCCTCCTGCCATCATGCCACATGTATCATGATACCATTTCATGTGCAGAACACTGATTGTCTTTTTTTAGTAAGTTTTAATAAATTGTAACAGTGACGGTGCTTCAACTTAATTTAAATAAATACAAATTAAAAAATCAGCTCGCAATAGAGAAAAGACAACCTTTAACTTCCCTTAAAAGGGTAACTCACTAACAAACTGGAGCGCTATCAAACTAAATGAATCATTCAAAAATGATGTGCAAAAATTCAAAGTTGATCAAAGTGTTTTTGTATAGAAAATAAATGATGTTAATCAGGCACTTAAATTTTCATTTTCGTTCAGAGGAAAGACTTGCACTTAAAATGAATTGCAGGAGACACATATAGAAAAAAAGACTAATTTATCTCATAGCGCTATCTGTATCATCAAAATGATATATTCAAGCAGAAAAAGTTAATGACAAGATATATCACAGAGAAAATCGTAGGTAAGTAGAAGAAGTACAATACTTATCATAATCTAAAATTAAATGCTAGCAAATAATCAGCTGCTTTGTAAATGACACATACAAATATAACACATCCAAACGGGTGGTGAGACCTAATTGGTGGTTGGACTGAAAAATAACTTTTCCATATGCATTCCCATTATTTTGCCAGAAAATGTAAAAGTTGGTGTGCTTTTTTGGTTATTTTATCCGTTAACTGATTTTGTTTCAGTCCTTGTTAAAGCTTTCCCTAAGTTGTGTAGCTTCTGTCTGTGCAATATAGTTAGTATTTGGCCCAGTTCAGTTCATCTAAGTAGATCTCAAAGGATTCCCAACAATGAGCTATCCTAAACTGACCTTTGTTTTGAACAAAAAAAACCCAACAACATAAAGTTGGTACATCTGTGTTTCTTAACCCTAATGGTGTTTTTACTTAACTGAACGTTTTCATGGTGTTTAAAAAACAACAGTACATAACAACAGGCCTTTACTAAAAGCCTGCTGTTCATTAAGAGAAAACCAAATGTTATGGACACTCACTGCTTAATTACAAACATGAACATAAATGTGGTTACCGCTGAACTACCAGATCTGCTATAAGTTTAAAAGTGCTGTCTTTTTACTGCTTGATAATGACAACTCATAGTGGACTTGGACAAGAGAATTTCCTCTGGTTAACATTATAAGTGAAAACAAATAACTAAATAGTATTTGAGTGATTAAGTAATCTTCAATTGGCAGCATGCAACTATTGGATTTAACTTGCAGAGCATTTGTTGAATAAAACCTGAAAGTCATCCAAACAAAAGAAAAGTGCGGTATATATCCATATATTGGAATCCTCAATTTCTATTTTGTTAATTATGATGCATTTATTTGACCAGATTTCCTATTGATAGATATCATTAGCCACACGATTTTTTAAGGTTAGTATGCTTCATCTGAAAGTTTGAGCTGATGAACTTTGAATCATTTATTTCATCCTTTCCTCATCCTTCTGTTTTATTATATTGTTACTTTGTCTTGTTTTTTTGCCTTGTTACATTGTTATACATTATATAAATATGTGCAGGGCCAAAATAAGGAGCTCTCCAGGGACCTGTTCATTAACAGAAATGTACAAAGAACAAGAGGTCACCCCCTGAGACTGGAAGAGCAAAGATTTCATAGGCAGCAAAGGAAGGGATTCTTTACGGTAAGGACAATACTCACTGCCAAGAGAGGTAGTGCTATCAACCACAATAGATGCATTTAAAAATGGTCTGGATGGTTTTTTTTTAGAAAAGCAGAACAGACAGGGGTATTAATAATAGAATAAGCATTAATAATAGAGCTTTTTGAACCAAGGAGAAATCTGATTGCCCTTTTGGAGTCAAGAAGGAATTTTTCCCCCTATGAGGCAAAATTCGAAATAGCTTCCTTAGGGTTTTTTTTTGCCTTCTTTTGGATCAAAAAGCTGAAATGATAGGTAGAAGGGTTGAACTTGATGGACTTGTGTCTTTTTTCAACCTAAATTACTATGTTACTACTATGTTACTATGTTATGTGAGTATAGCAGCTCTGGACCCTGTCCCACACCTCCTACAGCTCTGTCTTCCTCTCCAGCTGCTTGCCGGGGATCGGCATCATCGCATGGTGGGCCGCATACCTGACCTCCAGAAACTTGCGCATCGCGTTCAGTGGGCGTCTCTGTCATGCAGGTGGCAGGGGGGGGGGGAGGGTGTCCTAATGCTGGATGGTCCCTTCTCATTGGTGGTAGCAGCGGAGGTTGGGACTGAGGCTTGCACTCAGTGTCAAGCTTCACTGTGGGATGTGGGTGGATTACCCTGATTGAGATAGGAGGGGTTTTAGCCCAGCAGCCTTTAAATACCAAGCACTGACTTCACTCAGTGCTTCTGTATGGAGCTGCTAAGTTGTGTTTACCCTTAGATCCCTAATCTGTGTATTTCCCCAGTATACACTTTTTTGATCAGAACTCCTGGATTTGTTACCTCAGCTTGTTCCTTGGATATCCCGATCTCTCCTACATTTGATCCCGGCTTGACTTAACATTTTTCCCCACTAATTCTGCCTGCACCAACCCCAGCTTGGACTTTTGTGTACTCTCCTTTGCTGCCTGCCCTTTGAACCCTGACTGCACAATGTCTAGCTCTTTCCTTGCTGCTTCCCTGTTGCCCCCAGACTTCCTACCTCCCATAGGCTACCAGCCAAAACCTGTGAGTGAGATCATTCAGTGGCCTAATGCACTGTTTGTAGGGTTTCAGATTCAGTTCCCGGCAGAGGCGTATAGTGCCCCTAAGTGACAAGCGTGCTGCCAGCCCGGAGCATGTCTGTCACTCGTAAGAACGACATCTCTCATGTATTTCAGGGGGTTTGTGTACTAAGAACAGCCAGCATAAAAACCCCCGGAAATATATATGAGAGACGTCCTTACATCCAAAAGACGACGCTGCGCGGAATTCGGCAACAGAGTCACTCACTCTGTCACTATCTCTGCTTGGAGCACACAAATCCCCAGAAATACAAGCGCGGGTCCTCCGTGTTAGGTGTGCAGCACACACCTAGCACATGTGGAGCATCCGCCACTGGTACCCGGCAGGATTGATTCATTTTTCTGAGGTAAAATAGCATCACACAGAGTAAAATGCAGAAGCCAGGCTTGATCATGGAATAAAACACACTGCACAGGCTTTCATTTAATTGAAAAATATATTGATAAAATTAGGATTTTGACCTTCAAAGTGTTAAATAATCAGGGCCCACACAAAAAGGGCTTTTGACACACTATACTCCATCTCCATCAGCTAGTGATTTAGTCTGGTCGGTACCCAGAATAAACACAAAATCAGCATTCAGCCATGCTACTTCCACATTCTTGAACTCTCATCATTGCTCAATCAGAGATGTATTATCATTTCAGATCTTTAAAATAAAACAAAACTAAAGAACATTCACTTCCTTTATCATGCATTCAGTCTAGTCACCTGACTATGAGAAGCTGAATTTGCCTGTATATGTATGTGTAAAGCACTATGGAAAAAAGTTCTATAGAACCACACATTATTATTGTAAATATTGACATACTTCCAAACATCATGCAAGTTATTAAATAATTAACATGACTAAATCATGCAAGTTTTCATAATAAATATATGCATATTTTATAAACAGGTAAAAATGATATCACAAATTGTTTTGAGCCCTTTCTGTGACCTCTCCATGAGGTTACGGGTGGTATCTTTTCAACATAATGTGAATGTTTCTATTATACCGCAGTTTCATTCATCAGTTGTGCGCACGGGTAAAGGCAACATGATTCTCCATCATTGTAAAATACATGACTGTTGGCAGGGCAATGTTGAACAGCTATACACTATTGTTGACCTTACATGGAATAAAAATCATTTAGAAACATAGAAACATAGAAACATAGAAACATAGAATGTGTCGGCAGATAAGAACCATTCGGTCCATCTAGTCTGCCCAATTTTTTTTTTTTGAGTACGTTTATTAGTCCCCCATTCCCGGTCTTATAGCTAGGATAGCCTTATGTCTATCCCACGCATGCTTAAAATCCTTGACTGTGTTTACCTCTACCACTTCTGCTGGCAGGCTATTCCATACATCCACTACCCTCTCAGTAAAGTAATACTTCCTGATATTACTTTTAAATCGTTGCCCCTCTAATTTAAGACTATGTCCTCTAGTTGTGGTAGTTTTTCTTCTTTTAAATATACTCTCTTCCTTTACTGTGTTGAATCCCTTTATGTATTTAAATGTTTCTATCATATCCCCCCTGTTACGTCTTTCCTCCAAGCTATACATGTTAAGATGCTTTAACCTTTCCTGGTAAGTTTTATCCTTCAACCCATGAACCAGTTTAGTAGCCCTTCTCTGAACTCTCTCCAAAGTATCAATATCCTTCTGGAGATACGGTCTCCAGTACTGCGTACAATACTCCAAGTGAGGTCTCACCAGTGCTCTGTACAATGGCATGAGCACTTCCCTCTTCCTACTGCTAATACCTCTCCCTATGCAACCAAGCATTCTGCTAGCATTTCCTGCTGCTCTATTGCATTGCCTACCTACCTTCAAGTCCTCTGAAATTATTACTCCTAAATCCCTTTCCTCAGATGTTGAGGTTAGGACTGTACCAAATAGTCTATATTCTGCTTTTGGGTTTTTACGCCCAAGGTGCATAATCTTGCACTTGTCCACATTAAATGCCAGTTGCCACTGCTCTGACAATTTTTCTAGTTTAGCTAAATCATTTGCCATTTGGAAACTGGAACTTTAACAGGCCCATAGCATCTATTCATTAGAATGTTTCTCATGCCCAGACTGTTCTTGTTTTTGCACAGAGCAGATGTTATGGTGAGAGTATCAATCCACTGGAGAAAGCCTGCAAAAGGTAAATTCTTACATTAAGTAGAGACCACAGAAAAATTGAACAAATAAATGCATTTTTGTTCTGAAGTACTCATACTGGGGAGATCCTTTAAACACAAACATTGTATTAAATATGGATGACAACATACTCTCCAGGTACAGTATTTCATTGCATTCCTTCTCTATGTTAAATAAATCATTAGATCCAGAAAATAATCCTAACCCAAAGTTCCATTTCTATCTAGAAAGTAGTATAATGTTTACTATCCCAGAATACTGTGCTCGCCCACTCACTATCATAAATGTAGTTTATAGTTTAAAAAAATCAGCTTGAGATATATTGCCATCAATGTATATTGCTAGTATTTTGGCAATGTATAGATGAAATTCCTTCCACTTTAAAAGGCAGTTGTGTCATATTTCAAGACAGGTGTACTTTAAATACATAACATAAAAATTATAGCTTTTTTGCCCAGAGCAAAATAATGCAACTACTTCAAAAATTTGTAGCACACTTTAATTACATATAATGGCCTGGATTCATTGCTGGCCATTAAGTTAAAAACAGCCGTTAGCTGTAAATTAATAGGCATTTGTGGTTCAATGCCCACCGCACCCGGTAACAAAACACTATGGAAACTCTGATATATGCACATGAACCCTTTTAGTGCTGTAGACAACACAAACAGTGCTTCTTATTGCATTGAAAAGATTAACCTAGGCATGGGAGTTCCCTCTTTATTCTCCTCCACCTCCCTTAAAACTACATTGCCAGAGGCTGCCGAAATGATCCACATACCCTCTAAATGCTGCTCAAATGCCCCTGCCCCCTGTATTTAATATTTAAATAGCCCGTAGCTGACAATAAATGAGATTAGAGGCTACCACATGCCCCTGTCCCCATAAACAAATAATTTAAAATGGCCTCATGGGGCTGTTCAATTGCCCACTTAGGTGGTATGACATCCAAAATATATTAAACCTTTAACAAAAATCCACTCTTTGAGTAGTAGACAAGTAGGGTTTACATTTTGTGTACTGGGCAGTAGAAAGAGTTGTCTCAGTTTGTGCAGTGTGTTGCTCTCCATGCATCAGAAACCAGTAAATTTGATATTGTGTTCCATTTTAGTGTCAAGTTTAAAGTGCATTGCTACATTAAAGTCTCCTCTGAGTATCAATGTTCATGCCCTACATTCCTGAAATGGTTTCTATATTGTTGTTTGGCATGTGTGTTGGTTGGTGCTAGGTAGGTATAGGTTTGTGAACATGTATGTAACAGAGGCTAATGTGCCTTTGATCCATAAGTATCATACATTATAGTTGAGACCATCGCCCACTGTGTCATCATACAACAATAGTGCTCATAGACAACAATATATAGCACATAGGCATATACTTTTATAACAATTATAGCAGTTATAGCTCATGTAAATTTAAACGTGTATTCACTGATGATGTCTTTACTGCTCGCTGAGCAGCTTGTTGGACTCGAGATAGTTTTGTTGCACACATTTCCACTTTTTGATTCAGGTGCTTAAAATCCTCCCTTGTTTGTGCTAACTCCATTGCCCTCCAATGAAGTTACTGAAGTCGACTTTTGTTGGAAGCAGGTGACAGGAGACTGCACTAGGTGTTGTATTTGACTGCCACCCTGTCATCATACTCATGGTTGATCCCCTGGAGTATGGATAAGGACTCATCGGGATGAGAGGCCAGCAAGTCCAGAATAATGAAATGGTAGCAGAAGGAAAAGGCTGGTGGCCTCAGTTTTGGTCCAGGTGCATCCTTATCCTCTGGATAATGCATTGAGATCTGTCGACGGTGTAGATTAATGCCATACTGCGTGATATTTAGAGGGATCCTGGTGGTAGATCGAGAGCTAAGCAGCCATCTCTGCCCAAGGCAAGCCATGCCCCCCTCCCCACAATATAGCTTATGACCCTTCTAAAAAACTTTTACAAATATTCCTGCAATCTCTCTATACTGGTCGCTTTTAAGTTCCTTGGCCAATGGTTTTAGCTAATCATACTAAAGCATCTAATACATAATATTTTTCAGAGACCATAAATTATAATATTTCACAGGAGATATTTTCATAATGAATGTTCACAGTGCATATATTAAAATCTTAATATCAAATAGCCTGGCATATAATTAATTTTACATTTACAATATGAGAAATAATGTTTTATTGATAGCAAACTTTTCAGAATGACCTTAGCTTTTTTCAGGTAAATGCAGGACACAATCTTTCAACCATCAAATCATAAAGTATATTAGCTGTTGGATTAAATTATCATGTCAGATAGAACATTTTTTCTAGAAAGCCCATGCACGTGACAAGTTAATCTTTTGAAGATGTTGATAAAAATGAGATATCTGGAAGGTATTAAAGATATCTTAAATTAAACTGTTATGATTTAATTTCTGGCATTTAATATGAATTGGAGTATGTATTTCCCTAGAGTCTTCATCTAGCAGCACAAATGACATTGAGGATTTGAGAATCCATCACTTTGAGGTTAGCCATGTATTTATTAACTCTCTGTACTCTCTGAGTGTCTCAAAACCAAACTTCTACTGAATCACCTACTATTCCTGTAAGATATTCAAACAATTGGACAGCAGACAACTCATCAAGGCTTCCTCTTGCAGAGGCCTCAAAATAAAATATAACTAAACATTTAGGAACATTCTTTCCTCAGATTATATTTCTTTTACAGTTTCAATTTAATAATATTTAAGAAATGTTGTATGATGTCCAAATTACTGCAGTTGCAACTGTATCCAGTCCAAAGAAATACACATGCACTGCCAAGATATAATTTAATGGTCTCATTTCAAGCAGGTGTTTGGCATGTTTATTTCACCAGTGGAATTATTTTTCTAATGAAGATCTGGTCAGTAATCAGATTAGTGGTGTCATATTTATTGATATAAAATTACGTTTATTTGTCTTGAGCTTTGTTGATTTTTTTTTTATTTTTATTAGTCTTTATTAATTTTCACCATAAAAAGGAGTACACGTAATAAACAATGTAACATTTCCAACAGTTTCCAGTTGAAACTGTCTTAAAATACAGATCATAACTCATTTCTGAATGGCATAATATTCCTGGGCATCTGAATGGCAAAATATTCCAGGGCATCTGACTGGCATAATATTCCTGGGCATCTGAATGGCAAAATATTCCAGGGCATCTGACTGGCATCATATTCCTGGGCATCTGACTGGCATAATATTCCCGGGCATCTGACTGGCATAATATTCCTGGTCATCTGACTGGCATAATATTCCTGGCCATCTGACTGGCATAATATTCCTGGCCATCTGACTGGCATAATATTCCTGGGCATCTGAATGGCATAATATTCCTGGGCATCTGAATGGCATAATATTCCTGGGCATCTGGATGGCATCATATTCCAGGGCATCTGACTGGCATCATATTCCAGGGCATCTGACTGGCATCATATTCCAGGGCATCTGACTGGCATCATATTTCTGGGCATCTGACTGGCATCATATTCCTGGGCATCTGACAGGCACAATATTCCTGGGCATCTGAATGGCATAATATTCCTGGCCATCTGACTGGCATAATATTCATGGGCATCTGAATGGCATAATATTCCTGGGCATCTGGCTGGCATCATATTCCAGGGCATCTGGCTGGCATCATATTCCAGGGCATCTGACTGGCATCATATTCCAGGGCATCTGACTGGCATCATATTCCAGGGCATCTGACTGGCATCATATTCCTGTGCATCTGACTGGCATCATAAACCTGGGCATCTGACTGGCATCATAAACCTGGGCATCTGACTGGCATCATATTCCAGGGCATCTGACTGGCATCATATTCCTGGGCATCTGACTGGCATCATATTCCAGGGCATCTGACTGGCATCATATTCCTGTGCATCTGACTGGCATCATATTCCTGGGCATCTGACTGGCATCATATTCCTGGGCATCTGACTGGCATCATATTCCTGGGCATCTGACTGGCATCATATTCCTGGGCATCTGACTGGCACACTATTCCCATTGAAATACTGGTAAGTTTGTTGATTTAACTTTACTTTAAATATTGTATTTGTTCTCGTTTTGTTCAAAATAAGATATATGCAGTGTGCATAGGAATTTCTTCATAGTTTTTATTTTTACTATAGTCCGGCCCTTCAACGGTCTGAGGGACAGTGAACTGGCCCCCTGTTTAAAAAGTTTGAGGACCCCTGGCCTAGTCAATATTTCCATACTATCCCGATTCCTACCTCATAGTGAAATAGACGATGGGGTTCCACCGGAGGCAATCCCCGACAATGGGCTCTCACAGGAACAATTTCTCCCGATAAGGGGGCCTCTCTGTACGCCAGAAAAAGAAAAAAACAAACATTTTTCTGCTTTAACCTGAAAATTAATCTGTGCTTTAATTTCAGGCCAGCTAGGAATCTCTGTTCTCCTCCAATATACTCCTCACCTCCTTAAATATCTCAGAAGCCCTTTATCTGAGCTCATCCAATCCCACCATATATGTTGTTGAGAGCCAATTGACTGCTGGCACCGGCAATATAGGTCATTAGCATCTCCATCAAATTTTGCCAATTGGCTAGGCACCATGTATCACCTGTGGTGAGTTTGTAGCATTGTTCGTGAATGTTAATACAGTGGACTACTCTTCTGATGTATTGCAAGGCTTTAAACAGTCTTGAGGCGGAAATTATTTCCCCATGTAATTTTCCCATTGAGTAAGTGCCAGAGATTTATCAATCGTCACCCCCCTACCAAGAAATCTCCGGCTCCTGGCATTTAGGTTGCCAACAGCGGTCATCCAGTGTGTTTATCCCTGCACCTGTCCATTTAAGTAAAGTAATATCAGGTATACATAATGAGATAATCTGGAGAGACAATAACCTTGAGAGGGTATCTTTAAGTTTCCTTGCTTTCTTTATTTGGCAATGAGGCCATCACATCATTTACAGTATTAAGGGGAACTCCAAGCCTCCTATAACTTTTGTGGCAACCAGACAAGAAATGCCAAATCCAGATTATCGGATAAGGTTTTTTCTAAAATGAACCAGTCGCTTTACAACCTTGTTGCCTTCATGCGAGTATGTACGCCATTTGGGACGCCCTGTACATTTTGAGAATAGGTGATCAAATTCTCTAAGGTATTATTCGGTATCCTGTGTGGAATGGCTCTAAACAGATACACAAACTTCGGCAAGATATATACTTCTAAGTTATTAATACAGCCTAGCCATGAGGTCTCTATCTTAGCCCACTGAGTAGTAAGTTTTCAAAGGTTTATAAGTAACAAATTATAATTTACTGGGACAATTTTCTCAGCACACAGAGGAATCTTAATCCCTAGATATTCTATTGTCTCCACTAGAGCCTCCCTCCTACCAAAGCTTCAAAGAATCTGTCAGTTTGCTGCAGTTAGGGGGAGATAAGATGCGTTTGGAAAGATTGATGGTATAGTTAGAATATGAGCCATATAGTTCCAAAGCCTCTAGTAGTGTCGGAACAGATGTTTGCAGGATATCACCTGCATAAACATAGTGATAAGATGTTCCTCCGAGCCAATCAACATTCCCTGTACCTCCGGTGATTTTCTCAAATACTGGGCCAAAGGGCCCTATCGTGAGTGCATAAAGAAGGGGCACTAAGGAACAGACCTGTCTAGCTCCATTACAGATATTTAAACATTCGGAAGCCAGGAAAGGACCCAAAATCCTCGCCCATGGATTCACATATAGGCCCATGGCCAAATCATAATAAAGGCTCGTAATACCGAAAGCCCGAAGGGTTTCCGACAAAAATCTCCAATACGCCCTAACAAAAGCTTTATCTGCGTCTAGAACCACTATGACAGAGGGGATTTTCTTGTAATGTATAATATCTATAATGTTGAAAAGCCTTTGGGTGTTCTCCAAGCCCTCCCTCCCAGGCATGAAGCCTCTTTGGTCAGGATCTATTATTATGGATCACCCCCCTCAAAACCATTGTAAGAATCTTGGCGTAAATCTTGATGTCCAAATTAATCAATGAGATTGGTCTGTAATTACTCACCACTTCGGGGTCCTTTCCTGGCTTCAGAATCATGGAGATGGAGGCCTCAATAATCTCTTCTGGGAATCTGGCCCCGCTGCCCATTGAGTTATATAGTCTAACCAACAACGGAGAAATCACAGGATTCAGTATCTGATAATAAAGTGTCGAAAAGCCGTCAGAGCCCGGAGCCTTACCTTACGTCATATCTTTAATTGTGTTAGTCACTTCTAGGAGAGTAATCAGGGAATTGATAGATTCCAATTTGTGGCTTAAAAGCTGGGGTAAATTATGGGACCCTAGGAACCTTGCTAAATCTACAGATGATGGCTTAGTCTGTTGCAGGTTATACAGTGCTTCATAATATAATTTAAAGGCTGAAGAAATTTGTTCTGGGGCAATACAAGTTTTCCCATCCCATACCATCTTTTTAATTCTTTAATGTATGTTATGGGCTTTACGTTTTTTTGTTAAGTCCTTCCCCACTCTATTATTGCTGTAGTACCAATTGTTTTTCAATCAAAGCAGAGCAGAATCTATTCTTCTCCTAAGTCCTTTTTTAATCTGATCTTGCAGCTCTAGGATCTTTAGATCTGTAAGATCTAATGTATTCTTTTCTTCTAGTGTTCCACTAGGTCTTTACCTCTTTGTTTTTTTAATCAAAGATCCTTTCTTATGTGACCCCTCATAACCCATTTCATCGAACAGCAAAGATTCTGGTCTGTTGTTTTCACATTATCATTGGATTTGATGAATAAGTGGCCTGGTCAATCAGTTCCTGTTTACTCTCATGTGAGCCCAGTAGTAGCTCTTTTAATCTCCAGTTGTTACGCACCTTATAGTCTAGATTGTCTTTAATCCCCAAAAATGGTCTGACCAGGTAATATTGCTGATACTTGAGCTAGAGCACCTACCAAGCATAGGACCCGTAATCAAAAAAGCAATCGATCCTTGAATAGGTTGAGTGGAATGCCTAGAAAAAGGAATAATCCTCTTCTTCTGGGTGATGTACCCTCCATGCATCATAAAGGTTATGGCGAAAATGCATCTGCTCTAGCTCTTATTCATGCCTCCTGTTTACTCGTCCTCACTGTCTTTCTATCAAGATAAAAGTTGGCTCTTGCATTCAGGTCCCCTCCGATTATCTGAAAGCCTCTCATGAGCTTTTCAATATTTTCAATCAATGAGTTTAAAAATCTTAATGTTCCATCGGATGGGGCAAACAAATTTACCAGGGTATATTATGTACCATTAATCTCACATACCACTATCATTCTCCGCCCCTCTTGATCCTCTTCTTGGTATATAAATTCAAATGTAATTCTGGCCATAACAAATATCGCCACACCCATCTTTCTTTTGGTCAACAGAGAGGACGAGTGAATAAAGAGATATCTGGAATACTTTCAATGATTTATCTGGTCCTGCCTATAGTGAATCTCCTGTACAAATGCAATATCAATGTTATCCCCCACTAAAGAGTCATATAGATAGGCTCTCTTTTACAGGGAATTTAAACCCTGGGAGTAAATTGTCATCAGTTTAATGGATATCGTGGTGCTGATCATACATAGCCAACTCCCCAAAGTGTCCTCCCCCACAATCCCCCCCTCTCAGCTTCCCCTGCACTGCCGAAGTAGACAAACTTTCATACATACTCTCGTACTTCACTTGTATCGGAGGTAACAACTCCATCAAGTGTAAATCAGAAAGCTCCCTTATACCATCAGAGAGCGAAGGGGAGCGTGCTTAGTGTGTCTGTCCTCCGGGAGAGACATCACAAATTAGGTTGTCTTAATAATTTTATACAGAGAGATTCTAATAGCAGTTCAAGAGAAAAATAGAGAATGAGGGAGGAGAAGAAAGACGGGGCGAGAGGGACAGAAAAGGGAAAAAAAAGACAGAAGAAAGGAAAAGACAGTTAAATAAGTAAACAGAGTATGAATACTTTTCTAAATCCCAGCATATTATCAGTAGTGTTTTCCTCCATTTTCAGTGTCAACCAAAATGAAGAAGAAAAAATGGGAAAGACAGTTAAAAAATAAATAAACACAGTGCAAATACTCTTCTGAATCCCAACATGTTATCAGTAATGTTTTCCTCTTTTTTCAATATCAGCAAATATAAACAAAAAAACCCATAATACATAACAATGCCTAACCCCTAAATCATGCTAACCATGCCATAAGCCAATATATACTACCCAAACCTCTGTTTTGCCTTAATTCTAAATTTGCTTACTACCACAATTTTATTTAAAAAAAAAATTATCAATCTCTATATTGTACTAAAATCCCCACATCTCAATCATGAGTTTCAAAAGTGCTCCACACTATTTATACAATACTAAAGGTGCAAGTAGTGTCAGAATAGAACTATTTTCCAAATCTCAATCATGAGTTTAGCATACTATTTATATTATACTAGAAGTACAAATATTGTCAAAATAATTTAGATTTTCCAAATCCTGGCCCTGTGTTTAAACCTAGCTGTGAGTTACTAATATTCTCACTGAAAGTGCACGTAATGTCAATATAATTATGTAAAGTTTACCCCACTCCAAATCTTGTGCGCCAACTTTCCCTTAAAAATAATTTAAAACAAAACAAAAAACAATTTATAAAGTAAACACAGTGCCAATACTTTTCTAAATCCAAACATATCATCAGTAATATTTTCCTCCATTTTTGATATCAGCAAATATGAGAAAAAAAGATAAGTAAATAAACAGAGTGCAGGTAATTTTCTAAATCACAACATATTATCAGTAGTGTTTTCCTTCATTTTCAGCGATTATAAAAAAAAATCCCTTTTCCTTTTCTTTCCCAACCTCACTCATGTTATCAGTATCATTTACCCCGGTCTCCACTTTCCATCTACTTCCCATCAACCACAATCATCCCCTCTCGCCCCCATACCTTCCCTCTGTAAACATAAATCACATTTTTAGTAGGCCCCATAGCACCAATTTGTCCTTAGCCTACTGTACATCATAACAAATATGTATTTTGTCCCTGTAAGATATACGTAGTTTGGTGGGTAATCCCCAGGAATATGGAATATTATGATCTCGCAGGCAAGTAGCAACATCTGAGTATTTTTTTCTGGTGAACCTGGTTGAGAGTAAAAGGTCCGCATAAAAGGAAAGACTGGAGAATTTTGTTGTTTTTGTTGGATTTTTCCTATACTCTCTCATCAATTCTTCCTTGATTTTATAGCTATTAAAGCAAACAATTCTTAGATTTTACTATTAATATGAAGTAAAGTCATGATTTATAGAGACATGGAGGTGAGTATTATGCATATCTCTTTATTTCCCTCAGTAGCAAATAAGAGAATTAAATAAAAATGAACCAATCAAAACATATATAAACTCCCCTCCCTTCTCCTATATATAACAATGTAACCACTTCCACTTTCTTTGGTGAGAAAAAACCCATAAGTCCAAAATAACCGTAATCGGGAAACAGTCCATAGATTGATGATAATAAAAAAAAAATGTTGAGATGTCATTCAGGAAAACATGAAAAATGACTAGGAACAACGAAAGATCAAGAACCACGAAGGTACTTCCAGGTCCTCACGCTAGAGGAGAATAGAGAAGAAAACATGGCAGTAGTCAGTAAATGATCTATCACTGTATGATACACATAAAAGGTCAAAATTGTAGATATCTGTTATTGAGCATAAGTAAAACTTAAATGCAATCGTATAAATCAAAACATAATAAGGATGGGTGAAGAAAACACATATATCCCAACAAATAAACCAGGGTGGGAATAATACTCGCCTCCGTGTCTTTATAAATCATGACTTTACGTCATATTAATAGTAAAATCTGGGAATTTTTAAAGACACGGAGGCTCCTATTATTCAAGTTCAAAGAATAGCAATCACAGTAGAAGTAAAATGAGTAGTAGGTTTAAAGTAAAATTCACGGAAGGTAGATTCATGCTTTAAGAAGATCTTCCAATCTACACCCTAATAATACTGCTTCAGAAGCCATAGTTCCTCTAATAGAATGGGGACCAAATGGGGGCGTGTCTAGCTGTTGACAGAGATGGCTGCCTAACCGCTTTGCTCCCGGCCTTCCCAACCTAAAATCACCACAAACTGCAGATATCTGCAACCATGGGCAGAAATAAAAAGACCCAAGGAGAGATTGGGACCCCAGGTGGCAGAAGGCGCCACATATCGGCGTCCCTACGCGAATACTTCCATACTCCGGCAGAGCTATCCTCACAGGTGCTGGATGACCATGAGGCTGCTGAGCCCCACTCACCTACGCCTTAACAGGACTCCGTTGATACGACGGCGTCTAACACACCGAATCCATGTGAGGAACCGGTAGCAGCAGCAGCAGCACGCCAGATATTTTCCTCGGCACTGTGGAAAGAAGATTTTGGCATGCTGATCTTGGAATTAAAATTCACGATAACCGAGGTGGTTACAGCACTACGCACGGACCTGAAAGGAGTGGAAAAACGTCTATCAGCCCGAGAGATAGAACTTAATAAACAGGCCCAAGTGGTCTCTTAGGTTGCCAACACTTCTGTGCAACAGGCGTTGTTCCTGGCAGATTATAGGAGACGGATTGAAGATCTGGATAATAGGGGCAGAAGGCATAATATCCACCTTAGAGGTGTGCCTGAGACCCGAATGCCCGACACTGAAGACGCTACTAACAGCCTGCATATATAATGCACTTTTGGGCTGCCCAGCAGAGTCACCATTTGGAATGGATAGGGCCCTGAGGCCTCGTGGCCCGCCGTCGGCACCGCCGCGGGACATAATCTTCTGTGTGACAGATTATCACCTTAAAGAGGCGGTTCTGAGAAAAGCTAGAGAGTGAGGCACCTTTAATTATGAAAACGATCTCTCTGATCTGACCTTGCAGGCCCATAGGGCCCTCCGCCCCCTGACACAGGAGCTCCACCGGCGGGGCATACAATATTATTGGGGACACCCGTTAAGTATGCATGTTCGAGATGGTACTTCTACCAAAACTTTACGCTACTACCAGGAGCTCCCTCTGTTCTTGGAGGGGTTGGGGCTCCAGGGGATCAATGTGACTGATTGGAGTCTCCCCCAACTCATACCTGCGAACCAGCGGCCTCTGCTCCCTCAGAGGCAACGTTCCAGACAGTGGCCCGACAACGTGGCCCCCTAGGCATGCAGCGAAACCCGACGGACATGCACCGAAGGGCTCCAGCAGGCAGGGAGGAATAGTCTGTATTGGTTCTTCTTTTTGTTCAGTTCGTCTCATCGCGGACGATACATCTACGTAGCTGGAGTAGTTACTCGGCCCCCCGACATCAGCCACCCGATCGGGTTAAATGCATATACTGCACACTTCTTTCTACCAGAAGGTTGCATAGGGTTGCTGGTAATCGGACACTGGAGACAATGTAGAACGGGCTTCGCATTTTCATTTGACATTTGCACATTTGTATATTTTTTCCTTTTTACTAAGACAAACAGGATTATAACGTCACTGTGATAGCTATTTAAAGTTAATTGTGGATGTGATCTCCTTCTACGTGAGAAGGGGGTATATCGGAGGTCTGGATCCTTTTAGCCTACTACCCTGGCACAGGTGGTATTGAGCCTCTCCCCCCTGAACTGAAACAAATGCCATGATATGACCAATCTACTGGGGATGGGACACTTCATCGCGGCTGCATCAGCATTTTAGGAGGGGATTTTAATCTAGCCCTGACACCACAAGTTGTTACATCCAATGGCCACTCCCGATCACCTCTTCATATTTCCAAAAAGATCATAAAATTGCTCCATGATTTACAGTTAGTGGATGTTTGGAGGGCCATGCATCCCACAGGCAAGAACTACAGTTTTTTTTCCGCCCCACTTAATTCCTATTCACGAATTGATTATATATTCATTCCTTACTATCATCTACCATCGTTGCTCCAAGCTGCATACAGCTCTATATCATGGTCCGACCATGCCCCTCTTACAACCTCGTTCTCATCCTCATTGTCTAAACCTGCACATAAGACCTGGAGGTTGAATGAATCCATACTCTCAGACATGGAGCTGAAAAACTCCACTGTGAGCCACCTGACAGATTATTTTACTCATAACCTTACACCGGATGTCCCACTGAGTACAGTCCGGGACGCCCATAAATGTTCGATCCGGGGCCATTTTATCCGGCATTGTACTTTTTTGAATATCTAAACAGATATTCTGGCCAACCTGTACACACAAATTTCTACCCTGGAACGATCCCACAAAATTTCTTTAGCTAGCACTGATTTTCTTAAATTGACACAACTGAAACAAGAGTTACACTCTGTTCTCAACCTTAAAGCCCACAGGTCGTTCGCTAAACTTCAGGCTGTGTACTATGAGCACAGGGATAAACCTGGCAAGTATTTAGCTAGAGCCTTACGAGCACGCCGTAAGCAATTCTATATACCCAAGATACGGGATACAAAAGGCATGGCACGACACCTCCCTGTGGAGATCTCAAAAGAATTTGTTTCCTATTACTCTCGTCTCTATAATCTTAACCCCACATGGTCTACGGACCTGGTGGCCCAGAAGCGCTCAGAGGTTAATATTTGGACGCCCATCTTGGCGTAAATTGTCCAAGGAGGATACGAACACACTTGAGCGCCCAATTTCGACACAAGAGTTGGCTTGGGCACTTAAAAACACGAAAGCAGGTAAATGCCTAGGGCCCGACAACCTCCCAGCCTCTTATTATAAAGCGTTCATAGATATTCTGAGTCCTCATTTTGTACAGACTTATAATTATCTCTTAGCAGGAACTCAAATATATCCGCACACGCTGTCAGTTACAATTTCCCTGATTCCTAAGGAGGGCAAGGACCATGAGATATGTGCCAATTTTCACCCAATTTCCCTCCTTGTTTTCTAAAATATTGTCTCTAAGGATAAACAGATTCCTTCCCACCTTGATCCACCCGGATCAGGCAGGGTTTGTCCCAGGTCGGGAGGCTAGGGACTGCACTATTAGAGCACTCAATCTGATACATTATCCCAAGTCTTCCAACACTGAAACAGTCCTCTAGTCAACTGATGCTGAAAAAGCCTTTGACAGGTTCGACTGGAACTATATGATGGAAGTTCTGCAACATATGGGCTTTGGGCTCAATTTACTCCTGTGGGTGTCATCCCTATACTCCTGACCCTCGGCCAGAATTAGAATGGAGCCCTTTCTGATTCATTCCCAATATTTAATGGGACTAGACAGGGTTGCTCTTTGTCCCCCCTGCTGTTTGTCCTTTCATTAGAACCGTTTATAGAGCCCGTCCATCAGAACCCGGACATCAGGGGACTAGAGATAGCAGGTATCAAACACAAAGTTTTGGGTTATGCGGATGATTTATTGTTCTCCCCGGGTAATTAACAATAATGATTTATTGTAATCTCCGGGTCCCTATTCCCGTCCTACTATCAGAATTTCACTTAAGGAGCCCTATCTAATTTTAATACATTTTACAAAATCAGGGATCTTAAATATTAATCTGCCCCACCACCTAGCTAACACTATAGCTCAATCTTTTTCTTTTAGGTGGTGTGTAGACAAACTCAAATATTTAGGCATCTGGGTCTCCAACGACGTATCCATGCTATATTCACATAATTTACTTCCAATTATATCTGCACTACAGAAGGATTTCTGTTCCTGGTCAACCCAACATATTTCATGGACAGGGAGGATCAACGCGATAAAAATGAATACCCTTCCACACCTGCTTTATCTATTTCAGACTATCCCGATCACACTCCCACTAACTTTTTTTAAGTCCCTAAGATCTATTTATATGGTTTATACGGGCGCAGAAAGCCCCCTGATTGAAATTGGATCTTCTGACACAGCATAAACTAAAAGGGGGACTTGGTCTCCCTTGCCCAGTCACCTGCTCAAGATTATGGAATGGTCCCATAGCCCCCCTCTAAAACTGTGGATACAAATTGAACAACGGGCCCTCCATACCCCCTGTCTGCGTTACCCTGGATCTCCTATAGCTAGATCACTGGCTAAAGCCAATCCATTTATTTTAGCCTCGCTCATTGTTTTTTACACAAGCCACCGGTCTCTCAACCTCACCACTTATCCGTCCCTGATGGCGATTTTACGTGGTAACCCAGAGTTTACACCTGGTATGTCCAACAGACCCTTTCTGTGCCCGGCAGCAGGTGGTCCCCACCGACTAGCCAAGTTCATCCGTGAAAGGAAGGCTCGTCCTCTTGCTGATCTGATACCAGACAGACCACTTACGGTTATGGACCATTTTCAGTATATGCAACTATCTAATTTTATACAATCTACGATAGGTAAACATCACTTACACAGAGACATGACTCCGTTTGAGGAATACTGTGCCGGTGACAGTTTGCCCAGACATGCAATTTCTCTTTTATATAAAACATTGCAAAATGGGGTACAGAGTCCTCTCCCGGCTTTTGTGGGCCGCTGGGAAAACGCACTACAAATAGTACTAACTATTCCCCAATGGGAAAAAAAAATTCTCCTCACCCATAAAACTTCACTACAAAACAAGATCCAAGAAATGTCATACAAATTTCTGTCAAAGTGGTATAGGACCCTGTCTGTTCTGCATAAGATGTTCCCTGACTGCCTCGATATTTGTTGGAGGTGTGGAGCATCCCCAGCTCATATGCTACATATCTGGTGGGAATGCCCGCTGATCTCCCCATTTTGGGACAAAATAAATCATACTCTAAAAGCCTTTACAAACCGTCCACCAGCATTTACACTGGCAGCGTTCCTGTTGCACCACACTCCCATTCCTGTCAGCCGATACAAAAAATCTGTGGTTCGACACCTACTAAACGTGGCTAAAGCCCTAATCCCACTGCATTGGGGAGATCCTTTGTCCCCTTCTTTGAGGGAGTGGATCCATACTGTGTAACATACCCGCAAGATGGAACAACGAAATGCCCAATCAGTGGACCAGGTTGAACGGTACACTCAAATGTGGTACTACTGGATGGAGTTTGTTGGTGATCCCAACACCACAGCCCTGCTGTAAGCACAATGTTCTCAAGGCCCCCCCCCCCTTCTTGAACCGCCTCTCACCTGGATCAGTTATCCTTCGATATTTTGTATTTTGAAACTGAAATTTCTGAATTGTGTATAACTCTACCTTCTGCTATTTCATTGTTTTTATTATTATTTGTATTTATTTTCTTTGATTGCTCTGGATTTTGATGGATTGATTCTATTTTTGTATGATATGGCTTCACCCCCCCACCACCACCCCATTCCCCCCTTCTGTGTATACCCCCCGTGTCCCCCAACGATGTTTATTGTTTATGTACTGTAAATTCTATTGAAAACCCAATAAAACTCTGATTCACAAAAAAAAAAGAATGGGGACCAAACATTGAAACGTCAATCCCTGCTTCCTTCAGAACCCACTTAACCCATCTAGCCAGAGAGGTAGTAGAAACTGGAAGGTAAGGTCTGCGAATGGCCAGGAACAATTCGGGATGGGAAGAGACCTGAAAAGATGCAGTCCTAGCTTCATATTCCTGAAGACAAGCGACCCTTGCACAGTTTGGAATTGTGAGGAAAACGAGGATAGAAAACGGATTTTATGGATGTCTTGGTACGTCTTGAAATATCATAAGAGACACCGTCGGGGGTAAAAGAGTGCAATGAAATATCCAAGGCTCGAACGTCGGGCACACGTGTACACGATGCGAGACAGCATAATGTGACCAGCTTGACAGCATTAGCGGGCCAGGCCTCAAAGAATCATAAAACAATGTTCACATCCCAAACTGAAGAATAACAAGGTTGTGGGGGACATACCAACAGAATAATTTTCAACAGTCTACAGATGTCGAGATGCCATCAATTCCAGAATGTCCGGCCGAAATGGCCGATCTATAGACGTTAATCATCCTGTATGCTCGACCTTCTTCAAACATAAGTGTTTGGAATTGCAAAATTCCAGTCACAGGTGCTGAAATGGGATCCATGTTCTGTCCCATGCACCAATTAGCCCATGTGTTCCAGGCATGAGCATAGGCTTGTCTAGCACCAGGGGCCCAAGATCCAGAGTTGTTGATGGAACATTCTGGATAAACCAGGGTCCCTGAAAGTGACCAAGCCAACAGCATTAGAGAGTTGTCCATTAGGAGAGGATGAGATTGGCCGAGAATATCTGTTATGAGGTTTGGATAAGATAGCAGAAGTCTGGGTATGTCCGTGGATAGTTCCAGTAGATTTGGAAACCAAGCTTGGGTGTCCCACCATGGAGTGATCAAAACTTGCTGACGTCGAAGCTGGATCAGAATATGTGGAATGAGAAATAAAGGGGGGAAGGCATAATGTCTGCCTGGTGGCCACACCTGTAGGAATGCATCGACCGCAAGTGCCTCTGGGTCCGGTCTCCAGCTAAGAAAATTCAGGATGCTGGGTGTTGAGGTGTGATGCAAACCGGTCCACTACCAAGGGGCCCCAAAGATTCAGGAGATCTTGGAAGACCTGTTGGTGCAGACGCCAGTCCCCGGAATCCTGGAGGTGTCGAGAGTCCAACTCCCAGAATGTGTTGTGCCCGCACTGAAATGTTGTGCACCAGACAGAAGTGGCAGAAATCTGTTTCCAGGTGAGACAGTGGCTGTAACCTTGTGCTTGTGGTTGATGTACCGGCTGGCCGAGATATTGTCCATCCGCAGTAGGACTGAGCAGTGTTGCAAATTCCTGGTAAAACTGTGGAAAGCAAAACCTCCTGCTAAAAGTTCCAAGCAGTTCATGTGGAGCTGTGTTTCTTTGTGAGACCATTTTCCTCCTGTAGAACCACAGTGAGTGCCCCATCCTAGAAGGCTGGCATCTGCGTCTATGATCAGGTCCAGAGCTGTACCGAAGATCGCTTTGCCATTCCAGGTGTTGATTTTATGAAGCCACCATGACAGTTCCTCCATGGCTTCGCAGTCTATTGGCACGTGTCGTCGTAAGACAAGCTGCTGAGCAGAGATCGGTTTATGAGTCTCTGAAGAGCTCAGTAGTGGAGAGGGCCTGGAAAAATGGCTTGAATGGATACAGACAACAGTCCTATGATCCTTGCCAGTTGTCGGATAGTGATTACAGGTCTGGTCAGCACTCTCTTGATCTCCTTCTTGATAGATTTGACCTTGGAAGGAGGTAGGTGGAGAAAACCCAGGATGGAATTGTTGGTGAACCCAAGGAATTCCATGTGTTGGGATGGCTTCAGGATGGATTCGTCCCAATTGAGGCTTTTACCTTTTTCTAGGTTCTACACAATTTTTTTCTGGCTAGGGGCTCTCTTTAGCGGTTCAACCACCTTGTCTTTGGGTCGACAGACCATGTCCAGTTTAGGAGTTTTGGAGATATATACAGAGGTATGATGCATCTTACAGGATGATTTTTGGCCAGCAGCCAAAGTCTGTGCCTTTAAAGCAGGTAGGGCAGGGGTCATCTGAAATGACATAAGGGCAGAAGATATGGAATGGGCAATAGTTTCAGACATTATGTCCATAGCTGATTGCATAGCTTGAATAACTGACTTAGTCTTAGTGGCATCAAGCATAGAATGAAATTACTCAGAATTCATAAAGTCAGCAGCAACATCATCAGTCCTGGGGAAGCCATGATCAGCATGATCAGCCCTATGTGGGGGAGTATCCCCAGGGTGTGGTGGGGTATGGTGAGGCATCACAGATTGATAATAGGCACAATATGTATAATCTGCACAAGCACCTGATAGACACAGCTACAACATTACCCAGGATATCAAACAGCTAGAGTCTCCAATTGAGAATAGCAGAGCTCTGGGTCTTGTGACAGGGTGGAGGAAGCAAATTACTCTGTTGCCGAATTCATAGCTGGCGTCCCCTTTCAGATGTAACTGGCTGTTCTCAGCACACAAACCCCCAGAAATACACGAGAGACATCGTCCCTCCGAGTGACAGGTGTACATCATGCCTGTCACTCAGGGACACGATACTCCCCTGTTAATAATACATTTAGACCTAATGAAAATTTAAGGAAATTCAACATTTGTATATTCACCACAATTTGGTGGTGTTAATGTTGTTCCAAATCCAGCAGTTGTTCCCCTACAATTAAATTTTTTGTGCCATCTAAACATAACCTTTATATTTATATTTTTAGTGCATGGTGCTCCTGCATTATATGTGCATAACAGGCCTGCGAGGTAAATCTTGCCCTGTGTAGAGTTATTTCATATTCACAAACACTGGCACTACCTAAGTGAAGACTCAATTATAGGACACTTTTGCCAATCCCCCACCATTTTGGCTTACAAATGAGGGGCCAATATTAAAATCTATTTGGTAAGTGCAGATAAACCCATTAAGTATTTGAAAAAGTATGTTTTGGATAAATCTAAATTCAGATGCTACAATTGTCATGGTTGTGCTTTTTGTAATAACTCAATACAGGGAGAAAAATGTTCTCACACGTTGTCAATTTACTAAAATGCCCATGTGGCAGAAGAAGGCCACCACTTATCTGGGGCAACATTGCACTACTTTATAACACAGTGCATACAACCTTGAGAATTGTGGGCAGTTACAAAACAGAAACAAGATCCTACTCCTAAAAGAAGCAAGATATAGTTTTCTGCTCAATAACGTAAAACCAAATGGATCGAATGATGAATTCAGTTTACCATGCTTGGTTTTATTTATTTTTTCTTATTTCAGTTTATCCTCTTTGCTATTCAACACAGCTAAACACAGTAAATATAAAAATCCTTTTTTTTATTAATAATTTTTTGGACTTTCTTTTACTATTTCTGTTTTTTTCTTATCTCTCCTTTTTTGTTTTTCCAGCACTTCTTAACCAGCCCAAATATATGCCACAAGTCTCCAAGTTGGCTGCACATTGCATCATGCAACATGTTGTGTTCAGTTTCTGCCCATCCTGTAAACAGTCGATGATTTTCCATGTGGTTAATGTCCACTTTGTTTTTGTTGATATCTTCACTCTCAGCAAGATTTGTCTTTATGTCTTCCCTGTTTTTATTGATTTTTTTTAATTGTTGCACTAAGTTGGTTGTTTAACACACATATAATGCAGTATGTCCTCTCTATATAAACAAGGTATTTTGCATTTGTCATTTGCATGCATTTGCTTTTAGATGTTCTTGTCCCCTGACATAGACCCCATTTGTGGGGTAACAACATTTTCTGACTCTATCATGTACAAACAAATACTTTTGAATGGTGTGCCGGATTGCCTATCTTTTTTTGATTTAATATTCTGAGATGTTTAATGAGCACACCTAACCCACCTTCATAATCTGTTATAATATAAGTTACTTTAGCATAACAGTGATAAAGCATACAATATGCACGCTATACTCACAAGCGTTCCTTGGAGTGTTTGTTACATGTAAATGGTAAGATTTTGTAATTAAATGTGAGGGACAATGAAGAGAACATAGTCAAAAATTACCCCAAGACAACAGGATCCATCAGATGGAGAAAGTGTGGTGTTATCGACAGTAAGGGTGAGGTTATGTACTGGGAATAGAGGGAAGAGCATCAGTTGTATTTTAGAGATTAAGGTTTAGGTGGTGAGATGTTCCAACAAGCAAATAGTGATGCACAATATGAACGAGGAGGAAAGGTCAGAGGAGGAAGGGTATATTTGTGTGTTGTAACAATGCAGGTGGTGTTTGATGGAAAAAAAAATTAGGTAGGATTTGTACAACAGCAGAAAGTGCAGATGTTGATGACACGGAGAGGGAATGATTGAGCCGTACCACTTCTACCTATCAAGGAAAAAGAAGCAATGATCAGCCATGTGTTAGGCAGTAAAAATAAAGTGGGATCTGTTCATTAAAAGATGATTTGCCGGTGAAATTAGGTGAACATTTCATCTCATCGACTTACATTGTGAACTATTCATGGTGATCTTTTCCTGCTAAAAGACTTTAGCAGGCAATGCAAAGTTAAATATATAAAAAGTAGTTTTTTAATAATTATACAGAGCTATCTTAATTTCTATAAGCATCAACTTCTTGCATCAATGTTGGTAGCTACTAAGTATGTCAGATGGTCTTTTCTGGCATGAAGCAATGCATTATCTCCATTTTAATGTCCAATTTTTATGATTCATTTATAAATAACTTTTCAGTAGAAATCTCTTATTTTTTTAGACACTATATTCTGTGCAGATAAAATGTGAGCAGCATTTAGCGAGGTCTCAGAAGTGTAATTGTAACGTATCTTTTTATCTTCCTTTGATCAAAGAATTTGCATTCTACAAATAATAATTTTCTATTAAATTGAGAGTCATTATTAAAGCCTTTTCTGAGATAAACATCCCTTTTAGATGAACCTGTTCTACAAGTTAACATGCAATTCCAAAAATAAATAAATATTACGACTGACAATATTAAAGCCTCACACAATCTTCAGATCACACAGATTACATTAATACTGTTAAGTCAAAACCTACTTAGCTCATCTTTTAAAATAATAATACTATACCTGTTTTACTTGTGTGAGCAGGCTGGGTTCCATCTCCCAACTCTCAGTATTAACATGTCTAGCAAGAATGGGGATTAAACTGTCTTTTTACTAATATAGGGTGGAGACCACTTATAAAAGAGGATGTAGGTAAAATGGAATCATGTCTGAGTGTGTTGTAATAACAAACAATCATTCACAATGGAATACATGTTTCCTCTATAGCCAGCTTAGTTAGAAATGGATTTAACAACATTTTTACCTATGTGACATACATTTGTAAAAATATGTTGAAGGACATCTAAACTTAGTTTTTTCCACTTTGCTTCTAGTGTGAACTAGCATGTACTTTTTACAATACATTCCGGTTTACCCACTGGACCGGAAGCTTTCCTGGAAAGCAGACAGGCTGGTCAGGAATCTCTCTCTGCTAGTGCAGATCTAGAATTTTGTTTTCAAAGTGGATAAACTGAGGGACCCGTAGCCATTTTCAAAAGGATTAACAGAGTGAGACCCCTCTCTGTGCTGACCCCGATCAGATGAGCAGGGTGAGTCACAGCTCTGATTGGCTGTGCGCATCCCTTCTAACAAACGTGTCTCTAAAAAAACGTCAGGTTTACTTCGTAGGAGGGTTACAATTTTTGTTGTTGTCCTTTAAATGAAGGCAGGGTGTAAATATAACTCTCCCTTCTTAATATTAGGCAAGTATTTATTTTAGACTAGAATATCAAAATTGTTACATGATACATTATTTCTTTATTTAAAATATAAATGTTTACTGTCCCTTTAAAAAATTGTGTTATTATTATTAAGATGTTGGATATTATACCTATGGATTTTTATCTTCAAAACACAATCATTTTGCCACAGATTCTACATCTTGGAAATGCCAACGTATCTCCATTTTCTAGAATATAAGCTAAAACTAATTAACTCAGTGTTTTCCCATCTTAAAATGTTAATATTCAACAGTGTGCCTTGTTATGCCTTTTATGCTCTGAATAAACAGAGTTTATTTTCTAAGACATGAGAACATAATTTCCCGTGTAAGGGTGGACCACTTTTAAAATAACCACATTGTACAGGATAGCCCTGGTTTTAATGCTGCCTGCTTGCATGTTTCCATATGTACCCTGATTTAAAGAGGACATCTCCGCAACCCTTTTTCAAGGATGCAGTAATTCAAATCTGGGGAGGGAGTCCATCAGAAATTGGGGGAACCAAGATTGATTTCATTTCCTGACCCCACTTTCTTGACCAGTCATCCTGCTGCTGACCTGCTAAGATCAGGACTCCTTCTATATGAGTATATTGCTGATTGAGCATCATGGGAAATGTACTGCACAACAACTGGATCACTACAGTTTCAAATTCTCTCACGTTGCTGAGGACACCATTCCTATGATACTAAGCCAGTCACATATTCAGGAAAGAGGACTGATGGAAAATGTAATCCACACACTGGACTATCAGTAACCTCTGGCACTAAATCTGTCACTACTTAGTCAAGTACTTTCCCATGATGCTAAGAATAAATAATGATGCCAGTGAACCATACAAACGGTAGTTCAAACTACTAGAATACATACTATCCCTTACCACTCCAGCTGTTGTGGACTACATTTCCCATAAAGGTTAGTCTGCACACAGATGGCTAATGATTGATTTAGTTTATAAGAACCACAGCATGGGGAATAGCCTCTGGGTGATGGGGAAACACATTTCGTGTAGCAGTGAGGTAAAATTGCCTTTAAAAGAGCTCAGCTGAGCACGTTTTTCAGTTTATATATATATATATATATATTTGTTGAATTTGTTGATTCTCTGGAGATACTGCAGGTATCCCTTCTTGAGAATCCAAACAACATGGAGTACCCTTTGTTTAGGTCTCTACATGTTATTCATTTATTTGATGCTATTTACCACCATTTAACCACTAATATGACTACAACTGTGGTTCTCATTTTGCTGCAATTTTTGAACAAATGCTCAATGAGGCAATTAATTGCATAGTTACAGCACATGTTGAAGGTGTAGGAATTTTTTATTTTTGCTCTCTCTGTGCTGAGCTTTTTAAGCCTCTTTATCAGCACCAATTTTTATACCACAGGATTTATCTTTGTTAATTTTCTAAACAATTCTTGCTCTATGATGTCTAATGTGCTTAGATACTACTACTGAGATGGCCTAGTATATTCTAGCATAGGGTGAAATGCCACTCTTCTGTTCAGCTAGCCTAATTTTCATAATATACTCAGGGCTCGAGTCCTTTTTTTTTTTTGCCAAGTCCAATTCTCGTGAGACGCGAGATTTCGGCCGTTTCGCGGGCTTTTCTCTGCACGGAGGAGGTGTCAGTCCAGGGACACGGAGCAGCAGCTACCAGGTAAGTGATGGGGAGGAGGGTGGTTCCTGGGCATCTGAGAGGCATAATATTACTGGGCATCTGAGAGACATAATATTACTGGGCATCTGGGAGGCATAATATTACTGGGCATCTGAGAGGCATAATATTACTGGGCATCTGAGAAGCATAATATTACTGGGCATCTGAGAGGCATAATATTACTGGGCATCTGACTGGCATAATATTACTGGGCATCTGAGAGGCATAATATTACTGGGCATCTGAGAGACATAATATTACTGGGCATCTGAGAGGCATAATATTACTGGGCATCTGACTGGCATAATATTACTGGGCATCTGAGAGGCATAATATTACTGGGCATCTGAGAGGCATAATATTACTGGGCATCTGAGAGGCACAATATTACTGGGCATCTGAGAGGCACAATATTACTGGGCATCTGACTGGCATAATATTACTGGGCATCTGACTGGCATAATATTACTGGGCATCTGACTGGCATAATATTACTGGGCATCTGAGAGGCATAATATTCCTGGGCATCTGAATGGCATAATATTACTGGGCATCTGACTGGCACAATATTACTGGGCATCTGAGAGACATAATATTACTGGGCATCTGAGAGGCATAATATTACTGGGCATCTGACTGGCATAATATTACTGGGCATCTGAGAGGCATAATATTACTGGGCATCTGACTGGCATAATATTACTGGGCATCTGACTCCCATAATATTACTGGGCATCTGACTCCCATAATATTACAGGCATCTGACTGACATAATATTACTGGGCATCTGACTGGCATAATATTACAGGCATCTGACTGGCATAATATTACTGGGCATCTGACTGGCATAATATTACTGGGCATCTGACTGGCACAATATTACAGGCATCTGACTGGCATAATATTACTGGGCATCTGACTGGCATAATATTACTGGGCATCTGACTAGTACAATATTACAGGCATCTGACTGGCACACTATTACTGGGCATCTGACTGGTACACTATTCCTGGTATCTGACTGGCATAATATTACTGGGCATCTGACTGGCACACTATTCCCGGTATCTGACTGGCACAATATTCCTGGTATCTGACTGGCACAATATTACTGGGCTCTGACTGGCACACTATTCCTGGTATCTGACTTGCACACTATTACTGGGCTCTGAGTGGCACAATATTCCTGGTATCTGACTGGCACAGAGGGGCAAAATCCTGGCACATAGAGGGGAAAATCCTGGCATATAGAGGGGCAAAATTCTGGCACATAGAGGGGGAAATCCTGGCATATAGGAGGGGCAGAATCCTGGCATATAGAGGGGCAGAATCCTGGCATATAGAGGCAAAATCCTGGCATACAGGGGCAAAATCCTGGCATAGATGGGCAAAATCCTGGCATAGAGGGGCAAAATCCTGACATAGAGGGGCAAAATCCTGGCATAGAGGGGCAAAATCCTGGCATAGAGGGGCCAAATCCTGACATAGAGGGGCAAAATCCTGGCACATAGAGGGGCAAAATCCTGGCATAGAGGGGCAAAATCCTGGCATAGAGGGACAAAATCCTGGCATAGAGGGGCAAAATCCTGGCACATAGAGGGGGAAATCCTGGCACATAGAGGGGCAAAATCCTGGCATATAGAGGGGCAGGATCCTGGCATATAGAGGGGCAAAATCCTGGCATATAGAGGGGCAGAATCCTGACATAGAGGGGCAAAATCCTGGCATATAGAGGGGCAAAATCTTGACATAGAGGGGCAAAATCCTGGAATAGAGGGGCAAAATTCTGGCATATAGAGGGTCAGAATCCTGGCATAGAGGGGCAAAATTCACTGAATTGTCGGTGAAATATATATTGGGGGGGGGGGGGGGTCGCAGTGGATTTGGTGTGAGTTCCCACACTTTTTTTCCCAGGACTTGACCCCTGAATATACTCTCCCCGCAAGTTTTGTCTCTTACTCCCTTATATAGTTAACCTCATTTAGCAGGCATAGCATAAATGTAACAAAGCATCAGTAGTCACACTTAACTGATTTACAAGTGTCATTAGACACAGGTTTGAGACAATATTTTAGTAATTATTTAGCGCAAGACTATTTTTTTTTTGCTGACAGGTTGGGGTTTTGTTTTATATTATTTCACCATTTGATCACTAGCACACTTTTTTGTTGTTTGTTATTCTTAACTTGTGCATACACCTTTTCACAGATTTGATGGTTCTAAATAAAGGTTAAGTTTAACATTCTTTAAACCAGACCTTCTTTTTTTTCTTCTTTTTTTCTGAATTGATTTAATCATCATGGTACTGTATATACAAGAACAAGGTAATTTACTATATATAGTTAGCCGTAAAGAAGAGCAAAGAAAAAAAACTTTACACTTATAGGACTTGGTATATACATCTTTCTTATAGCTGCATTTCCAAGGAGATACTAGGATGTAAATCAAGATAAAAGTAGCAATTCACTGTTCTTGTTTGTTTTTTAACTAAAAGGTATAAATGTTTGTTATATTTTATAATAAAATGATTGTGATGACCCACTTTCAATAGAGCTCATTTGAAGTTTTACAGTTTGACATCATTGTTATATGATATGAGAAAGCAAACCTAATGCTCCATTCTGACATCCATACTATGAATAACTGGACCCATTACATTTATTCAATGTGTTTGAACAAGTTCGATTTCTAGAAACCAAAGCCCCACACTAGTTCTTTTCATTTGGACTTGTAAGCATATTATTTTAATAACCTTAATTAATCCTTCATTAAAGCTAAAAAGTATGATCCTTCTATTAACACATCACTTAAACAACATTAATGCTGACATTTGCACAGATTCCAACAATTCACATTGTGTATGTCTTGCGTAGAACAGACAACATACTAGAAGTAGAAGAGATTGATTTGAATTAGCCCCACATTTCTACTAGTTCCTTTCATTTGGACTTGTAAGCGTATTATTTTAATAACCTTAATTAATCCTTAATTAAAGCTAAAAGTATGATCCTTCTATTAACACATCACTTTAACAGCAGTAATGCTGACAGTTGTACGGATCCAACAATTCACATTGTGTATGTCTTGCATAGAACAGACTACATACTAGAAGCAAAAGAGATTGATTTGAATTAATCACTTATTCTTTGCAACAGAATTACACTATGTCTAATTTTACAAGTTAAAATGCATTTTCTGTGGCTGGTTCTATATTATAAAAATATATATTTCATTACTGTTTTGTTATAACATGAAGCATGTTCATTGTCCCCCAAAATAGGGATGTTCAGTGACTTCATGAATCTGGTCCAAGTTTTTCAAAATCAAGCCACTGAGTAGTATATTTTTATAAAGTGAGCTCACCACTGAATAGGTTGGGAAAATAAGATTTTTTTTTGTAAAAAAAATAAATATATATATATATATATATATATATATATATATTTATTTATTTATTTTTTAAATAATTTCCCCTTAAATAGGTTTAATGTATTTTTTTTCTATAGTCAATGAAGTATCATCTGATAAAGTAAATATGTTTGTCTATACTTTTACCCAGATGGAAAGATTATTTAATATACACTTACTTTAATGATATAGCAAGCCCTAGTTGAATATGGATATTCATGTACTGCTGTGATCTACATTTTGGCCAATGTATGGATGAACTTTCCAAAAGAACAATAAAGCAAAACCAAATATAAAATATTGTACTCTGGGATACATTGTTGTCAAAACATGGGGTTCTGTATAAGCTAAGGCATAAACAATGCCAATTAGTTAAAACAAAATTAGAAAAACTGTGTGTTCCCTTGAAACAAAAGATCCGATCGTTATCAGTTTATTTATACCTTCAAAATGACCCATTATATTTTACTCCTAAATATCCATGAGTTTTTTGTTGTTGTTGTCGCTCTTTTGCGTGACAGTGTAAATGTTATGTCTTAAAAAGATAAATGAATTGTGTCACTCACTGAACGAGTTCACAATGAACATATAGGAGTGGAGACTTTGACGTACAAAACATCCATATACTATAGCTTGACAGCATAGAGCAGACATCTACTTGCAGTGATGCATCTATTAGGTGCTGCATATATAGCTTGCTTTCCACCTACAACTTTTTGACTACTGTACTAAATTGTTAAGTTGTTGTCCTGTTGGCTAATGGAGGAATACTCATACTCTGTCATACTTCTATTGTTTGATCTCTGCCGTGACTTTGCTTTTTTGGAGTCAGTTTTCTTGCTTTCCTGACATTGGTTATCAAAGGGACTCTGTGGTCTATTCATTAAATCCGAGCACTAATCTCAACCCCCAACATCGGACAGAATCTCTCCCCTCCCCTCGGATTCCTCATCTTGACCTTCACTAACCATTTTGCAAAGGTTATGATGATATAAAGAAATACATTAAAATTTAAAAATAATCCCTGTTAGGAGTTTCAGGGGTCATTTGGGGAGCCACTGGCACTGATTATATACATGGGAGGGCAGGGCAAGGCAATACATTAGCTGT
Source organism: Pelodytes ibericus (assembly GCA_036172795.1). Taxonomy (NCBI): domain Eukaryota; kingdom Metazoa; phylum Chordata; class Amphibia; order Anura; family Pelodytidae; genus Pelodytes; species Pelodytes ibericus. The sequence goes on from CM069860.1 coordinate 70,684,718, forward strand.
GACGCTGCCAAATGACTCCCAGCCCCCTGGTATTAATAACAATGCTGGGAGACTACCAAATGGCAACCAGCCCCTGGAAATTAATGGGCCAGGGACTTGCCCTTGGTCCCTGACTCGTTAATAAATTATTGGCACAGCCACTGTTAATTTATATTCCAGCAGCTTGCCCAAGGCCCCCGCAGTAAAAACCAATAATGACTCCCCTCTCAACCAGTAAATAAGAAGCCTTAACCCAACAACCTAACCAAAAGCATTCCCAACTCCCCCCAGGACACAGGGCTACTGGCCCTAGCCCCCCGTGTATGTTAGGAATTGGCCCAGGGACAATAAGGGAGACCCCAGGACTCGGTTTAGGCAGGGAAGTGGGGGGATTTGGCTTTTTTATGCAACTCGCCACCTGTAAAGGAGGTGAGTTGTGGGATTGGGGCGGCAAAGTCCAACTTACCTTCCAATTCGACATGCCTTTTTTTAGTGAATAGCAATTTTTATTGCTTTTTATCTGAAGGGAGTTCTCTATGGGAGAACAAGAAGGACTTTGGCGAGGTTGGGGGAGAAGGAGGTCAAGTTTATTTTTGTGAATAGAGTGAGATGTTTAAAGTGAAAATCAAACTTTTAGCGACTTTTCAGTCTGGCATAACATGCCAGAGTTCCATTTTAATATACTACTAACGTCGTCTATACATTTTTTAGCTTTTGAATTATATTAAAATAAAATGTATCTACGTTCTGCTGCAAGGAAATAAGTTACTGGTGCAGCCTACATGGTGTGAAATTGGCCCCTGTGCAAGTCATTCTGGGATCAATTGCTCGGCTTGCTGGGTACTTGTGCAGGTGCACCATCCACTTCTGGCCCAAATCATTTTTATTTGACTTCTAAACTATCCATGTGCTAGTCTGACGGCTAGATAATGCATAATGTTAGGCTTATAATTAAATGGGACTGTCATGTCACACATGAAACACTTGAATCTCTTTAATGACACTTGGCACCACATTGTCAGAAAGTCAAATTAGCTAGCACCTGTATGTAGTACACAACAGCTTGAGAGTTCTATGCTGCCTATCAGTGAAATGGCTGGCTATAGACATTACAAAATGTTGCTATCATTAATGTGGCTATTTTAAATGTTTTCATAAATGGACAGCATATTTAATTTACTAATTATGTATGTTAGCATAATGTTATGTCCGAACTTTAATACATTTTAAAATTTAAGACATTGATTGCCAGGTCCCATCCTGTCTGAGACTTGAAAAATAAAGCAATGACGTATATTAAACAAATTTAAGAAGCTATTTTGCAAGTAACACAAAATTGATGGAACAATGAAACCAATGTTAAGTGCACCAATACAGCATTCTTTACTAGACTAGTGTGTATAGTAAGTGGATTAGGGTAATCATATTTTAAGTACAGTCTTTTATGAGATATTACAGATATTAGAGAGGATTATTTAGTAGATTTTGTACGATTTATGGGGATGAACAATAAAAAGCTCTTGTTCCATTCACATCTTATTTAAGGTGCGGCACATATTCTATATTGTATAGATACATGCAAATGAATTGCATGTGCCATGTGATTTTCCTGTCAATATTAATATCTAGTAGCAATCCTCGATAGTTCAAAGTTATTGTGTAATTAATTTTATATAGACAAACAGTGAAAGGCCCACTCCGACCAAATAATGTTATGACACAAATTTACTGCTCATATCCTAAGAAACCTCCAACTTTTTATTCCAAGCATGAATATGTAAGTTCAGCCATTTCTTTACAGGAATTAAATTAGTTTTACATACTGTGCTGTATATACTGCTGTGCAAATGTGTTCAGATGGAAAGTAGTTAGTTGATCAAGGTAGTTCCTATGGGATACACACCTTAATTAGCTAATTCCCCATAGACACACTTGTATTCTATATTCTTCTGGATAGCCTGTGAATGTTACATGTGTCCAGCAAAAAAACTGTCTGACCTGGCAACCCTAGCTCTACTATCAGTGTGAAAAACAGGAAATTCTCTGCACAGGCTCATTGGCAACATACACTATGGACTATTGTGACACAATTCTTAATTATTGAATACAAGTGTTTCAATCAGCCCATTTTGTATAAAATCAAGCACCTGGTCATGCAGTCTGCATTTTTTTTTTAATGGGTCATTCTGAAGAGCTTAGTGAATTCAAGCTTGGTAATGTGATAGGATGCCACCTTTGCAATAAGTCAGTTCATGAAATTATATCCCTGCTACATATTCCATAAAATGTGTGATGTGAGCTTCATGGAATGGGTTTCCATGGCCAAGCAGCTGTATGCAAGCCTATCATCATAATGTACACCAATTGACTCTGGAGAAGTGGAAATGTGTCCAGTGGAGTTTTCAAAGTTTTGCAGTCTAATGGGTGAATCTGGGTTTGGCAAATGCAAGGAGAACCTTGCCAGCATAAAGGTTGGTGGAGGACAATGGCATGAGGCTATCTATCAGGGTTTAGGCTAGGCCCCTTACCTACAGTGAAGGAAAATCTTCACTGATCTGCACAGAGCCATACATTTGGATTGAACTGAAACGAAGATTTCAAGCCAAGCCATTTCGTCCAACATCAGTGCTTGATGTTACAAATGGTTTACTGGATGAATGGACAAAATTCCCATAGAAAAACTCTAAAATCTTGTGGTAAGCCTTCCCAGAAGAGTGGATGCTGTTGTAGCTGCAAAGGGCGTGGGGGCAACTACATATTTAAATCTATGTATTTAGAATGCAATATCATAAAAGTCCCTGTTGGTATAATAATCAGGGGTCCCAATATTTTTGTCCATATAGGGTATTATATGCTATAACTCTGTGTCCCACCAGAAGACCTGAAAACCTCACCAACATGTCTGCTAACATATGTTTAGCATAGTCCATGCAGGTGCCTGCAGCTTCACAGCTCTGCAGTTAAGTCTTATTTTTTTTAGCCACACCTACAAACAGGACACAAGAGCTCTGGCAAGATAAGCAGAAATGCAATTTATTTTACCAGCTGTAATGCTGAACTATTTATTCTTTCTTAATTGTTGCTCATTAAAATGGCATTTGGTCCCCTTCTGGGAATTATAGTGATGAAGAAATAGTGGGGCTGAGAGTCACCATGTTTGTCCCATGCCCTGGCACTGGCTGTGCTTGTTACACCTCATGCTTCATATTGAGCTGGAGCTGCTTTGATATCAGGTGACATACTGAGGCTCTGAGTTATTTAAATTCATAAAATGCATATAGGAGGTTTTGGGGGAAGAGGTTGGACTCACTTGTAAATAAGTGTCCTTGATTGGCAGAAAGAATATATGGTCACCCACAGTCACACACAGCATGGGTATCATACCTTTCTCCTCCTGATGCTGGCTGTTGGCTGGAAATAAGGCAGACTGCTGCAGCTAACACGCACAAAGCAGCACAGGGTTCCCCTCCTGTCTCGCACACCCCCAGGTGATTAGGGGCAGATGTTACACTAGAAAGTAATTTGGAGCAGACACAGACTGGTAAATGATCAGGAACAGACATTAGGATGGATAGTGATTGGGAGCAGGCATGGCACTATAAACTAATTGGACAGGGCTTACAGGGCACTGGAAACTGAATAGGGGGCAGACATGACATGGAAAGTGGTTAGGAGGCAAACATAGCAATAGAAAATGATTGGTAGATACTGGAAACTGGTTAGGAGCAGACATAGCACTGGAAAGTAATTGTCAGCAGGAATGCCATTGGACAGTGATTGGGAGCAGGCATGGCACTAGAAAGTAATTGGACAGGGCTTACAGGGCACTGAGAACTGAATAAGGGGCAGACATGACATGGAAAAGGGTTAGGAGGCAAATCATAGCAATAGAAAGTGATTGGTAGATACTGGAAACTGGTTAGGGGCAGACATTTGACTGGAAAGTAATTAGGGGTCAGGCATGGCACTACAGCAAGATTGGGGCAATGGAAATAATGGGCAATTCTTGTATTGAAAAAAAGCCTAAGTTCTAGAAGAAATATACTTGAATCAGGAATATACAGAGAAAGAATAAATAGCTTGATCACTTGAGTTAGTGACAACAAGCTGAGAATTATAGGGACACAATCAATAAAATATGTATACTTGACCAAGCAGCCAAATGAATAATGAAGTTGCATAGGAAGCACTCAAATGTTTGATGGAATGGTAACCAGAAATATTTGAGTTACCTTCTCCCAGACTTACTGGGTTTACATCCTACATCTTCACCACAACTTTCAGATCAAATATACCAAGACAGGTTGTTGATTCTTCATCGCCAGTCAGGAAATTAATGGTAACCAATGACAAGCATTGTAGCAATTAAAATTATTTCACATAAATTATTATTATTCCACTGTTAGAAAGAAAAATCACCACAACTTTCTGTTAAGTAGTTGTTTGTAGCGACAAAGCATTGGGCGTGAACCTTTATATTTTACTTATACTATTAAAAGTGCACCTGAAGGTCCTCACCACATAAATACCACATACGGACCTTTAACACAGCTCAAACCTGTCTTGTCATCCCCTTCATAAAGTAACTTTAGTTTCATATATGTACAAATAGCACTTCTCTCATCAGTTTGTAATATAAATTAGAAGGTGTGGCTGAATAGACACAAAACAATATTTTTTTGAGAGGATTGGCAAATTGTCAAATAATACAATCACTTATCTCCCTTGTTTTGTAAAAGTTTCAACACTGAGAACATTTTACACAAATAGTTTTAAAAAAACCAAACAGATGATCTATATGTCTCAATACATTACTTCTTTTGTACTTTAGAATTTAACTACATATAAACAAATAGTGGGGTAATGTATATAAGCTCTTGCACATGAAAGTGTCAATTAAAAAGAAAGGAGCAATCACCAGTTTTGATGTATGATGACGATTACACTTTTTTAAAATTGAATCTCACTTTTGTGCACAAGATATTGCACCTCCAAAAAACAGCTTTTGGCGGAGGTTATCCAAAACTTTTCCGGTGCAGAAAACCTCCTAAATCCGAAGTTACCTTCTCCAGACCAAGATATATTATTTCTAGCTACATCATTAAGTTGAGTATTCTGCAGAGGAACTTCTGTTATGTTAGAATGACGTTTTATTATCAATTTACTGTTGCTCTAATTCTCTCACTACACAGATAATGCAAATAGTAATCCAGGGCTAAGTCTAAAGAATGACATACATGTTAAGCTTTCAACAGCTGAGTCAGCTACAGTAACTCAGTAAATGGATTCATTATTTCTACAAACCTTCTACATAATCCATAATTCTTAATTGACATAATAATTGTACAACATCAGTTGAAGAGACCTATACACAGGTCAGTTGTCACTTTTTGCTATTGTCATGAATTCGTGTTACCTTTGTGAATTCATCTCATAACCGTCTTTATGCATTTAGCTGACCAGAAGAAATCTGTATATCTAAAATAAGTAAAGAAAAGAAAGGAGCTTGCACTCTGGATGATCCGTGGTAAAAAAGGTGAATGTTTAATGGCATAAAATAATAAATCTGTGTACAGCAGAGGAAACATGTGGGGAACCGCACTTGACGCGTTTCGCGTGGCTTGCGCGCTTAATCATAAGTGTAAAACACAGGTAAACTTACAAACTATTTAAATGTGAATAAACCAATCAGTGAAAAGGTGAAACTTAATTAAGTGATGTAGCTGTGGATCAGGGTGTGTCTGCAAACAAACTTTCAAAAGTGCATTACATTTCTGTTTCATTAAACATCAACATCCTTTCTCTTTTCTGTCGTGCAAAAAGCTAATAATACATGTAGATATACATACAGATTTAAAAAATGATTAATACATGAATTACATAGATAAGAGAAAGATACATAAATTGTGCTTATATGTGCAAAGTTGCAGAAGTTAAAAAAAAAAAAAACATATATATATATAAGTGACCAAACCTCATTGTTAGACCATCATGATCAAACCATCAGTGTATAGTTAAAATCATAATTGATATTCATATATTAACATTATGAGTCATCTTCTTCCAAAGGACTCACAATATTAGACTGAGATTTAAAGTGATAGTCTTATTCTCAATTTGTTGTTATTACAGAACCTTCAAATATATTTTCTTGTTTTAAATAGTTTGTTTTTAGAATGAAACGGATATACTATTAATTCCGAAATTATATAGATGAGGACATAAGTCCATAAAATAGTAATCGCAAATTTGGAAACTTTTTTTTTTCTCATATATTGAATATTCATAGGGAATATATCTCAGACTATTTGTTGTTCTAAAATTATTATATAGGATTGGGCTAGAGATAAGTATGGCAGGAAGGGGAGAAAAAAAGAAAAAGGAAAAGGGGGGGAATTATATGAACAGTGTGTATAAAATATTGATGCTGTTTAAACCCTCTAAATCAAAAATGGGGGGGGGGGGGTTAATTAAACTAATCCTCTAGATCATAATAATCAGAAAAAAATGTGTAATGTCATATTAAGAATTTTGTCCCATGGGTCTTCTTGTGCCTAATAGACTTCTCTTTGGCACAACCGTCCAAAAAGATCCCCTCCCCTTGATCCCTCCTTAACTCTTTCTATTACTGAGACTGAAAAGTATTTTAGGTTGTTATTGTTACAAAGATGGAAATGTTTTGCCACTGGGGTACCAGTCCCCTTGCTTAAGTCGGACAGATGCTCTCTTATCCGACATTTTAAATCACGGACTGTGGCCGCACTTACTGCATGAGATAACATATATAACAAAGGACGTCCAGCATTTTGAATATTCCTTGATATGATGTATTTTACCACTGGTATGTGATACTATATGATCTTTGATAGCCATGTTGATGTTATTGGTTTGTGGTTATTATTATTTAAAGAAAAATGGCTTGGAGAAAAGATAATTTTCAATGTCTGTGATTTGCGATGTGTGAACTGTATGCCTGAGTCTGGGGCTTTCCGATAACCTGGATCAGCTCCCAATATGGGTAAGTGTTTTTTTAATAATCTGCCTAATATTGTCGTACTGTCGACTATATTAAGTCACGAAAAATGTTTTATGTTTAGTTTTGGAAATATCTTAAATAACCTCCAATGTTGTGTATGTAGAGGCATACTGTCCAAATGTCTGATCTACATAAGACATACCTTTTGTATGCTGCTGTAAAGGATACTTTTTGTATCCAAGTTTTCATGGACATCCCAGTGTATAAATGCGCCAACAGACTTGTGTGTAGTTTAGTCAGCAACTAGCACACTTAATCGGCAACATGTTTTACAGAATGTTTGGTGCCCAGAAATAATTATGTTACCTTTTTTTATATACACATGAGGTTTACAGCCTACATCTTCCCTCATGTACCAGAGGTTATTGATTCTTCTTTGTTGATTTGTGGTCATTAGTATACTACTTACCAATGCAACCAGGCATGGTTATAAATAGGCACAGCCTGAAGCACAACTAAGTATACACAGATGGCATGATACATGATGGCTCTACTGCAGTTACTAACATGCCCCCTCCACAACTACCACGTTAAAATGACAATGAATATCGTTGGGAGGTATGGATGAAATATAACAGATCTACATAAAATCTCTATAAAACTTTTATATGCTCTATTGGGCACCCATGTTCTCTTCACTGTACTATATTGTACTGTGTGTAAAATTATGTTTGGTTTACTTATGTTGGAATTTCCTTGTCTTGTTAATGAAAACAGCAAATATAATGTAAATATTTTATGTGCACTGAGTTTTAGGTATTGCATTTGGTAAACAAAGATCTAAGAATCTAGGCCAAAACTTGCCCAAGTCAAGTCATCACCCTGCTCAGGTCTGAAACATCCATATTTTCTTCAATGTAGACTGTTTTACATGAGGTGAACTTGTTGTTAACTCAAGAAAAGTGAGATCTAACAAAGTTCTGTTATATTAGTAGATCAATATAGTCATAAAATATAACTCGGCAAGGTCAAAGCAGACAAAGGATCTTGCTAAGTTCAATTACTCATTCTAGGAGAGCTAGTGCTGAGCTCAGTTCAATACAATATATAAACAATATAGTCTACAAGTATATGCAGGGCAACACTCCAATAACTCTGAGGGTACAAAAGCGACAGACTCAACTCATAGTTTCACAATCATAGCAAATAAATCAATTAACTCTACAACTCTCTTATGTGACCTAGTTTTATTTCACTTCAACACCTCCAATATTTCACCCCAAATGGCTTTACTAAGGCTTGACGAAGACCTTACCTTGTGGTGACATAGAAACAATTCACACAATGAGTTGTGTAGTGATTTGCCAGATATGGACACACAACACCAGATATTAACCCACGGTACCAGCTAAAAACCCATGACACAAGATATAAACCACAGCACCAGATAAATATCCAGAGCTCTAGCTGAAACTCCACAGCAACAGATAGAACAACATAGCAAAGATATAACCCCATAGCACCAGATACAACACTATAGCACACAATATAACCTCTCAGCACCAGACACAACACTATAGCACACAATATAACCCCACAGCACCAGACACAACACTATAGCACACAATATAACCCCACAGCACCAGACACAACACTATAGCACACAAAATAACCCCACAGCACCAGATACAACACTATACCACACAATATAACCTCTCAGCACCAGACACAACACTATAGCACACAATATAACCCCACAGCACCAGACACAACACTATAGCACACAATATAATCTCTCAGCACCAGATACAATACTATAGCACACAATATAACCTCTCAGCACCAGATTCAACACTATAGCACACAATATAACCAACAGCACCAGATACAACACTATAGCACACAATATAAGCATACGGCAACAGATACAACACTATAGCACACAATATAACCCCACAGCAACAGATACAACACTATAGCACACAATATAACCCCACAGCAACAGATACAACACTATAGCACACAATATAACCCCACAGCAACAGATACAACACTATAGCACACAATATAACCCCACAGCAACAGATACAACACTATAGCACACAATATAACCCCACAGCAACAGATACAACACTATAGCACACAATATAACCCCACAGCAACAGATACAACACTATAGCACACAATATAACCCCACAGCAACAGATACAACACTATAGCACACAATATAACCCCACAGCACCAGATACAACACTATAGCACACAATATAACCCCACAGCACCAGATACACTATAGCACACAATATAACCTCACAGCACCAGATACACTATAGCACACAATATAACCTCACAGCACCAGATACACTATAGCACACAATATAACTCCACAGCACCAGATACAACACTATAGCACACAATGTAACCCAACAGCACCAGACACAACACTATAGCACACAATATAAACACAAAGCAACAGATTCCCTAAACACCTAAATTCCTAAATCCATGACATTTCTTTATCTCTTTCCCCCTTTTTTATATGTTTTAGTCCTCCATGTTTGCCATCTTTCCCCATCATTTTGTGTGTTTTATTCCTCCATGTCAGTGACCTCTTTTCACCTACATTTTATCTTTTCTGCCCCATGTCACAATTTTGTCTGTATTCTGCTCCAATCAATCACCTCTTTTCATCCTCTATTATCTTTTCTGCCCCATGTCATCCCATTTTGTTTGCAATCTGCCTCCATCTACCACATCATTTTATCCTCCATTATCTTTTCTGCCCCATCCACTTGTCACCATGTTGATGTGAGCAGAGCCTGGTCAGAGGAGCTGCTCAGACTGGACAAATGGAGACCTCAGGGAAATGGGAGGCACCTCCTTGGATTTACCCCCACTCTACCATGTACCTTAAAGCTATTATAAGCTCTTCCTACCTGTTACAGAGGCTCAGCTATGGTCTCTGAGTATCTTCCCCTGTTTCCTCCATGATGTTGCACTGCAGGCTCTCTTCTGTCAGTCATGCTGCCCCATGGAGGGCTGAGGGGCGGGGCTATAACTTCATATCCAGCAAGCAGAGTTGCAGAGAGCAAAAGCTTTGGGTGCCACCTCCTACCCCAGCAACTGGTGTGCAGTCCCCTAGGGACAACTAGAGGCTACATACTAAGAAAATTTATTTTTATTTTTTTAAAGGGGAATTGCAAAAATCCAGGGGGGGGCAAGCGCCCCCCCTTGCCCCCCCCTGCGGACGCCCATGGGTATATACGCAAACAGAAAATACTAGAAAACAATAGCCCAATGTGGAAATGATGGAATCCGCCAGATCCTTAAAACGGAGCTCTTATTGTGTAAAAATAATAATAAGCAGTACACAGAAGCCCATACTTGATGGAACCATGTTACGCATGGACGAAACACGTAAGGTTCCATCGAGCATGGACACTAATGTTCTTTAACATAGACTTTGCCTAGCCCCAAGTGTAACCCAAGCCATATATTTTTAAAAGTGTGTAATAGGAAAGCAGATGCGGAAACTCCATGTGAACTAAAACCATGTACTTTACTCAGATCCCAGCATAGTTAGAAATATTAAAACATACTGGCAGCAGTTGAAGAACATTGGCACATGATTAAGCTTCTCAGAAATGCATGAGGCATATGTTTACTATGCAGTGATCTGAATAAAGATAGTGCTATGGTGAAATTTGGCTATCCAAAGCAAGGAGCAGCACATAGGGCACACATTTATTGGTGAGTGTACACAAGTAATACACAGGCTGTGGTGTCCACAGTTGTTTATGACCAGAACTTGGTGGCATCTATCAGCTATATGTAATCCTGAAGCCTTTAAAATACATATATTATCTTCTTCCAATTAGAAACAATAGCAGAACCATCTATCTAAGTCATTGGATAACTGTATGGAAGCACCAGAGATGTATTGAAGTACTAAATATTTCATTTCATAAGAATTCCCGTGTATTGATTTTAACATTTTTAAAATAAATGTTTGTTTAAAAAAATGAGTGAAATATAATCTGCATTGTGTATTAGTCACAAAATAAAATTAATTTCAAACTGCCAAAAAGAAAATGTGAAAGCCAAAACAGCAAAAGTGGATTTACTGGATTAAAAAAGGTTTTATTTGTTCTGTTTCTATAGATTTTGGTTGCTATGATGACCTGAGCATGTTCCAAAAACCATGCACATATTTAAATGTTGTATCAAATAACTTTAGTTTCCAAAAAATAATATTGTACACTATAATGAAATGAGAAGAATATGTCCATTGTGTGTTTGGATGTTTGTCCTTTGTCTGCATGTATAACTTCTCACTAGCCTGCATGTTAGACAGCCATAGAGGTTAATTCACCTCTATCCTTACATCAAGAACTGGTCAGAACCAACACATAATATCTTTTTGCATGACTGAAGGGGACTGCATAGTTTACTGTGTGGATGCGGAGAATAACAAAAGAGCAAAATTATGTACACATTGTGTTCTAAGAATTGCAAATAAATACATACTGTAAAAGAAAAACATGTTTTAAGAGCTAAGTAAGGTCTCCTACTGATGACATCACCTTGGGGAATGATATGCAAGTAATGTAATTTCAAAGGGAACTATGACGTTTGAATATTAGAACACAAAGTGAGATACCACATATTTTTCTCTGCATCTGCTTCCAATGTTGGCAAAATAATTAGTGATTTTCTTTATTTTCTACACAATAATAAACAATGTTTAAGTGGCAGAGTCACTTTAAGCAACATAGGGGTCTATTAACAATGTAAACTGTGGTGTGCTGACAGTGGAACTGCAATAAATTGAGCTTTAAAAGCAAAGATGCAAAGATAGGCAAGTTGGAGAATGTTTCTAGCTGACTCAATGTCTGGATTTTGCAGTTTTGAATAGGCCACAAGGAAGACATGATATAGGGTTCTGTCATGGTGAGGCATAGGTATATTGTTGAGGGGTAGCAAAATGTTCTTCATGAGATCTGAGGAGATACGTAAATTGCATTGTTTTTATAATTTTTTTGTGTGCAAAATGCCTTTTTTTCATTCTTACAACAACAGTTCATAAGATGCTCTGACAGCCAAAACAAAAGAATAGACAGAATTCATACAGAATAAGGATATGTGCTGTTGCAGTCAATATTTGCCACTATGCTCTGCCAGCCTAGTGGATGACTGAATTTCATGCACACTGTTGTCTCAAACTACTACAATGTCAACTGTTAGGGAATATTAAATCCATTGTCCCTTTGTCCATCACAAGGTGCAGTACATGTCCCAGGACACTCTCTGCTAGGGGCCAAAAGAGGGCAGGTTTATGTGAGCCTGCAAAACTGAGCTCCAGGCTAACTTGTACAGGTACCAGGGTTTGGAGGCCATGTCAACCCCTTGAAATCATTGTTGTGTTCCTCAAACCATTCCTAAACTATTTTTGCTTTGTTGCTGGGTGCATTCTCCTACTTAAAGCGACCAATTCCATCAGGCAGTACCGTTTCCATGAAAGGTTGTACATGGTCTGCAACAATGCTTAGATAGGTGGTACATATCATAGTAAAAACCTCATGAATGGCAGGACCCAAGGTTTCCCAGAAAAACATTGCCCAAAACATCACACTGCCTCCATTGTCAGTGGTCATAATGATATGGCTGTTGGTGTACATACTGTAGCTTAAATGTAATTAATGCCACTAGTCAAGCTCGATCAAATCTGACAGGACCCCAAAAAACAGGACTGTCCCAGAAATACCAGGGCTTTTGGCAATTATTACATAATGTAATTTCTCATGTTCAGTTTTGGAAGAAACATATCACTCTCATCTTAAAACATATGCTGTATTGTAACAAGAAGTATGAGTTAATTTAGTTTTTAATGTATTATTGTTTAATAAAACAGATTGAAATATGCAATAATATATGTGTTATTGCTTTCCCCGTCTTCATAATCTTAATTAAAAGAAGCTCCTAATTAAAGAGCACTTTCATTAACAAAAAGAAAAAAGTTAACTACCCTTGAACACATCAATGTCTGGGAATTATGTAGATTAATTAAACAAAAATAAGCTTCAGTAACCAACACAAACAGAAAAAGAAATGGTAATGTGCTGTAGATGATTTTTAATTTTGGATTTTTCTCATCCAACTTAGTTGAACTTAAACATGCCAGTACATACATCTGCAAGCCTCCGTCACAAACATCCACATTCTTTTCTGCAGGCGCACTGCATATGTAACCTGGTTTGACAAGCTGTTTTTGGGACAGCGCCAGAAAAGAAAATTGGAGGAACTACAGGAATTGTATATGTAAGATTTAAATAATGAACGCATTTTAGACAAAATAGGTATCTGTCAAGCTTATTAAAAGGAGAATATACTGTACATCGACAGACTCAAGCTAGTGGGCACCACAGTGATTTATTGGCATATCAGATTTTATATGATTACATCACTGAAAGCTGATATCTTAAGATGTCAGAAAAAAAAATGTGGCATTAGAGCGTGCTCAGTGAATCTAATGCCAGCTCAGAGCACAGCATCCCAGATGAGAATCTCACTGTAAAATCCTCACCTGCGTTCTAATATGCTCCCAAACCTCACTGAAATAAAAACCTGCTGAAGTAGGGGGCCAAACATAATTTTTTGGGGGGAGGGATGGAAGGGTACTAGGGAGCTTTTACACTCCCAGTCCCCTAGCATACTTTTAACAGGAAAATAGGAATTAACTACATTTTATGCTAAACGCTGTTATTCCTTTAGCGTAGTACCAGTACTTTAACGTTCGGTCTTTCTGTGGTCCCCATTGCAGTTGAGTGGCACATTATTCCTTTAGGAATGACCTGCTATAATTCAACTTGAACATTTAGCACCTTAACAACTGCATTGCATCTACCACATTGTGTTAGCAAAATAGCAACAAATGCATAAAATATGAGAAATATATATTTTTATTATGACTGTTGTGTCTCGTGATTATGACATCACCTTGTGTCTTTATATGCAAATTATATATTTTCCAATGAATATAACTAATTTCCATATCAAGCAGAGAGGCAGTTGCCGCGTTTTGCACTGTGTCTCTCAAGCTGAGAGAGACCGTCGCCGGCCAGACTGTTTGCCTGCTCGCCGGTCAAATTATAAATTGGCATGTCCTGTTAAAAGTACATGCCAGTTTATCCTCATACTAGGATTATAATTTTTTGGAAACTGTTAATGCCTGATTTTTGCAGCTCAATTGTCAATTGACTTGTAGTAGTAAAAGCCTCCTTTCTATAATTTTGTTTTTTTTTAAATAAACTATAGTAAAATACATATGTTTTGTGGGGGTATTTTATGTATTCAGGTGGTCTTTTTGCAATTGATCAACTAACTGTTGGATGTGTTATATTTTAATATTATCTTAAAGACAAAATATATATATATATATAGTTTTCGCTAGAGGTAGCTTTTTTTTTTTTTTTTGCACCATAATTTAAACCTATTGTAACTCCAATTCTAAGTATTTTTTCTGTACTTCACAAATGTAATTTATAAACATATACAGTTATTTAGTTGGCAGCATGAATAGCCATAATTATACTAAAGGAAACAAAGTATCTCTTAGACATGCGTTGGGCAATATAGTGCTTTCCTGCTATTGCTGAACTATTATTCTCTTGATGCTAAGACAGCCTTTTAGCTCCTTCAGAATTTTGGGGGTTGTAGTTTAACAACAGTCAGAGGCCACAAATTATCATCACATTATATTTAGATTCCAGTACCACTACTGATGCCGACAAGTATCCAGTTATAAAGCTATATGAACATTTTGTACATCTGTTGACAAATTTGATGCGTAGTTTCAAAGTGATTCACCCCTTACATTTTTCCCTGAAGCTAATCTGCATTTTAGAAAGACAGCATGTCTTTAATCTTGGCTAGACAATAGGGTGCCAGATTTATAGAACATAATTAGAAAGAACTGCAGTGCCACAAAATTGATCTCACACTCTTTTGACCCTAAGGCAAGAGGGAACAAAATTAAACTTCAATGCTGTAAAGTTGGGCACACAAAAAAATAAACATTTGCCATTTTTTTCTTTTACTGCTACTTGTCCTACATTGGCTCATAACTTTATTTGGATGTTAATATTAAGAAGTGAGAATACAAGAGCAAGTGCATGCATGTACAGAAAATGCAAAGCTAAAATATAAAAAAAAAAAAAACATAATATACCTTGAAATTTCTCAGGTAAACAGTGTTTTAGAGCGCTTAATCAGATATCCAAAATTAATGTCTAATTTCAGCATGGAAATAACTCAGAACTGAAAAAAAAAATCCTCATTCACATCAGTGATTATTAACTTAATAATAATTGGTTTCTCTATTCAGAGTGGTACATAAGCATTATAAAAAGGCTCAATTATAACTACATCTACATCAAACATTATTTGATATTTGATCATGTAAAATAAAACAATGATTAGCCACTGGCTAAAATGACTTGATGGACGTGGCCAAAGTCAAAAAGAACACAATAACAAAAAAAATAACAGTACAATAAGGTTTTTTCATATTATATCATGGGATACATATACTGTACAATGATACTTTAAATAAAATATACTCACATATATGAGAAATGAATATTTGATTATAAATGTGCCATATTTTTAGACATTTGAGACTTATGGATGGTGTGACTTTTTTTTCTAAAAAATGAAAAGTCTTTCATGAAAACTACAATGCTTCCTCCCCAGTATCAGTTACTCCCACATGAACATCCACTTGATGGACTCTACCATTTACATTAAGAACAACTCCACTAAGATGAAACTAATTGAAAAACAAAAATTTCCACCTGAAATATTCAAAAAAGCTCAATTGTCTACAGCAGGGGTGTCACTAAAAACAACTGGGCCATAGTGCAAAAATTGCTCAACCTCACAACGTCACCACATAATACCACCCATGCCATTAACCCCCTCTTTCCACAGTTTCACCTTTGCTCCCACATTACATCACTGTGATTAGCTATCACAACAACTGGATGTCACAGAGGGGGACCTCCACAGACAGGGCTGAGCTGCCTCGGCCCACAAGAACTCAGCCATGTCCCTTTTTAGCTTGACCATGGTTTGCAAGCTAGCATACAGATGTCTGTACTGCATTACATATCTGTAGTAACCATGTTCTATTAATGATCCTGAATAAAATAACTTTGTGACCACCCTAGGATTTAGAATTTTGTTCTTGAACGTTTGCAATCAAATTTTAAATCACCAACAAAGAGCATTCTAAATCTGAAACTATAATTTTTCGCACATTTTGCACATTTTTGTTTTTTCACATTCCTCAAGCAGGATATCACGGACAGGTGATTTAACAGGTGGAATGCAGTTGGTTTTGTTTTAAATTGTCAGAACAAGCGGAGGATATAAGTTTTAACCTTTACCAGGGTTGTCGTGAAAATAAAATTTTATGTGAAGGTCGAACAAATATGCTCCGATAAGTGGTCCCAATCAGTGGTATTAAGAATTCGGAAACCCACACCGATATTTTCTGAAACCAAATGCAGCCAAAACATGTCCGAAATGCCCCAGGCTAAAGTTGCAGTATCAAAATCTTCTTTTTCTGCTATGGAGATTTTGCACAAAAAAAACATATAGCCCAGACATACCAAAAATAATTCAAATTCAACCAAAACAAACCAAACCTCCACAGGAAATAGGACCAGCTTCAAGAAGTTGATACAATATTGGTAGAATCAAATTGCAGCCAATCACCGTTGACTACTCTGTGTATAGATACTAAGCTCATGGCAAGACCACAATTGAAAAGCAGGATACTGATCCAGGAGGCAAAAACATATATATTTATGCCAAAAAAGGGCAAGCCAATAAGCAGGAGAGGGGGAAAGGCAAGGGCAAAATTATATGCACTGATTTATTTCGGAAGTGGAGAACATGGCAATAGTCAGGAAGCTGTGCCAATGCTGCTAAGACCAGCCTGAGTAGGTTGAATGACATCTGGCAGGAGGTCATGAATTATGGCAACTAAACTGGTGGGAAAAAATGGTCCACGTAGGTGGTGAAGAAAAGGAAAGTGCATTTAAAACATCAGTTGTCATTGTCATACCTGGTCATAAATACTGAACATCCATTAATGTTTTCTGTTTGTAATTTCATTTGTATTAACACTGCTCTCTCACTTTACTCCTAGCATCTTCTGATGTATCCCCTCATCAACCAGCAACAACTGATGGCAGGACCCAGAAATAGCTGGTCGTAAGTGTTGAACATCCATTCAGGCCTCTGTATGTGATTTCATAAGTATTGGCCCTGTTCTCTCACTTTACTCCTAGCATCTCCTGATGTATCCCCTCGGCAAACAGCAACAACTGAGGACGGGGTCACATGGCCTGCACAAGCCACATTGATTAGTTTGCAGGGAAATAGAATAAAAGTAGTCAAGTTTTTAGGGTTGCAAAAAAAATAAAGGTCAAGAAAAACATTTCTATCATTTTCATAAAGCATAAAACCTTTAACCATTTATTTTGCAAAGTTTAAATACCTTACATTAATGAGTTGTGAGAAAACTGCAAGGTGCATTGGAAAAATGAATCATATGAGGCAGATTAACTGTAGCTGTGTGTAACCCATAAAAACCTGCCACGTTTGTTGCTGAAGGAGCCCAATCAGATGGCAAAAAGCATGGTGATGCACCCAACTTTGTGATGTCATGCTGAGAGCTAGTGGTCATTTGCTGAATAGATGTTTAGAGGTATTATGCTATATTGTTTTTTATTTCAATACACGGCATGCTGAATTTTGGGATCTTTTACTCAGAATAGTCCTTGCCAGGTATTGGGGAATTATGTTTGGTCACATGTCTACTCATAGCAGCGAGTGCTCAAGTTTGTGTGAGTGCAACTCATATGATGCTCATTACTTCCATCTTCCAGCATAGTTTGGGAAAAACTATCTAATTAATAGATGTTAGCACACATTTTGGAATTTAAATTTCCATTATAGGGACTTTAGATTGCAACAATATATGTTAGATATGACACTACTACATACAATGGCTGTAACACAAAAGGATCGACAGAGGTAGCTCCGACTTTCTGAAAGAAAATTTGCTCTCCGAATTTTGTATCCAAATGGATCACTTGTGATATGATTAGCCCTCAGATACTGGCTACTCAGAAACCAGCAAATTGATCTTGAATTGTCTGGAAAATCAACCAATGTGACCAATTTTGTGCCGACACTTCAAACTCCCCAAGAGTTCCGAAATGGTAGCCTCGGACCTCCCCATGGACTTTGGAGCCATTTCAGGAGGACCTTGGCTATTATGGAAATAGCTACAGTTCTACCATACAAGTCAGTGGGAGGACTTTGGCTACTGTGAAAATAACCAAAGTCCTCCCAAAATGACCCTAACTTAAATAAAATGTAAATAGAATAAATCATTTGCATTAAATAAAAAATAAGATAAAAATGTATAAAAAAAATAATAAAATCAAATACATTATATTAAAATAAGATATAGTAAATTTTAAATTAGACTTAATTAAATAAAAATAAATATTAATAAAAACACATTAAAATAAATGAATAATATAAAAACACTTATGTTATATAATGTTATATTGTAAAAAATGTATGTTATATATTGTTGCATTGTAATATGCATAATATAATAAAAACATTACAAACCAAGTTTTCATTGGCATGGCAATCATTTTAAAATGCCATAATAGCATAATTACTAATAAAATTAATGACTGTAATTCATTATTAAAATATGCAATAAATAATACACTTATCATATATACCACTTAGTAGCCCCAAGAAAACAGTTACGGAATAGCCACATGTACATATATACATACATTAATGTGTATAATTTTATACACCATTTGTGCAACCAGAACAGCTCTTGTGGTTTAACAATGCTCGTGATGTCCTGCCAGCTATATATTGACATCACATCATCGGTTATTGTTCACCGATGGCAATTGATATTTGTAACATTTTTACACAATACACATTTTACAAATATATATTTGTATACATTTTTCAATTAAATTCACCAGGTAATATATGAATGTTGCCGAAATTGGCCTAGAAATGGTGGAAAGTGACTATTTCATGCCAAAATTGGCTGTATTGCCTAGTCTAATTGTGGATTTCTCTGCATCTCTGCATTTCTCCGTAATTCGGCTTTATATCCTGATATGGTCTGACTTCGGACCAAACCGGGGCATACGTTTTCCTTATATGTCTTAATTGTCAGTTTTGCACCATCTATCGAACCTTCCACTAAGATTTCAGCATTTTCCTGGTGTGGAATGTTATATGTGGCCAGTAAAAATGGTGAGGTGGCAACCCTAAATCCAGGAGAGAAAAAGCAACATTTTAAAGTGTTTCAAATAGGCAAAAAGTAAGGTCTCCCAAAATAATAACTTGAAATGTGCACAGGACCATTACAAAGCACACATCTGCAGCTTTGTATCCTTCAGATGTACAACTAGGATTGTCAGGCCAGGCAATGTTTTACTGGACACCAATAACTTTTACATGTTCCCCTGCAGCATATAGACTCCAAGTGTGTCCAGAAGGAAATACATATGCAGGGCAGCATGTAAATGTTGGCATAAAAAAATGACCAACTTATGCATGAAATAATTAAGAACAGTAGCAGTTCAGTTTTTTTTTTTTTTTTTTTTTTTACTGCTTGCAGACTAGGTTAGAAAAAGATTTGTTACAATTTTCTCTGTCAGTTTAAATAGCTCAATTTTGATCATTTTTTTTCATAATCCCTTCTTTTCTAGTTCCAAAGATTTTTTTATTTTTTTTATTCCGTGCATGTGCTTCTTTTGTTTTTATGGAAAGTACATTTTGAAAAGTGTTAAGGTTCTAACACCATGAAATCCATCTACTGCTTTCCCTCCACAAGGAAGCCAAGTGTCTCAAGTGTGTGAGTGAGTGTTATTTGTTGCCAGTCATGAGTAAAATATCATATAGCAGAAAACTGTAATTAGACTTTTATTCTCCTTTTTTTTTTTTTTAACTCTTTCCAGACTAAGTAGGAATAGGATGTATTGCAATTTTCTCCCTAACTCATGTCAGCTAAAATAGTTCAAAAACTCTCTGGTTCAATACCTGCTTTCTCCAAAATTCTGCTTTCATTGTGATATCCACTGCGCTTTTCAAACCAGGGAACCCTGTGGCTTAATGTGCAAATTACACATTTCCCATTGAAAAGCAGTTAATTTGCATATCAAGCCACAGGTGATGTCATAAACTGGAGACTCCACAGATACCTTTAAAACACATTCTGTCTCCTAATTTATGCATTTATTGCAAATTTGCTAACACATTCATTTTCAATCATTTTTTATTCTCCATATTTACAGTACAAACAATGTTTAGGTGACACATTCCTTTAAGGAAATATTAACCTAAACTATGATCTGAAAACGTGTTTGTTTTTAAATCAACATCTAAAGATGTGATGGATAACCTTGGCCCTGTAGATGTTTGGGAACTACATATACCATGATGGTCAGTCAGTCAAAAGGTTCACAGAGCATCATGGGATATGTAGTTATCAAACATCTGCAGTGCCAAGAGCAGTAATCACTGATTTTTCTCATTAATGCACTCAAGGTCTCAACTTGTCAACTGTTTCCATTGAAATTTCTGTGTGTACTGATGGACTTTATTTTTGACAGGTCAAAAGTTTTATATATTTATGTAATCATGTACATATTACATAACCACTGTTAATCTGTATAAGCTAGAAATCAATGTAATATGTAAACTTTCATTCATACCATATACACAAATGAAGACACAATGACCAAGATGTTAAAGAACCTTATGCAGCAATCCCTTTTAGTCACACTTTTGGAATTTCTACAATTTTCAAGCGTTTAACCCAAATAGATCTTATTTTGAGACTAATGGTTTCCAAGAAAACAACTGTCAAAATACCTAATCTGAGGTAAATTAAGTTGTGTATTTTTAAAAATACATGTGGTTTTGTGCATATGATGATTTAGCGAACAAAGAAATTATCTCAAGGTAAACATAGGCCCAGCAAGGCAATCTGTCAGAATTCTGAGTTTGAAAACTAAACCGTGCAAGTCCCAAATTTACCTTATAAAAAATATTTTTCTCAGAAGTATCATGTTTCAACTGCTAAAATTCAAAGTACAATGCAATCTGAAGCCTACCAACTGTCCGCTTCATGGATTTGGATTTGAGGCAATGTCCCGCTGTCCTGGCGAGCTCTAGCTCTGTCCTGCTTTTCAGCGGGATTCAGAACTGCAATCCTTCAGTCCTAATCTAATTTTCTGGTGTCTGGTCCACCGGAGAATGCCTAATGTGCTTTCATATTGTCTGAAAGGGACACTGGGATGTACCTAGGGCATACATATTTGAAATATGTAAATGGTACATTTATTTGGCAGTTTGGTGTTCTATGGCCATTACTAAAATTGCAAGGGCCCATTCACTAGTGACTGAAGTGTGGTGAATTGTGATCTTTCCAACTCAGTACCTGATTTTTGAAGTTCACTTGTCAGTTCAATACACCAAAACACTACACTAACACTACACTATGGTTGCTCCTCTAGTTAGAAATCCAAGGGGGAAAAAACTTTGCTGTCAGAAATACAATTAATCCAGTATGCTTGTATATGAATAAATCCCAGCAGAGAATCTGGCATAATAATACAAGATTTTTATTCAGTTACCAGTTAAGATGCTTTTGGTCATATAATGATTTAAACGTGATCCCTCCTGACATCCTTCTTAAAATGATCTCAGATTCTAAGTTCCTAGCTGGCATGCTTCTGACACCAATCTGGGGAAGAGTAAATCACCAACAGATACAAGTAAATAGCGAAATACATAAATCACAATGCTAAAATTATGAAGAAAAAAAACATGTAACGTAGTAAACACTACACACAACATAAGGTGGTATAGAACAACTTGGGGAAAAATCCCATAAATAAACATAGTGTAGTTTGTGTGACCACATTTCCAACCTGCCATTCAGGGACACTTATTTTCTTACTTACGTGCACGAGTGATTGCATCAAAGTTATGCTTGAGACTGGCAAAAACATATTTGCCGGTACATTTTTTAGTATTTGTGTAATTTACCCATTAATATGACAGTGTTATTTTGATATTAATAAGCCACAGCCAATTTGCCCAATATTATGCCAGTATTATTTTGCCATTTAATATGCCACAGCCAATTTGCCCAATAATATGCCAGTGTTCTTTTGCCATTAATATGCCAGCATTCTTGTGCTCATTATATTAAAACCCTCCTCCCCCTTCCCTGTACTCAGCTTCTGGCTGCTCCCTGTCCCCGTCATCTCCTCCTTGCCGTCTTCCCTCCTGCATGGAGGAGGGAAACACATATCTGGTCGCAATGATTTTTTAAACATTTTTTTAACTGCAGATGCGGGGTCCGCGCACAGCTCATCGCGATTAATGTAGGACGTTCCATGCCGTCTTACAAGCCTCTAGGCACTAAAAAGTAGGACAGCATGGAACATCCTACAAGCGGGAAGGGGTTAAAGTGGCCCTGACTGAGAGATGAAGCTCATTCCGGGACACGACATTGTACCATAATGTGGGTGCCCAGTACTCAGGACAGAGCCTCCAAATTCAGGACAGTCCCGGGCATTTTGGGACACGTGGTCACCCTAAGTGTAGTATGTCTGGGGCAAAGGCCTTTAACCCCTTCCCGTCTATAAGACATTTAATGACGTCCTAAAATACTCATGTCAGATGCCTATAGGATGGCTTAGAATGTCTTGTATGTAACAGCTGTGGGTTCTCACCTGTCAGATGAGGCTACTTGGAGAGGCACATCTTTTTATGGCACAAAAATTCTAATGCAAAGTAAAGTATTCAACATAACCTATGTCAACAGTAACATCTTACAGTCCAATTATAATTAAGCTACTTGTCTGGTACCAAGTGTTAAGATCCAGAATACATCCAGTTGTTATAACTTTTTGTGAATATCTCCACTTCTAAAAGCCACAGTCACTTTTTCCAAAATGTATCAAATAAACACTGACATACCCCCTCATTTGTCTGAAAATGCTTATTAACGGTGATTTGGTGTCACTATTCATCACAGCATTTAGATGTTCCCGTATCCTACATTTTAACACCCACGTGATCAAATATATGACATTCCTAGAATTACAATTAAGTGCTGTTTAAACCTTTTACATTAGAATGCAAATATGATGACTCAAAACAAATAACATCAATTCTTGTATAAATTAAACTCAATGTGTTTTGCAATATCGTTTGAAATATGAATGGAATTATGTATCATAGTTTACCTTTCAGTTTGTGATTATTATGATTAAAGTCAAATAAATGTTTTCCATTTTGATCATAATTCTGTTTCTTTCATAATAAAATTACATACTTCACATCAGTAACATAGAATGTGTCGGCAGATAAGAACCATTCGGTCCATCTAGTCTGCCCAACCTGACAATGTTTGCAGAGATTTAAAAGCAATACTTCTGAACAGTTGTTTCACCCAAAGACATAGTTTATTACATAGTTTATAAAGTGTTTTGAATAACTTAATTGTGCTGAATTAGTTAATAAATTGCGATGCCCGTGAATCACCTGGAGAACTAAACTGACTGAAATATACGGTGGTTGGATGCCTCCTACAGCTCATTGAATGCAAGTTCTTTTCTGACTGATTCTTGATGAAGACTATAAAAGGTATAAGGCAGCCAAAACAAACACTGTAAAATGGCTGCAGGTTGATATAAAACTAGTCTGTCGCCTACAGTTGTGATAATTCTTTTTAATGTGACCATGCTGAACAGGATTTTAAAGGACTAGTGTTTTAGAAATCTGAATCTATGAAATAGACTTTATAGAGATAATTAAATAGTTGTGTTAATAGATTCTTCCAGTACAAGTGCTCGGGCCCAAAATATCATTCTGTAAATTATAAATTGATTACAATGTTGGACTTTTTTTTTTTTTAAAATGTGTCAGCTGTGAGAAAGAACCCAATATAGGCATAAAACACAACAACATTTTATCTTTTCCCAGTTGTATAAAAGAGTTTATCCGACATATGAAACATTCTTAGGGCTTTAGTCGTGAAAAAGGGAATTGCAGGGAATTAACAAGTAAATTTCAAACTTAAGGCCAAAGTAGCCTAGTTTGAAGTGGAGCTGAAATTAAGAATTTTTGCAAATTGGGTACTTTTGGCCCTAGGCTCGAAATTCCCTTCTCACTTCCTTGTAGTTCCCCTTTTCATGAATAATGGCCATAGTGAATTATCTTGTAGAATGTATCAATTATGCATGGGAAAAATTAAATACCACAGTGCATGATTATACTGAAGTCACTTTTTAGTTCTACAAACCTGTAGGCATGCTCCAAACTAAAAACCTTTTTAAAGCTTTGGAAATTACCATTTTTATTTTTGGGGAGATATTTTATTCTGTACAATACACTTGTACTGTACACAATTCACTGTATAATACACTGTTTATACAAAATGCATTTTACACTAGAAATCAGTTCTAATTGGTACTGGGATCCCTTTTCTACTTAACCAATTTACTAATAAAATTTAGGCCAACCTTTTAGCCTTATTGTAGATATTAGCAGTTTTACCTCACATCTTCAAGAAATTGAATTTCGAGAATTTTTATGTTCAGTCTGTATTGAGTTTTCAAGCATATTACTAATGATTGCATTACATTTCCACTGTCTGATACCCCCCATTATGTTGCACTCATCATAGAGACAGTGCTGTAATGTTAAATAATATGAATGAAAACTTATGTTTGCTTATTTTGTTGATGATACATTATACGAGATCCAGTACTAATGATTATTAGTTCATCATGTCTGCTGCATGGTGCACCCAAAGAGTAAGACACTAACACACTATAACATCGTATAATGGAAAACATACTGGGATTATATTGTTATTTTTAGAAGTCTAGCACATTTCTACTCGGGGCATATACTTTATTGACATGTAGCCAGAAGATACTTTAGTAGCTAATGGTAATTGCTTCTTTTACAAAATTAGTGATCAAAACCTCCTGGGATTTTTTTTCATACATTTTTGGTGTAATTATTACTGTAATCATTGCCCTTGTGGGTAAAAGTGTGTTCAAATATAGACAGACAGACAAAAGCTAAACAAGCTTAACTAGTAACAGAAGTTTCAAATCACATAATTATACTTTATCTCTATAGGGAAATAAAATCCTTTGAAAGTAAAAAATATATATATATAAAATGTAACCAATTTGCCACATGAATAGATGAATTAAATCAAAGGTTCTTATTTGTTTTGTTTTTTATTATTATTTTACTATTTTAGCTTATTGTAGTGCTTAATCAAAATAGAAAAAAAAAACACAACTAAAAAGTTGTTGAAAAGAAATGTACTTTGCTTGAAATAAACATAAATATAATTTTCAAGGAATTTAGCAATGTACTTAGTATTCTCTGGATTCAATATCATATCACTATTATTATATAACCAGTAGAAAATGTGATGTTACTGAGCAAGGGACAAAATAAACATAGGTTTTTCGATATACATATTTGTGGGGAAAGAAATTGATTTAATTGTATTAAAGCCATGTGCAGCATCAAAACTGAAGGCAATACACACACTACACAATTTGAATCATGCCTATTATCCTTTGCTGAGGAGCCCATTTATTTCTTGGATGTTTTTTATATTTTTTGGAGCTATGTACTTCATTTAATTTATTCTGTGTGTATCGTTGTTTTTCCAGCTGGGGCATAAATGATTTTTAGCTTTAATATTTATGTATTTTATGTCCTATACATAGGGCACTAATTATTTAAATGGATTGTCCATAGTGGAAAACATGGAGGCCAAATAAATGTAATTGTAATCAGTGTAATCGCTTTAAATGTTAGTTTTCACTGTGTGCTCAGTTACCCTTCACTGGGCTCTATTTATTTTTTTATATTAATCCTAAAGTCATAAAATATATTCCAGGCATTTTTTTTACATGTAAGGATTAGAGTTAATGTTTAACCATAATTAAATCTGCACAACTTGTACAATTAAAGTCCTATAATTTAGTGAGGAAATGTAAGCATGCCTCCCAACTGTTCCGCTTTGCATAGGTCAATTACAATTATGGGAAGCTCTACCTCTGTCCCACTTTTCAGAAGCGAGGTAGAGCTTGGTGGGATTCAAGACCACAACACTGCGGTTATACTTGTATTATTCGGTGTCCAAGATGCTAGAGAATGCACACTGCGCATGCACAGAATTATGCATAATGGTGCTGACAATATGAGTGCTACCATACATGGTACCACACTCAGTAGCTCTGACACTCAATCTCCCTAGCTGTGACCTACGTGTCACAATTTGCCAGGGGCAGAAGTTGGGAGGTATGAGTAAATGCAAACCACTTCACTTCAGATTTGGTGAACCAATAAAAATAGCAAAGAGTGTTGGCCAGGGGTAGGCAAACTGCGGCTCTCCAACTGTTCCAAGACTACATCTCCCATAATGCTCTTTCAGCTAAGAGGCTGGTGGGCGAGTTTGGGAGATGTAGTCTTGGAACAGCTGGAGAGCCGCAGTTTGCCTATCCCTGGTGTAGGCAATTATTTTAAGTTCTATTAATTATTATTAAGAATTTCAAATGAGGAGTATAATATAAATCAAACAAAACATTAAACAACATGTATTTCTAAAGACAAAAAAAAATGACACTATTGTACATAGTAAAATAAACCATCATTTTAATGTGACAAGAAACAAGAACACAATGTAAAATTACCTAAAACACTGAGTTCCACTCAGCTGGAAAGTCACTGATAGGCTAGTGAAATGTTACTTAGCAGACATAGCCGTCTGCAAGTATTAAAGAGTTAACCCTCAAGAACAACTTTTAATTTATGTGAAGACAACTTCTTACATTAAAAATCCTTCTGAACTATGTTCCTATGGAGTACATTTCAAAAGTGAAATGCAATTCTTTTCTAAGCCTCCTTCAAACAAGCTACAGTGACAAATTGATACAAAATCTAGAATATATGGAAATAAAACAGAAATAGGCCTCCATTTAAACTATGACCAAATGAATATAGTGCATTCATGAATAAATGAGCTAAACTCATATTAATGATTCAATTTTAAAACATTCATGCACGTATCTGTAATTGGAAACTTAAATCTTGCTGCCAATATCAACTTTCGTTGTATTCTTGGACATGTTTTCAGTATAAAGAGCAAAGTGCATCAGAAATGACTACCTGTGAAACAGATTACCTCCCACGCATAAGGTGTGTACTATAAAAAAAAGCTTATAAAGGTAACTGCTTGCGTGCAAGATATATAGAGTTGTAAACAGCTGTTAGCAAATGGTACAACGTCACATTACACACTAGGATTTCCCTTCACTGCTCTCCATTGCCATAGAAACGGCCACTACAACCTGCAAACAGTCACCTCAATTACTCCACATTCCAGCAGTCCTCCCTCTGTGGGAATCCTTGTTTATATATTTTTTTGTTGCCATGGAATTCATTTCCGTTGTGATATGCACAGAATCTGCTTTTTTGCTTTTGGCGTTTCATTAAAAGGTGATTCGGGTTAATCATGTAGCATGAGAAAGTGCTTGTGGTTTCCTTGAGAAACACCTTTAGTCAGATTTCTTACTGAAATTTTAACATTTTACTGAATGGATTATTGAGGCAACTTATGAAAGCTCTTGTAGCCCTAAGTTTTTTTTTTTTTTTTTAAACCCATAGGTCCAGATGTATAGTATTTTTAAAAACAGTTTTAGTGTGTATGTTCTGGTTTTAATTTAAAAATAAATTATTTAAAGATTCTTCCATGTCTGTGTAAAACTGCAAAGTTGGTATGTAATATCCAGACAGGATTAGCAAACATCTTTGTAATACTCTGGAAAATAATGTTAAACAATACTTCATGGGTTTTTGATCTCAATCTGTATTCTGGGATATATTAAGTCACATTCAAAATGTCAAAACTCTGTTTACGCACTCAAAGTATTCAAAACAATTTAGCTGAATTTTAATGAAATTTACAAATAAAACTTTGGGCCAAGCATGAGGGATATAGTTATTTAGGACTTTGTATCCTATTTTATAGCACCTGTAATAGAGCTATACTGAATTAATCCCATCTGGTAAGTCAAAGTGTTATGAATGAATCAAGACAATGCCATGTGGGTCAAATTATGAGTTATAGACATTTAGGAATAAATATATATTTTTTAAACTGAGTTTTATCCTGGCAGGGCTAATACACGCAGCCCTATGGCTTGTTTTCAAGCGCAAAATCAAAACTTGGACCCATATACCATGAATGTTTGAATATCTTTTTTAAATAAAAAAGAAAATGTACAAGGAAAAAGGTTTTTGTACATAGATATTTTTCCACATTTACATTTTGCATATTTCAAAGTTGTAACAAATGAGAAATGTGGTGACCAAAGAAAAAACTACTTTAAAAATGAGTATTGAAACTGTTTAATAAATAAAAAATACAAAAGGGAATAATCATATTTATGAAACAATGATGTCAAGAAGCAGGATTTTTTTTGCCTTCTTTGTATATTGTTGGCAAAAACAATATATAAAAAATTAAGAAAAGATATCACAATAACTAAAAAAGAAGAATTTTAACATGTTTTAAAAAGGAATATCGGGGGCGGAGCTGACTACCGAGGTGTGAGGACATGTTCCTGTTCAGCTTCTCCTGCTGGAAGCTAAAACAGCAATTTACCGATGAGCACACCTGCTGCTAAACAAAAAAAAAGCTAACTAATTACTCCTGATAACATGGGCAAGAAAGCCAAAAAAGGGAGATAAATCCCAACCATTAAAGAAAGTATATATTGATGACTTGCTGACCAGGCTTACTAGGCCTCACACCAGTACCCAAGCAGTGCATTATACTGTACATGGACGATTAAGATTCCTCATCTGAAGGATCTGCATATATATTCCAGGGTAAACATCCCCGAAAGACTCCTCAGCTAAATTCTAAAGAAGTTCCAGCATCAAAGGCTGACATCCAAAGACTTATATGTGAGCTACAGGGGTGGAAACGTGATATGTTGATGATTGAAACATACATGACTAAAGAAAAGGTGCAGGTATGGAAACCACTGCCAGTACAAGCCAGTTGAAACCAAAAAACAATAGACCTGATACATCAGCAGATTAATGCTACAAAAAGTAGATATCAATCCTGGAAACTAAGCAAATGTGTGAATCCAAAGGATCCAGAACTCAATAGGGCATTTGCTCTCTGGACCTATCTAATAAACCGGATCAGTACTGTCAGTCCAAACATAGCTAACGCTGGATCTATGATTGCAGACTCCTGCATAGTCAGAAAATTAAAGTGTGCACCACATGATGCCCCCTGTGATGTAATCGCTAAAAAATGACTTTCCTTGCACAATGCCACAAAATGAAGCCGGGCATATAAGAAGAAATACCTCTGGTTGTGTTTGAAGCCCTGTCTTTGATGATGCTACTCTGGAGGAGGACCATGACCATAACCATGGAGATCAGGTACAATTTGACCCCAATACCTAATGATCACCAAAGATAATAGGCAGCTGAACATTGTGGAACCTGTCAAAATCCATACTTTTCTGCAGTCTCTGGGGATTATACTGATTCCAATACAAGCCCCACCTGACCAACCTTGCACATAGGGCTCCCTTACTACGCTGGATGACTGTGCAGGGAAGATGGGCAGGCCATACACATGTCGGGGCTTCCTGAACACTGAACTGCTTACATGCTCCCTGAGTATTAGAGATTGACTGGCTAAGGCTCACAAGCCTTGAACCACTGATCTGGATGACAACCTGGACCAATTGTCTACTTTCACTGTCTACTAATGGGACAACTGATGTATCGACATACTTGAAACTCAAGTAAAAGTTTTTAAAAGTTTTGACTGAACATCGCAAGGGCATCTGTCTGACTACACAGACTTGTTTATAATACCGCTGTCTCCTAAACATTTCTAGCTGATATCCTCATCAGGGTGCCCCTAGGCTCTGGATCAAGAGTCTATAGAGAATCCAGCTAGCCCCCCCTGGAGCTGGCACTATTTTTTTCCAATTTTCCCACTGTTTTCCTACTATTCTTTTATTTTACATCCTTTAATATGTTCGTTCTTGTCCCTCTATCTTTATCTCTTTTTTACTGTTGAAGAGCTTGTAGAGTATCATTTTATTATGTTCACAAGAGGCCACTACTTCATCACTAATGAGATGGCAGAACACCAGATGTATAAATGGTTCATTCGTAACTATAGGCGGTCAGTAAGCTCTGTTTTGATTGAAAATGTCTTACCTTTTTAAACCTCCAGCAGTGAGGGAGGGAACAGATCGGTGCAGGTTACAGAGTGTTACGTTAACTTGTCAGATGGGAGGGTAAACACTCACATACCAGGTGAATCAGATGGAGGAGTATCCTCTTCCTCTGCAGTGTGGGAAAAAAATTAGACAAAATTTAAACATATAACAAAATGTATGTATATGTGTCTTTATATACCTACAGTGTGAAGAAACAATAAAAATTCACAGTTACCGCAGAAAATTAAATATAAACTAGAAAGGCAATGGGCAGAAACCTCAATTATTAAGTGATAGCATAGTTTTTAATTATATAAATTAAAATAATCTGCATGACATAAGAACACATTTAATTTGATCAGTACAGGTTGAGTATCCCTTAGATCCGTAGATCCAAAATCCGTAAAGATCCAAAAACCAAATGTTCGCTTTACATCAACTTTTGCATTGTTACTATGCTAAGTCTGAGGGGCAGATATTCTGACATAGTATAAGTGATTTCTTTGCTCTATACATTATTTGCATGTGTGTGCTGTGAGGCTTTAAAATATCTTATTGGTGAAAATGATCCGTTATCCAAAATACTTCTGGTCCAAAGCATTCTGGATAAAGGATACTCAACCTGTATTAAAACAAAATCCATGTATATACATTGTGTGCACTACAATATATAAAAAATAATAGGTTCCTTAACCTCTTGTTCTTGAGTTACCCCAGGGGTTTCATTTTGGCTCCTGGTTTTGGAAATACCTATCTAATTACTTGTGCTTTCTTGGCTTCCTTACAGGTCCTTTAAATTGCATTAAAAACATGTTTATGTCCAAAAGAGGAACATAGGAAATATATATAAATATATAAAACCTTATTTATAGAATTCACATGTATATAGCATGACCAAGCATAAAGTAATACCAACCTATTACATGTGCAATAATCATTCTTAACTTGTAGGTATAATTTTATGTACTCGTAAACAATAATTTTAAAGTATATGTTTTTTGTGTTTCTTTAATAAGTTAGCCATGTTTCAGGAACATTAAACAAAAGTGCTGAAGTTCTGTTGTATTAAATGGTACTGCTGGTAGTCTAGAACCACCCCTACCAACCTCTGAAGATGACTGCCTTTCCCACACAATCATAGTGATAGAAAGTTACATCACAAGTGCAACATTAACTCTTTCAGCGCTTGAGATTGGAAACCACATTCTCAAGGGTTAACTACACACAAACATTGCAAAACCCCCCAGCCCCATTTAAAGATACAACATGAATAAATATGTATCTGAGTTAATTTAATTCTGGTCACTGAATGTCATAGAAAACAATAGACAATTTTGAGCTGAAAACAGTGATAAGAGAAAACTTACATCATTGACTAACGTCCATTGTATGAATAGATTATGAATCTATTCAATAAAATGATTTGGCACCATTGCATTACTTTATTTTTCTTTAAATTCATAAAAAATAAATGTTTAACAGAACGAGAGAGTAGTTAAAAATTAATTATTAGCAACTTTTAAACTATTTTAAAATTTTCAAATAAATGGTTCTATACCTTGTTGGTAATGTAAAATGTGTTTCAGTGACAAGTCCACTCTGCACTATACTATACTATCTAACTGGGAACTGACACCCAAAGTTTAATAGTATGTGGGGGGGGGGGGTCAAATAGATAGATAGATAGATAGATAGATAGACAATAGATATATGATAGATAGATAGATAGATAGATAGATAGATAGATAGATAGATAGATAGACAATAGATATATGATAGATAGACAATAGATATATGATAGATAGATAGATAGATAGATAGACAATAGATATATGATAGATAGATAGATAGATAGATAGATAGATAGATAGATAGATAGATAGATATTGTTAGAGAAATAGTTTTGTTTTGAGGAATATGTTTTAACAATAATATACAATTCCCACCCATATGTAACATGGGTTTATGTTTAATTTTACATAAGCAAATTCAACGACAGGCACTGTTCTGTAACACATGTAGGCTAATTCATCCGTGATAGCCAATATAATGCGGGGAACTTCCTGCTAAATCAGTGGTTTATTATGATTTTAGCATCGCAATTAATTTGAACTTCTTGAAAAGGATGTAAAATAATAAAATAAACCATTTACTTTGCAATTCAAGAGTATATATATATATATTATTTCCCTCTACGTGGGGCCACTGGAAATTGAAGTGGACATGAAACAGACACCATGTGATTGAGAAGGGTTGCTGAACTCAAAAGACACATTTCAAGCAAAGCCCCAATTATTCAACATACAGTTTGAATTTGCAAACTTACAGCTGAATAAACAACAGGTCAATGTGTATTTCTTATGATTTGTGCATTTGTGTGAGTTCTTTATTTGATTGGGTTTATTGCCGGGGAAATAACTATTTTGGAACATTGTAGTAAGTGATATTTATATGAAAATCACACAGTCTTTATTGCCTACTGCTAAGCTAAAGTAGTCATCAGGACTCTGCTTTTTATCATTCTCAGTAAAGCCTCTCCATGTGCCCTTAACCCTTTATTTAACAGTCTTTCAACGGCTTATGACTTCCCAGATGGAGTAGTGTACGCTTGTGTTGCTGGTCACTTCATGAGGACATTTTTGAAGGCATCTGGAGAGTGCAATACATTTCAAAACACTCCCCATGTTTTTATTGGCTTATCCTATATAGATAATTAAAATGACATAAGCATTATGGGGAAAACAAAAAATGTTCCAGCCATTTTCAAAGACATTTTATATATAAGGCTGGGTATTATTTATGAGATTTTATATTAATATTTGACTTAAACATACTGCTCTATTAAAATGTATATATCATAGAATGTGTTATCTGAATGGAATACTACAAGAATAAGTAGAATAGGTGTAATACATGAGGTATTAAGGTTGGCTTATATGTGAGCAATTATACTCAAGGCTGATAATCATTTCAACTTAACCAAGGACCAGTAGAACATCCATCCTTATGAAAACTGAATAACGCGTTTATGAACCATCTATTGGGACAGAAATATTACTTGCTATGAAGATGGAATACAAATTCACCTTCTGAACATTAATCTTACAATGATTTCCTACAATACATATATTTGGTTATGCATTATGTGATAGATATATGTTAATGGGAAACTACCATTAATATTTTGTATCATTTTCTTGACTGCTTGCGTCAGCGCACACCTGAGAGACAAAGCTGCGTGTGAACCACTAAATTTATATGTCGGATTCACAAAGAAGAAATTACACTACATTTTTAATATTTGAGTCTGTTGAAAAAGTTAAAATAATGACATGTGTCACTTTAACCATAACAAAAAACAATCTATCTATAGATGGTGAAAGGCCATTTTGATAAATAATGACAAAGGAACACATAGTGGTTAAAGGATTAAAAAAACTCCATGCATCCATTTCTAATGTATATTTTTGAATATGTAATTAAATATACAATCTTGGGTATCTGTACAAATTTTTCCCTGGGTGAGGCAAAAAAAATGTTGTCTTCCCCCTCAGCATCACAGATTCCCATCTTTTTCCTTTCCAGCATCTCCCTTGGCCAGCACCACACATCCCTCACTCCCTCTTACCTATTGAATACGTTAAGTTGATTGACCACTGCAACAAATTTTTGCCTACGGTGTGGCCATATTACATCTCCTTTGCTCCTTTTTCAATGTTTGCTTATTTTGAAAATATTAAACGCAATAACAATATTAATAAATAAAACATTATTACATTTTATTATATACTAGATTTGTGAATTTATAATTTTCTTAATAACCTTTTTTAATAAAAAAATCTTCAGTGATTGTGGCCTACTTTTCTTATTGATAAATATTGAAATATGCTATTTATGTATATTATGTGATTTGACGCTATTTCTTCTTGTTCTCTATAAACATGGAGAACCTTTATATTTATTTTAGCCAGTTGAATGAAATGTATCATACAAACTCATACAAGTATATCAAACAAATAGATATAAATATAATATGCAGAAATGTAAAGAAGCACAGCTGGTGTAGGTTACAGAATCTGTATGACAGCTCGTTTAGTTGATTGCAGATTTTGCTTTTAATTGTATCTAGAACAAATTTGCCAACAGTTTCATGGATCCAAGTAATATTTTCTTAATTAGAGACACAGAGTTTAAGGAAGAGATAAAAGCATGGAACTAATAAATGAATGGGATATTGACACCATTGTTTGGTAATAAGTGTCCACATATATCATTGTCACCATGTTTAAGTGTTATTTTTAAGCTTTGTATTTAGTTATGATGTAACTATCCAATCCCATTTGACAATAGTATATATAAATATATAAACATACTGTTACCAATATAAATGTGTCAGTGTATGAGCAGCAGACCTTATAATTAAATAATCATAGAGTTTAGATAAAGCTGAGCCTGTGCATAATGTCCCACAACGAAAAAAAAATGGGTCAGGCCTTAATTTAGCAATTAATTGTGTCTAATTATTAGATGTTGCATTATGAAGCATTACTTGTGACATTACATACAACATATACTTAACCAATCAGAAAGGTATTTTCTAAAAATTACTCCATAAGTCAAATTAGGTCATAGTAAGTTCAACTCAGTTTTCTGGGGGATAGATATTTTGGTTACATTCTAAACTTCATTGCTAAATTATTTGCTCAGGAAATTCTATTTTATTTTAGTATTATATTGAATAATGTTACATACAGTATATCATCTGAAATAATGTAAATACAACCTCTGGCCATCTTGATAACAGGTTATAAAGCTTTGATGAAATGAATATGTTTTTGCACGCACAACTTTATTTTGCATTCTAGTTCCTTGGAGAGAATTTGCGATTTAAAAAACACAGAGCAGGTGTGTGGGAATGCTGCGCTAGTTGGGCAGTTGTTGGTAACAGCCAATCAGTTATTGTCCCACAACCCAAATTTTCTTTTTTTAAAGAAGCTATTTTTTTTAAATTGGTATTATTTTAAACACATACTTGTACAAGTGTTCATACTATAAGTAAGTAATGCACTGATACAGTTCTAATATAACAAAAATTATGTCAAGGACTCAATCAATTTCTGATCACCTCCCATGAGTCCAAAGTGGAAAAGATAGAGTCATGGACACCCTTACAGTGATGGCACAGGATAATTGGACCAATTGTAGCCCCATTTAGGTGAATAATAAAGTCTTTTAAAAATCATTGCTGGTAGGAGCAGCTGGCAAAGTCCTTAGACACCATTGGGTATATGTCACAAAAACAAACAGGATTACAATTGTTCTCAGTGCCTTACCTGCAGTGTGTTATCTACAAATGTTGTTATCAAAAGACCTACTTTCCATCACAACTCTTCAGAGCTACTTGCAGGCACTGTGATGCTCCAAAATGCAAGGGGGGGAGGGGGGGGGGGATATAGCAGTAAGTATCATATACCAAAATCATTCCATTACTTTGCCTATCAGCAAATCCTGGTAAAGTGATTAAGACATTAGGGAATTTTTTTTACTGCCTATTTGAAAATAAAGCCCTTATTTTAGAAGTATTTGACAGGATGACATGGCAAGAGGAGTCAAATTAACCTGAACTCCTAGGCTAGAAAATTACTTAATTTCTATAGATGAAGGATTCAATAAACTAATAATATGCAGGTCTCAAGGAGATAAGAAGAAATCCTTTCAAGAACAGAGTTTCTTAAATAATCCTGTGGGAATACAATAATTGGTTCATGACACCTTTTCTCAACCTGGACAGGACTTCTATAGGATTACTAGTTATAGGATCTTTGATCCCTTCCTGTCAAGTTTCAGGATTCACCGCAGTGCTCAACCTGAATAATCTTTTGATGATAAAAAACAAAGGTGATTATTCCATCATAATCCTTTTAGATCTTTCAGCTGCATGTGACACCATTAAGAAAAAGGTTTTAACAATCTTTACAATAGGTTTGCGGCACACTTCTAAAGTGGTTTAAATATTTGTTGGCAGATCATAGGATGTCAGTAGGAATATGTTCCTCAGTATCAACAGAATTAATATCCCAAGGGTCTACTTTAACTCCCAGGTTATGTGCAATTTAATCACTACCACTGTGCCATCATCGATATATAAAGTACACACACCTTTATCTTTTTTTCAAAACAGGGAAGAAGACAGTCAATAATTATAACCGGTTTATCAAATAGTCCCCCAATTGACCTTGAATTCAGATGTTGACCTTGAATTCTATACTTTGGATTTCAGAATACTGCTTGATTTTGGTATGTCTCTTAAAGGACAATTAAACTTCATTTTTTTTTTACCTTTGCAGGGTTCAAGGGTTAAATAACATGTCCTGCATCTGTAAAGTAAACTCGACCCCCCAGTGACTTTACAACACTAAAATATCACTTTGGGGCTGGGGACACAGAATGCAGCCTATCAGTCGGAATTCTGATCATAGACTTTCATTGTATCAAACGGTAATGTAACTATTACATCACAAGGTGGCAGAGTTATCATCTTGTTTGATCAGGTCAATCTGCTATCTCTTGTGTTGGAAAACATGTAAAAAAAAAAGTTGTACACAGCCACCTAGTCCTGCCTACTAGTGATACACAGGAGCCAGTAAGAGAGTAGGGGTGTATCTTATGACATCATCATCCCGGATCTGGCCACAGTTGTAAAGTGAGACTCCATTCTCAAAATGGATGTAGGAGATAGACACCTTATTTTATTCTTATTTTTATATGCAATTAATTCAAACATAGAAAGAGAGACAATGGCATATGTCTTATGTGTGTGTTTGTTTTAAATGCACAGGTAATCTAGTTACATCTTATGTAAGTGGTAGTGTTCCTTTAATAAATACAATCGGGTATGCTCACTAGCAAAGAGAGCCAGTTGCTGACAAAACCACGCTGCCTGCTTTCCATGGAAGCACGGCAGATGCCGGTCAGAGAATAAACCCGCATATACTGTCAAAAGTACATGTCAGTTTATCATCACATTAAGAACAACTAACTTTTCACTTGCGCTTCTATATCAGAAGCACAAGTGAAAAATATTGTGTAGTTGTCCTTTAAACAACAGCCATTACAATAATGTATATTACTTAGGTCTCTCAAAAAAAATAACTTCAACACTTGGAGACAGTACAAACTTCATCAGGCAGACTACTAACAAACATATTATACCAATCTGCCCCACCGATTTACATGGATTTATATATATTAACATGATTATCTGTATTAAAATTGGGCAGAAAGTTCCAGGAATGAATGCCATGACTAAATTACTAAAGTGTGTGTATGTCTTTAAAGATCAGCAAGCTTGGATGGAAACATAGATTATATTTATTGGGTCACCAGTGAAGAGAATTGAGAATAATGACAGCAACATAGCTTCAAAAGTTAACCTTTATGTATGTAGTGAATAGTGTTACATGTATTCTATAAAACGAAAGTCTATAAACTGAATGTCTTTCGGTTTATAGACTTTCGGTTTATGGAATACATGTAATGCTATTGCTATTCTATAAACCAAAATAGAGTCCCCATTCATAAGAATAGGTCAATTGACCTATTCTTATGAATGGGGACTCTATTTCGGTTTATAGAATAGCAATAGCATTACATGTATTACATCTGAGAGTCAAATAGAACCATCAAATACTGTACTTACAGTGCACTTTGAAAAATTCTAATAGTTTTGGGTGCTAAATAGTACATTTGCGTCTTGCGGTGCACTTCATATCTGAGAGTCAAATAGAACCGTCAAATACTGTGCTTACAGCGCACTTTGAAAAATTCTGGCTACCTCCTCCTCCTCCTCCTCCAGCGCCACTTCCACCTACACCGCCACGGTCACCACCTCCTCAACCTATGGGTCACTTAGTATGAACTGAATGAGAATACCCTGCACTCCAACCCTCTCTCAAATGGATAATACTGTTGATCCTCCTTGCAGCCATGCTTTAGATTTTGAAATCCTTGAACTTGTGCCTTACGAATCATGTTCTTTTACATGATAGACTTGTAACATTTTTCATGAATTGTCACAATAACCCATACTGTGCTAGAAAGATAAACTCAAGTCTCAGAGGGTGCTTCATAAGCTGTGTAATGTACCTGTCCTTTTTTTAGAAGGAGACAATTATTTAAAGCACAGGCAAACTGGTATTTTTCACAATCAAATTATCTTGTGAATTCCACTTGTATGAGTAATAAAATCCATGGAATAAAATACTCTGTGATTGTGATCTGTTGGCAGACTGCTCAGTGCTGAGTTCAGAATTCCAAAGAAAGTAACAAGTAATAGAACAGATAATTATGTATATGGTGTCTGATGAAAAAAAAATACAGGAAACATTCCTTAAAATAAAAAAACTAAAGCATTCACAGTATGTGGACAATGAAGCTAACTGTCAGTCACGTCAAGATACTTATAATACACAGGCCTAATTATACTCAAATATGTTTTTAGACAGTTTCAAGATCTTTCCCAGACAGTGGCAACTTTCTCAAAAATCAGTATTTTTTATTATTTGTTTATATTCTCTGTGGAACTCAGAAGGGAAATAGCCAACAAAACCCATATTACACTGCATGTTGTCAACTGAATGTAATTCGCATGACATTTGCTTGTGTTTGTCCACATTGAGCTCTGTTCATTAGCTTAAGGGTCACATAATCAATATATATATAAATAAACGGTGAATTAATGTTCTTTCTTACAAATGCAGATGAATTAGTTGAACATGAAGCCAAATGTGATTGAATGATCGAACAGGAGGTTCTTCTGTTATTCAGCTATTTTTAGGAACTTGGCTTACATTTCAGCCTCTTTTGAATTCTCCCCATCAAATGATATATAAGATTAAATACAGTCATGTAAAATAGTAAATTTTATTCCAGCTCGAGGTACCTGTTTCACTACATTCACTCTTATGCCTCAGTCTATCTGAATAGTTACATAAAGCTTCTTTACTGCGTAGGATAACAAGACAGTGATACAACTCTAGTACTCCAGAGGCAAACTGTGTGTCTACATCTAGTAACTTGTGCAAGCATCAAAAAACGATCAATGATCATTTTTTTGCTTTAGAAAACAAGCACTGTTTATAAGAAAAAAAATATGCAATATTTGTATTTAACTGTTTCTTATTGATAACTAAACATTTCTAAAACAAAGAAAGAGAAACTCTAGTTGACATTGACATCTGATAACTGCCTGATATGATTATCTTTCCATAATGAGTACATTACATCATTCCACTTTACATTTTATTTCCCAACTCTCACTTCTCATTTGCCACAGTTAGCAGAGTTAGCTAAGCTATTGTGAAGGGGACTGTGAATTTGTTTATCTAACATGCATGCAGCTTTCCAAAAATAAAGTTTAATATAAAATTGATGCATGCTATAGTTTTTAGCTAACTTGTCTAAGCTACTAGCCAACTAGCACATCCATGCATTATTGGGAAGTGCAATTTGGTACAAGGCTCCATCCATCCATCCTTGGCAGAAGGCTGCTCTTTCCTCCCCCATGCAGTAGCAGAGAGGCACAGCTGTTTCGATACTGATAAATGGAATGGATTATTAACATTAACAGCTTGACATAAAACAGGCCACACAATCTACATTCTGTACTGAGATGAATATCAGACCAACCATTGGCAAAATAGGGCCTTCAATGATCTTGCTGCTCCTATAATTAAGTGTCAGCTACCATTTTAGCTTTAGAAGATGTTTAGAGCCCCATGCCTCATTATTTAGTATGATCAATCATGAATTGCCAGGACAAGACCTGAACAGCTACAGGCCAAATAATTTGACTAGACTAGGTCATGGCAAACAGGTGTATCGAGACATGTTAAAACATCTAATATATTAAAAAATAAATAAAGGTATGCACTACATTTCTTGCATTGTGTCTAATTAAATCCATTGATTGTGTTATTAAGGTAACCTAATTTCCTTAAATTCCTCACAGTAACACAATGACATAAAAATATATGTAACAATTAGGAGTATGACACATTATATAATGATTGACTGGAATTTCACAAGTTGGTCAAGGTCCAGTGCATACCAATTGCAAAGCAAAATCCTGCCTACACTAATTCCTATTACATTAGCCCACAGTGCACAGGGAACCAGATACAGAATTAAAAAAAAAAAACAGAGTGAATTGCAGAATATAGTCTATGCTCCAAATCTGAGGAAATATTGGGGTTATGTATCAACAGCAATTCTGGGGTAAAGTTCTAAAAGATGTGCAACCACCAGAAATGTTTAATTGTTTTCCACGGAGATTCTCTCACTTTCACAACTCTGCCCCACAGCTCACCTTTATACATAACCCCCCCATGGTGCCTTTATAAACATGGCATAATGGGTGATGGCTTAATCCGCACTACAATCTCAAAAATGTGGTCCACTTCAGGTGTATTCAATATGTCTTCACTTAGTTTACCTTCATTATTTTCTTTACCTAAATTCCTTACAGCAGAGCTAAACTTTTTTTAAAATGTTGTCTCCTACTCAGAAGTAAAACTGACATGTATCTTTAGAGATACACACCGGTTTACTGTCGATTCTGCCTCACAGCTGGTCTGGAGGCTAGCACATGCTCACAGTGTCAGCGCTCACACAGCCACGCAGAGCGGAGACTCTTCCTCACTCAGGGTCGTTTTTACATGGGATCAACAGAGGGGACCTAGTTAAGGGACAGTCGCCGACCTGACCGGACTGCTTACTTCCAAGGAAAGCATGGCAGCTGTCAGTCAAATGATAACATTCCATGTAGAGTCCATCAAAAGTTCATGCCAGTCTATCCTCATACTAGGGATACTCATACTAAAACTCATTTTTCATTTGTGCTTCTATATTGGTCTGTTAATGGTGGATCGCTGGCCGCACGTTGAACACTCCTTCAATAGCACATGTTTATACTTTGTAATATAGTATAGATATGGTGACTTGACACATGTAATATTCCAGTATTAATTATCTGCATTCACTTGATGTTTTTCTTTTAGATTCTCTACAGTGTTAGTGCCATCCTGTGGATTCAAGAAAGAAATACAAATAATGTATAATATTTTTGTCTATGCATTCTCATTATTTCTTTTGAATATGTGTATATATACTGCACACCAATAACTTAATAAAAGGCAAAACATGATATCACAGATATACAATGCAGAAGTGAAAAAAGGTTTGGTTGTCCGTTAATTCTACTGGACCTCATTGCTATAATTAGATTATCGGGTCTTGGAATGATTGGTTTGATTTTTGGGTGTATACTAAATGGAACTTATTTATCATTTTTGAGCAGTGTTGTAATATTTTCCAGATATTGTGATATCTTTTTATCCGCCATCAACAGACTTCTTCATTCTGTAATAACATTTAAGAATCATCCTGTACGTGCCAATTTTCTCTTTATTCTTAGAACTTAATTTAATTTATCAAAGGTATTGATATTTTACATAAATAGACAGTATAGGACATTTGGTGTAATGTTAGGCCAGCATCAATAAGTTTTTAGTACAAGAATAATCCCCCTTTTGTGTCCATTGGGACACAAGCAGATCAATAATAGTGACTTATGTTACTTGAATAATTATCTGGGTCCCAGGGGATTGGGCTGTTTATGTGCATATCACTCTTCTAAAGAACAATGTGCTTTAACAACTACTTATTTGGAAAAAAAATACCTTGCCAATAATAAGTTTAATGATATCACAAATATACAATACACAAGTAGCAAAAACCATAATCCATAGAAGTTATTTAAATCAAATAGCTATATGGGTAGGTGGGCTACCTCCAAACAACCCACTGAAATGCGTTACATATGCTACACACCTCTAGAATATTTATATTGTAACAAATCAATACAATATCATGTACTCAATAATACTATGGTCTCCATAAATAGTACTGCAAGAATTATATTACTTAGCCTATTCTAGAGCTTATTAACACAATACTGCTGTTTGTTCTATATTCAAATTGTCTTGTGTAAAAAAAGGTATTTTTTATTATTTGTAATGCTTTGCTGCCATCTAGTGGGATATAAGAAAATGTTCCTGACAATAGAGCTGCTGTGATCTGTTAAGCACTGATCGCCAAGTTTGAGCATTTTCCAACCCAGCTATTGTTGTTGTTTTAAATTGTGTTACAGTAGACAGCTGATGCAATAGGAATATGCACATTTACAGTTAATTAATAATGATGCCACTGTATACAATTTTTTCTTTTTTTTAAATGACCATAAAAACTATTTATAACTTTCTGGTCATATGATTAATGCAATCAAACATATGGATGCATCCCAACATAAAGGGGACAGTATATATACTCCAGTTAATTTCTTCTTCTTTTTTTTACTTGTTTCTAACACTTATGCTGGGATGTATCCATATTTTTTATTACGTTAATCACATGACTGTAGAACCTTACCAGAAGGAGGACAGGCATTTGCAAATTGTTTGGTAAGTAATGGGATTGTGTATACTGAGGTAAAATAGCCAAATATATTAATTAGAAGGAGTAGAAGAAGCAATATATATTACATTGACTAGAAAAAGTAAGTAAACCTGTTGGAATTTCCTGGCTTTCTGCAATAATTGGTCATATGTTTGTTGAGTAGAGTTGAGCGGACACCAGGATGTTCGGGTTCGGCCGAACTTCGAAAAAATGTCCGGGTCCGTGCTCGAACTTGACGCCGAACTTGACCCTGAACCCCATTGAAGTCAATGGGGACACAAACTTTTGGCCACTAAAATGCCTCTAAAAAAGGGCTAGAGGGCTGCAAAATGAAGTAAAATGTGGGTAAGAGTAGGACAAGTGCCCTGCAAGCAAATGTGGATAGCGAAATAACTTAAAATAACATAAAATACATACAAATTACAAATACAGCTGAGCCATAAAATATTACTAGATGGAATCTTTGATTTTAGCTTTGGAAGAACATAAATCTAAATCTAAAGCATGGCTGCCAGGAGGATCAACAGAATTATCCATTTGAGAGAGGGTTGGAGTGCAGGGTATTCTCTTTCAGTTTATACTAAGTGACCCATAAATTGAGGAGCCGGTGACCGTGGTAGGTGGAAGCTGCGCTGGAGGAGGAGGTAGCCAGAATTTTTCAAAGTGCGCTGTAAGCACAGTATTGGACTGTTCTATTTGACTCTCAGATATGAAGTGCACCGCAAGACGCAAAAGTACTATTTACCACCCAAAACTATTAGTATTAAGCACAGTATTTTACTGTTCTATTTGACTCTCAGATATGAAGTGCACCGCAAGACGCAAATGTACTATTTACCACCCAAAACTATTAGAATTTTTCAAAGTGCGCTGTAAGCACAGTATTTGACGGTTCTATTTGACTCTCAGATGTAATACATGTAATGCTATTGCTATTCTATAAACCGAAATAGAGTCCCCATTCATATGAATAGGTCAATTGACCTATTCGTATGAATGGGGACTCTATTTCGGTTTATAGAAAGCCAATAGCATTACATGTATTCCATAAACCAAAAGTCTATAAACCGAAAGACATTCGATTTATAGACTTTCGGTTTATGGAATACATGTAATACTATTGGCTTTCTATAAACCGAATCTCTTTCGGTTTCTAGACTTTCGGTTTATAGAATACCAATAGCATTACATGTATTCCATAAACCGAAAGTCTATAAACCGAAAGAGATTCGGTTTATAGACTTTCAGTTTATAGAAAGCCCATAGCATTACATGCATTGTATAAAACGAAAGTCTATAAACCGAAAGAGATTCAGTTTATAGACTTTCGGTTTATAGAAAGCCCATAGCATTACACACAATGTATATGTATGCAATGCTATGGTCTTTCTGATTGGCTGCCCTGCAGCCTTTCAAAACACCCCAATAAATCGCCGAACCCCGAACTCTAACCCGAACATACAGTGAAATGTCCGTGTTCGGGTCTGGGGTCAAAAAACCGTAATGTTCGGTACGAACCCGAACAGTGCGGTTGTTGAGCTATCATTGGAGAATTCTAGCCATGAGGCATGTTCAGATATCCTGTGGCATTTAAAAATTGCTCTATAAGTCTCAATGGACCCAATGTGCTTGATGAAACATACTCAACCACCAGTACATCTGGATGATATTTGTACACATGTGATTTTCTTCATGCTGTGACCTGTACTGAAAATCACTATTGAAGAACTAAAGCAAAAATCGCAGTGAACACTTATTTTTAAAAGAGGCATCACAAAAGGGAAATTTTAACAATGGTGTGCAACTCAAGTGTAAAAAAAATAGGAAAAATGCAAGAAAGAAACACATTTTATTAAGGGTCTATGCAATATGCGCCAATTGTTGGCACCAAATTCTTGTCTATGAGGTCCAAAATGATTTGGGGCACATCAGGGACAGATCAGGAACCAACCATATTAAGCAATGTTCCACTGTTATATTTTAGGTATTCTGACATCAAACAACATATGAAACTCTCCAAGGCAGTCGCTGCTGCAGGAGCTACTACAGGTCATGGGGCCTGAGT
Organism: Pelodytes ibericus; assembly: GCA_036172795.1. Classification (NCBI taxonomy): domain Eukaryota; kingdom Metazoa; phylum Chordata; class Amphibia; order Anura; family Pelodytidae; genus Pelodytes; species Pelodytes ibericus. The sequence goes on from CM069860.1 coordinate 70,729,683, forward strand.
CAGTCACAGGGGTTGACTGAGGAAGTCTGGAGAACTTCAGATATTTGGTGCCACCATGCCAGAATCATCATTGGGGGGGGGGGGGGGGATGTGTAGAATGTGATCATATGTCTCCACAGATTGGGAAGTCTGGGGGAAGACTGGCATGTCTGAGGGACAGAGTGGCATGTCTGAGTTTCAGAGTGACATGTTTGGGCACAGATTGGTATGTCTGAGGTTCAGATTGTCAAGACTGGGTCAGAGTGGCATGTGTGGGGCAGAGTGGCAATTCTGGGGGGCAGAGTGGTAATTCTGGGGGGCAGAATGGCAAGTCTGGGTGACAAACTGGTTGTATTCTATTAATGGGCTCCTGTATGTGGCATAATTAATGTGCTCATGTATGTGGCGTATTTTATAAGGCTTTGCATGTGGCATATTTATTGGGCTCCTGTATATGACATATTTCATGTTTTAATATTTAAATATTTTCTGTTTAAGCTCACGACCGACTTGCATTTTTAATAGCATTTTAGTATTGTTAGGCCTGTCTCCTAAGTTGCTTTCAATAAAAACCTTATTTAAATATGGTTTTGGTTGAATTGTTCTTTTGTTTCAGGTCAAGTAGATTTTCATGAAGGACAAGTAAATTGTGCTATCACTTTAGTCCCCTGGACAATAAATTTTTTTCTTTAATTTCCACACCCCTAGTGCTATTAGTATAATCCGTGTGCTGGGGCAAGTCGTGTGAGCACATTCTCGGTGATGATGCAGGTTCGTAAATGCAATCTGGGTGCTGGAGTGAATTATTGGTGCTGGAGTAAGTCTTGGGTACAATGTAGCAAGGGAGTCGGGGCAATATGTGACTATCGCAAGTACTGTGGGAGCAATGTAACAAGACAACACTGTGAAAAGTGCTGTGCAGACAGTGTGAAGAGTAATGTTGTGGCAATATGGCAAGCGCTGTTGGAAAATGTGACACATCAAGAAAATGTGACAGTGTGACAATTACTGTGGAGCATTATGACACTCTTTATCCATTTATAAAGAATAACTTTTTCTGTGTTCAGATTGTTTTTCCTTGACCAATGGTACTAGACAAGGTGTCCCTTGTCACCTTTATTATACATTTTGTCTCTTGAACCACTGGCAATAATAATAAGATATAATCCAGACATATTAGGATATTCTACTACCACTGGGTACTCGAAGTTGATTCTATATGCCAAGAGGTAGCAGTAAATCAATTTTTATTTACTTCTATCTATTTTGATTGTCTTTGTTACTGTTTTTCTATGATGTGAAATAATAAAGAAATATTAAAAAGTAAAAAAAATGTAAAAAAAGGGAGTTACATTTGGCATTATGTTTAATAAAGCCAAAAAAATTATATTTTTTTTCTTTAAAATAGCATGTCACCAATAATTGGAACAATAAAGCTTATTCAGACAGGACCTGCCCTATTATACTCTGATGGAAGCTATGATATACCTTTCAACGTCTGCCTAACTACAAACTAATGGGAGCTATACTGTACCACTTAAAAGATAATTATCTGTCTAACTATACTGGATAGCTGTTCTGTACAACTGACTGTGAATTAACTACATACCAATGAGAGCTATACCGAACAACATCTGTGCGTAAATAACTATAGACTGAACTTGACTATATCAAGCCTGAAATGGTAACACTATTTGGAAGGGGTGGCAAAGTACATCTTTGACTAGGGTGACAAAAAACCTTGCAGTGACCCTGACCACTTCTCCTGCAGTGATTCCCACACCAAACATCCATCCATCAGCACATGTGGTTGGAAGTCACTCTGGTAAGGATGACTATGATACCAACAGAACTGGAGGGTTGCCTGGTATATTATACTCCTCCTCAGGGCCGCCATCAGGGGGGGACAGGTGATACGCCCGCTCTGGCCCCAGTCCGGGGCAGCTGCCCTGGGCCCATTCACCTGAAGACAGTCACAATCGGGCAGCAGCTGGCAGATCCGCATACAACGGATGTGGACTGCGCTTAGTCACAGCCACCGGAAATGATGTCATGTCATATCCGGTGGCTGTATTTCCTGCACACAGCGTGCATGCAGGAAGAAACACTGCTGAGAGAACAAGCAGCACCCAAGTCACTACTGGGAAAGGGGGAAGGAGGATTGGCTATTAATGGACAAATTATCAGTGGGCTTATAATGAACAAATTATCAGTGGGCTTATAATAGACAAATTATCAGTGGGCTTATAATGAACAAATTATCAGTGGGCTTATGATGGACAAATTATCAGTGGGCTTATGATGGACAAATTATCAGTGGGCTATTAACGGACATATTATCAGTGGGCTATTAATGGACTGCTCCTCCTTATCAGATGCTGATGAGTAAATCATACTGTAGTATTTTGTAAGAAGACCATTGGTTACTTCCATTCCTATCACCATGTTGTGCTCCTCCATCCCTATATACTATTATTCAACATCAGAAGGGCAGTGAAGCTGTTAATTTTTTTTCTCGAAAAGGACAATATATTGCCTACCTCCCAAGTTGATTTTATAATAGAAGGCATTGAACTTATATTGGAAAATATTTTATTTTTCTGGATTCCACCAATGTGAGAAAATAAAAACATGTTTTAAATTACCTTCAAGGATTTTATAAATGTGGTCAGTGTATACCCTGCAAAGAAACTAAATAGAGTGGAAGAACTGTTACTACTTTTTACTTTAATCACAATCCTAATAGATATAGAATGAAAGATCTGATTCCCTGTGATACAAAAAAATGAATGTACCTTTTATTGTGCCATTATGTAGGTCACACCTCTAGATCACTAAAGACTAACGAGAATAGCAAAAATGTCTGTAATATTAAAAACAAATATCTGAAACATCGTCTGTCTCATCACTTTTTGACTCATCATGCTTCCGACCCTGGCCTTCTATTATTTATTAATAACATTTCCAACCATTGGAGGGGGATGATAGGACTAGAAGAGAGCAAACAAATATCTGAAACATCGTCTGTCTCATCACTTTTTGACTCATCATGCTTCCGACCCTGGCCTTCTATTATTTATTAATAACATTTCCAACCATTGGAGGGGGATGATAGGACTAGAAGAGAGCAGACATGAAATGGATCTATGATCTGAATACATTGATTCCAGAGGGTCTTAATGCTGATTTTGAGTTGCACCATTTTTTATGACAAAGGGGTATGTTCGTTTTTTTGTTTTCACAGATTATCAATATGTATTTTTTCTGCCATTTTATGATGTAATTTGTGAATTGTATTTACAATGCTATTTTTTGTAAAACTTCTGGGCACACATAATTTCTATTTAAAGCAGATGTACATTGTGTTCCACACATTATATGGTGGACTTTTTTCCTTTTTTCTACATATTTTTTTAATTAAAATAAAATAGTTTTTTATCTATATATATTTTTATACTGAAAAGGGGACATTGCTGTGTAGTATAATCAACTAGATGTCCTTTTTTGTTTTTTTTATTATATTTATTGTTTTTGGGAAATTTTTAAAATTGTCTGCCGAGTTGTATTCCCCTTGTGTATTTCACTATAAGTCAAATTTAAATGTTCACTGTATTCTTGTCTTTTATATGTAAATATTATCTTTTGCACTTTAACATGTCTCATCCATATCTGTATAAAAACTGCCCACCCCTTTTCCACCTAAAGTAATTCGAGTTTTCGTAACAACCAATAGAATTTGGTTTAAGACTACATATACCAGCATTCTACTCTTCCCCGTAAACAGTGAAGATGCCATCGGTGAGGCGGAGTGTAATACAGAACCAGGAAGCATTCTCAGCAGCACACATCAGAGGGTTTATGGAGTGTGTCTGGGACTCTCATTGTTTTATATTGATGTGCACTTTACCTTTTTTATTACCAGTAAGCAGATTTTAGCAAGGGGGCAATAAAGGTTTTTTTGCACATACAATACTATCTTCTGCATTTTCTTTTTTCCCTTTATCATTCTTATCTAGGAAACATCTATAGATGCATTGTTTGGCAGAGATGCTATTTGGGAAGGGAGAAGACTTCCAGTCTCATTATACCTTCACACCAGTGCCAGGGATACATTGGCTCAGAATATAGTGAGTGTATTTCAATTTTGGGAGGACACATCTGAACCGATTATTGTTATCAACAGATTCACGATTATTGTCATCAACAGTGTTTGTTTCTCTCTGTCTTGTTTTACAAACTACTCTGTTTGAAGATCAAAGTTTTTTTATTTCAGTTCATATCATTTATTTATTGCGCAACACCTTTATTATTTTTCTATATTTCAGGGATTCGCCTATTATTCCCAACCGAAATAAAATTCGGAACAAATTGGTCTACATCAAGTAGGCCCTTTATAGTTTCTACACTACTGACTGTGGCATGAAGAACACCACTCTTCCATTCCAAACAAACAGGTTGAACAATATAAAATATTTTAACAACATTTGTAAAATGTTTTACCAGGGATTTCTGAAGTTCCCATGTGCTCAACGCATTTACAAAATAGAGATTAGTTGGTGACTAATGATGACTAGTGGATAGATAAAAAGTCATACATTGTTGATGCCCTGTATTAGTTTGCAGTTGTCCTCTTTCCTATATATGGTGTTAAGTAATGGTGTGATAAAGGTGATGGAAAAAACCCTCTGTATGAAATTCAGTGCGTAGAGAGGCATTATCAAACACAAATCTGCACACACCAAATAAGCCAGAAAGCATGCTTTTCCCACAGAAGTCACACATTCACAGTGCTACCACTGCAAGGGATTCTGGGTAGTCATATGCAAATCTGGTCAATAATGATCACCTTTTACCATTTAATGCATTTTAAGCATGGACCCCTTCGAGCATATGCACGTTGTACAAGGCACCCTTTAAATGTAACACAGGACAAAGGTGCAAAAACCAGATAACCAATCATGGACACTTGTTTTGTCCTTGCTACACAAATAGTGACAATTTGAAAATAACTTAGTAAAAGATAAAAATCACAATTGGGCTCCTTGTTTGACAAATGTATTTAGACACATGTATGCATACTACAAGTTGATCATAGTTTGACTTGGAAATAGCTCCATTATTCTGTTCATAACCCCATTTATGTCAATGTTGCAAAAAGAAAATTCTTAGATACTGAATTTGCAAACAGCATGTTTTTATTCACTGTCCTGAACATCTTCTAGTATCATAATATTGTGTTGAAAGCAGTAAGCAATTAACAGCACAAGTAAGCAGGCTGGAATCAATAGCATATAATTCAATTGTATAGTAAAAGACAGACAGTCTGGTAACAGAACCTGTCAGGAGATTAATGTGTTTGCGAAGTTCCAAAGTCTACATGATATGTCATTCCTTTCTATAATTATGTTTTAAAAGTTACCACTAACCCCACATCACTAACTTTAAGAAGACAAGGAATATCAGTATTGTATATCATGCTTGTAATAAATCACTGGAAGTTACAGGGATTAAACCATCTATGCTATCTTTTAATCTCATAAAAGGCAACTTCTGCATGATTAAAATGACTTCCTATGGAGCATCATTCACCAGCATTTTTTTAGCTCTTTTGGAAGTAAAATGCTGACTTCCAGGCTGCCATCTCATGGAAATGGTTCTTGGCAGCATTGCAGTGCCATCTATGAACACACAAACAGCCAGGGAGGTGTTGATCATCTTCTTTCCACTGATTGGTTGCAGGGCGCAATGAACACACACAACAAACACAGAGAGACTGTCTTGCGGCTGTCACAAATGCAAGCTCTTTTGCAAAGACAAGGGGAGAATATCTTTTACATAATGCTTCCATGGGAAACAGGCAGCTCAGTCTGGTCCCAGGAAAGCAAGGGGTAAAAGAGGAAGCATTGAATATTTTGTTTACATCTCTTCCATGGCTTCAGAGCGGAGGCTAAAATAGGACATGTCATCTGTTACATCTAAACTATGGAACTGATCAGGGAATGATATACATGCTTCAGTGGATAATGGTTTATTCACATATTCCTCTGTATGTGTATGGTATATCCTGTACAGGGAGTGCGGGAACTTTGTACACATTTCTTCTCCAACTTTGTACCAGATGCTTGAGTTATGCATGTCAGAACGGTTCAGGATATGACATAATGTGCATGACTCCATCTGATAAAGGGTTATTCACGTGTTTCTTTTGTCCACGCATTTTATATTCAGTAGGGGTTATGTGAACATTTTGAACACATTTTTCCACAGCTTCGGACTGAATACTGAACTAATGTATGTAATTTTTACATGGAAAGCATAGGACTGATCAAGACAAGATATGCTTATTTTCAGTCAATAACAAAGGAAACTGATTACATGTGAAAAATTGGTCAAATATGTGTGGCATATTCTGTAACAAATTAGTGAATGTTTTGTTAAATGTTTTATTGAAAAGAACATCCATACAGACTGTATTGCTCCTGCTTATTTTTCATTTGTTTCTAAATGATCAAGATACACTTTTTCCTCACCCACTTCAGGCATAAAGTACTTTCTCCGTTTTATTTGTAATGCTCCTCAAATTGGATGCTATCAATGAGTGGAGAAACTAATGTTACACATACCACTGAGAGCATCCATCTGCTTTAGCCTGATTATTTCTAGAAGTTACATTTCCTGGAAGATTCCATATTGGGAGTTAATAGAACCGAGGACAAGTGCATAAATGGTCAAGTGAAACAATGCATTTTACTTGGGTTCTACTTAGGTCAAATAGTTCTGAGGTAATAAATTGTGTCATCTTCCAACTACTACCCTACAACTACTAAATAAGCACACGCCTATCACAAAAAGGTACATTCAATTACACACAATGTTTAAGTTTAAAGTATAAAATATATTATAATACACTATAATAAATCACCCCTACATTTTTAGCAAAAAAAGGGAATTTATGTATTTGTTTCAATAAATAAGTATTCATAGCAATAAACTAGATTGAATGAAAATATGTCCTTTATTGTTAACAAAGTTACATAACTTTTGTTTTGTCCCATAACTAAAATATACATTGCAAAATATTTTGTTACATTTGTATTTAAGAGGTTTCTATTCAACACCATTTAATAAAAGACTGAAATAAATAATCGGGTTTTAACACAATTAATTTTCTTTTCATAATTATCATTTATTTCACAGGTTATTGAAAGAAATTATCATTTGTGTTTTATGAGCTGCCCATTTTGTATTCCAGTGAGAGTGAGATAACTACTTCGCAACATCAAGACTTCATGAAACAAGTCAAAGGAAACATCTCAACAACTTTAATGTTTTGTAATTGTAGCCTTAAAAATGTTTACAGACGCGTCCAGTGGCCTAGTACAGACTGAACCGAAATTAACTTTATTAGACAGCAACAGAGAACGAGCTGCTGACCCAAACATGTGACGTAGCTGGAATGTTCAGACAATGATGTCCTTGTATTTCAGTCTGAGAGAAAGGATGTCACGTACCATTTCTAAAGAAGCCACACCTAGTTTGTCTCTGGCAGGGACAGAAGTAAGCTTTGTCCAAAATCTAACTAATTTTTTTTTCCAATATGCTCATGTCTATGAAATCCAACATAAAATATAAAACCCATATGCTAACATATTGTTCCTATTTTATGAGGGCTATTCACTAAAAGGTGAGTTGCAGGTGAGATGAGGGGAATTGAGCTGAGATGAACATTCTATCTCACCAGTTTAGCTATACATTGTGCAGGGACAAACCTGGTGAGCTTCCCCTGGTTAACAAACTCACCAGGTTTGTCCCTGCACAATGTATAGCTAAACTGGTGAGATGGAATGTTCAGATCTCATCTAAATTCTCCTCATCTCACCTGCAACTCACCTTTTAGTGAATACCCCCCTATATTACAAAAAAAAGTCAAATTGTAATAGAGGAAAAAGACTCTGAAGCTCTGGTCTGTAAATAAGTTATGAATAAATATACATTATTTAATAATAATATGTCCTTTTGCTGTTTTTTTTCCATTATGTTTAATTTGAATTGCATTTAATAATTTCAACTTTGAGCAAACAAATAATAATATACAAGATGTATTAAAATATAAATAACGTTATAAAAGAAGCTTAAGTATTTTAATAAATAAAGATTTGACTAAGCTTATCTTGAAGCAGTTGCCAATAATCCAGATAAATGTTTTATGTCAACAACTTATTTTGTTTTACATGAAAAAAAATTTTTATTTGTTAGAAGTTGCCTGATTAAGACTTTCATATCAAAAGTATACAAGAACCAGACAAGAGCTTGTCTTTACTTCATGTTGCTTATACTCAACTTTAGGGTTTTTGGAAAAGCATCAAAAACTGAAGAGACACTGCCCATCTTTTCTCTTTTGAGAAGGGAATTGCAAATGTAAGGGAAAAGTAGCCAAGCTGAAAGAAATCTCCTATCCAGCTATATGGAGAAAATTTTCCCAACTTGGCTACTTTGGCCTTAAGTTTGAAACTTCCTGCAGTTCACTCTTTCATGAATAAATCTGTCAGTTTTCCCTCATTCCTCACTTATCTGTAACATTCTGTGCCAGAACTGACAACTAATGAATACATTAGCAACAAAATTGTGCTTTAAGGAGTTTGGATTTTTTTATTGCATCATTAAACTCAAAAACAGATCTAAACTCAAAACATACAGACTAAACATTTGAAGATCAGTGTACTAAAGTTTTAAATTCCCATCTTAATTATCTGCAGTTCTCACATTATTGAAGTAATGAAGAAACTACTTTGGACTTTAGTTTGAAATTGCCATCTAAATTCCCTGCAATTCTCATTTTATTGAGAATTTAGAGATTTAACAACTCATCGGTTTTATCCCTGTAGAATGCATAGTTATTGGGGACTATTAAATGAAAACTTTCAGTGAATACCTCCCAAAAACTGATGCTTGCGCATGCTCTACAGTCATACTGCGAATCATTTTTAGGTGACAGCATCCCTAAGTAGCTTTCATAAATTAGAAAATGTTTTATTATACTGTGCTCATACATTACATACAAACCATGAACTTAGAGGGAGTTTTATTGCAATATACTCAGCAGACATGTGAAAGTTTAATGAAAAATTAGTCTTATTTTGGATAAACAACAATATGCTTCATGAAAGGCATCAACATTTTGCAATTCATTTTACTGATGCTGGTAGACGAGAAAGATGGCAATACAATGGCATAGCAGGTTTCTAACTGTACAGCTATGCCAACATCTTGCCTTCTCTTTAGATCTATGCATTCTTTTCATATGTTCTTGCAATTATTTCATCCGCAACAAATTCCATCTGTAACCAAGAAAAACAGTGAGATTAAGAAACTATTATTGCATGAAAAAGTTTTGTGGCATTTCCACTATAGTACTTTTTTAAAGTTACAGAATCCAAAATGCTTGCATGCACATCAATAAACTATATATAAATAGATATGTGCACATAAATAGCCAGCCATCTCATGGGTCAAAGGTCAACTGTCAGCAAAAATAAGTTACACTGAAAGACTGCATCAAATGTAGGTATTTTAAATAAAAATAATTTAATAAAATAATACAAATAAAGTGCCATATTGAAGCCCTCTCCGTCAGTATAGTTCTATCAGAGGGCTGACATTTTGTTCAGAATCTTGAGTCAGATGGGTTAGATGAAGGAATATGAGGGAACATGAAGGAAGATCTGACACAAAATGTCTTCCCCCTGATCAGTGCAGTAGTAGGGCAGCAAATTTTCTAGGGGTGGCAAAAAAGCGCCCCCCCCCCCCCCCCCATCACTGGACCAGCACTCATCCACCCATCCAAGCAATATTAGCCCGATTGCAATGGCTCCAGTGCCACGATTTGGCTGCACGTGCCATTTTTTCTTAGGGGGTGGGGAAGTGATGACAGGTCACGTGACTCGGCGCTCTGACATCAGACATGCACCAGGTCACGTGACCTATCTACAGGGGATGGGACACTTCATCGCGACTGCATCCGCGCAGCCACTTCACCACACGACAGCTTGTCGCGGGATATTTAATCGCGGGGCATTTCATCGCTAAAGGTGAGTTTTAATGTGTTACAGTTAGAAGATAGAGTGTTAGAATTAGAATTTTAGTATTGGGGTTTAGGGTGGTTAGAATTAGGGTTTAGGGGGTTAGAATTAGTTTTTAGGGTTCAGGGTTAATTTTAGTATTAGGGTTTATGGGGTTAATTTTAGTATTAGGGTTTGGGGGTTAGTATTAGGGTTTATGGGGTTTAATATTAGGGTTTAGAGGGTTAGTATTAGGGTTTAGGGGGTTAGTATTAGGGTTCGGGGGTTAGTATTAGGGTTCGGGGGTTAATTTTAGTATTGGGTTTTGGGGTTAATTTTAGTATTAGGGTTTGGGGGGGCACTTTGGGGGGATTAATTTATTAGGGGGGTATTTTATTTTAACTAGTACGTTTGTAAGAGCTGACAGTTCAGCGCTGAACTGTCAGCTCTTACATAGCTGCGTCCGCAATGAAGCAGACACGTTATTCTTCATTGCTGACAGTTCAGCGTTCTAACTGCCGCGCTGAACTGTCAGCGATGAAGTCGCCGCGCTGAAGTGTCCTAGTCCCCTATCTACACTCGAACAGGCAGCACTAGCCACCATGGATCAGGGTAAGTCCTGGGGTGAGGGGGCATGTAATTTGGGTGATTGGAGCGATGTAATGGGATCATGTAAGGGGGGCATGTAATGGGGGTGATGGAGGCATGTAATGAGGTGATGGAGGCATGTAATGGTGGTGATGGGGGCATGCAATGGGGGTGATGGAGGTATGTGATGGGGTCATGTAATGGGGTGATGCAGTGCTGTATTTACCGGTGATGCAGTGCGGATGCCTAGGGCGGCAATTTTTGTGGAGCGGCAGCACCCCCCCCAGCACTGAGGAGAGGGAAAAAAACGTGCTTGCAGGCAGAGACGTAGGTGAGAGGGGATCGGAGGCTGCACAGGGAGGCTGCACGGGGAGCCAAACAGGAAGCACAGAGAAACCTATGTGCTGCCTGTTCGGCTTCCCATGCTGTGTGACACGGAAGTGCCAACAGGTCACATGACATGTTGGCACAACCGCCTGGGAGTCGACCAGGCAACATGGAGGAGACCATGCAAATAACACTGGCATATTATTGGGCAAATTGTCTGGGCATATTAAATGGCAAATAACACTGGCATATTATTGAGCAAATTAGCAGGGGCATATTAAATGGCAAATAACACTGGCATATTATTGGGTAAATTAGCAGGGGCATATTAAATGGCAAATAACACTGGAATATAATTGGGCAAATTAGCTGGGGCATATTAAATGGCAAATAACACTGGCATATTATTGGGCAAATTGACTGGGGAATACTAATGGCAAATAATACTGGAATATTATTGGACAAATTGGCAGGGGCATATTAAATGGCAAAGCTGGGGCATATTAAATGGCAGAATAACACTGGCATATTATTGGGCAAATTGGCTGGGGAATACTAATGGCAAATAATACTGGCATATTATTGGACAAATTGGCAGGGGCATATTATTGTTAAATGGCAAATACTGGCATAGTATTGGGCAAATTGGCAGGGGCATATTAAATGGCAAATAATACTGGCATATTATTGGAAAAATTGCCAGGGGCATATTAAATGGCAAATAATACTTGCATAATATTGGGCAAATTGGCAGGGGCATATTAAATGGCAAATACTGGCATATTATTGGGCAAATTGGCTGGGGCATATTAATGGCAATATAATACTGGCATAATATTGAGCAAATTGGCAGGGGCATATTAAATGGCAAATACTGGCATATTATTGGACAAATTGAAAGGGGCATATTATTGTTAAAAGGCAAATACTGGTGTAGTATTGGGCAAATTGGCAGGGGCGTATTAAATGGCAAATAATACTGGCATATTATTGGGCAAATTGGCAGGGGCATGTTAAATGGCAAATAATACTTGCATAATACTGTATTTGCTCAAATATAAGACGAGGATTTTTTCAAATGCTCTGAAAAAGCCCCCTTGTCTTATATTTGAGGTCGTCTTATAATCTGACCTCAAATCGAGGTCGACTATAACACTTTGATCCAGGTCCTTTGCAGAGCTGCAGATGCGTGCTGACATCCCCCGGCTGCCCCCACTAGCCACCAGGGAAAGACAAGGTGAGGGGGGGGGGGGGGGACAGAAAGAAACAAGGGGAGGGAGGGGGGACAGAGAGTAACAAGGGGGAACAGAGAGTAACAAGGGGAGGGAGAGGGGACAGAGAGCAACAAGGGGAGGGAGGGGGGGCAGAGAGTAACAAGGGGAGGGGGCAGAGAGAAACAAGGGGAGGGAGGGGGGAAGAGAGAGACAAGGGGAGGGTGGGGGGAAGAGACAGAGAGAAGGGGAGGGAGGGGGGAGACAAAGAGAGACACAAAGGGAGGGGGAGAGAGAGATAAAGGGAGGGGGAGAGAGAAAAGGAGGGGAGAGACAGACAACACTAAGGGGGGGAGAGAGACAAAGCTGGGGGCAGGAGAAAGAGAGAGGCAGCATTGGCACATAAAAGGAAATAAAAACAAGAAATGCATTTTTTGATATCATAATGTTTTATTAACCCCTTAGTGACAAGACATTTTCACCTTGACTTTCCCTTGGTGACAATGGCTGTTTTGACATTTCTAGGGTGCTTGTGTTTAGCTGTAATTTTTGTTCTTTCTCACATACAGTACCCACACAAATTATATGTTGTTTTTATTGTCATAAGAAGGGCTTTCATTAGATACCATTATGTTCATCATATCTTATAATTTACTACAAAAAAAATCATAAAATATGATGAAATATTTTAAAAAACACACTTTTTCTAACTTTGACCTAAAATATAATTTACACAAATAAAATCATTAAAAAAGACCCCATCTAAATAGTTTCTAAATGCTCTCCCGAGTTCAAAAATATGCATGTTTCCATATTTTTCTGTATTTTTTTGCGAGTTATGGGGCAAAAACCAAAAATAGTGTTTTTTGTTTTTTTCTTATATTGATCTTTTGACCCCAACCCGAACCCAAAATTTAACCCTAACACTAAATTTAACCCCAACTCTAATCCTTATTATATCCCTTAATATTTTTTACCTTTAATTTAATTTTAACCCTATCCCTTATGGTAAAAAATATTTAATTTTAACCCTATAGGCTAATATAGCTAAATAACCTGTTTTTAATTAATTAAATATTTATTTTAAATATTTCCCATTGCAATGCTACTAAACTACCACTAGGGGTAGTCAAGTAGCATATTCAGAGCGACGGAAGTGAAGTTACTTTCACTTCCGAAGCTCAGACCGGCAGAGGACTTAGCCATATTGACGGAGCAGCATGCTCCGTCAATATGGCTCCCCACGATCACTCCGTGGGGCGATCGTGGGGGTCCCGAAATAGAAATTTCGGTGCTGGCTTATGCGAAATGATCATCGCGAAAACCGCTTCATTCAATGCAGGACGTGCCAGGCACGTCCTTTGTCGTTAAGGGAGTTTCTCCCAGGACGTGCCTGGCACGTCCTTTGTCGTCAAGGGGTTATAAAGCAATTTACATGTGAATATATACAAGTTGAACATTTTTCCTATAGGGTAGTCTTATATTCAGGCTTTTAGTTTTTTTCCTAAAGGAATATCCAAAGTTTGGGGGGTTGTCTTATAATCGAGTAAATACGGTTTTGGGCAAATTGGCAGGGGCAGATTAAATGGCAAATACTGATATATTATTGGGCAAATTGGCTGTGATTTATTAATGGCAAATGATACTGGCATATTATTGGGCAAATTGGCTGGGGAATATTGGCAATGTGTATGGAATGGGGTGATGGAGGCATGTAAATGTAGTGATGGGGCATGTCCTTGGTGTGCAATGTGGGTTATGGGTCATGTCATGGGTTTGCATCGTGGGTGGGGGGGGTGCCCAAATTTTTTCTGCCTTGGGCAGCACAAAACCAAGTTACACCACTGGAGTGATGTGGGTTATAAACCATGGAGTGATTGTGCAGCGTGGGTAGGGGGGTGCCTGAATTTTGTCTGCCTAGGGCAGCAAAAATCCAAGATACACCACTGTCCCTGATAGAGCTATACAAGCAAAGAGAGCTCATTAAGTTACTTTATTTGTATTCTTTCATTAAACAAGCTCTATTCAAAATGCAATATTTCAGTTAAATATAACTTTTTTCCCGAACAGTTGTCCTTTAAAAAATAGATACCTGCTGTACTGATATAGAAAAATATGTACAGAAAAGCAATCAATAATAAAATAAATACATGATAATCAATTCATTTTAAAAATATGTTGTTTTAAACACAAAAATAAAGTGGTGTAAAATGTATGTCTAACTGGTTAATAAAGTTTTAAACTCTGGGTGGAGCAGCAGATATTTCTTATCTATAGTATAGTAACACATTTGACACTAAATCACACAAAGAACTCATTCTGATATTGCATACTTTAGAGCTTGAAGTCAAAGGCAATTACATAGATAAGCTAGAAGTCAGAGAGATGAACCAACAAGGGAATTACAAAAAACAGGAATTAATAGCAGAGTTGTCTATCTTTCCAATTTCGCAATTAACCCCTTCGTGACACATGGTGCTTGCATCCCAGAAGACACAAGCACCAAAATTACATTTAATGTTCCTGGTCCCGATCACAAGGTGATCGTTAACCAAGGATGCAGTTGCAAAGACCTAATCAGGGTCTTTATAGACCCTGTGGGTCTATACAGAAAAATCGCAAGCCCTCAAGACGTCACGGAGAAGTGCCCGAACCAGGAAGTAAAATGTTGCCAAGGAGACATTACATTTCTTTAGGGTTTTTTTGTTTTTTTTACTTTTTATTGTTATTTTGGCCTGCTGCTCATAAACTGGCAAAATCAAGACAGTTCAGGAGAATGCAAAAAAAGTAGTAAATATTGATTTTGTTTTTACATTTTTCTGACACATTTTTCTGTTTCAAAATTGCTGGACATTTTATTTCACTAGATCAAGTCATCAGGGATTTTCTTTGAAGATTAAAGTAGAATTGTAATTGTAACATCTTATTATGAGCTTGATCGTTTTTCGTTTTCCGTAAAAAAAATATCCTTATGGCTACACTAAAAGACAAAGGAAGTCTTTTATTGGTGGATTAATTACTTAGTGGATTAATTAGTGGATTGTTCTCTAAAAAATAGAATTAACCCATATTCAACCAATTTTTAAGTCAATGAAAATAAAAATAGTAGACAGTGTGCTATTATTGTTTTTGAAAATGAAAATCTGATTCTTAAATTACTGTGTGTTGCACAGTGTCCCAAAATACAATTATACCTTAGACCAGGTCTAGGCAACCTTTGACACTCCATATGTTGTGGACTATATCTTCCATATGCTTTTACAGCCATAATGATGATAAAGCATCAAAGGGAAACGTAGCCCACAACATCTGGAGTGCCAAAGGTTGCTTACCCCTGCCTTAGACACTCCTTTTTTAGAATGTTGCAAAACAACACTTAAAATATTAAGAAACATATAGGGTTACCACCTTTTCTTACCTGCCTCTATAGACTTAACATTGGCCTGAAGCCAATTTGTTTACCAGCCTACCAGTAAAATACCAGCTGGGTGGCAGAGGCATTTCATCTAGCTGGCAAGCTCAGGCAAATGAGGGGATTTCAGTTCCCGCATTTTTCTCTGCATTGTGACAAAGTAGAGACCTGGCTCCCTGAGATCTGTGTCTCAATGGTAAAGCTCAATACATGAAGTGGTGGCACACTGCAAAAAGAGTAATAGATAAAGTAAATGGATTATGCGCTGCAACCAAAGTGCATACCCCCAAGCCCATTCAAATCGAGCAAATAAGTATTACTTTACTGACTATATGTCAGTAAAAATCCTTTTTGCATCTGGCTTATTGTAGTACTGTTCTTTTGTTTAAATGTGCACCCTCCATACTTATTTTCTCAATGGTAAAGCTGCCACATGGTCTAACGGCATGCTTTCTAAAGGTTAGTTGAGCATTTAGGGAAATGCAATCCACAACACCTGGAGCGTATTGAATGACCACTGGTATTGCCATGGCTGTGTTCTACATTTCCCATAGTCCTGAGCCACAGGTGTATGTTTCTGTTATTATAACTAAAAATAATCAAACTCATTTTTAAAAAGCACAAAGTGTATGATTAATTAAACTGTGGGAGTTGGGCTATTTGCATGTCATGCTACAAGCTACAAACCAAGCAAACACCCAGATAAGGAGATCTTATGCCAAATTGTGTGTAGTGATAAGAAAAAGGGAACTCCTATATGCACAAAACCAATCATGCCAAAATAAATGGTTCATTAATATAAATTGTGCAATGTTATTAAAATGTATTACATTAGCTATTCTGTCACGCTACCTATAGTATAATTCTGATTATTTATTGGGATGTTTGTTTTATAAAACAGGAAATAAAGGTATTTATCTGACATAAAGATGCACACAGTGAAGGATCAGCAAGTTAACACCATTGATCGAGAACAGAGTGTTCTAAACACACCTTTTGCATCGAACAATAATGACAAGGTAACCAGACTAGCTGAATAAATATATAAATAAAATGAAAAACCAGAGATCTGTATCACTAAAACATCTAGAAGTTAAAAAATATGTTTAGCCACCATAACAAATATAGGTTGAGTATCCCTTATACGAAATGTTCGGGACCAGAATGGATACTTATGGATAACGGATCATTTCGGCAGCACAAGCCCAAAAAATGATCTACATTATCTAAATTCAATGTGACCAACTTGCTCATATTGAATTTAGGGAATATAGATCATTTTCAGCCGTGGAGCTCGTGACCTTATCTGCTCCACGGTGCTGCCATGATGACCTGTCCGTTGCGTGCAGTCCCTCCCATCGCAGTGCTCTGGGAACTACATTTGCCATGAGCGCTGGCTTTACATTTCCGGTGCCCGGGAGGGTGAAGCAAATGAGCTTCACTGCTGGACTCCAGAAAGGTGAGTATCCCATATCCAAATTGACGCACATCAGTAAAAAATATTCGGATTTTGAGTCATTTCAATTTTTGGATCTTCGGATCAGTGATACTCAACCTGTATTCCAAATCCTTATGCCACTAAAGCCACTAAATACCTTAAAAAAACACTTATTTTTGGACAGTTGTGTTTAATTGAAAGATCAAGTGTAGATATTGTAAATGGAAATGTTTTAATGAAAGGATATACATAGAGTGCCTTATTGAACACTCTTTGCTCTATATTTAGATCTATCATGTGGTGAACATGTTGTTTAGAACCTTGGGTCAGAAGGGTCTAGGGTTGTCACCTTTTTTTCCAAAACTACTGGTCATGCTATAGCCCCCATAGACCTAACATTGGCCTCAAGACAATTCTTAACTGGCTGGGTGACAAACTGACCGATATGACCCAAGATCCTAAAAAACTTGCCAGCTTCTTGAAAGTGCTATGCAAGCAAGAAGGGCTTGGTAATGTACTTTATTTATTTTCCTTCTAAAAGCAATTCATTTATCCAGTGCAGATAGCATTTAACTCTCTTCTAAGTCTGAGCTCCAGTTGCTTTAAAAGGTGTAATTAGTGTAAATAACCTTTTTCATGTAAAACGTACCAATAATTTAACATTATCATGTTTGGTAATGGATACACACACATTGCATCTTTTTCCCTTTAAAATATGTTTTAAATAAATCCAAATTTAAATTTTAAATATACATATACACAAATTGGTTGAGTATCCCTTATCCAAGATGATTGGGACCAGAAGTATTTTGGATAATTAATCATTTTTAGAAATAAGATAAATAGAAGCCTCTGTGAATTCATAAAAAGTAGTCTTAATGCAAATACTCTATAGAGCAGGGGTGTCCAAGTTTGTTCTGCAGTGGGCCACTTCACTGTAAATATATTTGTTTGTGGGCCACATTCATGTTTCATTGAAATAAAATGTATTTATATAATTTTATATATATATTTTTGTTCCACACTTCCACACACTTCCACACACACACAGAGTCACACTTCCACACACACACAGTCACACTTCCACACACACACAGTCACACTTCCACACACACACAGTCACACTTCCACACACACACAGTCACACTTCCACACACAGACACTGCTTCTTTTTTTTCTTTAAAAAAAAAGTTTTTTTTGTTCCCCCTCCCTGTTCGTTTACCTTGTATCTACAGGGAGGGGGATTGCTCCATCTGTGGAGGTCCTATTCGTCATCTGAGCACTGGGATGTCATTGACACCCGGTGCTCCAACAGAGTTCAACCATACTACGTGGTTCAGTTGCTGCTGTTCCAAAATGTTTCCCCTTTCCAATAACTCCACTTACAGATGACTGAGGAATATCTAGCATGGATGAAATTTCACGAACTGACTGCAAAGGTTGCATCCTATAACAGCACCATGCTTGAATTCACGAAGCTTCAGAATGACCCATTTTTTTTTAACACCTTCGCTACAAAGGACGTGCCAGGCACGTCCTGGGAGAAACTCCCTTAACGACAAAGGACGTGCCTGGCACGTCCTGCGGTGAATCAAGCGGTTTTCGCGATCAACGATCGCTGCTCCGTCAATATGGCTAAGCCCTATGCCGGTCTGAGCTTCGGAAGTGAAAGTAACTTCACTTCCGTCGCTCTGAATATGCTACTTGACTGCCCCTAGTGGTAGTATTGCAATGGAAAATATTTAAAATACACATTTAATTAATTAAAAACAGGTTATATAGCTATATTAGCCTATAGGGTTAAAATTAAATATTTTTTAGCATAAGGGATAGGGTTAAAATTAAATTAAAATAAATATTTCATATTAAGGGATATAATAAGGATTAGAGTTGGGGTTAAATTTAGTGTTAGGGTTACATTTTAGGTTCGGGTTGGGGTCAAAAGGTCAATATAGGAAAAAAACAAAAAAACACTATTTGGTTTTTGCCCCATAACTCGCAAAAAAATACAGAAAAATATGGAAACATGCATATTTTTGAACTCGGGACAATGTTTAGAAACTATTTAGATGTGGTCTTTTTTAATTATTTTATTTGTATAAATTATATTTTAGGTCAAAGATAGAAAAAGTGTTTTTTTTTTATTTTTTCATCATATTTTATGATTTTTTTTGTAGTAAATTATAAGATATGATGAACATAATGGTATCTAATGAAAGCCATTCTTATGACGATAAAAACAACATATAATTTGTGTGGGTACTGTATGTGAGAAAGAAAAAAATTACAGCTAAACACAAACACCCTAGAAATGTCAAAACAGCCATTGTCACCAAGGGAAAGTCAAGGTGAAAATGTCTTGTCACTAAGGGGTTAAACAAATGTTTGTAAATGCAGGTTTCAAAACAACACCCCAATATATGTTCAGCAACTTCCCCTGAGTATAGCAGTACCCCACATATATAGGTTTACTAGTGTTATGTGGCAGGTAAAGGACCAGATTTAGGTTACGGTCATTGCAGCTTTTAAACATGGATTTATTATGTAATGCTTGTGACTACATTTCCTATCATGCTCAGCCAGCCAAAAGTGACCTTAGCATCATAAGGAATGGAGTATAGTAGGAAGCACAGATTTTTGCTATCCTTTCTATCCTGCGGCTGCATGGATGATATATCCAGCTGCTGCTGGCCCCTATCTACTGTTGGGGGCCAATGCAAAACACTGGCCCCACTAGCAGTCTTTTTTTTTTTTTTTTTATAAAATATCCCTAACAAATATACCTAACATGTCACTGATCCTCTACAGATTAACGCCTTATTTTTATTTAATTTGATAATATTTTTGCATTCTTTTTTTTATTTATATTTAACTCTAACTTTAACCCTAGGGTTAGGGTTAGTACAAACCCTAATTCTATCTCTAGGATTGAGGTTAGCAAAATAAAAATATAAATAAAAAAAAATGTTATTAAAAAAAACCTGGGGGGGTGGGGGCTTGATGGGCTTGGGGGGACCAGGGGTGGCTTCCAGCACTATATTTAGTCTCTCCCTGCCCCATGATCATTGTGGAGCAGGGAGAGCCTATAGCTGTCAAAGCAGGCACCTGCTTTGACAGCTATTAACATCCGGGCACTGTGATTGGCTGTTTCCGGGGAGCCTCAGCCAACATGGCTGAAGTGTATATATCCTATTGTATTTGTTCGTTACTTTGTAATTGTTTTAATGTATTTACATCCTGTTTCACATTAAAATGTTTTATTCATTGGGAATATGATGCACGACTAGGAGGGCGGGGGGAAGTGGCGGCATTATTTCAATGCTAATGTAATAACCTAGAGGTTCTGACTTATCCCTGATTGTTTGTCATTTATAAATGTGTATAAAAATGTGTGTAAATAAAGTAAAAAAAACCCTTCTATTTTCTTTGTACTCTAAAAATATAAATACAATATAATAAAAGAAATATACACACATATATTTACATAGATATACACACACACACATATATATATATATATATATATATATATATATCAATCCAAAGTACTAGCACTCTGCACAACTTTAGTCATAAATATATAACATGCCTGGGTGCAATTCGCATCAATACATATAAAATCCAAAACAGGTTAAGAATGCACTCACAGGACTTCTGAAGACAGTCATTAAGTCATTAAGCATGCTTGATAAAGGGCTTAACAGCCTGAAACGTCGCTAACAGTGATGCTGAACGTTACCTGAATTAAAACCTTAATGACTGTCTTCAGAAGTCCTGTGAGTGCATTCTTAACCTGTTTTGGATTTTTTATATATATATATATATATATATATATATATATATATATACACACATACATACATACATACGTACATCCAAAAAATATATATGCCAGATTTCCACCAGTAATATGAAATAAATGTTGCATTAATAAAGACTGGCAGTAACAAGCACAAAATCTTCATGTAGGAAACAACTTGCGTGTTTCATGCCTCGACACGGCACTTAGTCATAGTCCCATTATATCGCCATACATTTTCTTAGCCCAGCACTATGCAAATGCTTACATTATTTTGTATTAGGACCCACCTACGTTGGAGTACTTTAGCTCAGTGGTGGACTAAGCATAATATGCCCATATAAGGAGACTAAATCTCCAATTTGGTTAATTTAGAAAGCTATTTTTAAGTGGCCTTTATGAGTTTGTAATATGCTTGATATGAGTGCTCTGATTTGTGTGTATGTATATATACACACACAATTTTGCTTTAATATAAGATGACCCTGATTATAAGATGAACCCTACAACTTTGGATATTAATTTAGGAAAACAAGAAAAAGTCTTAATATAAGACAACCCTATAGGAAGTTTTACAAGTAAATATTAATTCACATGTAAAAAGTTTTTTTCATATTTAATAAAAATATGATTGAAAAATGCATTTCTTGCTTATATTTTCTTTTATTTGCCA
This sequence comes from Pelodytes ibericus, assembly GCA_036172795.1. Taxonomy (NCBI): domain Eukaryota; kingdom Metazoa; phylum Chordata; class Amphibia; order Anura; family Pelodytidae; genus Pelodytes; species Pelodytes ibericus. The sequence continues at coordinate 70,751,168 of CM069860.1, forward strand.
ATGCAGCCCTAGACTTACCAATCTGACTTACCAGTGTGCCTCCCAGGACTACCAAGGCACCCACAAAATTCCCTGGTGTCTAAAGGGGGCAGCCAAAGGATGTGTCAGATCAAATTCGAGAAAATACACTACATCAAAGTACTCCAATATTGGTGGGTCCTAACACTAAATAACTATGCTCATGGGGCTTAATCTTTTCATGTGTATTGCTTACCAGGGATCAAAAAGCCTTTCCTTTTGTACAATACAGAGACACTCCTGCCATTTATAGGCCTGGACACCATTTATGGACCACCTGTAATGGGGAAGGATGCTAAACCAGAATTCTGGTCTGAGCTTCTAATATACAAAAGTCCAAAAGGAATACACTCACCTAAACTAGCATGTATTATAAGGGGGTGCTGCCGAGACAAAATAAATATAAAAAATACAAAGATCAGCGCACTCACATCAAAACAGGTTACAAAAAACTCTTAAAGCTATAGGTTTCATTAAATCAGAAGTGCTAAGAATATAGTGTCCAATAAGTCACAGTATACAATGCCCAGCAGAGAAAGTAAGAGTTAAAGGAAACATTCTGAAATACTAGGTCATTTAATGTGGATACGAGCAAGATTATGCACCTTGGGCAGAAAAATCCAAAAGCAGAATATAGAATATTTGACAGGTTGAGTCCTAACCTTAACATCTGAGGAAAGAGATTTAGGATTAATAATTTCAGAGGTAGACAATGTAATAGAGCAGGAAATTCTAGCAGAATGCTTGCTTGTATAGGGAGAGGTATTAGCAGTAGAAAGAGGGAAGTGCTCATGCCATTGTACAGAGCACTGGTGAGACCTCACTTGGAGTATTGTACACAGTACTGGAGACCGTATCTCCAGAAGGATATTGATACTTTGGAGAGACTTCTGAGAAGGGCTACCAAACTGGTTTATGGGTTGAAGGATAAAACTTACCAGGAAAGGTTAAAGCATCTTAACATGTATAGCTTGGAGGAAAGACGTAACGGGGGGATGTGATAGAAAACTTTAAATACATAAAGGAAATCAACACAGTAAAGGAAGAGAGTATATTTAAAAGAAAAAAAACTACCACAACTAGTGGACATAGTCTTAAATTAGAGGGGCAAAGATTTAAAATAACTATCAGGAAGTAATATTTTACGAAGAGGGTAGTGGATGCATGGAATAGCCTTCCAGCAGAAGATGTAGAGGTAAAAACATTATAGGAAATTAAGCATGCATGGGGTAGGCACTAGGCTATCCTGGATATAAAATAGGGAACTGGGGACTAATAAAAGTATTTAGAAAATTGTTCAGACTAGAAGGACCGAATGGTTCTTATCTGCCGACACATTCTATGTTTCTATGTTTCATTTGCAACTGCATATTTATCTATATTCATTTATTATGCTGTTATAATTTTGGTAGCCTGGTGTCATGATAGTAACCTCCTGTGTGTGATCCTCACACATATGCATGCTAATATGCACAGAATATTGTATCCGTATACACACATTCAAACTAGTATATGTATTGCAACCACAGAATATATCAGTCAGTTTTAATTCTATACCAGGCAAATAATAACATTTTTACTTTTCATCTCCTACCCCACATCAAGTAAAGTACATAACAGAACATTCTTAAAGGTCTACTCAATATTCCCCGATCTAACCCAAACTTGTACCCGATAAAGGAATAAAGCTGAACTGCAGAGAAACACACAATTCGGATACCATTAATATGGTTAATTCCAGTTTGAAAAAGGCTATTTCCGCCCGATTTATGGCCGACTTTCGGCCATAATTGATTTAGGGGGTGTCAAACAGTGAAATCATATGGATTTTGTTTACTTCTAAGGACCAAAGCCCCCGAAGTTGGCCCAAATCGGCAGAAATTACTGAATTTCTGCCAAGTTAAAGTCTCCTGATTTTAGTTGGAGAATTGAACAGAACAATGTAGAAGTTAAAGTAAAAATGTAGCAAACATAAAAATATGTATCTACAATTATAATGTATTAATGTTATATAGTATAACAGTAGATTTACATTGATATAAGAAATGAAAAATGGATAAAAAATTGTTATTTCATGTTAATTTTATTTATTTTAATGTATTTAATTAATGTGTCATTTTGTTTTAGAGATTTTAACGTTATTTAATTTGGGCCATTTTTAGAGGACGTATGCTTTTTTGGCTATAGCTTAAGTCCTCCCACTAACTTCTACAGCTAGCATTTCGGCTTCGGAAGTGTCAGCATGTAAATCGGCCACATTGGCCTCAGCGGTCTCTGAGTTGTCCAAATTTGAGGTGTACTCCAATTTTTCTCAAGAAAATCTGAGCTATCCGTGTCGACCATTTAATTTTATTTTCAGGCGTAACAATTTTTGCTATGTAGCTACATTTTATAAGCACTAAATATTCTGTAATTTAAAAGCACAATTCATATAGAAACTTAAAAATAATAACTGAAATAAGAAAGCTATGACATTCCATATAAAATAGTAGTTAAAGCCGTTATTTAATCTTCCTGTCTGATCGGGGTTGGTTAGGGCTGCCATTGTCTTTGTTTTCTCATGCCACCATCAAAAGATACCTAGTTAGAGCCCGTCTGTTAAGAGTATGTGAAGATGGAGGTCTCTCCCTGTGCTAGTAGAGAGAGACTCTCAGCCCCAACTGATCCTGATCAGGGAAGGGTTAGAGAATAAACTGCCATGAACCATCCAAAGTACATGTTAGTTTATCCTCATACTAGGGCCACTCATGATTTCATTTGTGCTTCTATTTTAAGTGGAAAATAGAACTGTGTCTCTTTAAGCTTTTGACAGTTTACTGAAAAATAAAATCTGACCTGTGTTTGCTTTAAGAAAATTTTCTGACTATGTGAAAGTTAGTCCGTACATAAAAGGGAAATGTTTGCACAAATTTCAGCACCTTGCTGAAAGTCGGCAATCCAAAATACTGTGCTGACTTAGATACGTAATTAATATTATCTTTGCTTAATCAATAGATTGCAGGAAAAGTGTCAAAGTTTAAACCTTCCCTTCTCTTTTGTAGGATTAAAATAACACAGATTACAAATGATGGCAAAAGGTGAGCCTAAAAATAGGTTCATATTAGAATGTGATCCACTGATTTTAAGTACATTTATTAAAATGTTATATGCATCTTATACCACAATACTGTACAAGAGGGTAAATGAACCATGGAAATAATAGGGAATGCTTTAAATTACACAAACTTGAACAAAAGATGATGATAAAATGTTTATACTAAATATTTTGTTAATAATAATTCGTATTATTAGTAAAAAAAAAAAAAAAAGCACTTACACTCAGAGAATCATCTCTCGGATGATCAGAGACTAAATTCCAGATGAAAAGTTCCATAGTTGTCAGTTTTGGTCACACACTATTTATTACCCACCTTTACAAGTTTCATATGTTGCTTTTATTTAAAAAGGTGTTATCATTGATGGACAAATAAATACACTATGTTTCTTTGAGCATGTAATAAAATTAGACTCTATACTACTAAGTAATGCCAACTTCTATTTCTCTAAATTGGATTTAATCCTTGAAGTAACAGTTGATGGATTACATCAGGATTAAGGGGAGATTAAAAACACATTTTTCTTTTTTAGTAGCCATAAAACTGATCAATTCACAGAGTTATGTATAAAATCAATTAAGCTCAGGCAGTGAAAGTTTTATTTTAAAAGTAATTATTCCATTAAGATATTTTTTTTACTAAAAAAAATGTTTTTTTCACAAATCAGTTTTTCTTTATTTGAAAATGGTAACTGCTATGGATGTTAAACATAGAATAAAGTAAAAGGAATGTTTTTCATGAGTTGGTATAGAACGCATGGTGTTATAAACATGAAATATAATAATATGATTATTTCTGTGGTTTATATGCATATCTACTTAATACAGTTAAAAGTTCAGCTGCTTTTACAAGAAAAATCACATTTTAGTTTAAAAGTCCAAATAAACAACTCCGTTTAATATAAACATAATCTACATTTTTTTCCATTTATATTTCAATAAGAGTCGCATATTGCATTTGCCATTAATTGGGCAGAATAAAATGGAAATTAAATGAAATGGATTTATTCACAAATCAATTAAATAATTTAAAGAATATTTGTTGAAACAGAAATGACAGCATTTAAGTACGTATGTGCCGTATACGCATTATGTGTTGGCGTACATGGGGTTAAGTAATGTAATGCCATAGACACATTTAGGGTCTTGCATTTGTATTTTTCGCATCTTTTTACTATGGTTTTTATTTCTATTAACAGCGACATTTTGAAAAATATAGCATGGCTTCACTTCGGCACTTAAATCGAGCGAGTATGAAATATATATATCTATACATAGAAATATAGAAAAGTATACGTATCTGTGTGTACAAATATTTATCTGTCAATCAGACTTGGGGAACATACATATGTATACTTGTGCTGCTATTAAATATTACTAACCCTTTACCATACGCCCTATAGTTTGTTTAAAGCAATAAAAAGGGTTGACAGGCAAAGTCCATTGCAAAGAGGGGTATTTATATTGGTACATTTTGGAGCAAAGTTTGAAACGCAGAGCAGTCACCATGGAAACCATTGAAATGTTTCAGCAGTTTACACCACTTTTGAAACTTTGCCCCAGAACTGACTTATAAATAACCCTAAATATGACTTATAAACATAATTTTGTTTTGTAGTTAGTTTATGTACTCCATGGTTAGGTCCAATTATACTAATACTAAACAATATACACCAATTATAGCACTACACCAAGTATATCATACATTACCTATATAGTATACCATACAGTACTTCATTATTTACGATATATAGAATAAATGATTATACTAAACTAAATTATACAAAATAAAAATTATTGCCATGATTTGATGTTATAACAACCATTCAGCTACAAACAAATCTATTCTGCTCTTCTGCTGGCTTTGTTCTGTAATATAAGTGACTATTAGTATGCTGAAACAGTTCTGCCTAGCAACAAAGTACTCCTGAAAAATGTTTTTTTTAACCCATTAAATGTCAGAGGGCTGACCAACAAATTGCTTTGCATTACAGAGATACCCAACTATTTATATATTGGCAAGTGTGGAAACCAGTATCATTTGTTTGTAGTTTTTAGGGGTATTCGGCATATTCGAGTACTAGGGTAAAAAGGTTTTTTATTCGCTTTTACTACAGGGGACAGGGGAATTGGTTACATTTAGCTACATGGTTACATAGTAGTTTAGGTTAAAAAAAAGACTTGCGTGCATCAAGTTCACCCTTTCCCTATTCCTTGTTTCCCGCTGTTGATCCAAAAGTACCGCAGGTTCTGGTACTTTCCTGTCGTAGTGGTAAAGGTTAGTATAATGTCCATAAAAGACCTAATATTTAGAAATGTTTATTGAAATCTTATTTTATGAATATTATTAGAAAGGTATAAACACAAATAGCCATCATCTTATATACTGTCCATATAGTATAGCATTGCTAAGAATATGAAGCATATTGCAAGAGTCCCAGCATACCTTACAGTGTAGAGCAGCTGTCCAGGGTCAGTGACACACCCATGTTCAATGAAACTGAAGAGAAGGAAAGACATACAACAAAATCCTTTCTAAGAGCTTGTAGAACCACTTATGCGATAACAGTATAACTTTGCAGCTGTTATACCTCTGCCAGCATGAATGAGAAGGAGGAGGCTGTCTGGGCGGGACCTTTGCTCAGGTGTCTGAAGTCAAAGAAGGAGGGAACACCTTGATCAGACCTTTCTTTAAGTAAAGAATTCAATGCATGGGTAGACTTGCATTAAATGCTCGGTATATATTAGCACACAGAATATGTGCTGCATTAAATGATACAGCTACTTTCAAAGCAATGCTGAACAATGCAGGAAAGAGTAGAGATTTGTGATAAACAAAACACTTATGTAACAAAAACGTTGATTGTTAATGTAGTGTAGTTAACCTGTGTGGAACGCTATGCATAAAAATAAACACCAGCAAAAAAAGAGCAAGGTTTATTCTCTCATTCACAACATTTAGGGTTTGAAAGGAATCAAGATTTTTTTTTTTTTTTTCACATGATGGGTCACAAAAGTATTCTGGGATGAAAATATCAAAATCAGTGCTGACCGCTGTGTCTGTGGTGTCTCCTGTTCATAAGATCACCTGAAGCTTGGTATGGAAATTGCAAATTTTCCATTGAAATGTAGTTAATTTGCATTTCAAGCCACCCGTGATGTCATAAAATGAGACACCACAGACACCACAGACACCACAGACACATTAAAAAACATTTTCTGGTAAGTTGAAATATTTCTTCTTGATTCTAGATGCATTCATTGGGTTACACGGGGGTTATTGTTCCTTCTGAAACTTACGCCATTGTAAAGCCTTTTGGATCTTCACTCTCAGCACAAAATCTTGTAGTATGTATATCGAGACAGTAAAATACAGTATTTAGAAAAAACAGTCTAAGTGGTACATTTATTTATACATTTGTTGTCATGTATAAATACGACACAAATACAAATAATGCCAAATAATGCACAATAAGTGTGTGCTTCTATATATAAAAGAGGACTCCCTCCACTTTCTGGTGAACCATTGTAAAGATGAAAAGCACCTCATTAGTGCCTGAGAAACTACGCGCCATGATAGACATGGTACGCAGATCTATATCAACCTGATCTATTAACACTTTAATTGCACATTAATTAAAAAGCAAGACGTTTGGTCATTTTTTATATTTATTTATTTTTATTCTCTATATTCATATTAGAACCAATTTGCATGTGACCAAGTCTCTATATTATGCCACCACAGGAACTCCTATGTGTGTACATTTTATCTGCATGCCTAGGAACCATACCTGCCATTCATGATCACCAACTGCTTGCAGCTGCTGGCTTTTACACTAGTTATTTAAACCTGCCTCGCCTGGTAATTCTTGCTTAATTGCTCTTTGCCCTGTGGACCTGCAACTTAATGTGAAAGGTCTGTTATTGATTTTGTAATTTTTTTTTTTTCACTTGTCAATCTAAGCAAAAACTTGAAGCAGTCTGCATCACATTGCGACCTTTTTAATAACATTTTAAAGTGCACTCGCCATTCATAACATAAAATTCAATCCTCCATTGCCTCTGATACCTCTTCATGCTGACACGTGGATCAGTCAAAGTATCTATATAGAGGCATGTGGCAGTCTGTGGCAATATGGGGAAGCTTCTATGGTGTTAGGTGAATGCACAGATGCCCTGGCACCTGTGTTTGTGAGGCATCCTCTTAATTCTATGGGATGCAAGCAGTGGTGTATCTTGGTTTTGTGCTGCCCTAGGCAGACAGAATCCCCCCCACACACACACACATTGCACACATACGACATGCTCCATCACCCAAGTTGCGCACCCACAACATGCCGCATCACCAACATTGCACACACATTAAATGCCCAATCACCCCATTACATGCCCCCATCACCCACATTGCACACACACTAAATGCCCATCACCCCATTACATGCCACCATCACCGAATTACATGCCCCCATTACCCCGATTAACTGGAAGGAGCTAAAGCTTGCTAAATGGTGGGGGAGGGAGTGAAAATGTTTGAAGCACCAGAAGTGTGCTTTAACACCCTCTGGCAAAGTGCCGGCCTCTGGCTAAGTGCCTCCCTAGGCAAGTGCCTTGTTTGCCTTGTGGAAGATACACTACTGGATGCAAGATTCCCCTCTTGCCCTTGACTGCTAATGCCCATGTCTGGAACCTGGGATAGACTGCTCCCTTTTGCACTCCAGTTAGTATGCCACTGCCACAAAAAAAGCTATGAATGCTATTTTTTTGGAGCTCTATAATACGTTCAAACACATCTGTAATTTCTGTAAATTGCATTTATGTGCAGTTCTGTGATATGCTAACACGCTCTGTGAACCTTGAGATTTATTGCTGTGGAGCAAGAGGAACAAGAGGAACACTTGGGAACCATTGCTAACATCTGGGTTTCCTATGATGCTCACAAGCAACTTGCATGATTATTATATTGAATATAATGTGAAACATAGTTTTGAATCTTTAGAACACTTCTGAACTATGAGGCAAAGAAGTGCTGCACTTTTGGAATTTTAAATGTATTTGTCTCTTCCTTTAGATACATAAATTATGAAGAAAGGTTATTTATTCTCCTTCGGGCTTCTAATTAAGGGAGTTCCTCCGTGTATACATAGCTTATGTTTTTTGACGTTCAAGCTCAGATTTGGGTGGTGTGACACCACTGTATTTCCATGAACACTAAGCTGGAGAAAATGTATGTACTAAATTAATTAAAAGATTCTAGTTTACGTCATATAAAATTTGATTGTGTCTGAGAAATCTACATGGTATCTGTTCATTCACATGCACTCTATTTTGTAACATTAATATTTTCTACAAAGCAGATAATTATTACTATATGTTTTTATACAAATAACATTAGAATACTTAAATGGTACCTGTATGGCATCAAAATGATTGGTTTAAGACTAACTGACATGGACCCTAGGAACCCTGGGCCGTAGGACCCTGCAATAACCAGCTGGCATAGGCTCCACTTTCGTTCCTTAAATCGTGGATTGTGAGGTAAAAAACATTTAATTTAGTTGACGTTGCATGTACTGAGTCACTAAGTGTCATCCAAACTGATCTAGTGTTTGGAACTGAGATTCCCAACTGCAATTTTGCATGAATTTATTACCATCCCACCAACTATTGGATGACATTTGTCTGCTCCACGCCAAGGTCCCATCAGTGGCTTGGTAATTAAGGGGAAAATGTCTCTTATTTCAGTTTATATCTGGGTTAAGATGAATAGATAATTAAGCATACTTTACATATGATGTTACTTAGCAAACATACATTTGATTTAAGGATTCAGCTGAGTTTGTAGTTTAATGTGTTTTAGTGACTGGCCAAATAGTCATTTTTTACAGACATGTGGTCAGAGGCATCACTAGGGTTGGTGTCACACGATGCGCTAACTCATGGTGTCACACACCCCCATCCCCCCCCCCCCCCCCCCCCCCAGATTTCATCAAATACCATGCCAAACATATTCCTTAGTAATGCCAGTCAGATGGCCCATTAAATATGTCACAAACAGGAGCCCCACAAATTAAGTCACACACAATAAAAATATGCCAGTATTATTTTGCTGTTAATAAGCCAGCCAATTTGACTAATATGCCAATAATATTGTGCCATTAAGATGCCAGTAATATTGTGCCATTCAGATGCCTGTATTATTGTGCCATTCAGATACCAGTAATATTGTGCCATTCAGATGCCAGTAATATTGTGCCATTCAGATGCCTGTATTATTGTGCCATTCAGATACCAGTAATATTGTGCCATTCAGATGCCTGGATTATTGTGCCATTCAGACACCAGTTAAATTGTGCCATTCAAATGCCAGTAATATTGTGCCATTCAGATGCCTGTATTATTGTGCCATTCAGATTGTGCCATTCAGATGTCTGTATTATTGTACCATTTAGATACCAGTAATATTGTGCCATTCAGATGCCTGTATTATTTTTCCACTCAGATGCTTGTATTATTGTGCCATTCAGAGGCCTGTATTATTGTGCCACTCAGATGCTTGTATTATTGTGCCATTCAGAGGCCAGTAATATTGTGCCATTCAAATGCCATAATTATTGTGCCATTCAGATGCCAGTAATATTGTGCCATTCAGATGCCAGTAATATTGTGCTATTAAGTTGACTGTAATATTGTGCCATTAAAATGCCTGTATTATTGTGGCATTCGGAATGCCTGTATTATTGTGCCATTCAGATGCCAGTAATATTGTGCATTCAGATTCCTGTATTATTGTGCCATTCAGATGCCAGTGATATTGTGCCATTCAAATGCCATAATTATTGTGCCATTCAGATGCCAGTAATATTGTGCCATTAAGTTGCCTGTAATATTGTGCCATTCAAATGCCTGTATTATTGTGTCATTCAGATACCAGTTATATTGTGCCATTCAAATGCCAGTATTATTGTGCCATTCAGATGCCAGTAATATGCCTGCATTCAGATGTTGTTAATAAGCCAACCAATTTGCCTAATATGCCAGTAATATTGAGCCATTAAGATGCCAGTAATATTGTGCCATTCAGATGCCTGTGTTATTGTGCCATTCAGATGCCAGTAATATTGTGCAATTCAGATGCCTGTATTATTGTGCCATTCAGATGCCTGTATTATTGTGCCATTCAGATACCAGTATTATTGTGCCATTAAGATGCCAGTAATATTGTGCATTCAGATGCCTGTATTATTGTACCATTCAGATGCCAGTAATATTGTGCCATTCAGTTGCCTGTAAAATTGTGCCATTAAAATGCCTTTATTATTGTGTCATTCAGATACCAGTTATATTGTGCAATTCAAATGCCAGTATTATTTTGCCATTCAGATACCAGTAATATTGTGCCATTCAGATGCCAGTAATATTGTGCCATTCAGATGCCTGTATTATTGTGCCATTCAAATGCCTGTAATATTGTGCCATTCAGATGCCTGTATTATTGTGCCATACAAATGCCTGTAACATTGTGCCATTCAGATGCCTGTATTATTGTACCATTCAGATCCCAGTAATATTGTGCCATTCAGATGCCTATATTATTGTGCCATTCAGATGCCAGTAATATTGTGCCATTCAGATGCCTGTATTATTGTGCCACTCAGATGCTTGTATTATTGGGCCATTCAGATGCAACTAATATTGTGCCATTCAAATGCCATAATTGTTGTGCCATTCAGATGCCAGTAATATTGTACAATTCATATGCCAGTAATATTGTGCCATTAAGTTGACTGTAATATTGTGCAATTCAAATGCCTGTATTATTGTGGCATTTAGATGCCTGTATTATTGTGCCATTCAGATACCAGTAATATTGTGCTATTCAGATGCCTGTATTATTGTGCCATTCAGATACCAGTAATATTGTGCAATTCAGATGCCTGTATTATTGTGCCATTCAGATGCCAGTAATATTGTGCCATTCAGATGCCAGTAATATTGTGCCATTCAGATGCCTGTATTATTGTGCCATTCAAATGCCTGTAATATTGTGCCATTCAGATGCCTGTATTATTGTGCCATACAAATGCCTGTAACATTGTGCCATTCAGATGCCTGTATTATTGTACCATTCAGATCCCAGTAATATTGTGCCATTCAGATGCCTATATTATTGTGCCATTCAGATGCCAGTAATATTGTGCCATTCAGATGCCTGTATTATTGTGCCACTCAGATGCTTGTATTATTGGGCCATTCAGATGCCAGTAATATTGTGCCATTCAAATGCCATAATTGTTGTGCCATTCAGATGCCAGTAATATTGTACAATTCATATGCCAGTAATATTGTGCCATTAAGTTGACTGTAATATTGTGCAATTCAAATGCCTGTATTATTGTGGCATTTAGATGCCTGTATTATTGTGCCATTCAGATACCAGTAATATTGTGCTATTCAGATGCCTGTATTATTGTGCCATTCAGATGCCAGTAATATTGTGCCATTCAGATGCCTGTATTATTGTGCCATTCAGATGCCAGTAATATTGTGCCATTCAAATGCCATAATTATTGCGCCATTCAGATGCCAGTAATATTGTGCCATTCAGTTGCCTGTAATATTGTGCCATTCAAATGCCTGTATTATTTTGTCATTCAGATGCCAGTTATATTGTGCCATTCAAATGCCAGTTATATTGTGCCATTCAGATGCCTGTATTATTGTGCCATTCAAATGCCTGTAATATTGTGCCATTCAAATGCCAGTAATATTGTGCCATTCAAATGCTAGTAATATTGTGCCATTCAGATGCCAGTATTATTGTGCCATTCAAATGCCTGTATTATTGTGCCATTCAAATACCTGTGATATTGTGCCATTCAGATGCCTGTATTATTGTGCCATTCGAATGCCTGTCATATTGTGCCATTCAGATGCCTGTATTATTGTGCCATTCAAATGCCTGTAATATTGTGCCATTCAGATGCCTGTATTATTGTGCCATTCAAATGCCTGTAATTTTGTGCCACTCAGATGCTTGTATTATTGTTCCATTCAGAGGCCAGTAATATTGTGCCATTCAAATGCCATAAATATTGTGCCATTCATAGGCCAGTAATATTGTGCCATTCAAATGCCATAATTATTGTGTCATTCAGATGCCAGTAATATTGTGCCATTCAGATGCCAGTAATATTGTGCTATTAAGTTGCCTGTAATATTGTGCCATTCAAATGCCTGTATTGTTGTGGCAGATGCCTGTATTATTGTGCAATTCAAATGCCTGTATTATTGTGGCATTCAGATGCCTGTATTATTGTGCCATTCAGATACCAGTAATATTGTGCCATTCAAATGCCAGTATTATTGTGCCATTCAGATGCCAGTAATATTGTGCCATTCAGATGCCTGTATTATTGTGCCATTCAGATGCCAGTAATATTGTGCCATTCAGATGCCAGTAATATTGTGCCATTCAAATGCCATAATTATTGTGCTATTCAGATGCCAGTATTATTGTGCCATTCAGATGCCAGTAATATTGTGCCATTCAGATGCCTGTATTATTGTGCCATTCAGATGCCAGTAATATTGTGCCATTCAGATGCCTGTATTATTGTGCCATTCAGATGCCAGTAATATTGTGCCATTCAGTTGCCTGTAATATTGTGCCATTCAAGTCCCTGTATTATTGTGTCATTCAGATGACAGTTATATTGTGCCATTCAAATGCCAGTAATATTGTGGCATTCAGATGCCTGTATTATTGTGCCATTCAGATGCCTGTATTATTGTACCATTAAGATACCAGTAATATTGTGCCATTCAGATGCCTGTATTATTGTGCCATTCAGATGCCAGTAATATTGTGCCATTCAGATGCCCCGCACCCCCTCGGGACGCCACTGCATGTGGTAATTTCTGCTCATGTAAGAGACACTTAGATGACATAAACCCCCTCTAACTTTCAAAACACATGTGTAATATGGCACATTAACTAAGAATATTGTCAAGAACCGTAAATATGTAATGACCTGTTGAGAAATTAAAAAAAAGACTAGTTTTTTTTGTTATCTGTAGCTACCCTATGAAAACACACCCAACCTGATACTTTTATATTTCTATTCTGTCACAGCTACGCTGATTAAACAAGATCCCACAAAATAAGCCTATTGTCAAAGTACACAAAACATTTTAAAACTTCATAAATATTCATTACCAAGGACATGAAAGAATAATCCGCATTCTCTGTAAGAATCCGGTTGCTACTAAAATAACAGATATGTTTTGGTCTTTTCCTTTAGTTACATAAATTAAGAAGAAAGGTTATTTTATTCTCCTTCGGGCTTGTAATTAAGGGAGTTCCTCCATGTATACATAAGCTTATGTGTTTGACGTGCAAGCGCAGGTTTGGGTGGTGTGACACCACTGTATATTCCATGAGTACTAATCTGGAGAAAATTTATGTCATCAATTAATTAAAAGATGCTAGTATGTGTCATAATTACCTGGGATTGATTATTAACAAAATCAGAAATCTGCACTGTATCTGTTCATTCAGATGCACTCTATTTTGTAACATTAATACTTTCTGAAAAGCACCTATATTCAAATGGTATCTGTATGGCATTAGTATTATTGGTTTGGTACTAGTGCCACTAACACTTCATTCTAGCATCATTTGGGGTTTTTTGCCGATTTTTTTTTTTTACAAGGTTTTACAGGAAAGTCCATGGGCATAGGCAATAATCCACTCAGTGTACAAGATATAATTGATAGTATTATTGGTTTGGTACTAGTGCCACTAACACTTCATTCTAGTATATTCTTATATCTTGTACATTGAGTGGATTATTGCCTATGCCCATGGATTTTCCTGTTAGATGCTCAAACTCCTACTTCTATTCTGTATTTAATTTCAAACATCTTAGATGCGATTTCTAAAATAGTTCTGCCTGACCCAACCTTTGATACTGTCTTCCAACTCAAGACCAAGAAACCTTGTAAAAAAATCGGCAAAAAACCCCAAATGATGCTAGAATGAAGTGTTAGTGGCACTAGTACCAAACCAATAATACTAATGCCATACAGATACCATTTGAATATAGGTGCTTTTCAGAAAGTATTAATGTTACAAAATAGAGTGCATCTGAATGAACAGATACAGTGCAGATTTCTGATTTTGTTAATAATCAATCCCAGGCAATTATGACACATACTAGCATCTTTTAATTAATTGATGACATAAATTTTCTCCAGATTAGTGCTCATGGACATGGGCGTCCGCAGGGGGGGGCAAGGGGGGGCGCTTGCCCCCCCCTGGATTTTTGCAATTCCCCTTTAAAAAAAAAAAATAATAATAATTTTTTTTATTTTTTATTATTATTATTTTTTTCTTAGTATGTAGCCTCTAGTTGTCCCTAGGGGACTGCACACCAGTTGCTGGGGTAGGAGGTGGCACCCAAAGCTGTTGCTCTCTGCAACTCTGCTTGCTGTAATACAGCCATAATATTGTCCCCATAGAGTTAGCATTGGCCTCAAACCAAATTTTTAACCAGCATGGTGACAAAATACTGGCTGGCAAATCTATCCCCTCACCCTGATACAGGTAACAAGGGGAGAGATGGAAATAAGGGGCAGGAGGGGAAACGGAACCAGGGCCGGCCTTAAGTGTTCTGGCGCCCTGTGCGGGCTTCCCCCTCCCCCTGTTCTCTCTCTCGCCCTCCCCCTGTTCTGTCTCTCCCCCCTGCCCCTGTTCTGTCTGTCTCTCTCCCCCCTAACCCCTGTTCTGTCTGTCGCTCTCCCCCCTAACCCCTGTTCTGTCTCTCCCCCCTAACCCCTGTTCTGTCTGTCTCTCTCCCCCCTAACCCCTGTTATGTCTGTCTCTCTCTCCCCTCCCCCTGTTCTGTCTGTCTCTCTCTCCCCTCCCCCTGTTCTGTCTGTCTCTCTCCCCCCTAACCCTTGTTCTGTCTCTCCCCCCTAGCCCCTGTTCTGTCTCTCCCCCCTAACCCCTGTTCTGTCTCTCCCCCCTAACCCCTGTTCTGTCTGTCCCCCTAACCCCTGTTCTGTCTGTCTCTCTCCCCCCCTAACTCCTGTTCTGCCTCTCTCTTCCCCCCCCCCCCTCCCTTACCTTTGCCTGAAAAGGTGGATCCAGGGAGGGGGCGGAGCTAACCGGCACAGCGGTGTAGCTCCGCCCCAACCCCGGGAAGCAGAGCAGAGTCTGCATTACGGGGAGCCATGGGCAGCAAGAGAAGGTGCTGCTCGGCTCCCCATGCTTAATGCAGGCATGGGGAGCCGAGCAGCCCTATCTCATGCTGCCCAGGGCTCCCTGTGAAGCAGACTCTGCTCTGCTTCCCGGGGTGGGGGCGGAGCTACACCGCTGTGCCGGTTAGCTCCGCCCCCTCCCCGGACCAAGCAGAGCCTGCCGAGCAGAGAGCTGGTGAGGGGGGATCTTTTGATCTCCCCTAGCCAGTGCCTCTACCGGCTTTTTTTTTTTTTTTTTTACTTTTTTTTTTTTTTTTTTACCGGCTGGGCAGGCGCCCCCTGGGGTGTTGCGCCCTGTGCGCTCGCACAGGTCGCACACCCCTAAGGCCGGCCCTGAACGGAACAAACTAATAAAATAAAATTGTATGGCAATTGTGACTCTAGGACTGTTATGAATGCAACTGTAAAAAAAACAAAAGTGCTTTTAAAACCCTCAAACCCCAGCATTAAATATCTCTGTGAACTATATTTTTCCATATGGAGTAATATTTTGAACTGTAAATGTGCATTAGTGACAAAAATATGTAACATGACATCAGAATAGAATTATGACAGTGCGTGACATCACAATAGCAGAGCTGCATTACTTTCAAACCAAGCTCAGCTTTCAGCAGTTGGTGCAGTAGCAGATCCTGCTAACCTGTGAAGGTGTGAGACTCCCTGACAGAGCGCTCCAGTTTAATACATGCTGACGCGAGGTCTGACGCCTGGAACACTATGCTTCACATTAGATTGTAAGCTCAGAAGAGGGTAGGGTTAGGGTAGGGTTTCATTTCTCTGTATTGGGATAGATTTTTGTATTGTATAACTTACCTTAAACTGTAAGCTCTGCAGAGTTGGTTAGGGCAGGTGAGTCACTCTGCAGGGCAGGGACCTCCTTACTCTGTATTCTATCCTTATTAGATTGTAAGCTTTGTGGGGATAGATTTTTTTTATTGTATAACTTACCTAGAGTGTAAGCTCTGCAGAGCTGGTTAGTGCAGATAAGAAGCTCTGCAGGGCAGGAACCTCCTTACTCTGTATTATATCCTTAGTAGATTATAAGATTTGTGTGAATAGATTTATGAATTGTATAACTTACCTAGACTGTAAGCTCTGCAGAGTTGGTTAGGGCAGATAAGAAGCTCTGCAGGGCAGGAACCTCCTTACTCTGTATTATATCCTTATTAGAGTGTAAGCTTTGTGAGAATATATTTTTGTATTGTATAACTTACCTTAGACTGTAAGCTCAGCAGAGCTGGTTAGGGCAGGTGAGTCGCTCTGCAGGGCAGGGACCTCCTTACCCTGTATTCTATCCTTATTAGATTGTAAGCTTTGTGTGAATAGATTTTTTTTGTATTGTATAACTTACCTTAGACTGTAAAGCTCTGCAGAGTTGGTTAGTGCAGATAAGAAGCTCTGCAGGGCAAGAACCTCTTTACTCTGTATTATATCCTTATAAGATTGTAACCTCTCTGTGTAAATGTATTGTGTCCAGCAATATGCAGTTCGATACACTAACAAAATGATCCAGGGACAAAACCGATCGCCATATTTGGGGTCAGGAAGGAATTTTTTTTCCCCATGTGAGACAAAATTGGCCAAAAGTTTCTCTGGGGTTTTCTTTGCCTTCCTCTGGATCAACCAGATATTAAAAAAAATATTAAAATCGCAGCAATATTTTAATTGCACATCTGCTTATTGCTGCAAAAAAAAATAAAAAAAAAATACATTTACCCCTGTCTGTTTCCTGGTTTATTTCATGGCACACAACACCCATCTATCTACACATCACATGGTTCATAAAAAGTTGAAAGGTTTGGAAGATACACAAGGTCATAAGCATGGGCGTCCGCAGGGGGGGGCAAGGGGGGGCGCTTGCAATTCTCCTTTAAAAAAAAAAAATAATAATACATTTTTTTTTTTTATATTATTATTATTTTTTTCTTAGTATGTAGCCTCTAGTTGTCCCTAGGGGACTGCACACCAGTTGCTGGGGTAGGAGGTGGCACCCAAAGCTTTTGCTCTCTGCAACTCTGCTTGCTGGATATGAAGTTATAGCCCCGCCCCTCAGCCCTCCATGTGGCAGCATGACTGACAGAAGAGAGCCTGCAGTGCAACATCATGGAGGAAACAGGGGAAGATACTCAGAGACCATAGCTGAGCCTCTGTAACAGGTAGGAAGAGCTTATAATAGCTTTAAGGTACATGGTAGAGTGGGGGTAAATCCAAGGAGGTCCCTCCCATTTCCCTGAGGTCTCCATTTGTCCAGTCTGAGCAGCTTCTCTGACCAGGCTCTGCTCACATCAACATGGTGACAAGTGGATGGGGCAGAAAAGATAATGGAGGATAAAATGATGTGGTAGATGGAGGCAGATTGCAAAAAAAATGGGATGACATGAAAAGATAATAGAGGATGAAAAGAGGTGATTGATTGGAGCAGAATATAGACAACATTGTGACATGGGGCAGAAAAGATAAAATGTAGGTGAAAAGAGGTCAGTGACATGGAGGAATAAAACACATAAAATGACAGGGAAAGAGATGGCAAACATGGAGGAATAAAACATATAAAAAAGGGGGAAAGAGATAAAGAAATGTCATGGATTTAGGAATTTGGGTGTTTAGGGAATCTGTTGCTTTGTGCTTATATTGTGCGATATAGTGTTGTGTCTGGTGCTGTGGAGTTATATTGTGTGCTATAGTGTTTTGTATGGTGATGTTGGGTTACATTGTGTTCTATAGTGTTGTATCTGGTGCTGTGGGGTTATATTGTGTGCTATAGTGTATCTGGTGCTGTGAGGTTATATTGTGTGCTATAGTGTATCTGGTGCTGTGGGGTTATATTGTGTAATATAGTGTTGTATCTGGTGCTGTGGGGTTATATTATGTGCTATAGTGTTGTATCTGGTGCTGTGGGGTTATATTGTGTGCTATAGTGTATCTGGTGCTGTGAGGTAATATTGTGTGCTATAGTGTATCTGGTGTTGTGAGGTTATATTGTGTGCTATAGTGTTGTATCTGGTGCTGTGGGGTTATATTGTGTGCTATAGTGTATCTGGTGCTGTGGGGTTATATTGTGTGTTATAGTGTTGTATCTGGTGCTGTGGAGTTATATTGTGTGCTATAGTGTTTTGTCTGGTGCTGTTGGGTTACATTGTGTGCTATAGTGTTGTATCTGGTGCTGTGGGGTTATATTGTGTGCTATAGTGTATCTGGTGCTGTGAGGTTATATTGTGTGCTATAGTGTTGTGTCTGGTGCTCAGAGGTTATATTGTGTGCTATAGTGTTGTATCTGGTGTATCTATGGGTTTATATCTTTGCTATGTTGTTCTATCTGTTGCTGTGGAGTTTCAGCTAGAGCTCTGGATTTTTATCTGGTGCTGTGGTTTATATCTTGTGTCATGGGTTTTTAGCTGGTACCGTGGGTTAATATCTGGTGTTGTGGGTCTATATCTGGCACAGTGGATCTATATTTGGTGCAGTGAGGCTATATCTAGTGTGGTTGGTTTATATCTGGTGCTGTGGATCTGTATCTGGTGCAGGGTTTATCAACCCTTTGCATGCCTTCACTGATAATGACAAAGCTCCTCCACTTCATGATAACTTGTCAAAAAGAGGCGCGGCGCAGAAAGGATGACGGTAAAATTATGCCCCCCCCTGAAAAGAATTCTGCGGATGCCCATGCTCATGGAATATACAGTGGTGTCACACCACCCAAACCTGCGCTTGCACATCAAACACATAAGGTTATGTAAGAGATATAAGAGAGAGGTGTGACAGATGGTCCTGTACTTCCAATGTACAATAGAAAAAAAGGCCATTTATGGTCCATATAGGAAAACTGAATGGCAGCAGCAGGTACGTGTTCCAATAACCAAATCATCAGATCTGTATCTTTTATGTCCAATGGCAGTTTAAGTACGTTTTTTTTTAAATTCATCTGTTGTTTTATCTCTTATGCCATTTTTCAGAAAAACAATTGACAATATTCTGTTTTATTTCAAAGACTAATATCAGAAAAAAAAATAGAGGACAACGATATAATGGAACATGTACCTTATTAACATAAAAGTGGATACTGTAAACATTCAAAAAGGACAGGATTTACCACAATTAGAGGGGCATGTACTAAAAAAATGGAAATATATTTTATGTGCAAAACTATTTTTGCACTTTGCTCCTTTTGCAATGTACAAACAATTTAGCACTCCAATAGCACATACGAGGAAATTGCGAATAAAAACGGGCATAATTGCGAATAAAAAGAGGCAATTGTGTGAATATTTTTTCTACCTCTTTTACCTTGCTAAAGGCTGGTGTACTTTTCACACGCAAATAAGAATTATTTTTCACAAAATATTCGCAAAACTCTTTAGCATGCGCAAATCTAATCGCAATTTATTTTCGCAGCCGGAAAAACCCAGGCTAAGTAAAAAAATAAACGGCACAAATCAGGATAAAAAAACACAGAATGTTACAAATAGTTCAAATTGCTCCTTACTCATGTCTTACCTGCTTTTTTTCCCCACTGCACTTGTTTAGTACATGACCCCCTTAGTGTAGTATTCAATTCCATGCAAAATAAATGCCTGTCAGCACTACGCACAGTAATGCACCTGGATATTTGTAGATGTCTACTATACACCTTGTTTAACACTAGAAATTCTCCATGAATGTGTGGGCAAGTGCTGTTTAATGTGAAATGGCAGGTAAAATGACTCACATCCTGGGTTAGTCAGCAGACACCTCTCTTATGCACATACTAACACCCACAGGTAAAATACTCAATATGCCGAAAGACCAGTATATACTTTTCTATTACTTGAAACAACAAAGAGATCCCATACATCATTGGAGACATACATCTTTAACTTATGCTAGTTTAAATGTCTTCGTGGATATAATTTGTAGAGCAGTACCTAACTGGTTGGGTGACACTATGTCAACCACTGAGCTTAACCCTTTGAGTACCAGGGAGAGTTCACAAGGGTTTATCAGTTACCAGTGAACTGTGGTGAAAAATCAGCTGAAATGAAAATAATCAGACAATTGGAAGTGAATCAGTGAATTATTCAACCTTATCTTTTATTGCCTAAATTTTGCAGCTTGGTTGTCCCTTCACTGTTTGCTAAATAGACCCCACTGTGTTGATCTCTCTGCTAACTGAAATGTATTCCACTGTATGTGTCTTATAATAAAAATATTATTGGCAAAATGTGTATAATGAATGGAAAATGCTAAGTGTCAATATATTTGAACAGTTTACTTTTTTAATTTGTGTAGGTTGTAACGGACCGTCTACCGGATGAAGTAGACCCCTGTCCGTTGTGGGAAATCACCTCCTTAGCGCCCAATTACAGCTCAGCATTCACCCAGCAAGTCTTTCTTGGACCCTTGCTCTTTGTACCCAAATAGACAGGACATCTAGCAGTTAGGTACAGCAAGATTGAACAACTCTCTTTATCTGTGTAACAACACAGACTTATATAAAGACATACACATGACATCACAGACATTAGTATTCAATGGGGGGAAGGAACTAAACATAGTTCTCCAACTAACTGGGGCTAGGAAAACATTAGACATTCAGACTGCAAACCAAATAGGAATTAACATAGAGTGAGTAGACCTAATTACAATACACACAGTAATGTACACAACATAATCAGTTTACCAGTTAATCCAGTTAAAACAGAACAATGGATGTTGGAGTAAACTATTGGAGTCACTGTCACATTATAAACCTTCAGAGTGGTCTACTCACAGAATTAAACATTACACATAACCAATACACTAACAGAATATAACTAACTAACAATATTAACGTATAGTGTTATGGCACATCCATTACCCAGGTTGTCTGTTCATTCGTGAGTTGGTTCGGTAGATTCAATCTACCGAATACCCAGGCAGAAAGGCACGAACAAGCCTTTCTGCAGGGGAAAATACAAGCTTTTACCATGGGGCCATAGTCCAGAGGCAGCAGGCGAGCAACCAGGCTTCTCCAGAACATAGTGGCGAGGTTGGTTCCGCCACATAGGTCTTACATCATTAACTATAATTTCCATGATGCTGGGACATCTATCGCTGCAGCTACAAACTGCCTGTGGATAACTGGAATTGCCTGTTTGGTACCTGTGCCATGAAAAATGAAAGAGGGTGTAAAGGAAAAAAAGTATTAATAAAGCTTCGTTAATACTTTTAATGTATAGAATAAACACATTATTAAAAAACAACATCTATACTTTGTGTTGGTGAAATTGCAAGCAATTACTTACATTAAGAGGAAAAAATATGTTTTAAATGTGTCTCTGTTGTCTCCTGGTTATGATGTCAACTGTGGCTTGATATGGAAATTAGCAAGTCACAGGGAACATGTTTAAATGGGAAATATGTATATCAAGCCACAAGGTTATGTCATACAGAAGACACCACAGAAAAACTCTTAATTTGTGTATTTGATTGTAATTCTCCTAACACAATGTACAGATCATTTCTCATCAGTTTGTTCTGTACATTCATAATATAAACAATGTTTCTGGTAACCTTTTAAATAAAAAGGTTACATCCTGAGTAAAATGTTTTCTGAATGCAGATGTATTTATTGAAACATATACTGCACACATTTCTATCACTGGATAATATTCATTTAACAAACCTGACTGCTTTCTTGACATGTGCAATGGTTTTTGGGGAAAAAAATCTGCTCTTTTGTCCATTGGTCCAAACACAAATGTGAAGCTGAAGGAAAGAAGAATGAACAAATGTGCAAAGAACTAAAATGTAATTTGTACATCCTGATGCCCTACAGGCTTATGAAAAATCAGAGCTCCTAGTTTTGGACCCAATCTGATCATTTTGGTGATCCAAGTAGCCCTTAAATTTGGCCTATCCAGAGAAGTCAATGGGAGAACGTTGGCTATTGAAATAAATAAGTAAAAATATGTAGAAAATATATTAAAATAAAATATAATAAATTAAAACAAATTCAGTAAAAATAAATAAAACACATAAAAAAAATATTAATAATATTATTATTATATTAATGTTATATAATATATATATTATAGTAACATAAAATATCACAAATCAATTTTTCATTGGCATGGTAATAGTTTTAACATGCCACAATAGCATATTTATTACAAAAACATTCATGATGTAAATTTTTTATTAAAATATGTTATTACCTCATAAATGGTGCAATTACCATATCAATGAACAAATCAAGTAATATGATATACATATATCACATATGCCACTTAGTAACCCCAATAAAAGTATTTTCACATAGTCCAATGTAAAGGTTTTTGAGATGCAAATGTGCCTGTAAGCTGTGGTTTGCAAATATTGAAACATTATAGAGGTCACTGGTGATTCTTTAAATACAAAGCAAATGTTTCTAATCTCTCATAAATGGCTGATGGTAGAAAATTAACAAAATAAGTATTTTATTAATATTAATAGGACCATTTACTTTTTTTTTTACTTTAAATTGATGTATTACAGGAACTAAAAACATATCTCCTTACCACTGTACATGTTCAGACTCAATCCATGCTGCTACCAAGTAATCTATCCCTTGGAGAATATATATGAGGAAGCGCATTAAGATCAATTTATTATTGCCATATCATAAACTATGAAATCTTTAAAAAAAACTTTTTTATAACGAAAATAAATGATTCATGTATATTTATTAAATCCTTATAATGACAACAGAGTAACTGAGATCTGTCATTATATTCTTCTGAACACAATATTAAATATATTATAATGTTATGCAGCACTGCAAGCATATTTTTTGCTGATTGTTAATATACTTGCTCTTCTGATTTGTATAGACATGTGTTTTGTGTCCTTTTGCATTTCATTTCGTTTTCACCAGTTATGTAACAAATAAAAGTGTCAAGTTTATTCTTGTTAAGAACTGGCTTAATGTAAAGGCCTTAATTTTGAGCATATAAGTGACACTATTAATGAAAATATTCGACCACTCTCTCTCCCACCGGCCAATACATTTTGCTGCTACATAAGATAAGGCAGAGATATTATAATAATTATCAGGGAATGATGAAAATAATTTATACTATTGGTCTCTATTGGGTCTATTCACTTAATTCCAAGTTTGCGATTAGAGCTGGAGTGGCATTTGGCTTATTTCAAGGTCATTTTTTATAGGACCTTGGCTATTATGGAAACAGCCGAGGTCCTCCCATAGAAGTCCCCCAGAAATGGCCCCAAATTAATTAACATAAAAATTTGTAAATATTAAAAAAAACATGATATATTAATTAAATACCATATAATAAAGTAAATGAAAAATAATAATAAATCATTTTTATACAATGTTAAAAAGCTTATGAAATTGGCCATATTGGGCATCCAAACTGTGGATGTTTTCAGGCCAGATTAGGGCATATTGAGTAGAAACTTAAAATATATTTATTTAAAATGCCTTCACTTGAAACATTCTCTTAATTAAGCATTACTTAATTTATTGTCAATAGTTGTCCTATGAGCTTCACAAAACAAACTATGAAACATGCATTCAAATTTGAGAAAGAAAAAGGAATGGTTAAACGCTTACTGATGACAGTTCTAGATTCTCAGAAGTCAAATAGATAGCTATATTACAGTACTTCTGAGAAAACAAAAAGTCAGATTAGCATTAAAGATATATTATTCAAATTTATTTTGTAATAGAAATAGCTTAAAAATAAGCACAGAAGAAACAAGGCAAACTCCCAATGCATATGAAAACATATATTTTAATAAATAATCTTTTTTGTTTACAAGGTACAGAAGTATCAGTCATATTTGAAAAAAAAAAAAACAGACAAACTTCATAAATCGAAGTAATATCATTCCAAGGCCACTGTTTGCTGCCAAATGTATACACACTTGCAGGTAACATCCTATTTTACAAGCTGCATAGTAAAATATTATCTATCTTTATTGGTAAAGCCAAATTACTGCATTTGGAAGGAATAAATTAGCAGCCATTTAACCATTGATATTTACCAAGACGTGTGTTTATTGCTGGGCAAATGTATTGCAGGAGTCCAAGAATTAAATTGCAATCAGTCCAAACTGAAATTATCGGGCAAAGTTCACAGCACCAGATTTTCCCTTGTTGTGGCATTAAACAATTGTTTCAAACTAATGTATTATTTGTGCCTTAATGCTGCAGTGTATACCTTTCTGCAAATCTAAAGAGATCACTGACTCACAGCACAAGTAATGCCAGAAAATTTCAATTTCCTTGTCGCCAGCAAGAATCTGGTCTCCAATATCCAATCAGACAATTCCTGCTGCCTACGCAGTATACACATTAATATAATGTACTGAAACAATGAAAAAGAAAAAAGAAATACTAGTGCACCACCATCACGCTAATATTAAATCCCATTGAGTCTTTATATATTGTCATATATTGTCTTGCTGTCACTGTTGTTTTCCCTAATACAGGGAGTGCAGAATTATTAGGCAAATGAGTATTTTGACCACATCATCCTCTTTATGCATGTTGTCTTACTCCAAGCTGTATAGGCTCGAAAGCCTACTACCAATTAAGCATATTAGGTGATGTGCATCTCTGTAATGAGAAGGGGTGTGGTCTAATGACATCAACACCCTATATCAGGTGTAATTATTAGGCAACTTCCTTTCCTTTGGCAAAATGGGTCAAAAGAAGGACTTGACAGGCTCAGAAAAGTCAAAAATAGTGAGATATCTTGCAGAGGGATGCAGCACTCTTAAAATTGCAAAGCTTCTGAAGCGTGATCATCGAACAATCAAGCGTTTCATTCAAAATAGTCAACAGGGTCGCAAGAAGCGTGTGGAAAAACCAAGGCGCAAAATAACTGCCCATGAACTGAGAAAAGTCAAGTGTGCAGCTGCCACGATGCCACTTGCCACCAGTTTGGCCATATTTCAGAGCTGCAACATCACTGGAGTGCCCAAAAGCACAAGGTGTGCAATACTCAGAGACATGGCCAAGGTAAGAAAGGCTGAAAGACGACCACCACTGAACAAGACACACAAGCTGAAACGTCAAGACTGGGCCAAGAAATATCTCAAGACTGATTTTTCTAAGGTTTTATGGACTGATGAAATGAGAGTGGGTCTTGATGGGCCAGATGGATGGGCCCGTGGCTGGATTGGTAAAGGGCAGAGAGCTCCAGTCCGACTCAGACGCCAGCAAGGTGGAGGTGGAGTACTGGTTTGGGCTGGTATCATCAAAGATGAGCTTGTGGGGCCTTTTCGGGTTGAGGATGGAGTCAAGCTCAACTCCCAGTGCTACTGCCAGTTCCTGGAAGACACCTTCTTCAAGCAGTGGTACAGGAAGAAGTCTGCATCCTTCAAGAAAAAAATGATTTTCATGCAGGACAATGCTCCATCACACGCGTCTAAGTACTCCACAGCGTGGCTGGCAAGAAAGGGTATAAAAGAAGAAAATCTAATGACATGGCCTCCTTGTTCACCTGATCTGAACCCCATTGAGAACCTGTGGTCCATCATCAAATGTGAGATTTACAAGGAGGGAAAACAGTACACCTCTCTGAACAGTGTCTGGGAGGCTGTGGCTGCTGCTGCACGCAATGTTGATGGTGAACAGATCAAAACACTGACAGAATCCATGGATGGCAGGCTTTTGAGTGTCCTTGCAAAGAAAGGTGGTCACTGATTTGCTTTTGTTTTTGAATGTCAGAAATGTATATTTGTGAATGTTGAGATGGTATATTGGTTTCACTGGTAAAAATAAATAATTGAAATGGGTATATATTTGTTTTTTGTTAAGTTGCCTAATAATTATGCACAGTAATAGTCACCTGCACACACAGATATCCCCCTAAAATAGCTAAAACTAGAAACAAACTAAAAACTACTTCCAAAAATATTCAGCTTTGATATTAATGAGTTTTTTGGGTTCATTGAGAACATGGTTCTCATGGTTCAATAATAAAATTAATCCTCAAAAATACAACTTGCCTAATAATTCTGCACTCCCTGTATATTGCTGCTAATTGTTTTCCCAGATATATTGCTGCTAATTTAGGACTATTTGAATATCCAGTATGTTCAGAGATATTTTCTGCCCCAATATTGCAGCTTCCCAAACTCTCGAGAGGTGAAAAGAATCATTTTAAATTAAGTTAGCGTAGGAGAACGATGAGTGTGTCCATAGGTGATGCACATTTCGCCTTCGCTTGGTCAGGGGCTGCCAGCTTCAAGATCTAAAACAAGGGATATACTCCCACATGCAGAAACAGGGGTCTCCCAATCACAATCTAGCATCCATGACTTATTTCCTCTGAAAAACAGAGAGAGAGAGAGAGATAGAGAGAGAGAGAGATCCAAGAGTAGGTGCAGTCAGCTTGAAAGTGTTTGTAACAAGAATAGACTCAGCCCAGGTGTCGTGCAGCTCAAAAACATATAAGTATATCCAAAATGATCCAAAAAACACGCACTCACAGGTCTTTTCAATAGATGCCTCAGTCAAAACTTTTATGTAGCAAATAGAAACATATGGTACATAAAAGTTTCGACTGAGGCATCTATTGAAAAGACCCATGAGTGCGTGTTTTTTGGATTATTTTGGATATACATTTATATATATATATATATATATATATATATAAATAAAAATGTAAATGTTCGTTTGTTCAAAATCTTTGAATTTTTGACACAGCGTCGAATACGCGCGTGTTTTTATATATACCTATAGATTGATTCTGGCAGCAATTCGATCCCAAAATGACATAGCCTTAGCTCTTGCATCGTCCAGAATAGCTGCGACATTGCTACCAGGTGGAAGAACTGCTCATTCCACTTTAAAATTGCCATTGAACATGCAATTCATTGAAACTCCCACGTGCAACATTTCCAAAGCATCCGGCATGGGAAAAATATTGCAGAAATGCAAACGTATTGTTTGGGATGAATGCACAATGGCGCACAAAAAATCGATTGAGGCTCTTGATCGATCATTGCAAGATTTGCATGGAAACATCAGATCATTTGGGAATGCATTAATATTGCTTGCAGGAGATTTCAGGCAAACACTACCTGTAATGCCTTGATCAACACCAGCGGACGAGATAAATGCTTGCCTGAAATACTCTACTTTGTGGCGACACGTTAAAATTAATTACAAATATGCGTGTCAAGCTGCAAAACGAGATAGCTGAGCTGAGATATTCTCGCATCAGTTGCTGGAAATTGGGAACGGAAAGGTGCCGGTTGATCTGACCTCAGGATGAATTTCAGTGCCTCATAACTTCTGCAATTTAGTGACGTCAAAAGAAGAATTGGTTGAAAAAGTATTTCCCAATATTCAAACCAATTATAAGAATCACGACTGGCTGAGTGAACGAGCTTTTCTTACGGCCAAGAACAAAGATGTCTACGAACTTAACAATATTATTCAGTCTAACATTCAAAGCGAGGCAGTCGCATACAAGTCCGTTGACACTGTTGTGGAAGCAGATGAAGTGGTTAATTATCCAACAGAATTTTTGAATTCACTCGATCTGCCAGGGATGCCACCGCACGTACTGCAATAAATCGGCGTGCCAATTATCATGTTGCGAAATATCAGCCAGCCAAAGCTTTGCAACGGCATGCGGCTTGCAGTAAAAAAATTAATGAGCAACATCGTAGAAGCAGCAATCTTGACAGGACCTTTCAAAAGTGAAGATGTCCTCATTCCTCGCATTCCTATGATTCCAACGGATATGTAATTTCAATTTAAGAGATTGCAATTCCCAATTCAATTGGCGTTTGCAATCACCATCAACAAAGCTCAGGACCAATCTTTAGAATTGTGCGGTTTAGATCTAGACACGGATTGCTTCTCACATGGACAATTATATGTTGCGTGTTCTAGAGTCGGCAAACCAGACAATCTCTATATCTGCACAGACAATGTAACAACAAAAAATATTGTATACCCACAAGCATTGTGAAATTAAACATATTAGAAACGTGCGCTTTCTCTTTTCGTTTCAGGTTGTACTTTATTCTTTTTTGTCACATTTGCTGCACATCATTTAGAGCACTAAATGTGTTTGTATTATGCATTCAAATGTGGCTATCAATAGTGGAATCTGAATATTTTAAGTACATTTTCTCACATCATAAATAAATATTGGTGACAAAAGGTTGAATTCAATTACCTTGCAGGGTTATAGCTAGTCTGTATTTTAATTTGAAATATATGTTAGGCTCACTGTGAAGATGAGCATGTGTTAGAGAATACTTCACACACAAATTTAAAGAAATACCTGTCAGGACAAAGAAGGTACATTGACACCCTAAATGCCGATCTTCTTAGTTGCAGCTTGTTAGTCAACTGCAAATATCTTGTAAAAATCTCTTTCTCTTTAGAATAATAAGTCCATCATATATTTGAAAAAAAATCTCTGACCCCACAATATAACCTCATTCATTTTTCTGCCATCGTTTCATTTTTTTAATCTCAAAGGGTATGGAATGCATTGTACAAACCCTGAGAAATGTAAGAATCACAGGTTAAATTACTAGTCATTGTAGGATATTCAAGATGAAGAACATCAACCCCAAGTAATCATGTGCAACTCTAAATCATTCTATAATCTTTGACCAAAAGGTGTGATAGAAAGAGAAAGTATTTATCCATGGAGTGGATGCATGAAATAGCCATCCAGCAGCAGTGAGAGATATTGCCACAGTGATGGACTGTAAGGATGCATGGGATAGGTATAAGGCAATACTGGACATAACACAAGTCCAAATACAAAATAAAGCTTCAAGGGGTTGTTCCACATAGATGTTTATTTTACATTGCATTAAAGGGACACTCCCACCAAAAAATGAAAATGGTTTATTTTTTTATTTTGCATTGTTGATTTCAGATATGTCTTTTGTTATGTGAGTTTATTTTTTGAAATATTTTACTAAACAAGTGTGACTGGGTGCTGCCATTTTGGAAAATATAGTGTGTTTGGGTGCCACCCCACCTGGGGACACAGAATGCAGTCTAGTTAGAATTCTGATCATAGACTTGCACTGAATGGGAGGGTAATGTAACTATTACATCACAAGGGGGCGGAGTTATGATCCTGCTTGATCAGGTCAATCTCCTCTCCTTTTGTTGGTAGACAAGTCAAAAAAAAAAGTGTACACAGCCACCTAGTCCATGCAACTTTAAAGATACACTTTACACAGTTAAAAGGCAAGAAGTAGAGTAACGTATAAATCCTCTTTTATTCTATTCATATTGTGTGTTTTACATTAGAGAGCATGTTGGATAATGCCACTAAGTGCATGTCTTGCAGCATGTATGCTGTCTTGGAGCAAGTTCCCCAGGGTCCATACAGCTGCTGCAGATGTGAGCAGGTTGCTTCTTTGGAGAATATAATACTTGATCTAAAGAGGCAACACTGAGCGACATAAACAACATGGAGTGTTTACTGCTCACAGAGAAGGCATTGGCTGGGGCCAGTGTAGAGGAGGGTGATGATGGAGAAGAAGTTTCTAGGGCAGAGAGCTGGGTTAGCTGTGTAAGGGGAAGTAGGAGTGGGAGAGCTAGGGAGGCTTGTTCAGGGCTAGTTCACCCCAATATGTTTGCCAGCTTGTGTGAGGATGCTGGGGATATTAGCTCAGAAGAGGCATTTCTGGGGCAGGCAGGAAATAAGCTGAAGGAAAGGACCTCCAAGGTAATATTGTCTGAAACCACACACTACATCAGCGAGACAGTGGGAGCTTAAGGAGATTAATGCATGGCTGCAAAGGTGGTGCAAGCAAAAGGGATTTGGGTTCTGGCACTGGGTAGACTTTGCAGTTGGCTACAGACTCTATGGATGGGATGGGCTGCACCTCAATGATGAGGGGGCTGCAGTATTAGGGGAGAGGTTGGCTAGAGGGTTGGATGAGCTTTTAAACTAGGCTCTGGGAGGAGGGTCAAGCTCAAGATAAAAATGAAGCAATGGTAGCTAGAGTATATTGGAAGGTGGGTCTATCTATGGGAAAGGAGAATGAAAGCAGTGGTGGTGTTAACATAGCTCATAGGGAGGTACATACAATTAAACCTGCGGTCATTAAGTGTTTGTCAGCTAAACAGAAACTGGATAGTAATCTTAAATGTCTTTTAGCAAATGCAAGAAGCTTGACAAACAAAATGGGTGAGCTGGAGATACTGGTAAGTGCTGAACAGTATGATTTAATCAGAATCACAGAAACGTGGTGGGATGAGACCCATGACTGGTCAGTTAATTTACAAGGCTACTCACTTTTTAGAAAGGACAGAGTAAATACAAAGGGGGGAGGGATTTGTCTATATGTAAATCCTAAATTAAAGCCCAGCATTAAAGAAGGTGTGCATGACGTAACTGGAACTGATGTGGAGACACTGTGGGTGGAGTTTAACTTAGGCACTAAAAAGCAAACATTACTTGTAGGTGTATGCTACAAGCCACCAAATATTATCATTGATGGAGAAGATCAGCTTTTATTACAAGTTGAAAAGGCTGCAGATCTGAATGAAGTTTTAATCATCTGAGATTTTAATTACCCAGATATAGATTGGAATTGTGGCACAACTAGTTCCGCTAAGGACAACATGTTTCTGAACCTGCTTAATAACAAATTTATGGCACAGTTAGTAAACACCCCAACTAGAATGGATGCCTGTCTGGATTTGGTGATAACAAACAATGAAAAGCTCATCTCAAAAATCAAAGTAAGAGAACACTTGGGGAATAGTGACCATAACATGGTTTCATTTGAGATTAATGCAAAAATGCAAATTGGTAACTATGCAACCAAAAATTTTAGAAGGGCCAACTTTGATGGACTAAGGGCATCGATTGAACATTTAGACTGGGTACGATTGTTTTCTGGACTAAACACAGAAGTCAAGTGGAATTCCTTTAAGCACACATTACAAAAGTACACATCCCAATATATAAAACAAGATAAAGTGAACCTGTGCGCTAAAAACCACTCTATACACTAAAACATTACCAATACTCATGGAGATTCTATGTTAACATCCACCAAACAGGTGAACTAAGGGGAGGAGCAAACGGAGACCTGATGCTGTAAGGACATCAACCAATCAGATGGTGAAAGGGCAGGAGCTAACGGAGACCAGCCAGAGAAGAGACAAAGAGGAGTGACTGAAGAGAAACGTCACTACAGAAGTGACTGGATAAAAGAAGACTGCTCTGATCACATGGGACACTTGAAAAAGCCTTGAGGAAGAGGGGAAACGCGTTGTGAAGAGAGGGGGACAGCATTTTTCAAGAGACTGTTATAAGGACTTTTAAGGATATTTTAATGTAAGATCTTACTATTGATTTTATTGCTGTCTATTAAAGTTTTTTACACCTATATTCCTACCTTCTCTCCCCATGTGATCATTCTATCGGGAACTACTGGATACATCATACCTAGCACAGCTGGGCTCCTTCAATGCCATTTTTCCTGAGCAGTTGATTGCTCAGGGACATGTGAGTGTGCAGTTTATATATTTTTGGCACTTTTTTGACACATTTAAAGAGATACTACACTATATTATTATCTGTTTTATTTTTCCCTTTGCATATTACTGGAGACAATTCGTCTTTCAAAAAAGGGAAATGTTTTAGTGTATAGAGTGGTTTTTAGCGCACAGGTTCACTTTATCTTGTTTTGTTTGCACATTTTGCTAGTAGTGAAACACTAGCTGTGTTCAGGTGCTGCTCACTTTTGTCACTTTAAGGCGCAGTATATGCTCATTTTTTGTCTGTCTACATCATAATATATACCTTGGGAATCAAATGCAAATGACACAAATCAAAACCATTGTGGTTTACTGGTAACGTGAAACAGGAAATACAAAACAAGAAAATGGCATTCAAACATTATAAAAGCAAGGGATCAGCATTATTTATAGAGTACAAAGATGCCAAAAAAGCCTGCAAAAAGGCAATTCAAATGGCTAATGTTGGAAAACGAGAAAAGGGTTGCAAAGGATAGTAAAGCTAACCCCAACATTTTTTAGAAGTATATAAATGGAAAAAACATAAAGAGGGAAAATGTTGGGCTCTTGTTATCCGAAATGGGAAATCTGGTAAGTGAGGACAGAGAGAAAGCAGACATTTTAAATACTTTTTTTTCTTCTGTTTATACTAAGGAAGAACCGATGGAGGAGCCCCTGCTACCGGAATTTACCAAACAGTCACCGCATGGGATTGGCTGACACAGGAAAAAGTGCTTAAGCAATTAAACTCTGTTAAGATAGACAAGACCCCAGGGCCAGATGGTATACACCCAAGAGTCCTTAGAGAGTTAAGCATAATTCTGGCCAGACCACTATTTATGATCTTTAATGATTCTTTCAGTTCAGGTATAGTGCTAACAGACTGGCGAAAGGCAGATGTCATTCAAATATTTAAAAAGGGATCAAAATCTCTGCCGGGTAATTATAGGCCAGTGAGTCTGACATCTGTAGTGGGGAAAATATTTAAAGGATTGCTAAAGGTATACACTCAAGAATACATCTTGAATCAGAAAATAATTATTAAAAGTCAACATGGTTTTGTGAAAGACAGGTCTTGTCAAACAAACTCAATAACATTCTATGAAGAAGTGAGTAAAAATATAGATCTAGGTGTGGCAGTAGATGTGACCTATTTAGACTTTGCTAAAGCAATTGATACAGTTCAACACAAAAGATTATTCTACAAATTGAGAGAAATAGGTTTGGGGGCAAATGTATGTATTTGGATTGAAAATTGGCTAAAAGATAGAATGCAGAGGGTTGTTGTAAATGGAAAATCCTCAAATTGGACAAGGGGATTGAGCGGAGTACCTCAGGGGTCTGTTTTGTGCCCTCTTCTTTTTAATCTGTTTATTAATGATCTCCCACGTTGGGCTGAGAGCCATGTCTCAGTGTTTGCTGATGACACTAAATTAGATAAAGAAATATATACACTAATCTTGATGTTTGTTCTTTATAGGAATATTTGGACAAGTGGGGGACTGGGCAATTAAGTGGTGAATGAGGTTCAATGTAGACAAATGTAAAGTTATGCATTATGGGAAACATAATAACAAAGCAACATTTAAGGATTTAGGAATAATCCTTAGCTAACAGACTTAGCAACTTTGCTCAATGCCAGTCAGCAGCTCCAAGGGCCAAAAAGATATTGGCATGTATAAAATGAGGTATAGATTCATGGGAGGAAGATGTCAATGGTAAGACCTCACCTTGAATATGCAGTACAATTCTGGGCACCAGTCCTTAAAAAAAGGGGATTGGAGGATCTTAGTTATGAAGAGAGACTTAAAAAATTGCATTTATATACGTTAGAAAAAAGGAGTCTCAGAGGGGATATCATAACATTATATAAATATGTGCAGGGCCAATATAAAGAGCTCTCTAGTGACCTGTTCATTAACAGAAATGTACAAAGAACAAGAGGTAACCCCCTGAGACTAGAAGAGCAAAGATTGCATAGACAGCAAAGGAAGGGATTATTTACGGTAAGGGCAATAAAGTTATGGAACTCACTTCCAAGAGAGGTAGTGCTATCAACCACAATAGATGCATTTAAAAATGCATTAAAAATCTGGATGATTTTTTTTAGAAAAGCAGAACATACAGAGCTATTAATAATAGAAAAGGCATTAATAATAGAGCCTATTGATCCAAGGAGAAATCTGATTGCCCTTTGGAGTCAAGAAGGAATTTTCCCCCCTAGAATGCAAAATTCGAAATAGCTTCCTTAGGGGTTTTTGCCTTCTTTTGGATCAAAAGCTGGAATGATAGATAGAAGGGTTTGAACTTGATGGACTTGTGTCTTTTTTCAACCTAAATTACTATGTTACTATGTTACATTGGTTTATGCTTGGCTCTGACTTATGATTAAGCGTGTATTCACGTGAAACGCGTCAAGTGTTTTCCCACCACATTTTTTCTGTTCATTATGTTTATTATTTTTTGCCATTAAACATCACTTACTCTTTTTGGATATCCTGAGTGTGATCGTCTATGCTTGGCTCTGCCTCAGAGCTGAGGCAAAGCTGGTCGGGAGGCTGGCATGCGCTGAAAGTGCACTCATCTGTTTGAGGTCTATATGTAGAGCAGACTCAGACCCTTGTTTTCCAAGGTGATAAAAAGAGGAGGTCTAGTTAAAAACATTTAAAAAAAATCTAATTTCTATATTTAATGTGTAGACAAAGCTACTATGTGGACAGTGGGGGTGTATTGCAATGGTGGTATCATGAGGTGATATACAACGTGGTCAGAAGGCCATATGGCAATCTTACCACCATGGTGGTTTCTATTCACCTCACTGCCTAGCACACTCACATATGTAAAGGTATCCTTTTATATCCACAGTGGACAATGGTACATTGCTTATCAATGTTACCATCCATGTTGTGGATTTGAAAAGGTACCATGAAACATATGATCTAACAGCTGATGATGGTGAACAATAACCAGTGATTTGATGGCAACCGATAGCTGACATGACACCACCGGTATTGTGATATTACAAGAACTTTTAGGCAGTGTGTAAAATAACCAGCAGTGTACTAAGAGGGGGATAGTGGAGGCCGCCCATCAGTGGCACAAGCAAATCAGTGCTTAAACAATGTAGACCGCAAACCTCAGTCAATGCTCCTGAGTCTCTCTGAGTCATCACAAAACACAGGGGGACATGAGCAGATCTATCTCAGGTCAGAGGTCTGAGGTGTGAGCTTGGCAGATAGATCCCATGGTAGGGACATGGCACAGAAAAGCTTTTGGGGGCATGATCCCACAAAGAGGCTTTTTGGGGGCTAAATATTGCACAGAAAGGTGGTTTGAGGGGGCAAAGATGGAACAGAGAGGCTGTTTGGGGCAACAATGGCCCAAAAAGACTGTTTTGGTTTAAGGATGGCACAGAGAAACCGTTTTTTAGGCAAATATGGTGCAGAGAGGCTGTTTGGGCAAAGAAGGCACAGAGTGGTTGTTTTGGTGCAAAGATGGCACAGAGAGCTTGTTTGGGGCAAAGATTGCACAGAGAGGCTGTAAGATGGCATAGACAAACTGGTGGCAAAGTCGGCATTGTGGAACATGTTTGCTTGGTGAAGTTGGAGGTGGGCAGTTTTTACACTCGGACCCTGTGGTTATTAGCTATGCCCCTGGGTGCTGGAAAGTTTTTTTGAGGACATAGGCAGCACTGGCAAACTTTAGGGACAAAGACAGCTTAGAAATGGAGGATGGAAGTTGCCAAACAAAAGATTCACCCCAGATGCCAAATACTCAAGTTTTGCCCTTTTAGTTGATGTGGTAATCCAGTGAATATTTTTTTATTCAGTGAGCTATTACAACATATATTATTGCTATGTCAATTAACCTTTTAATACATATATAACATTAATATAATGATTTTCTTTTTTTTATTTATTTATTTATTTTTTTATTATTATTTATTATGAAAGTACAAAAGATTAAAGTTTCCATTAAATATTCATATGTATCTCAATCAAAACACTAAAACAATCTGACGACTCATTCTTAGTTCTTAACATCCTAAACGTACTGTGGATTTGACAAACTTTCTATCAATTCTAAGTCCGGGCCGATGGGTAGGGTCAGCGCCCGAGGCCGAAATCCGGTTTTTCATATAATCAATATTTATCCAATTCTCCCCCTTCCAGTTTCTCAATCCATTCCCCCCCAATATCTAGTCTCTTTTCTCTTTCCTTTTATCTGATGTGATATCCCTCTCTCCATTATACATTGGTATAGTAGTTGTTGTTTGACCTCTCCCCATGAAATCACAGAGGATGTCTTCCAATTCCTTGCTATTGTAAGTTTCGTTGCAACAAGTAGATGTGTGATAAAGTAAAGCTTTTTATTTTATTTTAATATTTATTTATTTTATTGGGGGTTTTCATTTTTTAAATTAAATTTA
Source organism: Pelodytes ibericus (assembly GCA_036172795.1). NCBI lineage: Eukaryota > Metazoa > Chordata > Amphibia > Anura > Pelodytidae > Pelodytes > Pelodytes ibericus. Next base: position 70,787,459 of record CM069860.1, read on the forward strand.
GGGACATTTGAGGGGAATGTGGAAAGACATCGGCTATTTTCGTCGTAGCATAAGTCCTTCCATAAACTTTAATTGGAGGATTTCAGGTACTTTCATAATAGCTGAAATCCTCCCAAAGAAGTCTATGGGAGCATTCAAGTCTACCATTTTGATCACCCAAACTTCAGAGAACTTTGGCTGCCGAAATATCGGTACCAAAATCAGACACAATGGACCTATAGGGTCATTCAGATCACCGAATTGATCTGAATGGGCCCAAAATTCAGGCCTCTGAATTTCTTTGAATAATGTGTGGCTTCCTGAATAAACACTAGTAAGTTCTTTTCACTAAAAAGGGAACTGTGGTGAACTGACAAATTAACTGCAAAAATCAGGCATTAATAGCTTCATTTGTGAGGTCACCATATCTCACTGAAGAATGGCCTTTAAATTTGTGCAGTTGGAATCCTCTGAATAATTTTACAGGGGGGCAGACTAGATTGGCTGAATGGTTCTTGTCTGCTGACACATTCTCTGTTTCTATTACATACATCTTCACTGTGCCATAGGAAAACATGAAAATACTTTATGAGCAGGACTTAGTAAATGTGTGAACTAGGATATTGCTTAGCACTACAGCTTTTCCTTCACATGGCAGCATTAAAAAAACATAGCACAGTAACAGTAGCTCACTTAAAAAATGGGCATCCATAGGTGCAGATTACTTGATGCACTCAAAGAATACAACATGTAACTTTCTATACGTTGGTTAAATCATATTAATATATCTCTGTGAGCACCGGTGTGAGCTCTGATTTGTATACTGTTACCGTCACAGAATGTGCCAAGTGTATTCAGTAGTTGTCGTCCTTCAGATAAAGGCCATAAAACATGCCTGAAAGTGCCCAATACTTGCTGCTTGTTTTCCTAAACTATAAAAGAAGGAAAAGTTTAATGTGAAAGTAAATACAAGACAGTAATCAAAGATGATGATGGGATTCACTGAACAATAACAGGGCAAAGAGCCTGACTTTAAATACATAGAGGATGTAGAGATAAAAGCTAAATGTTAGTCTCATACATTGTCTACTTAAGATTACATGACATCCGCAGCTAAATTACACGTTTTTGGTGGAGAACTCTGTAATTTGTGGTTAAAGAAAATAACATTAAACACCTTTTTGGATAAATAGCTATTATTAACATCCTACTATTTACATAACATTTGAGACTAAACGACAGTTTTATGACAACCATGTTATTGGTTGAACAGTCTCCACTGCCTTTTATGTTTGCTTCCTCTCAAACAGATATTGTAAAAAAGAATTTATAGCTACAAAAATAATAAACTTCCCAACCGTTAACAGAGAATAAAAGCTGACACTACAATATGTTAACATTTTTTTAATAGTGTATTACTGTTATATTATTTGTCCTTTGTGTGTAGAACATAGTGTTTCCTAACATGCACCTGACATCTTTACAACATGGTGTAGAAATCAAGAGATATGGCTCTTTAGTGATGGGCTTTTTATGCACTGCTGAAGGTGTAGCTAGTACAGTGCTCTACATTAAGGCCTCAGGCTCAGTGCAAATAGAGAAGGCTTTCCCTAAAGTTGCATTTGAGCTGCCCCCTACCCCCCTTTCTATTTGTCTCTCTCTCTCTCATATATATATATATATATATATATATATAGTGGTATTAAATAAAAAACAAAAATAATCTGTTTTACACTAATATACATGTACTGTATTATATTTAATTTTATATTTAGTTTTTTTCCACCTCTTGCATCCATACGTTTAGCTATAGTTAACACAATTCCCCTTTTTAGTATTTAAAAATCCACTTTTGAAAAAACATTTTTAAAATCCACTATAAAAAAAATATATATTTTTTTTTTAAAGGGGAGATCTTATTTTCTGTATATTGTACATGTTTCTTATATAAGTGACATGCACCTTGTTTCCTTTAAAACAATTTACAGTTCTCCGGAAGATTCACATTAAAAATGAAAAGATAAACATGTTTATTTTTGGTTACTTTACATGACTTATCTAAAAAGGCTTTTCATTCATGCTTTGTTTGCACATGCAGCAAAATCAAAATCGGTTACATTTGTGATTCACAATTTTTTGCCCATCCCTGTATAATAAAGTAAATTATAATACTGCTTTGGTGATCACTACAATACTGATGTAAGCAGCCACGGCACTCCTATAATATTTACATCAGCATATTTTAGCTTCATCGCCAATTTGAAATGCCAAGCTTTGAATTACATTTTCCCTTTATTCCACGATGAGTCATTCAGAGGAAACTCTGCATTGTTACAAGCTTGTTGAAACCTGGTGAGTGTGGGTCTTCATGACAGAGGGATGGCAGTCTGCATGAATCACAACTGTTTGTGAAAATCACAAATTCTGAACATTCATATTATATTATAGTTATAAAAGTCAATATTGGGTCAAAGTTCCAAAAATGGAGTAGTTACCATGGAAACCAATATAAGTCTTTATATATTGATTTACTTTGCTATTGTTTCTTAGTATATACATATTAGGTTTACATGTACAGGTTGAGTATCACTTATCCAAAAACCCGTTATCCAAACAAATTTGGGGATTTTGCCAAAGTTGCACACAGTCAGACTGCAAGTACACAACCGTTTATTCAACACCCAGCCCCCTTAAGCTGTCATATAGCTTATCCATGCATGCTCAGATTCGCCTGCGCCCACAAACAGTAATACAGTGGCACGTGTGCAGGCCTGAAATCCTAACGGCAGGTTCCCAACAATGCCTCACATCACAGATATATTCAGTAATACTGAGAGGCTATAATATATCTTATTGCTGAAAATGATCCGTTATCTGAAATGATCCGTTATCCAAAATACTTATGGTTCTAAGCATTTTGGATAAAGGAAGCTTAACCTGCATGATGTATAATAATAATAAAAGTTTAGCCACTTTAATCTATGTCTGTTGTCTTCATTATATACTATAAGAAGTGAGCAACTCTACAGATCAAGAATAGTGTAGGACTCTTCCGATCAAGAATAATGGGGTAGTTCAAAATTCAAATGTAATTATTGTCCTCCAAGTCATAAGCAGTGCTCTCTACCTCTTGTATCAGTCTGTCTGTGTTTGTCTAACTTACCCTTCTATGCTCTGCAACTTTAATTGTTTATTCTATATAAATAAATGTTAATGTAATTATTGTATCTAATTTGAGGTTGCTTATCCATAATAGTCACTGGAGTAAATTTTCATTTTAAACATTTAAAAAACATAGGATTTGCCTGATATTATAGGCAAAGCATATTTTGTATTATTATGCATATTATTCCATGGTTTTCAAAGATTTTGCCCAGGTTTTTAAACTAACTGCTATGTTCTGCCTGCAGTTATATCTATCTCGTGGGTGAAGATCAGATTTATGTCAAACGACACGCACATAGAATGCAAATTAGCAGGAGAGCATGTGTAGACCCGCATGATTTATGACACAGCCCTTTTCGTGCGCACATTCTAAGTATCATGTATATGTAAGATGGTGAGACTGTACTGTAGTTTATACTGCACATGTCTAATTAAAGAAACTTCTTTTAAATTCCATATTAGTTCAGTGTAGCAAATGCTGTCTTTAATTTAGTGGCCTATCGTATTTTCGGTATATCTGCCTCATTACATTGGTTACTCATAAGACTTGATTCTTGGGCAAATTTCTTAAAGTGAATCAGTTAGCATTAGCTTTCCATTGGTTTTTATGGTGATTCCTCCACATGCAGAATTTTCCCAGCCAATAACCTTTTTAAAAAATGAAGAGACCTTTTGTGCCAGTTAGGGCTTGTCTGATATAGGATCCAAACTGTGGATCAATGTTACTGTATTAATAATTTTGGCAATATGTGCGCATTAATTCACTATTAATGGTACTATTCAAACCTGGTATAGAAACATATAGAAACATAAAATGTGTCGGCAGATAAGAACCATTCGGTCCATCCAGTCTGCCCAATTTTTTGAGTACTTTTATTAGTCCCCCAATCCCGGTGCAGGGCTCCAGTTGTTGTGGAATGTTAGAGCATCACATTATTAACCATGCATAGTTAATTAGGCATAAGGCTATCCTAGATATAAGATAAGGCCAGGGACTAACATAAGTATTTAGTAAATTGGGCAGACTAGATGGTTCTTATCTGACGACACAGTCTATGTTTCTATGTTTAAAAACAGTATTCAGTGGGGTTTACTCAATATGCACCGACCTCAGGGGAGGGCTGGCAGCCTTAGGCCTGGGGGGCAAATCCATTCAAGTGGCCCATTGCACCATCGAATCGCCTCACCATCCACGGCCATCTTTTCCTTGTTTTATAACGAATATTGCCAGGATTTTCCCCCACAATATGCCAGGATTTGCCATTTAATATGCTAGAATTTTCCCTTACAAAATGCCAGGATTATGCCCCTCAGTATGCCAGGATTATGCCCCTCAATATGCCAGGATTATGCCCCTCAATATGCCAGAATTTAGACACCCAATATGCCAGGATTTTCCCCTCAATATGGCAAGATTATGCCCCCTCAATATGCCAGGATTTTCCCCTCAATATGCCAGGATTATGCCCCTCAATATACCAGGATTTAGACACCCAATATCCCAAAATTTGGGCACCCCCCCTACCCACGTTGCACACCTACGACATGACCCATAACCCACGTTGCACACCAGGACATGCCTCATCACCACATTTACATGCCTCCATCACCCCATTACATACACATTTCCAATATTATTTGCCATTAATATTTCCCAGCCAATTTGCCCAATAATATTCCAAGGTTATCTGCCATTTAATATGCCCCTGCTAATTTGCCCAATATGCCAGTGTTAATTGCCATTTAATATTCCCCAGGCATTTTGCCCAATATGCCAGTCTTATTCTGCCATTTAATATTCCCCAGACGATTTGTCCAATATGCCAGTGTTATTCTGCCATTTAATATGCCCCAGTAAATTTGCCCAATAATATTCCAGTGTTATTTGCCATGTAATATTCCCCAGCCAATTTGCCGAATAATATGCCAGTCTTATTTGCCATGTAATATTCCCCAGCCAATTTGCCCAATAATATGCCAGTCTTATTTGCCATGTAATATTCCCCAGCCAATTTGCCCAATATGCCAGTCTTATTAGCCATGTGATATTCCCCAATAATATGCCAGTCTTATTTGCCATGTAATATTCCCCAGCCAATTTGCCCAATAATATGCCAGTCTTATTTGCCATGTAATATTCCCCAGCCAATTTGCCCAATAATATGCCAGTTTTATTAGCCATGTAATATTCCCCAGCCAATTTGCCCAAAAATATGCCAGTGTTTTTGCCCCCCCCCCCCCCCGCCCCCCTCCCTTTCCCTTCTCTTACCTTTTTCCCTGGTGGCTAGTGGCAGGACTTCCCTGGTGGCTAGTGGCAGGAGGACTTCCCTGGTGGCTAGTGGCAGGACTTCCCTGGTGGCAGGCAGCATGGTCCCTCCATGCTGCCTGTTCGGCCTCCCGGCGGTTGTGCCGACAGGTCACGTGATCGGCGCGCGTCTGACGTCAGAGCGCCGATCACGTGACTGTCGGCACTTCCGTGTCACACTGCACGGGGAGCCGAACAGGCAGCACGGAGGTTTCTCTGTGCTGCCTGTTCGGCTCCCCGTGCAGTTTTGCAGGCAGAGCGGAGGTGAGAGGGGATCTTCCGATCCCTTCTCACCTCCGTCTCTGCCTGCAAGCGCGTTTTTTTTTTTGTTTTTTTTTAAACACTGGCCCAGCGGCCGTGTTTTACAAACATTAGGGCGGCCTGGGGGGCAATTGCCTCCCTGCCCCCCGGCCCAGCCCGCCCCTGACCGACCTTTTCCCTATTGGATTCGGATTGGACATAATAGCTGGGTGTTCGTCTTCCCCAAAAATGCAGCTACTCAATACAGATGAATTCAGCTCTAAATCAACAGTCTGAGCTGTAATTGCCCTCGAGGGCAAATTTTTATGTATTATGGGGTCTGGGGGCCCATCAATAGTATATATTTATTACAAGATCGGGGGTTGCAGGGAATTGGCGGGGGGTTGGGAAGGCATTAGAATGCACCTTTACCTGTGTAGACAAAACTCCTTGCACTGGCCCTGCATGGTTGGGCACCTTTGGGATGAACTGGTACAGAGTTTGTAAGCCAAGCTTTCTCGTCCAACATCAGAGTCTGCCCTCACAAATGCTTTACTAGTTGAGTGGGCAAAAGTTCCCACAGAAACACCCAAAAATATTGTGGAAAGCCTTCCCAGAAGAGGGGAAAAAGTTATAGCTTCAAGGGGGGCAACTATATATTAATGTCTATGTATTTAGAATACAATGTCATAAAATCCCCTGTTGGTGTAATGGTCATTTGTCCCGATATATATATATTATGATAATATATGTAATTGTAATATATATAACATGCATACATTTATAAATGTTGAAAATGTATATATAAATGAATATATCATTTATTATTAGTTTTATTTATCCATGCCCTACTTTTGCTTATGAGGCACTTCCTCTACTGGCGATTCGAGTAAATTCTGCAAATGAGAAGGGGAAGTTCAAGGATAACTTTTGATGTTTTGGTGCATATTGAGTCCATTTGGGTCAATTCGGTAGCTTAGAAATCTGGTTACCAGTCTTTTAAATTCCCATCAGTGGTTCATGCATCGTTTGTTTTGTTAAGTAATTCTAATCACCAAATTGAAGGGAGATTTGAGTGAAATTTCTCTGAAAATTTCTCATAACAATTCAGAGCTGTATGAATAAAGCCTTTTATCTCTAAACTTTTCATTTGCCAGGTCTGAATGTTACAAAATTATCATAGCAATCAATCATCATCTTAATATTCTAAACAGCATAAGTCCTGACTCGAGCTTACAACTGTGCAGAGAAATAAAGTACGAGTGAAAGTACTGGATATATTGAATCAAACTATTATGTATTACCAAATGCAAGCTGTACAATGTTTGTCAGGAATCATTGCCTTCTGTTTAACCTTGATTTACATGACCACAGTAAGACTCCAGAAATATAGAATGCATACTTTCATTTACTAAGGAAGACAATACTACTAATGCCATGCATTAAGCTCTATTATTTTGAATAAAACCGAAACAATACTCAGTGTCAAAACCGGTTGTGCCGCATGAAGGAACTTGATTTTTATTTAGATTAAATATAATAAATCCTATTATATAATCCTCAACATGGATGACTCATATTATGTGACAGCTAAAATTTATATAACATTGGTTAAACATCAAAAGAGTTAAACAGGAGACTGGTTATTAAAGTTAATAATGCTCATACACACTGCAGCTACATCTACAAATATTTATGATTATTCCTTTATATATATTTTATTTATTTTTTTGTTATTATATTTAATTACTTTTGATATTTAGAAAGAATTCTCCCTCTTTCACAGCCAATCTCAGCTCTCCTTTTGGGCGTGGCCTGTGGTGATTTCCATTTGTTGGTATAATAGAGAAGGAGTGTGCCAGAGCATATACATATGGCCGTCGAGCGGATCCACCGTTTTCACAGTCGTGTATATGGTAGCAAAAGCTATATCACTACACTTTATAGTGTTTTGTGTGTGTTTATTTAATCACCACTATTTTATATTTATTTATCTATTTACTTATTTTTATGACTTTATTTATGTTTTCTTTGTGCCTAATGTGCTAATAGGTTTACACTGGTGTCCACCTATTGTATCAGTCTGTGCTATTTACTGTTTTATCTACATATTTATTTTTTATTTCTTATTTTTTTCTATATTTCTAACTATCCAATAGTTCCAGAGTGCCTCCATGCACATAATCTTTTTTTGTGCTATCTCTACATTTTTTATTACTTTGAGTGGTTGGAAGCCATTTTTTGGGAGTGGTACCAGCACTACATCACATTCCCCTACATTTAAACTCTAAGAGCTAGTGAGTGATTCACACTGCTAGCCCTATGTCCTTTTGTTAGCTCTCTGTGTGGTACAATTTTTACTTTCAAGTATTTTGCATTTTTAAATTACTTCTAAAATCTTTAAAATTATTTAAGTTTAAAAATATTTAGACTTTGCTTTTGTCCCTTCGTCATGATTGCACTCTGGCTTCATGGCTTTTTATTATGTCTTGCTGACACTAGGGGGTCTCTGTTCTGTTTATGGCATTCTTATCCAGGACTCTCAGCCTTGGACCTACCCCCATTAGGATCCCAATTATCTGCAGCACAGCCTTTAATAAACTGTTTACTGATGCAATCTGGGCCTTTGCATTTGTTTACTATGTTGCTTGTGTTTGGCTTCCTGTTCAGATATTCATATTTGACCCTGACAGTGACCTGCTCACCAGACCCTGCCGCTGGCTCTCTACCCACTCTCCATTTTGACACCTGTTCTGTCAGACCAATCTGCCATCCTGCCATCATCTGTTCTTGATTAGTGTTCATCTGTATTCCTTAGGATCTTGAACTTCTAACCTGGGTGCTCAACCCACAAGGGAAGGAGTCCTAGCTAGCTATCTTTACCTGCCTGTCCAGTGTGCATTCACCTGCTCTGAGCTACAAGTCACAGTGTACCAGCCTGTCCAAGAATGCACTGTGGAGTGCAAACTAACACCATGTTCCTCCCTTCACAGAGGCTCCTGCCTGACATATTCTCCTGGGTTGTGACAATGCATATTTTCAAATGTAATGTAGAGGCATTCAGTTTTATTTAAATTAAATTTAAACCAATTATTCAAAGTATCTAATTATAATAAAAGAAATTTAGCTGCAGAGGCATCCCTGTTTTTTTTTAATTACATTTAAATCAACTATATTTAAATAAGCTCTAAGTAAATTAATTACAATAAAAATCTAGAAACTACATACTTATATAACATTTTATAAACGCACACCAATTTTTATGTTGCTGAAGAACAACAGGAAATGTAATGTCAGGCACTATTTCACTTTATACATCCACTCCAATGTTTTAAAAGACAGATGTCGGGGGGAAAAGTTACGTTTTATTGAAACATAGCATCAGGTGTTGACATTTTAAATATAAATTGTATAATGAAAGCATAGAAATAAGGTACCTTACTAAACCCACTTTATGTATAGCTCTATCATGAAGTAGACATGTTCAGAATCTTGGGTAGGATCAGAATATATATAGAAAAGAAATTCCAATTGATGCAGCAAAAATGTGATAAATGGACTCTCTGTCCAATAAGAGACCTAGGTGCAGATGAAGGGAATGGGAAAAATACATAGCATAATAGTGTTTAGAAAAACACACTTTAATCTTATAAATCACATCGACATATAGCACTGAGAGCCAGCTCAAGTGCAATAACATTGTTGGTTAAAAGGTCAGGTAAACAAAATGAAATATACAAGATGACGATATCTATAGACCAGATGAAAAGTATTGATAAGTATAAACATAAATCAGCCTCGCACCCATCACATTTCTTCAGTCAAACCTTTCTCAGAGGTAGTATGGAGGTAGTCGGCTTTGACCAAAGAAACGGCATACCTACGATTGAGCGCCAGAGTAGGGCGCAAAATGCGTAAGGCAGCTATGTCTTTTTCCTTCGCTGTTTAGGTGGCTCTCCTCACTTATCAGCCTTGGACAATAAATGATTATTGAGAAGTGATTGTTGTCCAGCCCTCGTTTTTACCAGATTCTAACCTTTTTCTTCATCCAAAATCTGTTCTGGATTCTCCAAAGTATCAATATCCTTCTGGAGATACGGTCTCCAGTACTGCGTACAATACTCCAAGTGAGGTCTCACCAGTGCTCTGTACAATGGCATGAGCACTTCCCTCTTCCTACTGCTAATACCTCTCCCTATGCAACCAAGCATTCAGCTAGCATTTCCTGCTGCTCTATTGCATTGCCTACCTACCTTCAAGTCCTCTGAAATTATTACACCTAAATCCCTTTCTTCAGATGTTGAGGTTAGGACTGTACCAAATAGTCTATATTCTGCTTTTGGGTTTTTACGCCCAAGGTGCATAATCTTGCACTTGTCCACATTAAATGCCAGTTGCCACTGCTCTGACCATTTTTCTAGTTTATCTAAATCATTTGCCATTTGGCTTATCCCTCCATGAATATCAACCCTGCTGCAAATCTTTGTATCATCAGCAAAAAGACATACTTTGCCAACAAGACCTTCTAAAATATCGCTAATAAAAATATTAAAGAGAATGGGTCCAAGAACAGATCCCTGAGGTACCCCACTAGTAACAAGACCTTGCATCGAATATACCCCATTGACTACAACCCTCTGTTGCCTGTCACTCAGCCATTGTCTAATCCATTCAACAATATTGAAATCCAAACTCAAAGATTTCAGTTTATTGATAAGCCTTCTATGTGCGACAGTGTCAAAAGCCTTACTGAAATCTAGGTAAGCAATGTCTACTGCACCACCCTGATCTATTATTTTAGTTACCCAATCAAAAAAATCAATAAGATTAGTTTGGCATGATCTCCCTGAAGTAAACCCATGCTGTCTCTGATCTTGAAATCCAAGCCACACGAGAAGGCAGCATGGTGTCTGTGCAATGCAAGGACATCCTTCCAGGTTGCCTTTCTCACGATACCTGTGCACTGCTCTGATGGCAGAGCGCCAGGGGTCACATGACCTTCCGGTGCTCAAGCCAAATCAGTGAGCGCGAGAGAGGCAGCATGGAAGGCTGCTGTCTCAGCAGCAAGGTAAGTAATGGGGGAGGAGGGGGGGGGAACTGGCTGTGGCATATTAATGGGCAAAGAGTGGAATATTAATGGGGATACTGGCTGTGTCATATTAATGGGCAAAGAGTAAGAGGCTGTAAAATGAAACGTGGAGAGATCCAGAAACTTGTGATTGAACTAATAGCCATGTGGCAGGTGGGTTTGACCCCAGTACATGCAGACCAACAGCTGACTTTTTCACAGTCTGGAAAGAAAAAAAAACCCAGAGCAGATGCACCATGTGTTGTGGCCTTCCTCAATCTATTACTATCATTGTAGACAACACTCAGACTGTTTTGGTTGACCTCACAGGTGTTGAGGCAGTATTGAAGAGCCTTGGTATACTCCAAATACCAATGATTCTGGAGACTGAACATCGGCTTCAGCAGCCCCATGATGGGGCTATTGGAGCCTATACATGGAGTACATACTGGACTAAGGACCTACTGCAGAAACCGCCTTGCTCCCTTTATCCTATATATTTCTGATACGTAGTAACCCTTGCCTTGCCCCTAACACATCAAACTGTTATACTTTGCAATGGGACATCTCGAAGACAGCTTAAGCTCAATACACAGTGGTGAAGCTTGGAGACCTAGGAGCATCACACCTTTCTAGAATGGGCATCCTTGATGACAATGTCTGTAATTTTCTTGCCTCAAAGGTGGATTGTATTGAATTTCTGGAACCCCCTCCCCCACCCCATCCTGTGGTAATTACATGCACTCACAAATAGTGCACGTAGATAACTGGATCCCCTTTTTTTTTTTAACAGTGATTCCTTGTCACTGCTGATATTCCCTCTCTTGGGGACCCATTTTACCAACTGTTTTCTTTCCTTCTTCTTTAATCTTATCACATTATCTTTCTCTCCCTTCTTGTCTGTCACTTTTCAGTATATCTCTTTTTCATCATAGATGATCCAAAGCATTTTTCCCAATGTTATTATATTGTTGTACACTGGAGGGTGCCATTCTTCCATTGAGGAGAGACACACATTGAAAGTCATTATGTTTAGATTTAATATATTCAAAAGCTTACTTACACTATATTTGAAATATGTTTAAGCTGTTGTTATTATTCAGCACCAACGCTGGAATGCATATTTAATTTTTTTTTATTCAGTTTTATATGCCTCGTTTGCAATAGCACATATACATGAGCCACATACAAACATCTTATGATGAACACAATTATTTATTATGTGATATATGTTGTTTCTTTTTTTTTTTTGCATTACATTTTTGCAGTTGTTGATACGTTCATACAAAATTCTAAGAAAACCAATTAAAAAAAATTAATAAAAAATTAAAATTCTTTTATTTTGATATTAAAATTTGGTTTCATTTGGTTTTAATTTGGAGTATTTGCTATCATTTTTTTACATTAGTGGGTGTAGTAGAAGGTGTCTCCATTTCTCTGCACATTCGTTGCTTTATGAGTCACTCCACTATTTAATGCATTAATCACCAAACTATGTCAATATATTAGTCACTGTATTAGTCAGACTACTATGTATCACAGTACTTAAAGTATTGTGACTAACAGATTTCATGCAGAAAAGTTTTGAGATGGTTTCATTTGATTAGGTTGGTGTCTGAATAGCTGGTTTACGTGAGTGCCGTGCCCTGATTTAGTAATCACTGGTCTTAAAGGTAAACATGGACCATGGAAATCAATATCATGTGGTGGAGAAAAAGCAGTTTAAGAATACTGAACAACAAAGAGCTCCCATAAACACCTATCCTGCAAACAGTAAGTGAAATTAGCAAAACACACAGAAGACAAGATAAGAAAAAGATAGAGACAAAACAAGCAATGCAATACAAGTAGCTGAATATAGATAGGTTGTGTTTGTGGTGATGTGTGACCAAGGAAGCAATCTTCTGTCACACACCGTTGCCAACTCTGTGGTTTTCCCACAGAATTAGGCTACTTATTTATTCATTTGTGGGCTATTTTCAGCTGGTTGCATTTGGCAGATTTTTAGGCTAGTTACTTTTTTTGTTTGCCAGTTTGTGTGAGTCCTCCAAGTACAGTAGAGTGTCATCACCTTGGCACCAAGCCAACAACGGTGAGGCGCACAGGGGAACTTTGATGAGGAGGGCACCAGCCAGACCACCCGCCCCACCCTACATATCGCACAAAATGTTTCTGCGTGCCCACCATTGCGCAGTCCATGACAGGTGCAACATCACCAAATGTGCAGGTGTAAGAAACAAACCCCCCAAAATACCCCCAAGGATACACAGACACTGTTTATTAAAATGGGTAACAATAAACATATCCAACATAACAAATAAAGCCATTGCCAACAACCCCCATTATACAATGCAACATAAAACACATAACCCCCCACTGTATACAATGCAACATAAACATCACCGCCATTTTCCGTAACATGACAATGACCCCAAAATATAAGTACCATAAATAAACCTCACATTACAACCAAATAAAAGTGCAAACATCTTCCATAAAGGAACCATAATAGGGGCATTCCAAGACACCCCTATACCTCCAGGTTCTGAGCCACAGACCAGCTTGAAACCTACCACCAGTCTTAACCAATGACCCAAATTAACCTCCCTGATGCCCCTTTATTACTTGAATTTCCTTGACCAGTCCCACAGCTGTGAAATAACAGGGACTAATTAACCATGAAGCATTTTACAAATAGAGGGAGGGTTGACAAAGACAAAGCTTGTGCTGGAAACTGGTTAATGATTTAAAATGGCCACCCTATATATAGGAGACCCCCGCCCCCATATTTGGCCAGCCCGTGAATCCCTTTAACACCTAGGCCCACCTTCTAAACCTGTCAGAGCCCCTTCCACCAAGCTGCGCTCTGCTCCAGGGGCCTTCAAGCGGGCTGTGACAGACACACAAATGCAGGTGAGTGCATGGTACATTGGAACACTCTTTCTGCCACACATGAGATATGTACACAGAGATTTGGCTATTTCTAGACACATAAATGCTAGTAACTCCCCTTCCTGTTTATAGTTCATTGGAAACACTGTATCTCAATCTTATATGCTTTCCTCAAACCAATTACTACTTTCTAATGGAGTGTACTGTATGTATGCACAAATAGTATACCTAGTACATATAACCTCACTATTGAAAGTGTAGGTTAATCTTCTGGGCATGTTGTTAGATGAATATACTGCTGTCTTGGCACACTGGTAACTGGGATTCTAAAGCTGTTTTTTTCTGCTAAGCACACTGCTTTTTGTGTATACTTGTATCATAGGACTCAGCTTGCTGTGCATACTGGAATCACCTGGCAATACCACTAGCTGTGCACACTAATATTTCCTGGGCACACTGCTAGATGCATGCAGTAGCATCTAAAAGGCATGCTGCTAGCTGCATGTACTAGCATCTAATGGGCATGCTGCTAGCTGCATGTACTGGCATCTAATGGGCATACTGTATAGCCTGGCAACTCCTGAGCACACTGCTAACTGTGTGTACTCGCATCTAATGGGCAAACTGCTAGCTGAGTATACTGGTATCTTAACACACAGATATTTATGGCATTTCCCGGCACCTTATAGGCATCGTCAGCTAGTAGTGTAACATTTGCAGCACATCTACTTATTGTATCTGTCAGTTACCATGAAGTTACTAGCTCGTCCTGTACTGCTAGCACTCTTACCAATTCTGCTGTTTTCCTGTGGAACTGGAATACTTTTTTTTTTTTGGAGTCACGGGTTATTTTTGTTGTTTGCTGGATGAGGGTTATTAGGCTATTTTTTTAAATTGGGCTACTTTTTGGGTGTAATTGGGCTAGTGTTTCTATTAAACATGAACCCACACATTAAATAATTTTTTTCAATTTATTTTTTAGGAGGGTATTTATAACCAGATGAGTAGCTTGCACTCCCTTTCTCTCCTTATCCATGTGTCACTGAGCAGGGCATCGGGAATATCCCCACTTTAGGATAGGTAATACAAAAATCTGTAGTTCATGGTCCCAATCCACAAGAGTGCCCCTAACATAAACGTTTTAAAGTATGTGCCCTTTTTTCCTCTAACTGGTCAATCTCATCCTGTCCACTGTCTCTCCTATTGCAGTTTTACATAAAATGCTGTTTTACATAAAATCATCAGTAAAGAGGATCCTAACTGAACTAGCATAAAAAAAGACCAATCTTAAAGAAGCAAAAGTTAGATAAACCGTTATTGTCCCTTTAAGATAATTACTTTCCAGACTTAAAGGGACACTAACTCTTACATAAGATGTAACTAGATAACCTGGTCATTTTAAGAAAACACAAATATAGATCAAATGCCACTTTTTTTTATTTTTTATATGATTGAATTACTTGCAGAAAAATACAATTAGGTGTTTATATCCTGGCTCCATTTTGGGAAAATTTCCCATCATGCAACATCGTCTGAAATCTTCCAGCCAGTCTCAATTTACAACTGTTGCCAAAGCCTGCATGATGATGTCATAAGATACTCCCCTGTTCATTTACTGGCTCCTGTGTATCATAGTGGGCAGGGCTAGGTGGCTTTTTACAACTTTTTTTTACCTGCCTTCCACACAAAAAGAGGAAATTAACCTGATCAAACAGGATCATAACTCTGCCCCCTTGTGATGTAATAGTTACATTACCCTCCTATTCAATGCAAGTCTATGATCAGAATTCTGACTTATAGACTGCATTCTAGGTCCCAAGGCCCAAAATGAGATATTTGTGCTGTATTTCACAAAATGGCGGCACACTTGTTTAGTTACATCTTTTAGTAAATACAGTCACAAAAGAAAAACTAAAGACATATCTGAAATCAACAATGCAAAATAAAAAAAAATAAAACCTTTTCATTTTTTGGTGGGAGCAACCCTTTAAGTGATGCTAGTTTTTAACAAGCATTCGTTGTCAGTCATATAAATTGGAGCAAAAGCATGCAAGTCATATGCATCATTTAATTAGTCTGAATCTGTAATTTCCTGTGCCACTTCTTTTTAGCCATCTTGAAAGCCATGGTTGATAATCTCTTCCTGTGAGTTATCAAAAGCAAATACACTTTACAATAGATTTGTCCTTTCATTAACCTGCATATCATATAATATACACAATCCTGTCTAGTGTCCTCCTTCCCAGTCACAAGATCATATCCATTTATGTCTAGACAATGATATTACATAATACCTTTCTTTCAGTTGCAATCTCCTTTTATAAAGCATTGATCAGAAAAGTCCCAACTCTCCTTGAACCTGCATTTGACTCCACCTGTTATATTACATGTTGTTGTTTTTTTATTTTCTATTAATAGATTTATTTGATTTTTTTTTATTTTGTTATAAGTTGTTCCAAAAAAAGTTCCAAATTCCATAAATACAAGGCCACTTCATTGGGTGATTAATAGAAGTATACTAATTAGAAAGTACAGGACAATTGCTTTTTGGCAACACTTTCACCTGCTTTATTCACTGGAAAGTATCTCCTACACTTTTCTTTCAAATTGCATAACCCTAAATTCCATCCTTGGGCCCTTCTGACATAATTCATTCTCACTTAGTAACCTGATAACATCCTTCAGATTCCAGAAACACCTGTATGATGAAGATATTTGGATCTATTCAAAAACAGAGTCCACAAGAAAAACAGGTGAATCAGTGTTTCAACCTTGTAATGAGTGTTTCTCATTCCCAGGAGAAAATAAAACCTCCATCATGTGAAAAGTTCAAACACAATAATACATGTATTCTATTAAAAACAAACACAAACTGATTGCATTTTATCTAAGATGCACAAAGGATAGTGCAATCTTTATTTCACTGCCCACTGGACCCATCTCAGGACCCTGAGAAGTCTGATGTTCTTGGAGGGGGGGGGGAGCAGATATAAATCAGTGCCATATAACAGCCAATTATAATACAATGAATACTAACAACTTTTTTTCTTCTTTTCACAAGAGGAGTCCAAAATGTCCATCAAGCATTAAATCAGTCAAGTTCTTTATTACTGTATTTCCTATAAGGAGTTTCATAGCTTCCCTTGATTTGTAACAGTGCTTACCAATAGTTTACCACTGCTGGGGATCCATGGACAGCGGGATTTAGCAGTTGTTGAAAGTCTGTTACATACTAGTCTACACAGAGATAGGCTTTGTAAGGAAACCAAGTGTATTTAACCTCAATCGGTAATTTCCTCCCGAACCACCAGAGCCTAGTGAACATAGCCCTCCGTTCGGTAGTTATGGTAGACGAATCCCCGTGTAATTTCAAAAGTGTCCCTGGATAATTCCCTCAGTAGACACACGAACTCTCCAAAAAACATACGTAGTCAAAAGAAGGGTACAAAGATGAACTGAAGATTTATTGACAGGCAATCTTGAAAGGGAGCTGCAAAATTAAATCCCCAGTCCACACGAACCCCAGAACAGGGAGTCAACTGACACCCCAACGCCAAACAGGGGAATTCCTTCACAGGCTTGTTGAACTGATTTACATCTGTCTTCCCACAGAACATCAGATTTCCCAGTGCCCTTAGTTGCGACCAGTGGGTGGTGAGACAAAGCACTATCCTTTTTGCATTTCGGATAAAATAAAATAATTTTGTGAGTTTTACAGAATAAATCTATTATTATTTTAAAAGGGTGTCCTTTTTATTTTCTACTGGGCAGCACTGTATTTAATGCAAAGCAAATAAGGCAAGTGCACAGAGAATCTATCCCAAATAGTGTTAACCTTCACAGGTCTATAAAGTTTCCTAGATGTAATGAAGAACTGTGAAATATCCTGTATAACTGAAGCCGATAAATGAATGTATGACTGTAAGGAGCTTACCAAGCATAAGACTGAATCATAGCAATCGCTAACCAAATTGGGTTCTTCTGGAGCAGGATCAATATGTGATGTTTTTTTTTTTTGCTTGCCCTTAACAATGATTTGAATCCTACAGGTCCCACATGGTTCTAAAACATGAATTTGTGCTAATTCTGCACTTCTGGTTGCCAAAGCCAATCCCAGCAAAGATGGGAATTTTATAGCCAACCATCTTAATCCCATTGTGCCTGATGGTGCTTTTGTCATTAACGACAAAAGCGCCAAAACGGTGTCCTGGCAAGCTTATAATCTTATGGTCATCATGTTAACAAAACCCTCACAATATCCATCTCAGAGTATTAGGCTAGTTCCTGCATTTATGTTTGTATGTTGTTATGTCTTCTTAGTCCTTTGTTTTGCTTATTTGTCCTGTACTTATGTCTCTGCCCATGAATGTCTCTTTAGTTCTGTAGTTTTGTCTTATGCCCTGCTTTGCCCTGCTTTGCCCTGCTCATATATGTTTCAGTTCTCTTTTGTCTATCTTTTAGACCTGCACTCCGTATTTAGTGTATTCTGTTTCTTCTCGGTTGTATTCACTCTGCTTGGTTTATTTATGTCCCAGCTTGCAGCATCCTGTTTATCCTGTCAGAGTTTTTTATGTTCCATGCCTAATCCAGGATGTCTGCAGGATATCTACAGCTTCAGCCTTGGTTATACTGGATACAGCAGCTGCTACGACAGAGCCCTGGATTGTGGCTGGCTGTTCCAACCTGTGGCCTCAAGCTTCATGTGGGGTTACCATGCACTTGGCCCTGCCCCTCCATTCCTGTACCGTAACTCCTGTATTCGAGTCACACACTGTCATGGTTATTCTGGGTTTGTGGCTGTTTCGCCTTCAGCCTCTAATGGCTGTTATTCTAGGGTGCCTATTATCCTCCTGTTGTCAGCTGCCTCATTATCCTCAGCCCTTCCCTATTTAAACCTACAGCTTATGGCAATCAGCGCCTTTGCATTGCTTTGGTTGCTGCCTGTGAAAGTGCCTTGTGTGCCTCACTAGCATTTTGGTTCCTGAATTGATTCTGATTTTCTGTTTGCTGACCCGGTTCGTTCCTGACTACCTGTATCTCTGTAATCCATTTGTTCCTGATTTATTCAGTGTATGACCCTGCTGTTCCTGACTATTCTATGTCCGCTGCCTGTCTCGATTCTGCTTGTGACCTGGTTATCCGTATATCTCCATTCCGTGACCCAGCCTGTTTTGTGATTCTACATTTGCCTGTTGTCCTGTGCTATCCTAATTGGGCTCCTCTTGCTGGGTACCCGGTAGTAAGTGTTTCAGCAAAGTCCTTGGTGACATACCACAGGCGGCTCAACCAAGGGTGTGTTGTCATTAAGGTGAAAACCAATACTTGCTACCTACGGTACTTAGTGAGTTTTCCCGTAGACTCATCAGCACTGGTGATCCATCTCCTGAACAAGAAAGTTACATTTATCACAGGCCCGTGTCCTGCTCTGAGAGCTGCCAGTCCAGTCTCTGCATCCTGTTCTCAGTTGCCTGTCCTGTCTCAGCTGCCAGTCTCCACTACCAGTCCTGTCAGAGAATTCCATCCAGTCCATAGTTGTACATCGTGGGGTGCAGACAGACCCCACATCCTGCCCCGCAATGAGGCTCCTCCCTGGTCTGTTATCCCAGGTTGTGACACACACATACACACACAGCATGGGTTTCTTACCTGGTGCTGGCTGCCAGAAGGCTGCAAATAGTGTAATTTATATGTATAGATATTAGTAAATGTGTTTTCTTTTTATACAGTATATGTAAGCCGATTGTTAGATTATTTATATATATATCTAAATTAAAAAGTTTGTCTAGTATATACATATTTGTCAGTGCATATAGTGAACAGGTTTACGTGTAAGTTGAAGTTTTACGGTATCAAAAGAACTTCATACAACATAACATACCAATGACAGGCTGAGGAATATATTACCACAGATTACTCTACTATTCTTTAGACAGGCCCTCAATATAAAACAAGTGATGGTAAACAAAAACCCAAGAAATTATACCTCTCACTGCCTACAAAGACAGTGTGAAACTTTCACGCACAATCCCAAATTTCCATTCACACCATAAGATCAGTGGTGCCTAAACTTGCAAATCATCCAGTGTGGTATGCTTTATCATGTGCGCAAAATGTACAACAGCCCTCGGTAAACAGGCCAACCATTAAAAATAAAGATTTAATTCTCATAGATCCAATGTCAATAACAAAAGTACAGAGCAACCAGTGGGAGAACATTTTTGGCAAAATGGACACAGCGTGTGAATTTAAATTAATGCTTCAATTTAATTCCTTAAATGATGGCTTCAAACAGGATAGAGAATTTCTGTCCCTTTATCACATTATATATCAGCCTGAAAACCAGAGAGTGCTACCCCACTAGAAGTGTGAATGCCTTCTGACACCAGAGGATGACTGCAATTTACAGCCCATTATACCACCATTGACTGACCAAAGAACTGAGACCTGGACTCAGTAAATCTAATCTACTTTCCATTCTTAACAATGTGATGTGTACTTGTACTTATGTTTTACACATTTATTTTGTATAACATAACTGAGTATGTTTAGAGTGAAAGCTTTAAAGAACAAGACTTCATCAGGCATTTCATATCAACTTCACTCGACGTGTCTCCTGTGTTTCTATGGCTAAGATGGCTAACATGGTACCACCTTTAATGGTAGTATGAGAGGTTGTTCCAATTCTGTACACTAGAGGGCAATGCTCTGTTACTTTTCAGGTGTCTTAGTAAGCTACAAGTCATGCTTGGACCACTTACATTTGTATAGCTATTTAACACAGTAATGGTAGGGGTAAAGGTGATGGTAAAACCCCTCCATCTGAAATTCAGTGTGTAGCAGGGGCATCAAACACAAATCTACACATACTAAACAAGCCAAAAGACCTGCTTTCCCACAGAATCACACGTTTACAATGCTACCACCACTGCAAGGGATTCTGAGTAGGAATATGCAAATCTGGTCACAATGATCACTTTTTGCCTCTTAATTCATTTTAAACATGGACCCATTGAATACAGCTATACACAATGCATATTTAAATTTTAAAGATGTGCGACATCCCATATGACTAAGACATCAGGGTTTCTAATTGTGCTTCACCTCTGAGATATTTATTTGTTATTTCTATTATACATATATCAGATGCCTCACTGCAAATTTAAGTGATGCTCCTAAATACCATATTTTATTTATTTGTACTATATTATATATGCAAATTTTGCATGCAAAAGCTCAAAAATAAAATTAAAAGGGTTATTCAAAAGTTAAAACAAAATTATTGTTATATATCATTTTTGAATGTTACTTTAATATGTACCTATTTGTGTTTAAAAATGGTACAGAAAGTCATTGTTCAGTATTCTTGTTTCTACCTTGGTATTTCTCAGAACAAGACTGTATTGCCAAAAATGACCAGTAGATGGAGACCATGCATTTTATATAAATATACACTGCTGGAGAAATTTAGAAGGCCAAGTATAATCCAAATTTGCTGTTAATGAATACTGTATAAGGGCACCTTTAAGGAGTCAGCTCAGCTTTTCTCCCTTCTAAGGTTAATAAAATGAGTGCCATTAAGCGGGGTTAACATTATCATTGGCCAATTTCCCCCATAATTCCACAATAGACTTTAAGAATGGCAGAGAATGACTTGTAGTTGAGAAACAGCTGGAGGGCTGCAATTGGACATCTAAGCAATAGACCCTTATTTTACTGGCAATAGTTCTATCTCTGAGGTATACTTAGCAAATTTGTAGCTCTATCAGATTAACCAACAATTGACTTCACAAGCACTACCCTCTCCACCCCCGCATCCTGTATTGCAGTGGAAAGAAGTTGCCACCTATTTTGCCATGTACAGTACTTCTAACTTCTGGAACAAAAAAAAAGAGCCAGGTGACATGCAATATAGTACCAATGGGTAATCACTGCCCCCATATGGAAAATGTACTTGAAGATCTTTAAGGCACATATTATTATTGCTATGAATGAGGTAACCTGACTTACCTTTAACCAACTAAGATGCATGTGATCGCAGGCAGAAAATTGGCACAAAGTGCTTGGAAGAAAGTACCCAAGATAGGGTGAGCAAATATATAATACTTATGTGGAATGTCCTTGCTGTAGTCAAATTCTTCAAGGTGTTAAGGACCCAATGTATGATGCTTATTATATGGAAATTAAAACAAGAAAACATAGCACGATCTTTATACCAAATATAGCAATATTGTACTTGTCCAGGCTATTATTTGTGTACTTACAATATTGAGAGAAATACACATTTCAAATTTAATTACAGCAAAACCATTCCATAAGTATTACATTTTTTCTATCATATCCATTATGTGGTGTAAAACATAGTTATATATGTGCTCACCCTATCTAGGAAACCGTCTTTCTCTCTGTCTGTAGTGTGTAGGGTTTGCACTAGCAACAAGCAAACTGAGAACTGCATTTTTCCTGACTGTGTATTATACAAAGGGTTTGGAATTTGTAAAAAGGTGAAGTTGCTGAAGCTACAGTAACTTTTTCTTCCTGGCCCTGATCATGGAAACAGAGATGCAATCAGGGTCTTTACAGACGCCGAGGGGTCCTGCTGACATATGGCGAGACCTTGTGATGGCGTGCCCAAACCTGAAATTTCGGGCAGGAAGGGGTTAAACACATTTATCCCATTTTATGCATTTCCTTGCAATTCTGCTAACAATTTATAGATCAGGGGTTCCCAAACCAGTCTTCACATTACCGCTCCCAGCAGTCCAGGAATTATGGATTATGCAGCAGTGGTACTAAATAAATAAAAACTCGAGTTTAGAATCTCACTACTGGATCAGGTATGAGATCATCCAGTGAATAATATAGGATTAGCACTTTATATGTAAACATATGGCATGTAAATTTACTTTAGAAGGTGCAGCTCTTTTCAGAGATGTGAGGTTAACTTTAGTCAGAAGAGGAGGAATCCTGTTTTCCCATAATCCACTAAAGTGGTTAGTTCCTATAACAGGCAATTTACAAGGCTAAACCATACAAGTTGGTGCAAATGAGGCTACTGCATCATCACGCCAAATGAAGAGGAGCTCATGTTGCCAGAATATAAACAATGTTGTGCAATATTGTCTTGATGAACATATCTGTATTGCAAACAAAAATCAATTTAAGCAGGCATGTAGAATTAGGGATTATTCTAACCTTGGTGTAGATATAATCTAAATTTTATTAAAGACAGGAGGCGAGTATTTGCATTTCCTTCTTTACTGATAAACCTCCAGCAGCAAAGCAGTTAACAGAATAAAGAAAAATTCAACCAATCAGGATACAGTAACACATCTATATAAGGCATAACAGTCCTCTTCCACTTCCTCTTTCTTTGGTGTGTAGAAAAAACCGGAAGAACATGAGCCGAAATCCAAGAAGCTAGAAACCAACATTAAACGATACAGAAACTGGGTAACCGATTCAGGAGCCATGGAGTCGATTATGCTAGAAGAGACAGAGAAACATTGTGAAAGTAAATTGTTCACCATAAATCTGTATCTCTGAAGTAGTGAAACATTATAATGGATAAAGTCATATGTTAGGTTCATTATCAAAACTAGGTAACAGATATAACTTGATAGATAATAAGGACAGCATAAAAGAGAGAAAGAACAGTAGATGTCAGTAATAGGGGGGGTAATTAATAAATAAACAAACTGGGTGGGAAATACTCGCCTCCTGTCTTTAATAAAATTTAGATTATATCTACACCAAGGTTAGAATAATCCCTAATTTTATGTCAAGACAGGAGTCTTCATATTTGCTATTTTAACGCTAAAAATAGAAGGTACGAAAGGTCGACTCCCTGGACCAATCTGCTGCCGCCAGGACGTCAGGTAAGGATCCCCCCAAATCCAGGGCCGCAGAAGCTGCCGCTCCCCGAACAGAGTGCGCACCGAAAGATCCATCGATTCCGGCGAGGGATAAAATCCACTTGATCCATCGAGCAACTGTTGGAGCTGATACCGGACGAAAGGGCCGTACGTAGGAGATTAGAAGTTGGCCGGTGGAAACTGAGCGGAGTGGAGCTGTAAAGGACAAGTAGCAGTGTACGCAACGAGCAACACATAGTTTGGGACGATCTGTAAAATATGGATAAAAAACTGTAGAGGTAGTGGTCTTCGTTCGCCGTGCCACGGACACTACAACCCCCTCGGGTGAGAAGGAGAAAGATGTTGCATCAAACACACGAACATCCGAAACTCTCCGGAACGATATCAGACATAAGAGTAATGCCACTTTAGCCGACAGCTGACGTGGTGACAGGAGGTTGTTGTCCGGCCAGGCGTCCAAAAAGGAGAAAACCTGTGACACGTCCCAGAAGACCGAGTACTTAGAAGAAGGAGGTCTAGATGACCGAATCCCACGTAAGGGACGACAGATAGTAGGGTCTCTACCCACGCTCACACCGTCAATGGGAATATGAGCCTGCGATATAGCTGACCGAAACATATTGATGGTACGGTAAGACTTCCCCTGAGTAAAAAAGAGATGCCAAAAAATTCAATATGTGCATCACAGGGGCTGTAAAGGGATTAAGGTGCTGCCCCAAGCACCAGCTACTCCAAGAACCCCATGCCCGAGTGTACGATTTTCTGGTACCGGGTGCCCAAGAGTCACAGAGGAGATTCCGAGCCGTTGTCGATAGGCCCGACATATCCCAGGTACCCCGGAAACCGTCCAGGCCACCAGTTGGAGGTGATCCTGAAGTATCAATGGGTGTGGATTCCCTTGTGGGTCTAATAACAGATCTTGTGATGTTGGGAGTAGAAGGGGGTCTTGGCAAGATAGTTCCAACAGAAGGGGAAACCAGGGTTGGGTCCGCCAGAGTGGTGAGACTAGCAATACCGTCGCCCTCTGCCGGATCAGCAGATGAAGAACGCGGAGAATCATTGCGAACGGGGGGAAAGCGTATGCTCCCGCCGGGGGCCATGTTTGGAGAAAGGCATCTACTACCAGTGACTGGGGATCCGGCATCCAGCTGAAGTAATCTGGTGTTTGATGATTCGTTCTGGACGCAAAGAGATCCAGGTGAACGGGACCTCTGCGCCGGGCTACGGTGTGGAAAATCCGCGGGAGGAGTTGCCAATCGCTGGTGTCCCTCCAATGTCTGGAGAACCACTCCGCTACCGTGCAGGTTGATAACCGGCCGGAATTCCCCTGACTTTTTGCGGACCAAAAACATGTTGCTGACTAACCCGGGTTCCCCAGGAGCAAATTCTATGGCGCCCTTGTCTCTCAGAGCTACGAGTTCCCTGTGAACTAAACAACGGTCGCTGCGCGACATGTGGATCAGGTGTAGGGGAGTACGTTGTGCAGGAGGAGAGGTGAAATCTATCAGAAAACCCTGAACAGTTTGAAGGATCCAGGGATCCTGTGTATTACGTACCCATGTTAGATGGAAATATCTTAATCTGCCTGCAATGATTATATGAGGTAGGAAAGGTTGTAATCTTACCTGACTGGAACTTGGACTTGAATAAAGATGATCCCCTAATTCCTGTTGTTTCCACGGAAGTATGGGTTCAGATAGTTAGAACTTGTTCCCAAATAAAAGGCCTTTGGCGTCGGGGCCCAGTTCTTTAGGGGCCAGGTCAGCCAGTTTACTGTCTAATTTAAAAAGTGCTGCCTTGCGACGCTCGGTAGAAATTGCCGTGTTGGCGTTGCCCAACAGGCATAAGGACCTCTGTACCCACTCTCTGGCCAGATGGGGATCGATTGACGCTCCAGTAGTGAGAGCTTCGTCAGTCATGATAAATAATTGGGTCAGTGGACCCGAGATGTCGAGCACCTTGTTTTGTACTGAACGCAGACCCTTCTCCAAGCCCTTACGGGGGTCTTTCCCATTCTTCGTCATGAACGTTACGAATGTAGGGTCGAATTCAGTGGTTCGAGCTACCTTGTCCGGGACGGATGGACGAGGGCATTCAGCCCGTAGATGTTGGCGCACCTCCTTTTCTAGGGGGTGTCTTAGCCAATAACGTAAGAATTCTGCAACGTGAGGTGGTGGAGACCATTCTGCCGAGCGAGGGTGGCGCAAGGTGCGCGGATCGAACAGAGGGGAGTCCGCAGGAATCTAGGATCTCCACAGGCAGGTCGGTTCTTTAGCTTGTTGTGTAGCGGGGCGGGTTGGTGACCGAGATGCAGAGGTGCCGGGTTTAGCATAGTCGTCATTGAGATATTCGTCCAAGACCTGAAAATCCTCTCTGTGTTCGGAGAGTGGGAGATGGGCCGACGGAGAGACAGTGGGAAAAATAGGTAGTGAGTTGCTTTTGTTTCTCTTGAGCGGTGCCTTGCCCTTATCTGATGTTGTTGGGCCACTGGCACACGTCCTTTTTCGATTTTGGGAGCCTTCTGGGGACCCAGGTGACCTGTCCGAGCCAGAAAGTACCTCCCTATCATCTGGGGATTGGGTACGTTGGGTATCGTGCAGAGATGTCAATGCGGAGGGGAGGGAATCCGCTAAGGCAGTATGTAACCATTCCTGGAACCCAGGTGGCAAAGTCTGGTTGTTCTGGTCACTCATAAATTTAGTGAAGGTCAAACACGTCTGTGGGTGACATATAGAAAGTAAACGCCGTTGTGGCGTGGTTGCTGCTAATAGGTACATAAATCACGTTTACCGTAAAAGTGTTAATTCTGGTATTTTGTGTAATGATCGTTCAAGGACCAAAACAATAATAATAATAATAAACGGGGTTCACCCGATAGGCGTGCAGGGGGTCACCCAGTCAGCCTGTATGAAGTGAAGGCTATGAAAGCCGTCCTGGTAAATTAATAATAATAATGATAACACCAAAAAAGGATAAGAGGGGTCACCCTCAATAACAAACAAACATGCACACAGAGTGCATTGTATAGAATTCAGCACAAGACATTAGAGGGGGTCACACTCAATGAACAATCAGTAAGCATGTTAGTGCACACATGTTGAAGTATGAATAGAGGGGTTCACCCTCATGGAGACACCTCTTGGTCAGTGTGACAGGGGTTAATGACCTGTAGGTATCATTTGTATGAAGGCAGGAAGGGGTCACCCTCTGTGAGCCGTTATATTATTTATTTTCACTATTTTTGAATGCTAAAATAAAGTATTGGTCCACAATGTGTTGACAGTGGTTATTTCTTGCAAGTCCGTTTTTTTAATTACGTGTTTTTGGCTGTGAAGCGACCTGTTTGAGGGGAGAGTAACTTTAAATGGCGGCGGTAGATACCGCTAACTGAGCAGCTTGTAGGATAAAAGGAGAAAGTGGGACCCGTCGCGGGACAGGCGCGGCCCACGTGGTCGGTGAACCGCCGTAAGGTAACAGAGACTAAGTATGAAATCAAGTAAGTGAGACGGAGCTTTGCCGGGGGCTCCGTAGGAGAGAGATTTAGAGCGTTAAGGAAAGAGGCCTGCACGCAGGCACGTTTAGCAGATAAAAAACGAGGTAAAGGCTAAGCTTCCCCGGGTCTTGTGGAGACATGTGCGCTGGGAGTATAGCAGGCAGCGCCTGTCAGGCAATGTGTTGGGAAAGAAAACGTAGTTTGTTTCACACGGGGACTAGTGATGAATGCTTTCACAAATATTATATACAACGAAGGTAGGTAATTTATGTAAAGGGATAAATAGATTTAGCCTTTTAGAAGGTGATCTAATGGTAAAAGAAACGAGAATGCAAATCATACATGTACAGAAAAACTGTGTGATATAAACAGGGATGGTGTGGTACTAAACATAACACAATGGCTATAAAGTGATGGTATCAATAAGCAATAAGCATATAATCACAATTAAATTACAGAGATAAGGAGACTTATCTGGATAGTGCTCACCTGGAGGTTTTTCAAGCAGCAAAGAAAGAGGAAGTGGAAGAGGACTGTTAGGCCTCATATAGATGCGTTACTGTATCCTGATTGGTTGAATTTTTCTTTATTCTGTTAACTGCTTTGCTGCTGGAGGTTTATCAGTAAAGAAGGAAATGCAAATATGAAGCCTCCTGTCTTGACATAAAATTAAGTTTATTCTCAAGCAACTTTTACAGCAATATAAGAATATCCAACAGAAAATCTAAAGGTGTATTAGTTCTTATAACAAGACATTTATTAGAAGGAAAACATGACATGACAAGTGCACAAAGCAAATTGGAACAATATGGCTACATTCTATGCAAATTACCATTCTTCCTCTTGATTTCAAATACAATCCATATTATTTTTTTGGGTGTGGATTCCACTGCATCAGAAAGTGACACATTCAGTTTCACAGTGGTGTGTTTTTTTTCCTGTATAAATTATCGTTCGGAGCTAGGATTGCTAATTTTGTTCATGCTGTGACTGAGCAGATTTCAAAATGTGGTTGTGGAAAACCACAACTGAACCAGTATGGTAAAAATGCACTAAATTGTTAAACTCTTTATTTAATTTTACATTGGTGTCAATATCAGATGTTCTTACCAGTACGTTCCTGCTCTTCACTCCCTCTATATCTGTATGTGAACATCCATGATACTGTGTATATGTATATATGCCAACAAACTTAAAGGGGCAGTCTAGTCCCCAAAGTGACTTTGGTGCAAGTTACAGACTACTGCTTGTTTAGTGAACAGGCTTTTTTCCAGTGTGGTTTGATACATTCATCTTTAATATTTTACTCAAGCCCTGCATTAACATTTGGAAGATGCATTTTGGCCACCAGACAGTCCCTTTAAGTACAGACAACCATTTTTTTTTGAAGATTTACATACTGACATGCATGAAGCTCTTTCAACGGTTTGTGAGCTGGTTCAGACACATAACACAATTATTATTATAGTGAAGACTGTCATATTAGCCTATTATACCGCACATTGGTGGCTGCAGGCAAGGATATCTTTCATATCAAAATAATTTTTTCCAACATATACACAAATGAAGACACAAAAGAATACTTTCAAGTTTGTATGGTCTTTAATTGCTGCATATCCGTTTCAGAGATCCTTCAAACATATAAGCAGATTTTAATAGAAGGTTCTAATTCCTAAAAGCACTATAGTATAACCTCAGCTTCAATTCCAGTGATATTGCATTGTATAAAACTTGGCTCTTTGGTCATGCTTTGTGGACACACTGGGTGCAGGGACATTTGACAAAATGAAAAGGATAGTTTGTGCTGTTGAATCTCCAGGTCCTTCTTAACAAGATGCTTCATGATATTTGTACGTCATGGTGCTTAATGTCTGGGTAACATGACTGAAAGCTGAATTGTGCTCTGTATAAAGAATACAAATATACAAGGTAAAATAAAAAAGGAGGCAAGATTAAACAGATTATTAATGTTTGAACAAAATAGTACCAAGTTAAAAACTGAATATTTAGGTATATCTTTCCCAAATATACACCGTGTATATGATTCTTGCATGTTAGCCCATGATTTAGCCTGGGATAATACTTCAATTAAACCACCAATTTGGTTAGAGATCGAAAGATCTGAAATAAAACGGATGAACCCAATTGGTCTCTTTTGGAGTCAAAGGGTGTCAAGCCGAAAATCTCTCTTCCAAAACCCAATACTTAATGATCTTTCTATGGTGATAGCTATGGCAAGAAAAAATTCTTCAGAGATAAAAAAAAACCTATTATTTATGGACACCCCAATAGATGTTTTTGAATATGATATAGGAGATATTAACTTACAAAATTGGAAACTCAATAATATTAGTACTATAGCAGATATAGCCCCTCAGGCCATATTACACTCATTTGAAGTTTTGCGATCTAATTGGAACCTACCGTCAAATGAGATTTTTAATTATCTCAGATTGAAAAAATTTGTAAAAAGACTGATAACGCTTGGAAAAAAAAAAAAAACACTTAGCGACTTAATAACAAAACACTTAAATAAAAAAAAGTGGTATCAGGAGTAAAGA
This sequence comes from Pelodytes ibericus, assembly GCA_036172795.1. Lineage (NCBI taxonomy): Eukaryota > Metazoa > Chordata > Amphibia > Anura > Pelodytidae > Pelodytes > Pelodytes ibericus. The sequence goes on from CM069860.1 coordinate 70,817,034, forward strand.
ATTATTTATCTAAATTAGAACCAATTGAAAAACCCATTCCATGGGTAAAATGGGAGAACGATCTGGGGCTCTCACTCGCAGAAGAGGATTGGGAAAAATCAATAATATTGTTGAAAAAAAAACAAACATTCATAGTATAAATTTGATGGAAATTCAACACAAATTAAATATGAGATGGTATATGGTCCCAGCAAAGCTAAATAGGATAAATCCAGGGATGTCTGAACGCTGCTGGAGATGTGAAGAGGACAAAGGATCTTTTTCACATATCTGGTGGGAATGTAGACATTTGAAATCCATAATCATCTGGTTGCAAGATATCATGAGTAGCATGCTGGGGATCCCTTTCATCCTTACACCAGAAAAGTTTCTATTTAATATTAAGTTACCTGGGAAAGGGACCCAGCTGGCCCTGGCTATCCATATAATGATCGCAGCAAAGCTATGTATTGCCAGGAATTGAAAAAAAAAAAAAAGGGGGGCATTAAACCGGCAGGAGATTACGCACCAAATAGACTTCCAACTAAATATGGAAGCAGGCTTTTATGTAGGAGTGGGCCGGCTGGAAAAATATCAGCAGATATGGGCCCCTTGGGAAAAATACTGGAATAAATAACGGGCAGAACTGTGGACGTCCCCAGATGGGGTTCAGCTCCCCGGGCTCCCCTCAATCCCCCCCACCCCCGCGCCCCCCCCCCCCCCCCCCCCGTGTATGGGAAGTGTGAATGCTACAAGAATTGAATGAATGGCCGATCGAATGATGGACTCGGGAGATAGGCGAGAACAGAGCGGAAAAACTAACGCAGTGTCGGTTGATCAACTGATTCTTCACTTATTGAGAGGTAGATGGAGGGAGGGAGGGGGGAGAGGAGATAGGAGAAAAAGTACAATTTGAACTTAGGTACATGACAGTGAATGTGCCCGGTAAAGAAAGGAAGGATGGAATAGGAGATAGATAAGTTTATATATCTCCTAAAGCCTCCAGATTAAAAGATTTAAACACTAAAGAGTATTGTATAGGGCCAAAAGGTTCAATTTGCCGTGTGTATTATTGTGGGTTTTTTTTTTCCCCTCTCTCTCCCCCTCTCCTCCCTCTCTCTCACCTGACCATTTCTAACTCAACCTTCCCCTTCTTCATCTACATTATATATGTTAACCAATAATTGAAAAAATGTTCTGTTTTGTTTTCTGTCCTTCTCCGAATATGTGTTAAACTTAATATAAATAAAAATTATATATATAAAAAAAAATAAAAACTGAATATTTTGCTGTAGTATTGCAGTGGTCTAAGAATTATCTTACTGTTGGATAAATTCTTGCAGGGTTGTCTCAAATATTCTTTATATGTCTAATTATACTTGTATTTTTACCCAAGTGGAGGAGACTAGTTATAACCTTTGATTAACTACTATACAACTGTGTCCTTTCTGGTTTGACTATACTACTTGGAAATGAAACCTTTAGGCTTGTGTATTTGTACAATACATTATACATGTGAAAATTAAAGGAACTGTGGACAATTGAAATTAGTCACATTGATGGGATGCCAGTTTTTTTTTTTGTTTTTTTTTTTTGGGTGGGGGGGGGGGGTGGTTTACAATGAATTAATCAATTGCTCAGGCTTAGTCCTGGGTACATTTGGTTTCTATTTTGTACCTCCACCGTACTTTTTCAGTGTCCCTCCCAATAGTACAATAGGAAAGCACAGTCCCTGATCCGTAAATGGTGCTGGTATATTATTTTAACAACATTTGGAAATGCTCTGCTAAAAGATGCATATATTATAAGAATCTCCAATGAAAATCAGTAACCACAAATAAAAGTAAAAAAAAAAAAAAAGAAGTGTAGATGGCATGTTCAGGAAAGTTAATTTTTCATCATTACCTTCATACTCTGAAGGGAATTGCTCCAGTCCATGGTGGCTATTTGAGGGATTGCAGTCAGAAGTATGCTTGTTGCTTTATTGGCATTTTCCTTCAATGTCTTTAGCACCCTGTCTACAGAAACCTAAAAAACAAATTTAAAAAAAAAAAAACTTTATTATGTGCTGGGCATCATCCTTGCAGATGTCCTCAAACATTGGAATGAGCAACACTAAACTTTGAATACAATCTGATCAAAACCTGTAAGTTACAAACTAAAAACATTTGCCAAGGAGCTTTTTTTTGCTAACCCCAACCTAAACAATATGTTAACCCTGGATTATTTTATAAATTCAGCTATAGCACATAACATATAGACACAAACCCTGCAGTTAATAACAGAACTTATTGCAATAATTTAACAATGGCTGCAATTTGCCCAGCTGTCGTCCTATGGAATCTAGATTGCATGACTTAAAGGATTTTAAAAAGATAATTAAGGGGGGGGGGGGGCGCACTAGAAGTGGAGCAACCACCACTTCTGGAACATTCCTGCACATTACTCCACTTTGACACCTGTATGGCATTTCCCTAAATGAGTTAATAAGTACTTCCCTTGAAAAAAAGGTTACATCCTATGTATTGTCTAAGACAATACATACAGTATGACCCATTTCAAAAGGAAAATGTGGCATCTAGATTTTAAAATAATTTATTTTGGGGTAATTTGGATTACAGTACAGTCCAAACCAAGCATGTATACAAAAAACAAACAGTTTGCGCTTCTCACCCTAATAAAGTTGGCAACAAATATATAAAAATATAAATGAGAGGTTTTGGTTATATGAATCGGCCAAAGCGTAATCAAGCTCACCTGCCACGTCAAGGCACACTCTCAATAGGGGGAGAACCTACTCTCGCCTCCTATCTAGTTTATACTGCTACCAAAACTTTTTTAATGTGTTGGAAGAGGTGCAATTAAAACCTCCTCCCAATTAACCCTATAACAGCAAGCTGCAACCAGACAATGAGGAGCCAACAACCTCAAATATACCTTCTTTTCCCTGCAAACCAAGCATCTGACAACCTCTCATTGATCACAGCATTTTCCCTGATGTCTTGCTGACTCAGAACTCAAATCTTTAAACTCTGCACCCATCCTTTCCAAGCACACCCTATATCCTTTATCCGCTATCTCAGCATTTCCTCCCACATAACTACCTCCAACCAAACTCCCTTCACCTCCCACCACCAGACACACCTCATCAACCTTTGGACTTCACCCCAACCAATTAGCAGGGTTCTGCCTCTCTATCGGTGCCCTACAATAAAACTCCAATGGTGGTGGCTCAGCTAAGAATTTGGGCTCACCATCACATGCACGGTATAGATAGGGCCACCAAAGTTATCATTGACCTTGGAACCATATGCAGAGAGAGGAGAAGCAGTTAACACAGCTCTGGCGGTGACCACACTTGAGAACCACTGGCTCATGACCATGTCCATGGATAGTTAAGTCTGCTTGAGCTGTATATTTACTTCTGCATAGAATAAAACTCCACCCATTTCTCTTATAGAGTGTTAGAAACATGATGCTCCTGAAAGTAATAATTACCAAGTTTAATATCTCTGTATGAAACTTGACTTAGAATGAATTACTTCTAAAGGCGAATTTTCACTTATTTCTCATGTATGGTATAAAATGTGTACCTTCTGTGACATGTGAAAAGGAGTTTATATCAACTCAGTTGATATCATTTTCCAGAACTGGAGGAGACATGGTCAGTTACTGTACATCACATCGTATCAAAACTAAATTCCCCACTCACCGCTTCTTCATGTTCTTTCCAACAGTCGAAATCTGTTGCCATTGCTATACTTGCATAACATATTCCAGCTTCCTTTGCAAGAACTACCTCAGGAACTGTGGTCATGTTGATGACATCAGCTCCCCACATGCGAAACATATGGCTCTCTGCTTTGGAGCTGAAGCGTGGTCCCTCTATGGTAATCATTGTGCCCTTAGTGTGGCATTTAGTGCCAAGTTTTTTGGCAATGTCAATTAAAAGCTGCAAAAAAAAAAAAAAAAGTATAGTTTCCACCTTTTTTACAGTTGTAATAGCGATTCAGTTATCACAGTTTTTTTACATTTTTAAACAATTGTTAAAAATCGCCAGTAACAACCTTTATTCGCTTCCTAAGCTCATGTGTGGAGCCAGCGCCGCAAGCCTGCACTTTATTTTTTGCTGAATGCCTCTACAAACACCGTATTTGCTTGATTATAAGACGACCCCCCAAACTTTGGATATTCCTTTAGGAAAAAAACTAAAAGCCTGAATATAAGACTACCCTATAGGAAAAAAGTTCAACTTTTTTTTTTTAAAAAAAAATGCATTTCTTGTTTTTATTTCCTTTTATGTGCCAATGCTGCCTCTCTCTTTCCCTTGCCCCCAGCTTTGTCTCTCTCCCCCTCCCTTTGACTCCCCCCTCCCTTTGTCCCTTTGTCTCTTCCCCCCTTCCCGTCTCTTCCCCCCCCCTCCCCTTGTTGCTCTGCCCCCCCCCCCGTCTCTCTGCCCCCCTCCCTCCCCCTTAACTGTAACTAGATCCCTGGTGGCTAGTGGGGGGAGCCGGGGGATGTCTGCACGATACGTGCATAATAGACTGCCGTGTCGGACAGACATCCTAGACATAATAGACTGCACGTATCGTGCAGACATCCCCCAGCTGCCCGATTCTCCCTGGTGGCTAGCGGGGCAGCGGAGGATGTCTGCGCAATGAGCGCAGAACTCCCCTGCTGCCGCCCAGCACGACTGCCGGGACTTCTGTGACGTAGCCGGAAGTACCCGGCTTCATCACAGAAGTCCTGGCGGTCGTGCCGGGCGGCAGCAGGGGAGTTCTGCGCTCATCGCGCAGACATCCCCTGCTGTTAGAGAGGGGGATCCAGGTCCCCTGCAGCTCTGCTGGGGACCTGGATCGCCGTTTTATAATCTGACCTCAATTTGAGGTCAGATTATAAAACGACCTTGATTATAAGACTAGGGTGATTTTTCAGAAAAAAAATTCTGAAAAAAAGCTAGTCTTATAATCAAGCAAATACGGTAGGTATTACAGCAACACCAAAAGGAGCAAAGTCAGTTTATTGCTTTCTTTTCCCTTTTTAATGCATGACACAGTAACGTCAATTGTAACAAACAGTATGTTATTGTATGACGTGCCTGGCCCATCATTTGTCGCGAAGGGGTTAAAGCTGATCAACCTAAATGCTACATTAAATGATTTTTCATAGCTACCTGCAATTTTATCCAAGGACAGTAGCCCTAATTGCTTGGTATACTTAACAACAACACAATACATTTTCCCCCCAATAGTGTATTCTGCAAGAACAGATCACTATTGTCCAACCTTCAGGTCTCCATGGGTTTTGTACAGATCCCAACCTGCTTAAACCCTTTCACCCCTCCCGCTCCCAAGAGGTTCCATCATATTGCATCACTGATAAAAAGGCAATCTAGACAAAACTCCTAAAAAGGGGGGGCGGGATATTATCCTGTTTCTCATCAGACAATGTGTTACACTGTTAAGATCGTACTGTGTACAACAGCAAGGTCACTTAAAGTCCACACAATGTATTCTATTGCAGCAGCACAGGAAGTGACTAAATGAAACAAAGCTTTATATACGCATGGTCTATATAAATGCAGAGTAATCACTGGGGGAGGGGCTTGGGTCAAACATTAAAAATCTGATTTATGCAGAATGCCTGCATCAAATCACACTGGAAAAAAGCCAGTGCACTACACAATCTTTATCTTGCACAAAAGTGAGTTTGGTGACTAGACTGTCCCTTTAAAACAGTACATACCTCCCGTGTGTTGCCACAGAAAGGATCAGCCATTGGAATGTGACATACCCCTGGTAAACATGCTCCCCCATCATAGAAGGTCTGATGTCTTTTAGTGGTCCTGTAAACACAGGGAATAAAATGTATCTATATATGTATCTCTAGATCAGTCACACTTTGTTTTTGTGGTTGAAAAAGTAGCTATTTGGGAGATTCCATAGTGCATGTCAACATTTTGGCTGCTGTTTATATTGAAAAGCCAATAGGTAAACCTGCACGGATTTATCTCCACGAATAAAGAACTTTTTTCAGACTATACATTCACTCTGCATATGTGAAGATTAATTCTTTACATCGTCATTTGAGGATGATCAATTCAATTGATGGCGAGTGAAGGTTTATTATTTATACATTAAGCTCTGCAGGAGTGGTTTCTGCCTAAACTGAAATTAAAAAGTTGTTAACAGCTATCTAAATGGACATTTTACCTGCCTCTACAAAAGTGTTTGAATAAAATGTTGGAATGGTCATTTTAAGAATGTATATTGCGTTCTGCTTTAAAATTGTAACTTTTTTTAAACAATTTGCAGGATAACATTCACGAAAATGTGGTGTTTGTGCATTTAAATGTGTAGAAGGTTAAGGTAATAATAAATAATGCATATTAGTAGTTATATTATTCATAACAATAGATTAAAACAAAAAAACAATAGCCAACAAGACAGTACAAGAAATATGAAACCGAGCATTTGGGGTGCTACTTTAGAGAGATCATTTAAACTTGCCTGTCAATGAACTGATCAATCATTACTATATCTCCAGGTTGAATATCTTCCCTTAGTGATCCACAAGCAGTAGTCACCAAAATATGGGTACACCCTTCCATTTTAAGAGCCCAAATGTTGGCACGGAAATTAACATTTGTTGGAGAGATTGTATGCTGCCTTCCATGCCTATAAAAGAAAGCAAAAGGTAAAAGTATCCCATATGAACGTAGTAACTGACTATATTATACATTTACTATTAAAGAAAAAAAGTTACACCAAGTTTCAGCATTTTAGAAGTTGGGGTGAATGAAAACATGTTTAGGAAAGGACACTCTGCTTAGGAAAATATTACTGAAGACCTTCCACCAAAGACTGCAACGTGAACTGTGTAGATAACATTCACCAAAGAACAGCAAAAAAGAAAAAAAAGGCAGATTATGCTTACCTATGAAAAGATAAAGAATTGTAAAAGTAAGCACAAAATCCATCATACGATCACAGAAAACAAATTGCTACTCCTTGAATTGAACTTTTCACAAGTCTGATTTTCAGTTACAATGCTGTTCAAACTATGAGAACTCATTCCACAGTGCCAGAATGATTACAACATGCAAAGGGGATAATGTACAATAAAGAGAATCATGCATGTAAACTGGAGCCCTTCAGGAGAGCTTAAAAAAAAAAAAAAAGTGGAGACTACTGAAGGAGAAATCAGAGCTCTGATTTTCAGACCCAATTTCACTTTGGTGATCAGGCCCTTAATACTTGTTTAATGAAGCAGAGCATAGAAGGCCATGTATTTTAGTATAGGAATTGATATTTATTTAGTGCTTGATGCTCCAAGGAGAACGCCGATTTCCATTTGAAGTCAAGAAGATTTTTTTGCCTTCGTTTGGATCAACAGCAGTCAACATGAAATAGGAAAATGGTTGAACTTGACAGACACAAATCTTTTTTCAACCTCCACTACAATGTAACTTGCAAATATGTCCCCTCCTCCTATATCCTTATACAAATATAATTAACATGTACAGCTGTTAAATTGGATAATGAAAAAGTAAGGATTGATGTATACATGAGATTGTTTACATAACTGCCAAATTATTAATGCACATTTTGTTTCCCTTTCAGTGCAAAATAAACTATTAAATCCAAGGTGCTGCGGGGTCATTGTATTTACTTCAGTCTACTGGCGTATTTGACCGAAGCAAAGGATGATGAACCATTGTGAAATACGAATTCGTTTGTGTGATCTATCACACAGATACAAAATAACTGAATTACCTTGCAAGCAGCACGCAGTCCACATTTTTTACTTTTCCAAGGACCAAAGCATCGGAAGGCTGAAACAGAAAGACATATTAGATTGTCATTACACTAAAATTTGACACAAAAACAAAGTTGATAAATCAAATAGACTTGTTTTGGAAACCTGGTTTAAAAAGTCTTGAACTGCAACAAGTAAAATTCTGTTGGCATGCAGTGGCAAACTCTGCATAACCAATTTACCTTCTCTCACTCATAATTTTAAGTGTTATTAGAGTTTTGTTTTTACTTTTGCTTCACTAATAGAAATCAAAAGTTAAAAACCTGGTGCCTTCTGCCCAAAGTAAACCTCTATGGATCTTTAGATGAAGCTGGGCTCCAAGTAGTGGGGTAGCTGGACAGTTGTGCAGTAAAGAGACTATTATGATTGAAGTCAAGCAAAAGAAGAGTATAGGAGCTATATTAAAATAAAATGTGTGTACCAGTCTCTGGATCATGTGCTACTGCACAACCCACAAGGAAGTTGATGGTGTGTGCTGTCAGAGGTATTGAACAGTATCTCGAGACTGGTACATATGAATAAAGCAGAAGCCAAGGATAACAAAATGGATGCCAACAGCCTCCATTTTGTGACAGTTTTTGGACATCCTTCTGTGTGTTAAAATCTTATTCTGTGTCCCTGATGCTAAAAGGAAAGTCTTCAACATTCCTAACTCTGTTATCTGTAACCAAATATTTTACTGATAAGTTCATAGTATCACCCGAACAGATAAGGTGGCCATTGTTAGTGCAAGGTTTATTACTCTAAAGCCACATCTCATTGTACTGATGCAGACACAGCTGTGTACATACTAGAGGAGAAGGGGGGCTTCTCTGCAACTTGCAAGCCCACCCAAACTGGCAGAAACTGACAGACACACTAAGATTATTGGGATTTTTGATTTGTAAAATCTAATAAGGGTTATTATAAATACACCTAGTTGATTCAAATCGCCCATTAAAATATATAATTATATAACACCTTCACTAATAAATATGTAAAGTATAATTAATCCTACATATTAATTAGAATATTGTTTTATTAGTGTGATATACATGTTATTATAAGTTTTTATCTAATGTGGAATAATAAGAATATTTACTCCAATTTGAAATTGTATTAACACTTCTATATATTTCAACATATATTTTCTCATATTATACTCACAATCCAGGTATTGCTATAAATCATGACATCATCTCATTAAACACACCCATCCATTTAATTAGCTAGAAGTTACAGAAACAGGGTGTGAGTCTGAGATAAGGTTTGGTTGATAAGTGAATCCTGGAGGTGTAGAGGGGAGCTGAGATACCTGAAAAGACCTGGGGGGACTGATTTTGAGAGAGCTGCCACTAGTGGCGTGAGAGACGAGAATGTTTTAGAAAAGGGCTGAGTCTCTCTCCTTCTGGGGAGAACTCAGGGATATGAGGCTTTTAATAGCACATGTTCACTATAACAATAGACATCTTCATACCCATAGTATTGAGCTAAGTCCCAGGAGTAACTCCCATCACTAAATTCTTCAATGGAAGGAGTCTCAACTGCAAACCAAACTCTGCCGGTAATGTATAAGTGTGGTAATTTGTTTCTAGCATAATCTCATTTTTTATGGATGTCATTAGCATATATATTTGGGTAAATTAAACTTAAATCCCACAATTTCTGGGATGTGTTTTAGCCTGGTGTTTATCTGTCATCCTTTCTGCAGAAGGAAGCCAGATGAATATCCTATAGATACTACCAAGAACCATAAGTTCTTATAGTCTAGCTATTTACCCAAATATGTCATATCTAATCTCCAAAGATTATCTAAAATTCTCAATCTTAAAGTCTAAGCTAGAAAACATACATTATCATTTACCGAGTAGATTAAGAAACAGCCACCTTGAGTAGTTATATGATTTAGTAATATTAGCTTACCTAAGCAGAGTATATGTTGGTAATTTGTAGGTAATTATGGTGTACTATCATTAACCATTTTAAATACTAATCATCATCAATGTAGGTTGTATCTAGATGAAATGCATGGCCATCTTATGGTCAGAAACTTACTGCATAGTAAATTATTCTACATCCATGTTGATATAGGTACAGAGCTGCATAATTCATGTTTTGTCCTACTTATGTTATAAGTCATACATGTGAATTATGATTAACATCTATTGATATTGTATTTTGTTGTTATGCTATTTTGCTTACCGTTTGATCTTTATTCTTTATTAAATAAATTCATTATTATTTTATTAATAATTGTTGCATTGTATTTACTTTTGTAAAAACGTCATCCAAACTCTCACATAACGAATTCTTGATATGGGTATTTTTAGTTGGACCTATATATATATATATATATCAATGTACATTTTTTTATGATTCATAATTAATAACTCATTCATATTTTTATGGTTATTAATATCCGACAGTGCACAGCATCCCAGAACAGATTGCACTCCATGCCTAATGAGTGCACAGGAGCACCGGTACAGCAAAACCAAATCAGGTAAATACATTTTAATATAACTCGTAAAGTATCCATTTGAGAGTGTCAAGATAAATGTATAAATGACATTAAGAATATACTAAACCAGGACTTTGTCATGTTAATATTTTATGGAAAAAAAAACAGACAGAATGAACATAACATCTCATCTCTACATCAAAGGTAATAGACTAATCTAGGTCATAAATATAAAAAAAGTCTAACATTTTTAATTGAATCTTTCACACCAATCTATTAATTACTGCAGCCCTAATTTCTGCAATAAAATTGTTTATTATCTCTGACCAGGTCTTTCAAGAGCAGCCTTTTCGTTTTGCATTTCATCACTTTTTTGGCCTCAATCTAAAAGTCCAAACCTTGCCAAATGGTGTATCAACATATTTTTCTGTCCTTCCTTCCAATATATCAGGGTCATCCAGTCCAGATCCACCAATAATTCCAACCTGATGGAAATGAAATGAACGTTAGTTGCCATAGGAACATACCAAGCAACACATTAAGAATAAAATCACAAAAAACCCATCCTATAACTATTATACTTTAACCCCAAAATGTATCAGAAGACAGGTAGTGACCATTGATTTTCTTGCGCACCAATATTTTCTACTGATTAATGCAAAAAAAAAAATCTCCTAAGCCCCTCCCATTGCACCACTAAGTGTCAGGAGTTTAATGGCCCCTTTCAAAACCAGAACAATTTTTACATAAAAGATATTCCAATTTCCACACAGCAAACTAAAAGGTCAAGTTAACAGGATGTTAGTACTTTATCATAGAGAATTTTTTTTATATATCCCGTATTTGCTCGATTATAAGACGACCCCCCAAACTTTGGATATTCCATTAGGAAAAAAACTAAAAGCCTGAATATAAGACTACCCTATAGGAAAAAAGTTCAACTTGTATATATTGACATGTAAATTGCTTTTTTAATAAAAAATTATGATATCAAAACACTAGTATTTCTAGTATTTCTCCCCCTCGCCTCTGTTTCTGCACCCCCTCCCTCCCTTTGTCTCTGTCTCTTCCCCCCCCTCCCCTTGTCTCTGTTTCTTAACCGTATCGTGCAGACATCCCCCGGCTGCCCGATTCTCCCTGGTGGCTAGTGGGGCAGCAGAGGATGTCTGCGCGATGAGCACAGACCTCCAATGCTGCCGCCCGGCACGACCGCCGGGACTTCTGTGACGAAGGCGGAAGTACCCGGCTTCTTCATAGAAGCCCCGGCGGTCGTGCTGGGCGGAAGCAGGGGAGTCTGCGCTCATCGCGCAGACATCCCTTGCTGTTAGAGAGGGGGATCCAGGTCCCCTGCAGCTCTGCTGGGGACCTGGATCCCAGTCTTATAGTCTGACCTCAATTTGAGGTCAGATTATAAGACGTCCTCGATTATAAGACTTTTTTCTGAAGAAAACCTTGTCTTATAAATCGAGCAAATACAGTATTGTATACATACACACCAAGTTAGGACTACAAGAGGAAACAGACAATTTCATGCAGGAGTGACATAATACAACGGTTGACATAGATTAGACAATTATTAGATTACTAGACATTAAACCCGTTAAATTAACGGGCGCTAGAACATATGTGGATGGGGGGGGGGACATAAGGGCAAGGTGAGGGGGGAGCCTTGAGGGCTGCCTCATCTTGATGGGAGTTGTAATCCTCCCGCTGTATTATTGATGGAGCAGAGGGATCACAACTCCCATCAAGATGAGGCAGCCCTCAAGGCTCCCCCCTCGCCAGGGTGCTTGCCCCTATGTTGCCCCCTTATGTCGTCCCCCCCCCCCCCTGTTACTTACCACCTTAGCGTGGTGTGAAGGGGGCGGGAGGTGGGTAGCGTAACTTTGTGCGCATGTGCAATGAGTAAATTCTCCTGCAATTGCGCAGGAGAATTTGCTCGAGAAATCTGTCAGAACATCTGTTCTGACCGAAGTCTCTGCGCTCCAAGTCCCAACGGCTGTCCGTGGGGCACATGCGCAGTAGCGCAATCCCACGGACACAGGGACTGGACGCAGAGACACTTCTACTTTATTATAGAGGATTATTAAATACAATTTTTGCTTTAGGAGTTTTTTTTTCTCTATTTGCACTAATTCACAAGGCTATGAAATTTAAGGGTTGTAACTATATATTAATAATATTACAACACATTCTAATTCTACGCGATACTAAAAAATGGAAGACGGGAATTGAAACATTTTTTTTTAGTAATTATATCTGAGAAAATGTTAACTTTTCTCAGCTGGTGTATTAATCTTTTATTCCCTGGTTTCTCTTGATAGTGGGAGTACCTCATATTTGGCAGATATATTGTAAAAAAAAAAAAAAAAAAAAAAAAAAAAAAAATTATATATATATATATATATATATATATATATATATATAAGTTACCACAAATCTCTGCCAATGTTTACAGGTGGTTTTTTTTTAAACCGGTACCTAGCCAAATGTTTGCAATTTAGTTTCCAATCTTGGAATTTTGACAGATTGCTTTGTGGTCTACAGTTCCTATTATTATCGACTAGCCCAAAGCTAATGAGCAAGATACGAAATGAAGTTCATATGTCCATCCAGCACAGATCTTTACATTCTCACCCACGCACTTCACTGGAAAGGCTGGGCATGCACTAGAGCTGTACACTTTTTTGACGCTTCTGCAGTTTTTGTATTTAGCTGTTATTTTATTTGTCCTGAGTTTGGAAATATGCCAAGTTTACATGTTTTCTGGGGGGTTTTTGCACGTCATATACAATAACCTAAAGTAGCATTTTTCCCCCTAACAATTTTCAACTACCATGACCTTTTGATCCCAACCCAAATGATCAAATGAACCCTAATCTTGATCCTTACTCTAATTCTAACCATACCCTAACTTTACTCTAACCATAACTAGAACCCTAAATATAATTGTAACCCTAGATTTTAAAACGTGCTTCTTTTTTTTGTAATATTGCAGACATCTCTTCCCGTGGAGCACATACTATACTGCAGCAGCCCCTGATTGCTGGAGGCGATTCTTGATTGCCTCCAGCACCCTTGAAGGCGCATATGTAGGTCATGTCGTCGTTAAGGGGTTTATTTTACAATCATGAAAAAATATGTACACCGCTAATAATATTTTATTGAAATTGGCATTTAATACATATATTAGATTTATTTATATAGTGCTAGGTACAGAGCATAGAGTGCAACTACATACTAATTTGGAGAAACAAGTACAGACACAAGGTATAGACATGAACATAATCCACCTGCCCACATAATTTAATAGTGATATCACCATTTGGTGTGGGGGATGACATATCTTAAAACAACTATCAGTGGCCATGTTGTTGGAAGGGAGCAGTCAATTTAAGTTAAATATACACTTTAATCTACACATTTCCTGGCGATTTTCCCAGTAGAATGCAAAATTAAACCTGTATACCTAACAAAAGCTTAGCTCATTAGCACAGGGTTTGCATTATTAAATGTATTGCATGATGTCTGCCCATTCAATGTAAACTACTGCAGTGTCTAGGGATTAGAACAAACTCATTTTAAAAAGCACTGTAACTGTAGCACGTTAATCAGATTTGCTAGGTAGGCCATATTTTTTTCAATTCTGTCCTCAATACCAAATCCAGAGCAGACAAGAACGACGAAAATCAGCGTCCTGTCAGTGTGGTAAGGCACTAGGTACAGATGGTGTATGACCTAGTACACGCCACTTGTATCTAGACTTCCAAAGCAGAAAAGACACTGCAGTTATTTCAGGCGGTCACATTATTACCCGGGCCGCCCTCCGCTCTCATTAGCCAATGGTAAGTTCCTTGCACCGCCCTGTTTCATTCCTGCACGGTCTGTCAATTGATTTTGGCTGTAACACACTGCTGCAGCCGTCGCATGTTTCAGGCGTGACTCACCTGGATGTCGCCGGAAACACTTTAATATGCAAGACCTATATTACATAAACAGCTAAGAGCGAGGCGTGCAATGCAAAGGCAGAGTAGAGGCCCAATTTTTACCTTTACAGCGTGTGGTTCGGCCATAATACTGCCAGTTGTCATCCAGCACACCACGTGACTGGTTACACGGTGTAGCTCACTGAAAGGAAACGCCTCTTCATCAACTCTGCAATACGTAGGCGGCAGCAGGATGTGTACGTGCAGTGGGCTGTGCGTCAGCGCGATCACGTTTTGCAGTCCTAGCGCAGAACGACATAGATGGTTGCTGTAACTAAAACTATATATATATATATATATATATATATATATATATATATATATATATATTTTGTCTTTAAGATAATATTAAAATTTAACACATCCAACAGTTAGTTAATCAATTGCAAAAATACCACCTGAATGTATAAAATACCCACATAAAACATATGTATTTTACTATAGATTATTTTTTAAATAACAAAATTATAGAAAGGAGGCTTTTACTACTACAAGTCAATTGACAATTGAGCTGCACAAATCAGGCATTAACATTTTCCAAAAAATTATTGTTCCTAGTATGAGGATAAACTGGCATGTACTTTTAACAATACATGATAATTTACACTTTGACCGGCGAGTGGCATGCTTCCCTGGAAGCAGGCAAACAGTCTGGCTGGCGACGGTCTCTCTCAGCTTGAGAGAGACCGTGCAAAACGCGGCAACTGCCTCTCTGCTTGATATGGAAATTAGTTATATTCATTGGAAAATATATAATTTGCATATAAAGACACAAGGTGATGTCATAATCACGAGACACAACAGTCATAATAAAAATATATATTTCTCATATTTTATGCATTTGTTGCTATTTTGCTAACACAATGGGGTAGATGCAATGCAGTTGTTAAGGTGCTAAATGTTCAAGTTGAATTATAGCAGGTCATTCCTAAAGGAATAATGTGCCACTCAACTGCAATGGGGACCACAGAAAGACCGAACGTTAAAGTACTGGTACTACAGTAGAGGAATAACAGCGTTTAACATAAAATGTAGTTAATTCCTATTTTCCTGTTAAAAGTATAACTAGAGGACTGGTAGTGTAAAAGCCCCCCTAGTACCCTTCCATCCCTTCCCCAAAAAAATAATGTTTGGCACAATACATACATTATTGTATCGTTCTACTCCATATTGAAAACATCATTCAAATATTCACCATGTGAGTTGGAAAAAGTGACTAATGTATTCAACAAAAGCTAATTGGAGTTAGAAAACATTAACCCCTTAGTGACAGAGTGCTATGCTGCATTTGATGTACCTTGAAGACCAGAATTCCATTATTTTTGTCATATGTTTGCTGAACTTTCTTTCTCTGTGTTCAGTCCACCGACACAAATTATATATCATTTTTTAAAGGACGGATAGGGCTTTAATTTGATACTATTATTTTCATCATATGATATAATTTAGACAATTACAAATGGTAAAAAAGACCCTGTCTAATATTCTAATATTTGTCCTGAGTTTGACTGCCTCTAGGGGCAGTCAAGCAACAGTTTCCGTGCAACGGAAGCTGTTTTTTTATTTCTCACTTCCGTCGCTCTCTGCTGGGCATGCTGTATTGGGGGTGACCGGGTGATCGCAGTGCCCTGGGGGACAGAGAAGGTGTTGCATGATGCCTGTGATCACACATAGGCAGTGAAAGCTAAGGAGCGAAACGCTACATGAAAACTAAGGACGTATATGTAAGTCCTCACTTTGCAGGACATATATATATATGTCCATAATCGCTAAGGGGTTAAGTACAATAAAACATGACTATAGGTGTGTTTTAGAGCTTCTTTGACATAAAAAAACACTCAAACATTTTGAGTTTGCTATTCACAAGAAGCAAATGCTGATGGGAACCATGCCTCACAAAAAATACATATCAGAAGACCCACAATCAAGAATTTTTGATTTGCATAAAGCTGGAAAGGGTTACAAAGTTATCTTAAAGATTTTACATTTTCATCAGTCCACAATTAGAAAAATTGTTTATAAATGGCGATAATTTTTTACTCTGGTTACTCTCCGTAGAAGTGGGCATCCAGCCAAGATAACTCCAAGGGCACAATGCAGATTGTTCAATAAGGTAAAAATGAACCCATGAATAACAGCTAAAGACATGAACATTGAACAGGCATGGAGTCTATGGGAGGACACCACAGAATAAAGCAGCTACTCTCAAAATAATATATCGCGGTGCTCCTGAAGTTTGCCAAAGAGTGTTCTTGAAGAAAAACTCATTAGGAGTTAAAATATCACCACATAGCATTATGAAAAGATCATCCGAGCAGTGGAGGGAGCATCATGATCAGTGGCGTATCGTGCCCCTAAGTGACAGACGTGCTGCCAGCCGGAGCACGGCTGTCATTCGGAGGCACAGCGTCTCTCGTGTATTTCCGGGGGTTTGTGTGCTGAGAACAGCCTGCACACAAACCCCCGGAAATATGCGAGAGACATCGTTACATCCGAAAGACCAGGTAATTCCAAAAGGTTCACTTACTTTTTTTCAGGCACAGTTTACTAATGATGTCTTAATCCATTGCAGGACACATATGCCGCTATTTGATTTGGTTTTACATTTTTGGGGGGTAACCTTGTATTATTAAATTATTTTTGGTTTCTCTTGGCTATCCTCATTTTTAGTCAAAATAAGCACTTACAGATCTTCAAAATCCCGAGACGGATAAACAAAAAAAGCATCTTTATTTGCATATATATATATATACCAATCGTAGAATCAGGGGGTATAGGCCTGTATAATTTCTAGTTATATAGCACATTGTTAACATAATCTTGCATATCATGGATACATTTTGTTCTCTTTCTTTCCGCAATCAAATTTTCCATTTCATTACACTTGCTGACAATTATTTTTTTCTTCCTCAACTTGTTCAAGTGAGGTTTGTTTATGTGCAATAAGTTGATAGAACATTCATTTACAGCATGTGTCCATTTCTCTATAAATTTAGCATTATCAGCTAGAGAAGTAGAAGTCTTGTTAATGTACAAGCCTCTTGGTATTCAATTATTTTGTATGTATTCTGGAGACTCAATGTCTCACCATAATCTTAATGTTTCCTTGTCAAGGGAATAAAATAATTGTGACACTGTTGTGTCTGTATTTTGTAACTGTGAATCCTCATCAAAAAGCTGTAGAGCTTTATTATCTCTCCGTGAGGAATGTGGTTCCCAATTATGTGTAAAACTCTCTTGAGCCGGACCCCCCGCCATAATACTATATGAACAATGTGACACCATAGGATATATATTCAGGAATAACACAATCCTCTTCATGAGGCTTAAATCACCCACAGACCACTAGTTGGCTGTAAAATGTGATAATTTAATATAGCAGCTACGGGAGCCGCATATGCAAGCAACTTTAAAGCATACAAAAAATATAACATACTCATGATGGCGGCTCTCACAAACATGTCTGTGGTCTGCCCCATGTCGGAACTGCCTGCTGCACCATGCAAAGTTTGCAGCAAATATATACATTTTATCCGACTCTCCTACCCCTTAACAAATATAAACGCCATGCTCACAGAGTGCCGATAAAAAAAACTAGCTGCTTCACTTGCAACTATACAAATCAGTATAAAGCAGCTGCTCTAAAGAAATACATATATAAATTGCTGTTCTCCTGAAGTTACTGGGAAAATGTTCTGGGTACTAATGAAACTAAGGTTAAATTGTTCTTGAACATGCAGCACTCTGTTTATGGCTTAAATAGGGCACTGGATAACAATATAAAATATCATCCTAACAACATTCCCTCGGAGGTCTGGAGAGCTTGTCCTCATCAAGAGAACAATGAATTCCCAAGTTTATCAAAGTATCATACAGGATAATGTCAGGGTGGCTGCTAGCTAAAGCTCAGTAGAAGTTGGAGCTACCTGAGTTTATTTTTGTGATCGTCAGGTGTCAGGATTCATCCCGCTATCAGGATCCATCCCGCATTCAAACCATTTTGTGTCCAGGTTTTACTCAGTTTCTCTGGCTTCCTTTCTGTCTTTTTGCTATTCTGTTCTGCTTATTAGTTATTCTCGTTAATGGGTTCTATATTCTGTTATTCTTGTGTTATCCCTGCACTTCCCAGTCCCGGCCACTTGGTAGCATATCATAGTCCCGGCCACAGAGGTGGCATTTCGTAGTCCCGGCCACAGGGGTGGTAGTTCATTCCAAAGAGGTGGAATTTTGTAGTTCCCGCCACGGAAGTGGCATTTCATAGTTCCCGCCACAGAGGTGGCATTTCTTCAGTTCCTGTCCTAAGTGGCACCTGCCTAGCCTGGCCCCAGTGTATCACCTGTCCAGTTGGCCTCAGAGGGGCTCCTGCCCTAGTCCTTAATATCAGGGCCATGTAAAAGGACCTGTTCCCTAGAATTCTTGTCTCATTGTTCCTGCCCTGTCATAGAGTCCCTTAAATGGACATTTGTGCCTTAAATGGGATGACCTGTCATAGTGTTCCATTCTGTTCTGTCTCGGAGTTCCAGCCCTGTCCTGTCTCAGAGTTCCTGCTCTTATCCTATTTTTCCATATTTACTTGGAACTTGGAAACGTTCTCTGCTCTGATCCATTTCTGGTTTTCCTTTCTCCCTGTGATTATGTTTTGTTGGTCTGTTCCGGGATTTCCTTGTTTCCTTCTGCCTCGTTACTCTGTTCCTCCATATAAGTGTACTCCACCCATCCAGTCTTCAGTCTGTTCAGATCTGCAGTCTACAGGCATTTTCTCTGTGTTTAAGTGTCAATTCAATGGGCCTCTGCTATTCTCGCTATTTATAAATGATCTACCCTTGGTGTGTGACCTGGCTCGTGTGCATATGTATGCTGATGATACGGTCATTTATACTTGTGGTACTCAACTATTGCAAGTGGAGTCTGTGCTACAGGATCAGTTTTCTAAAGTTGAAAATTGGATAGCTAACAACAAATTATTCCTCAATGCTGAAAAAACTGTGTCCATGTTGTTTGGGACAAATGCCAAACTACTTAAATTAAACAATCCTCAATTAACCATCAAGACCAAAACCAGTTATAACCTGACCCAGGTAAACTCATATAAGTATCTTGGCATGTGGCTAGATCCAAACCTATCTTTTGGTCTCCATATTGATAAGCTTGTGTCAAAGCTATATCCTAGGATCGGTGTAGCGGAGATGCAATATTACCCAGGTTATCTCCGCTTATAATCCAAGTGAGACTCAGGAACAAGTAAATAGTAAATCCAAAGGCAGGGTTTCCAGCAGGTCAAATACAGCAATATCCTAACAGCAATCCCAATAACTGGACGACACACAGTTTCAGGAGCATAACTGACAAGCCTTTTACAGCAAGATTGAACTACTTTATTTGACAAACAACACAGACTTATATACACCAAACTGCAATCAGATAACACTTGATTAAACAATAGAAAACTTAAACACATCACCAGTAAAGCAGTATCTAGCCACTTTAATCTGGAGCCAAAAGCAAGGTAGTCAGACTGGGTGGCTGACATAACTAAACAATGGAAGGCTTTAATACACAGAAAATACAGCAGATACACGGATGCAGCTTTATACAGTATTTTTGTAGGGTTGCCTGGTGCCATCCGCTACACTGCTCCCCCTTGCCCACAAGCCGGCATACACAGTCTGATCCAACACGGATCGGCTTGGGGATGTCCGGGGAGGCTCACGGATCATTTCTCTAGGTCCGTTTGCCGAGACAACCCATCAGCATTTCCATTCTGTTTACCCGGGCGGTACTGGATATTAAAGTCAAAGGGCTGCAGCGCCAGACTCCAGCGCAGCAGCCGGGCATTGTCCCCAGCCACCCGGTTTAGCCATACTAACGGGTTGTGATCCGTGAGCAGGGAAAAAGCTTGTCCGTACAAATATGGCTGTAATTTCTTCAGGGCCCACACCACAGCCAGGCATTCTTTCTCGATGGCGGCGTAGCTTACTTCTCGAGGTAACAGTTTCCGGCTGATGTAAGCCACGGGATGTTCTCCGCCATCGGCCCCGACTTGGCTTAATACTGCTCCCAATCCAAACATAGAAGCGTCTGTGTGGACAAGAAAACGTTTAGTTGGATTGGGAGCTGCCAAGACAGGGGCATTTGTCAATGCATCTTTTAACAACTGAAATGCCTGTTCACACTCCGGGGTCCAGGTTACTTGGCGGGGTAGGTTTTTACGTGTCAAGTCGGTGAGAGGTTTGGCCAGGGCACTGTAATTCGGGACAAATTTCCGGTAGTATCCGGCCGTTCCTAAGAACGCTAACACCTGGGTCTTAGTCCTAGGGGTGGGCCATTGAGCTACAGCCTCTACTTTGGCTGGTTCCGGCTTTTGCTTGCCACATCCTACCCGATGACCTAGGTACTGTACTTCAGCCATTCCTATGCTGCATTTGGCTGGTTTCAGCGTTAAACCAGCGGCCCTAATCCTGTCTAGGACCGCTCCTATATGGGTCAGGTGTTCCTGCCAGGTATTGCTGAAAATGGCAATATCGTCGAGGTATGCGCAGGTATAATCCTGGAACCCATCTAGGAGGCGGTCCACCATCTGCTAAAAAGTAGCCGGGGCTTTTTTCATCCCAAACGGCATGACCTTAAATTGGTACAAGCCGAATGGGGTGACAAAGGCCGACTTAGGGATGGCGTCTTGTGCCAAGGGTATTTGCCAATACCCTTTACACAAGTCAATTGTGGTGAGATAGTGCCCCCTCGCCATCCGATCCAGGAGTTCGTCTATCCTGGGCATAGGATAGGCGTCCGATACCGTCTTCTCATTTAATCTCCGGTAGTCTACACAGAACCGGGTCGTGCCGTCCCGCTTTGGCACTAGCACTACCGGAGATGCCCAGGGGCTGTCAGAGGGCTCAATCACCCCCAGCTGGAGCATCTCATCTATCTCCTTGCGCATGTTCGCCCGTACCGCTTCTGGGATGCGGTACGGGGTCTGACGCATGGGAAGTTGCCCTGGGGTGTCTACTCGGTGAGTGGCCAGAGGAGTGTAACCAGGTACATTAGAGAAGATATCCTGCTTCTCCCTCAACAGCTGTTGTACCTCGCTCCGCTCCTGTGGGCTCAACCGATCCCCCAGGGTGACCTCCCCTAAGTCCCCGGATAACTGACCCTCTCCCAGCAGATCCGGGAGAGGTAAACTGTCAAACTCCTCGGAGTTAGGCGCACATATAGCGGTCACTTCCTCCAAGCGCTCCTGGTAGGGCTTCATCATGTTCACATGGAGCATGCGTCGCCCCCCAGTACCAACGCACGAGCCGATTATATAAGTGGTGTCACACCGTTGTTCCACCACCTTATAAGGGCCCTGCCAGGCGGCCTGCAGCTTATCGTGTCGGACAGGTTTTAAGATTAACACCTTCTGCCCGACCTGAAAGCTACGGTCCCTGGCGCCCCGATCATACCATGTGCGTTGGCGTGTCTGAGCCGCCTGCAAATTCTCGCGTACCGTCTGACTTAAGGCCTCAAGGCGGTCTCGGAATGCCAACACATAGGGTATGATGGGGGTGCCGTCAGTGCTCCGTTCTCCCTCCCAATGCTCTCTGATCAAATCTAAAGGCCCTCGTACCCTGCGGCCAAACAATAGTTCAAATGGGGAGAACCCAGTGGATTCCTGCGGCACCTCCCGGTAAGCAAAGAGGAGGTGTGGCAGGAACTTCTCCGAGTCCTTGTGGGTCTCTGCGAAGGTTCGGAGCATTTGTTTCAATGTACCGTTGAAACGTTCGCAGAGCCCATTCGTCTGGGGGTGGTAAGGGGAACTAATGACCGGCTTAATGTCACAAAACTTCCAGAGGCGCTGCGTGACTTCGGCGGTGAACTGGGTGCCCTGATCGGAGACAATCTCCCTGGGGAGTCCCACCCGGGAGAATATCTTCATCAGGGCTTCGGCTACTGTCTCAGCCTGTATATTCGTCAGGGCCACCGCCTCTGGATATCTGGTGGCATAATCTACTACTGTCAGGATAAATCTTTTACCTGACGGGCTTGCTTTGTTGAGGGGTCCTATTAGGTCAACTGCTACCCTGCTAAAGGGTTCCTCGATTATGGGGAGGGGATGTAACTTGGCCTTGCGCCGGTCTCCCCTTTTCCCCACCCTTTGACAGGTATCGCACGTGTTGCAATACCTGCGCACCTCCTGGCTAATTCCCGGCCAAAAGAAACTTTGGGTTAACCTGTATCGGGTCCTGCTGACCCCTAAATGTCCAGATAGCGGAATGTCATGGGCTATCCGTAGTAACGCCGCCCGGTACCGCTGAGGTACCACTAACTGCCTCATCACAATCAGGTCTGACCCGGATACCTGCTTATCCGTCTCCCGATATAACAGCTGGTTGTCCCAAATAAATCTTTCGCCCTCCCCCCCAGGCGTGTCTGCTGTCACCTTGTCCCTATACACCTGCAAGGTGGGGTCAGTCACTACCTCAGCTGCAAATTCGTTAGGAGGGGCCCAGGGGACACAGTCAGGGGAAGGGGAAGGATCTCTTACCTGAACCTCCGGGAGTGTGTTGTAGTCCTGGGTGCGGGCCTGTTGTCGAGTGACCACAGGGTGAGCTTCTCCTGTGGTGGGTGTCTGGGGCTCAAAAGCAGATGTGAGCCTCCCCAGATCGTTCCCCAATAAAACCTCCGCCGGTAACTGCGGCATCAACCCCACCTCCACATGCCCTGCCCCCGCTCCCCAATGCAAATACCCTTGCTGTGGGTAGCCGGTATACTGCTCCCCCGGCTACCCTGACGGCCACAGTCTTATTAAGTTTAGCTTGGTCTGAGACCAGGTGACTTTTTACCAGGGTGATGGTGGCTCCTGAGTCACGTAGCCCCTGAACCGCTTTACCCTCCAGATACACGGTCTGCCTGTGATGCTGGCGGTTGTCTGCGTTAGCCTGGACGGGATCTGCCTCGTGCAGTACCTCCCACTGCTCTACTGTTGTGATGGGAACTGCTGAACCATACGGTGTGGCCACGATGTCCTGGTAGTGATGGGCTGCGGCGGCTCTCGGTGGTGGTGGCGGACCGGGTCGAATCCAGGTGGAACGGTTCCGCAGCTGGGGGAATTCCCTTTTATAATGTCCCCACTTCTGGCAGTGGTGGCAAGGGCCCGACGTGGGCTGGCGGAAACGTGGCTGTGCAGCGGGTGGTGGTGGTGGTGGCAGTGACCTTGGTAGAGCTGGCGTGTAGTTATTTCCCCCAAAGGTTTTAAAAGGTACTTTTGGAGCTGCAGGTTTTTGCTGCCTGCGTGCATCCAGGTACTCGTCCGCCTTCCTGGCTGCTTCGGTAAGGGAGGTAGGGTTTCTGTCTCTTACCCACTCCTGTACCTCGCTGGTTACTCCTTCATAAAATTGCCCCAGCAGTACCATTTGCAATACATCCTCCATAGACCGTGCCTTGCTCGCTTGCACCCACCCCAAGACTGCTCGTTGCAGTCTGCATGCCCACTCAGCATGTGAGTCTTTCTCCACCTTCTTTAAATCCCTGAATCTCCGCCGCTATGCTTCTGGTGTTATAGCATACCTGGCCAATATAATTTCTTTCACTTTGTGGTAATTCTGTATTTCATCATTCGGTACAGTCCGATATGCCTCAGCTGCCCTCCCAGTTAACCTCCCTGCCAAAATAGGTACCCAGTCCTCTGTGCTGATTCTATGCAGTGCACACAGTCTCTCGAAATCTTGCAGGAAAGCGTCTATATCTTCCTCTGCCTCCACATATGTTTTAAAAGCCTGGTACGGTATTTTCGGCTTACCTTCATGTGGCATATTTACTGCAGAGCTGCGTTCTGGGGCCGCTGTTTGACTCCTCAGTATAAATTCCTGGACCTCCGTTATTGTTTTGGAAACAATCTCTGTTGGAGGGTGTTCCCCATAGAAAGACAGCCGAAATTGTACCTGCCTCTGGAACTCCCTTTGTTCCGGTGTTTCTCCCGAATTCCCCTGTTCGGGAATCGAATCGCCTTCCATTTGGTACTCCGCCATCAGTTCAGTGATAAGTGCCGCTTTTGTCTTATTGCTGGCTTGTATACCCTTTGCCTCCAGAAGGTCTTTTAGCGTGGAGCGTTTTAGTGTGGCAAAATCAATCTCCATCCGTACTCCATTTAGGCTTGTTCCTCTGTGAGTCTGGATCCCAGCGCTGCCAACCAATGTAGCGGAGATGCAATATTACCCAGGTTATCTCCGCTTATAATCCAAGTGAGACTCAGGAACAAGTAAATAGTAAATCCAAAGGCAGGGTTTCCAGCAGGTCAAATACAGCAATATCCCAACAGCAATCCCAATAACTGGACGACACACAGTTTCAGGAGCATAACTGACAAGCCTTTTACAGCAAGATTGAACTACTTTATTTGACAAACAACACAGACTTATATACACCAAACTGCAATCAGATAACACTTGATTAAACAATAGAAAACTTAAACACATCACCAGTAAAGCAGTATCTAGCCACTTTAATCTGGAGCCAGAAGCAAGGTAGTCAGACTGGGTGGCTGACATAACTAAACAATGGAAGGCTTTAATACACAGAAAATACAGCAGATACACGGATGCAGCTTTATACAGTATTTTTGTAGGGTTGCCTGGTGCCATCCGCTACAATCGGCTTTCTGTATAGAAACAAATCTAACCTAGATTCCACGGTAAGGAAACGTATTGTGCAGCAAATGTTAATGCCGATCTTAGATTATGGAGATGTTGTGTATGATTCTGCCCCGCAGACCCATCTCGGTAAACGCGACACTATGTACAATACATTGTGTCGTTTTGCGCTACAGTGTGATTATAACACGCATCACTGTAAAATGTTAAAAGAGTTAAATTGGCTGACGCTTGCCTCCAGGCGTGCTCTCCACCTAGCTTGCTTAGTGCATAATCACTTCTCTGGAACGCTCCCCCCCTACCTGAGCAGCATGCTCGCTCTTACTCCCTGCACATCCCACAATATCAGATCCTGCACCAACCCTTCATTAGCGATTCCCCACTTCAAAAAGGAAGCAGGTAGAGGTGCTTTCTCTTTCAGAGCTCCTCATATGTTGAATAGCCTTCCTGTTTCTGCTAAATCATCATCTACTCTAAGATCCCTGAAAATAAGTATCTCCCAAATCCTCAAAACAGATTGTACCTGTTATTAGTTTACAAACTCTTTTGTATACTGTACATGTTGTTCCTTTTTGTATCAATAATGATTTACCCTGTATGTTCTCCTTCCAACTTGTTTAATATATGTATGTATGTATTTTTGAATCTACTGTTAAATGTGTAACTCTGTGTAACTCCATTCTGGACTGGGTCCCCAGGACATACTTGAAAACGAGAGAAATCTCAATGTATTTTTCCTGGTAAAACACTTTCTAAATAAATAAATAAAATGTATGTATTTTAGATTCTATTATATATTCATTTGTTAATTTATTATTAGTTCATAGAGACTTGCCTAATTGTGAGGCACCTTGATGTGGTTGGCAAGCTTCATCTTATGTCCATAATTTAAGCAAATCCTCATTGTGATCCATATCTAGTTTTAGTTAATTACTGAACCTGTAACAATGCCTTTTGTCTTTGCCCTGTCTTTATCTATGTTATCTGTAACTCTGTACATTGTATTGTTTATCCTTAGTGTGGGTTCTGCTTTATCTTACTTATGTTTACCTCTCTGCTCCTTGGTTATGTCCTGTAACATTGCACTATGTATTCAGTTCTGTTCTGCCTCAGTTCCTTTTTGCTAACGCTCTGCTTGGTTTATCTTGGTTTATGTTAGCCTTCACATTCCTTCTAATCCTGTTCAAATTTGTATTCCATGCTTGCTCCATAATGTCTGCAGGGTTTCTCCAGTCCTAGCCATGCTATACTGAATACAACAGCTGCTTCTACAGGGTCTTGAAATGTGGCCGCAAAGAACATGGGGTCCAAACTTCCAGGGGAATGCGGTTACCCATCATCAAGCCCTGTCTCTCTCCCCTGCCATTGGGCTCCTGATCTCAGGCACTCAGGGTCCTTTACCATCTACGACCCCGTGTGTGATAGTAGAACATTTATCCTAAACATTCAAGAGAGCCGTTCACAGCAGACATCCTAACAATATCGCTGTGCTTAAATCTGTGCAGGTCTGATCCCCAGCTAGTGCTGTTTGAGGTTGTAGGTTCGGCCAGATTTTAAATCCACAGTTGACCTACTTTTTCCACCAGCACTACGAATGTTTAATACGTGGGTTCAATAAAGAAATGAAAAATTATCATTGTTTCTGTGCTTATTAGCTTAAGGACATTGTGCTTGTCTATCATTTTATGACTAATTAATGCACAAAACCAGGTAATGCCAAATGATTCGCTTAATTTTTCTTGGCACTTTAGATGTCAGGCATTTAGGAGTCTTGTTTATTTAATTATCTTTGTTTCCTCAACAATCCACTTTTTTAATTAATATATCCCCATACGATGCTCATAGATATTAAAAGTCCCAAGATGGATGGCAAAAGAAGAAGATATAAATTCAGTAATAACACAGTCCACTTGCTGAGGCTTAAATCACCCACGCATCACTAGTTGGCAGTAAATGTGAGATTATAATATAACAGCCACTGGAGCAGTGTATAGGAGCAACTTGAAAGCATTTAAAAAACATAACGCACTTACCAATCGGCTGAAACGTTGTAGACAACTGTTACAAATGATTGCTCCCGCAAATATGTCCGTGGTCTGCCCCATGTTGGAACTGCCTGTACAGTACACTGGCACTCCTGACCATTAACGAATATAAACACAATAAGAGTCCTATACACTGTGGTACAATGGGAAGTACAGTTAAGTAAGGCTGTGTGATGTATGTTTGTATTAAATGTGTCTTCTAGGGCAGGTCAACAGTTTAGAAATATATTATTCAGCAGGCTTGATAAGTTCTATCATTTACTAACAATGTAAGAAGATACTTAAAGTATGGTATATTAACCCTAATAAAGTACATTTATTAATAATATAAAAGGTTATATTTATCTATTTAATATTTATATACACCCTGTGGTCCAAAAGTCTGAGTCCACCAGCAACTTGTATTTAATCACTGTTTAATTTGAAAAACGGTGTCTAAGTCAAAATGTTTGACTTTAGTTATTTACTTATCAATAAAGAGCAACTGTGAGGCAAAGTTCTAAAAGTGCAATCACCATGGAAACCAATGGACTGTCCCAGCTGATTAATTCACAATTAGCATTCATTTTCACCAAAGTGGTTACTGGAAATATGATTTATGTTTCTGAATTGTCTTAAGATATAATATTGCAAAATGTGTTCATTGCACTATATAATACGCTCCCGACTTTCCTTACAGGGAAGGAATTCAGTCTCATAATTGTAGCAGACCTTGAGAAGAAAAACATCTTTTTGTATTACGGTATGTTATGTGTTTGATAAAAGGGACTTTCCAGAGCAGTGACTAGAGATTATGTAATGCAGTCTCTGTGAATGGTAATATGGTGTGATATGTTGGGGTAAAAAGGTGACTTTTAAATTGTATTGTAAAAAGTATTTAAAAAAAATATTTTTTACAATTTCAGCTTTTCTACACATTCATATAAAGGCATGAGGGATTCGTTAATAACTTCAGTTAATCCAGTGTGCATCCCACAAGATAAGTTTAGACATGCAGGTTTCAGAAGTATGGGCATCCTTTGGAGCACAATCATGTGGCATCCATTGCTCCATTATCACACCAGCTGGTATCTATATTGTTTGGCCAGGGGCCCACTCTTTTCTCCCCATATATGGACAAAAGTGGACTCAACAGTAAAAGAAAATGTATTGCATCTCCCCAGCCAGCGCCTCTGCTGGCAAGCAATTTTTTTTTTTTTTTTTTAAGGGGTGGCATTTTTGGCTGCGGGTGGGGACCTAAATTAATGAGGGGGGAGGACCTAGTGTCCCCACCCATGAGTGCCGGGTGGGGACCACAAATAAAGTGACTAGGGGTGCCCAGCCCCTAGTCACTTACCCCCGCCCCCCAATAAAATAAAAAATTCCTACCTACCTCCCCTCAAAAAAAAAAAATCCACGGGTGAAAAAATAATCCATATTCTTTTTTCTTTCTTCAGCCCCAAAAAAGGCCAAATAAAAATCCATAATACGCGCTGCAACTGTTAATTTCAACCACTATATGTATTACTTAAAGGAAACTGACAGCAAAAAATTAGGTTCTGTTTAATTGAAAAATAAAAGATTAAAGATACATGCTTCAATGAATGAATACTAAAAAGTACCTTACTCATCCCTCTTTGCTCTGTGTAGCGCTATCAGAGGGCCTGACATGTTTAGAATCTTGGGTCAAATGAAGATCTGACCCATCTAACTAAAGAGGTCTATCCCTTTCTGTTGCTATACAAACAGAATAGGCTTAATACCATATTTTACTTGTACTCCTTCATTAAAGTATATGTTTAAAAAGTCTGCACTTGTTGCAATCTTTGAAGCAAACAACTTTTATTTTTTCAGTAGACAATTTGGTGATTTCCCCAAATTAAGGGGTCAAATACATTTTAATGGAAACCACTTGAAGCTCCAATTTCACAATAATTTAGATTGTCCGTAAAGTAATCCATTTAAATAATGTCATGCATTTTTCACTTTAAAGAATGATCCATACACTATACCCATTAGTTCACAATAATTCATATTTATTTTTTAGGGAGACTTGTAATTTCTTATTACAAAGTATATTCACTAATTCCATTTTTTTATTTTAATTCTAATTTGATTTGGTGGAAAAGAATATTAGATAAGGTATACAAAACAATGCATGGATATAAGCACCCACCCCTCAGACTAGAAACTGCTTTAAAGCATTTTGTCCCTCTATGTACATAATTTAATTGTATCATTCCAGTAAAAAAATTTCATGAAATCACAACATTTTTGGATTTTTAGACCTTTTTTATTCTGGATTTATTGCCATAAATTTGTCTTCTTTGCTTAAGTTAGTTGGCTTTTTCATAAGCAGATTAAAGGCATTCATATGTACATTAGTATCATTAATAATAATATATTATAACTATGTGTCATATAATCCCATGTACAGCCCTAATTCAATAATAATGATCTCAAAATCCATATAAGTACTTCAATAAACAGGGACCAAAATATAATATTAACCCATTACCTAACACTATACCACATATATAAATGCATTTTGTGCTATGGATTAATGTCACATTATGTTTGATAAACTCTTACAGTTTCTAAAACATTAATAGTTTTTTGCCACTTGACAGCAGTTCTTTTGCTAATTTTTTTGTTTAGTATTTTTTTCATATACTGACATAAAACACCATACAAGTTATTCTAATTTTATTCCAGTGTGAAATACCAACATTATTATATTATTTACTTATTAAAGTAAAAGTAGGATGCAGACTATCAACCGTTTGTTCCAGTACCAATAAATAGCTGTAGTGCTTGATTTCTTACTTTATCAAATAATAATAGTATATATTACAGCAAACAATAAACATACAGTATACATCTAATGGATACATATAATTATTATAGTGTAGATACTTACACTTTTCTAAGACGATATAGAAATTTTGCAAAGTATTAAAACTTTTCTTTGGTTAGACCCGTAGGTCCTATGACTAACCAGCAGACGCGTGAGGCCGTCAGCATCTCCACTTTTTCATATTTGTCTTTATACAGCACTTTTTTTTATTTGATGCCTGGATAATAAATATTCTATTTTGTACTACACTGAGTGAGCTCCCGTTCTATTTTACTTCTGTGGAGGAGGGGAGGGAAGGTCTCGGGTGGAGATGTACATAAGTATTCAGTATCCTGCGACAAGAATTTTGTACCTTGCAATCTGTACCCAGCTCCAGAAGGATTCTTACCTGTCCCACATCGTCTTTTAACATAAATATATCTATATTGCATATATCATGATGTTTGCCCTAGTGCTATAACGTGGTATCTTAGTTAAAAATTAAGATTGCCAAAACCAATATAATATCGATACATCTATCCACACACACACACACACACGCAATTACAATTAAATCAAGAATCAGGGAGGTGTGTGTTACCATTAAAAACAAATAACATCGCGTAAATAAAATGAATTATTTTTTTAGACACTTCTATTTCATAAATATAAAATTATAGATCTCTTTATCCTTTTTTTCGGGTGAATCCAAAATCATTTGAGCTCATTGATTATTATTTATGTACTAAAGTTGATATATTTAAATCATTTTAAGTAAATAAATGCATTATTCTTGTAGAGTGTTCCATTATTTTGTCAACTTTACACCAAGTGATTAGTCTGCAAATAAAAATCCAATATATTAATAAGGGTTAGGTCAGACACTAAGAATAGATATATTTGTGTCTAACAAGTCAGATCTTGTGATAATAAATAGCAGATTTGTTTGTATCCAGAATATACATTTGATCCAGCAAATTACTATTTAGTTGTTATAACGTATAATAAAACAAATATAAAAAAGCATTGCTGGCACTAAATTCTAAAAATTGTATAATCAAAATGTTGATATTCCATTAGTTGTCGTGGAGATTACACCACCTTCATGAGCTTGCTTCAATTTTTTTTTTTTTTTTTTTACAAATGCCCGCTATACTGCTCCTATATACTTCTCACACATCACGCACTGGTTTTCATCTTTATGTCATCCATCAATAGTATAACACGCAATTAGAGCCCAGTCCCCAGTAAAAGCATTAACCCCCCTTTCCACCATAACTGTTCCACCTTATTCCGATATTTTAATCCCAACAACACTGATTAGCTGTTTCTCATTACCATAGCTGTATTACACACATTTCATCACATCATCGTTTCACTATACTTTCCCTCGCCCCCATGTATGGGACATGTCCAGGTTACCGTAGAAACACACGGATGTGTAACCATGCAGCCTGTATCACACACCTGGCTTCAGGAAACGTTAAAGAAAAACGTCCTGGGGCAACAAGACATCAACAAGAGAGACACAGCCATCCCCGCATCTCATCCTATGCCTGGCAGCCTAATTGAGCAGACGCCTCGGTCCTTTTACAGGAAACCCCTCCCTGTTCCCAGCAATGGAAATCGTCCCGCTGCAGCCCCATTAATGTAAGTGTTTTATTTCTCTACTCAAGCATCAAACAGCGCTCTCTGCAGGACTGTCTGGCATTACTGTTAAACAAATAAATATACTCTAGTCTCCAATTTAGGGCATTTTTCTTGACTAATATATACATTTTTAGTTTAATATAATTTTATTTTTGATATAATACAGAGTAATAAAAAGTAAATTACATTTTAATTTTATTTTATACTGTCCTTGTAGACTTCATCCCCACCCAATCTATTTATTAACAACTCTGATCCATATGCTTCCAAAAAAATCGCATCCAGCACTCAAATAAGTAAAGACTTGAGTACTATACTTTTGAGCACTATAACTTGTAAATAGCCTTTTGCAACAATTAGATCCAATTAAACAACTTCTGTCCTACTACAAAGTATTTTCCATTCTCGATAACAAAATCCTATACTACAATCAATGTAACACAACAGATTAACTTGTTACTAATTTCTACTAAATTGCAAAATTCTCCATTGTATATGGGATGCAAATTATTTCACATGTTAAGCAACAAGCCTTAGTTTTTTAGCACTAACTACCCAAATCACTCTTTTCCCTCTATCCCTTCCAGTTTCTATTTCTTAGAACTAATTACAAAACCTGTTTTTTTATATATCTATAAAAAATGAACTGTACAATTATCATAATTCTTTCATCCAAATTACATTTACTCTACTGTCCTAGATCAAAGATTCACTCTAGTAAAGATTCACACTGCAATGAAGTCTGATCTTTGAAGACAGACATTTCTTTGTTTTTCTTTTTTCTTTTACCTTACAAACAGTAAGTAGAGTGTAATTATACATACATGGTATTTATCATTCAAGGGAAAAAAAGACGTGTACAGTAATTTGAAAATTTCCTATAGCAATGCATTATGTGTATAAAATTAGCTATTCTTATTTTGAAATACCATTATACTGACTCCTCTCTGATAAATGATTAGACATTCCCTGTCCTTTATTGGTAATACTGACTGATGACCTATCATTACCAGTTATTCACAGTTAGTAGAACACATCTCAATGCACATATTGACACCATGCTCATGTTTTTATTATTTGTATCAGTTGTAGTCTATTTTGTTTATTGTATTTTATTTTTTATATATTTTTATAAACATGGGTGGGAAAAATATTTGTTTCTCCTGTCCAATAGGTTTTAAGCTATCCTACTTCTTTTTTCTCATTTACAATTTTAATTTGAAACACTTTGTGTTTCTACTAGTCATCTGTGTGTGTGTGTCTGTTTTGTTTTTGTTTTTTGTTACATTTTACTCCAACTTACCTATTTATTTCTCTCTATCTCCATCCTCTCTCTGCTCTTCTCATCCTCCTTCATAATGTAGTCTGTTCCCGGCAATCTTGGGACCCTCTAAGTAAGCATGATGGTGAAACGTGTCAGGGCTCCTATGCAGCATTAGGCTCCACCAGTTTGGTGTACTAGTTTGTTTTAGACTTTTTATTTTAACTTAGTTTTGTACATATATTATTGTATTTAATATCCCATTTGTTATACATGTACCATCCTTTGCAATATTACTCTCGTTTCCTTTCTTCAAGTGCTTTCACCATTACTATCTCACTTCTACAAAACCATTCAGAGAACGGCTCTCTTTGGTGCTTACAGCTGCTTTCTCTTGTCAAGAAGTGAATCCTGACAGCCTGATGACTGGGGTTCTTGGAGGGGCCTGAGGGCCAAACACCTCCCTATAGATTATGGGCCCTGGCTTATGTTCTTTAACTCTATACTTTAATATTGTTATTGTTAATGCACCTGATTGACGTAGACAACAGGGTCAGGCGTAACAACCTCAGGATCCGTGTCCCGGAGGCTGAATGTGACAAATCACATATAGCCGGTAGGGGATACCGCTGATACTTACCCACTAATTGAAGTACATAGGGTTCAGGGGCCGGGCTTGTCACCAGACACTATAATCGCACAGCCCCTGAAAACATCCAGGGGAATGACCCAGGAATTGGGGTTAGGGGGAAAAATCCAGGGCCACTCTGCTAGTTGATGGTGCGACGGCCATAAGGCCACGTTTACTTGTGCCTTATAAAAGTTTTATAGGTTTATTCATCTGATATGATGTTTTGCATTTTGAACAAGTTTTTATCGTATATATTCATGTTATGTCTTAATAATATGCTATTAGATATGTATATGTACAATGCGGTGTTTTGGGAAGGAATCCTAATGGCATACACCAAGCATATGTTTGTTTTAGGATTGCTCTGGGGATACGGCCACTTTATGGCCACCATTGGTGGGTTCCTCCTGCCACTGGTGGAGACCTGGCACATGCCCTCCTGCTTCTCTCTGTGGTTTTAGACCCCATCTATTGTATACTTATTTGTTTCTGGTATCACGGGTGCAATAGTAGCACCAATTTATTGTTCTCACTTTTACACTGTTTTCTCCTCCAATGCTCCTTTTATCCAGTCCATACCCAAGAGCTTTGCCGGCTGACAGTTTTTTCCACCATTACTACTAGGTTGATCCCATGGCTTCTATGCCAGTAATGCGCAAAGATTTTAACCTCAGGGTATCAAGTGTCAATGCAAAGATGCGTAATTTCCCAAACAAATGGGTCAGGATGTTCAGGGAACAAAAAGCCCATAACACAGATGTGATAATGGTGCAAGAGACCCATTATCAGCGTGCTAAGGCGCCTAAACATTATGACCCTTTTTACACACAAGCACATTTTTCATACTCTCCATTCCAAAAGACAAGGGGGTGGCCATATATATGTCTAGAACTCTCCCCTTTGTGGTCGCAGATACCTGGTCGGACAGTGATGGCCGAGCAGTTTTTGTCAAAGGTACATTGGGACAGGAAAAGATTACATTTGCATGCATTTACGTCCCCAATGTCCGACAACATCTGTTCATATGTTCCATTATAATAGATTTGTCCTTCTGGGAGGAGATTTCAACATGGTCATGGATCCCTTGCTTGACTCCTCTACTAGAGCCTCCCCCTTAAATAGACATAAGACACGGAAAAATCAGACAGACTCTACTGAGGGCCCAACTGGCAGATGCCTGGCGCATTCAGCATAACTCCAGTAAAGATTACACATATTATTTGCCTCCCCACAATAGGTATTCGAGACTAGATCATATTTTCCTCTCACATAGACATCTACATCTTCTGAACACAACTTCTATAGTTAACATAACGTGGAGTGACCACGCTCCTATATATTTATCATTATCTATTCCCTCCCTGGTCAAACGAAACCCCACATGGCGACTTAATGAGACATATTTAAAAGATAGTACCACAGTCCAGACACTCACAACACCCTACTACCAGGACTATTTCCAGACCAATAATACCCCAGAAATCTCCCCACCTCTACTCTGGGAAGCGCATAAGGCAGTGATGCGAGGACATCTGATTAGTATGAGATCCTTGGAATTGGTCCATCAATGCCAAGTTGGATTGCGGCCCTATTCGATACTCCTTCGGCACGGATTTGCGTTAATGGGAATTTATCAAGCCCAGTCACCCTGTCGAATGGGACTATGCAGGGTTGCCCTCTATAAAATAAAAAAAAACAAACTTATAAGCCACCCTGCATCAACCATAGAGTAAAAGTAATAATTTAAGTAATTATAAAAAAACGGTACTGTTCAGCTCCCCAAAAATTGACGCTACCACATAAACAGGGCAGTGGGAGATGGGTGCCTACAAACCCAAAGAGACAACAGTTACACTACCAGGGCTGGAAACCCCACAGAGGGCACCAGTCCCAAAGGCGGGTCTGTATTAAAGGGCACTCTAGACCATAAATGAATGAATATACTCAATTGGCATAGAAAATTTTATTCAAGGTCCATAAAAACGGTACCTCTGGGTGAGAGCACGTCTAGTAGTGAAAAAATTTAATAATAAAACAAAAAAGCTATGTAGTAATAAAGATACGAACAAGTGGACAAATCACAAAGGCAAATAAATATCTATAACAACACATACAAAGACAAACATGAAGAAATGATCCTGCAGGATAGAGGCAAGGCAAGCAAGCATAGCTGTAATACTGTAAATATAGACCTATCTACCATTAAAGTCGTGCGTCCATGATAATACTATATATAAGAGTAGTAGGCATGCATGATGTATAAAAGACCAGCTGTAAATAGTCCTGTTGCAAGCAAAAATCGAAAGGTGAAGGTCTATGAAGAAAAAAACTGCAAGGAAGTAGCTCTGCACATGGCAAAAGTAGGCTGTAGCGACATGAAGGGTTAATGTATATTATCTGCGTGGCAACAGGCAGGTCAGCATGCTCTGAATTCACTGCTTCAGGAGGGGTGAAGGGATCACAGAGGAACTTTCATTATCACAAAAAGGACTTCTCTGTGGATTACAATATAAATCATGCTTTGTCAGCAAGGCAGTAAGTATTATATTGTATTTACTGCCTTGCTAAAGCATGGAGAATGAGTCCTTTTTCTGATCATAAAAGTTCCTTTCTGTTTACTCCCCTGGGTGTCCTGCTCACTCTTGAAGGGGACATGTAGTATAATATAAATATAAATTAAAAAGAGTGTGATGTGAGTGGTGGTACTAATATGGGGGACTGCAGTGCCTATCATGCTCAGCCAGCTGGCATTTATGATAGGGACTGCAGTGCCTATCATTCTCAGACAAGCTGGCATTATTTATCGGGAGGACCATACTGCCTATCATTCTCAGCCATGCTGGAATTTAGGGGGGGCTGCAGTGTCTATCATGCTCAGCCAGCTGGCATTCATGATGGGGACTGCAGTGCTTATCATGCCTATTAGCCAAGCTGGCATCATTTATGGGGGGGACAACACTGCCTAACACAGCCAAGCTGGCATTTATGAGGGGGCTGCACTGCCTATCATGCTCAGCCAAGCTGACATGATAGGCAGTGCTGGATGATATGACTGACATTACTGTATACAGTGACAGGGCACTAACTTATAATGCTTTTGTATACACTAGGATCTCTAATACAACACATTGCGTGATTATATCACTAAACAGGAAATCATATTCCAATTCTTATTGGCTGCTGCTGGGAAAATAAACTCCCTTAGAAGCCTAAAAGAGACGCCCATTGAGTGGGCTGTCCTGAAATTCTGCAAATGTGCATTTTCATCTAAGTGTAATATCTTCATTTTTTAAGTAATGCAAAATATAAAATATGCATTTTAAAGTACTTTGAAAGTACTTTAATATGCATTAAAATGTTGAGGAGGCATTTTGGACACTAGACAGTTCCTTTAAGCTACAACAAGTACTAACCCTAGAAGCAGGGATAAAGTTCTCTTTCTACATGCTGGCTTATATCTCTTCCCTCAACTATCCTGCCTTGACTGACCCTGTCACAAGGAACAGTACATATTCCATCACTATTTTGTACTAAATTTATTTTTGCAACCATTTGTATGTCTTTTCTTGTTATGACTGGAGATTGTGGGCGTTGCCTGATATTTAAGGAATGAGCTGGGAGGAGTCTAACTTTTTTTTTTTAGAATACTTATCTTCAACAAGAAAGGGATGCCAGTTGTTTTGCCACTAAATTAAAGATAAAATAATTTACGGTAAGTAAAAAACAAAAAACTGTGGGGAACCCATGCTGCCAGTTAGTTATCTAGTGGTCTAGTCTCAAACATTTTTTTTGTAAATCAGTGTTTATTAAAGATTTTCTTTGTTTATAAACTAAATGGGAGGAAGGGGGTACAGAAGCAAATAGGTTAGTTAATGGGGGGGGGGGGGGGGAATCATAATACAAATAATAATATCTGACTAGGGTTGCCACCTGGCCGGTAATTTACTGGCACAGCCGGTATTTTGGGTCTTGGGGCCGGGGCCGGTTTATGTAATATACCGGCAACGCAAGGCCCGGTATTTTTCTCCCCCGTTCCCCAGCCAGTACCTCCTTGATGCTGTCTCCCGGTGCAGGTCCAGGGCTGTGAAACTTTTTTTTTCAACAAACTTTATTGAAGCCGCGTGGCTGGAGGGGAGCGCACAACGCTTCCCTCACAGCCCCGGACCTGCACCGGGAGACAGCAGCAAGGAGGTAAGTACTGGCTGGGGAAGGGGAGTAGGGTGGCATAACGAGCATACTGAGGGTCAAAATCCTGGCATATTGAGGGTCAAAATCCTGGCATATTACATGGCAATATCCTGGCATATTAATTGGCTATATCCTGGCATATTAATTGGCAATATCCTGACATATTAATTGGCAATACCCTGGCATGTTAATTGGCAATACCCTGGCATGTTAATTGGCAATACCCTGGCATATTAAATGGAAATATCCTGACATATTAAGTGGCAACAGAGTGGCAAAATCCTGGCATGATATACAAATAATGTATATCATTTCAGTGATAATCCACCCCCCTTTGTGGCTCCACCCCTCATGGCCCCTCCCTCTTGTAGCTCCGCCCACACATGGCAGGTATTTTTTTTTGAGGAAAAGGTGGCAACCCTATATCTGACGCAGCAGACTGAGATCACAGTACTAAACATGACATGTTTGTAGATAATACATCATAGTGGGTAAACAATGGACAGACATCACATCTGTCATACATCATAAATATCATAAGACCACCACTCGGGCCTGTATGGTATCCATCTGGATCCAATTTTAAATCAGGGACTAATTAACAAAGGAAAGTATAGGTCAGGCGTGAACATTTCAAAATACTGCATATGGGTCCCCATGCATGCAGCGCAATGTCTATCGGATGGTTTAAATAGGGGCGGGGGGGGGGGGTGTAGGGGAATATATTGTAACTTAAGTCCTACAGAGCTTCGTCTAGGTTTGAGGATCTTCAATAAATTGCATTCAATAGAACCATGTCTGAATGTAGCGGTTATGATGATTCTCAGCTTTCCTAATTAGTTCTTCCATATGTCTAACATTCTCCACTCTCTATATCCAGTTATCCAGAAAGGTGGGAGGGGACGTATCCCCCCAATGTGCAGGTGCCTTTACCTCATTCAGTAAATGCCGAGGCCACAGATTTTTTTGTATTGTGCTATGGGAAGCTTTGTGTGGTGAAGTAACATAGGCGCCGGATCGAAAGGGGGGGAGGGGGGGGAGTGTCCATTAATGTCATGAGCACCGAGAATATCTTAGCCCAGTAGGGCCAAATAAGGTAGCATTCCCACCAAATGTGGAGCATGGTACCAGAGGCCATGCCACAACGCCAGCACTGCATGGGGAACATTGTTTTATTATTGACAGAACATTTGTGCATTAGTTTGAACATTCTCCCCCATTGTGCTTCAGATAAAGAAATTTGTAGGGCCGTTTCCCATTTCCCCACCCGAGCTAATAATTTCACAGAGGCCAGAAGCAACTGATATCAAATGGAAATACCATGGGGAGGGAGTGCTTCATCTGGAGTTAAGTCCTCAAACTCAGTGAGAGGTCTGGAATTCAAATATCTACGTTTAGCCGCGTTATAGAAATGACTTAATTTAGCATGGAGAAATCTGTCCATGAAGGAGGTTGTCTCTTCCGGGAGAATGTCAGATAGTGGTTTAAGGTTACCGTCCAGTAGAAAGTCGTTGATCGTCGTTGAGTCAATTGTGGAGGTCCATAGTAAGGGGCCCTATCTTTCGGCTGGAACAATAAATCAATCTTGAGTCTAGAATAGACATGTGCAAAACTAAAATTTTCGTTTCGTTTTCGTCCATTCGGACGAAAATGTTATTTATTTCGTCTAAAACGAATTTCGTTCATTAGTGCATTCGTTTCAGACGAAATTCGTTCATTATTTTCGTTTCGTTAATTTTTTTCGTTCGTTTTATAGAATACAATGTAATACTATTGGCTTTCTATAAACCGAACGAGAGCCCCATTCATAAGAAATTCTTATGAATGGGGCTCTCGTTCGGTTCATAGAAAGGCAATAGTATTACTTGTATTCTATAAGCCGAAAGTCTATAAACCGAACGACTTTCGGTTTATAGACTTTCGGCTTATGGAATACATGTAATCCTATTGCTATTCTATAAACCGAACGACTTTCGGTTTATAGAATAGCCATAGGTTTACATGTATTACATAAGCCGAAAGTCTATAAACCGAAAGTCGTTCGGTTTATAGGCTGTCGGCATTTAACTATACAGAGACAGAGTCTCCATTCATAAAATTATGAATGGAGACTTTGTCTCCGTGTAGTAAAATGCCGACAGCCTATAAACCGAACGTTCGGTTTATAGGCTGTGGGCATTTTACTACACGGAGACAAAGTCTCCATTCATAATTTTATGAATGGAGACTCTGTCTCCGTGTAGTAAAATGCCGACAGCCTATAAACCGAACGACTTTCGGTTTATAGGCTGTCGGCTTATGGAATACATGTATTCCTATTGCTATTCTATAAACCGAAAGTCGTTCGGTTTATAGAATAGCAATAGGAATACATGTATTCCATAAGCCGACAGCCTATAAACCGAACGTTCGGTTTATAGGCTGTCGGCATTTTACTACACGGAGACAGAGTCTCCATTCATAATGAATGGAGACTTTGTCTCCGTGTAGTAAAATGCCGACAGCCTATAAACCGAACGTTCGGTTTATAGGCTGTCGGCTTATGGAATACATGTATTCCTATTGCTATTCTATAAACCGAACGACTTTCGGTTTATAGAATAGCCATAGGATTACATGTATTATATAAGCCGAAAGTCTATAAACCGAAAGTCGTTCGGTTTATAGGCTGTCGGCATTTAACTATACAGAGACAGAGTCTCCATTCATAAAATTATGAATGGAGACTTTGTCTCCGTGTAGTAAAATGCCGAAAGCCTATAAACCGAACGATCCGTTTATAGACTTTCGGCTTATATAATACATGTAATCCTATGGCTATTCTATAAACCGAACGTTCGGTTTATAGAATAGCAATAGGAATACATGTATTCCATAAGCCGACAGCCTATAAACCGAACGTTCGGTTTATAGGCTGTGGGCATTTTACTACACGGAGACAAAGTCTCCATTCATAATTTTATGAATGGAGACTCTGTCTCCGTATAGTTAAATGCCGGCTTTTAACTATACGGAGACAAAGTCTCCATTTATAATTTTATGAATGGAGACTCTGTCTCCGTATAGTTAAATGCCGGTGTTCTGACAAATTTCTGGAGCAAATTCTCCTGCGCAATCGCAGGAGAATTTGCTCACTGCGCATGCGCATAAAGTTACAGCTGATAACTCAGCTGTAACTTTGTGACCACCGCGCATGCGCCAGCTGCGCAACCCACCTCCCGCCCCCTCACACCCCCTGCACACCCCTTCTTACCAGATCATCGACCACAGCGATACACAGCGCATGCGCACGCCTATCCAGCCGTTTGGGAATGTGCGCGTCCGTTGTTGTGTTCTTAAGGTGGTAAGTAACACGGGGCGTCGGGACATAAGGGGGCAAGCATCCTGGTGAGGGCTGCCTCATCTTGATGGGATTTGTGATCCTCCTGCTGCATCAATAATACAGCAGGAGGATCACAAATCCCATCAAGATGAGGCAGCCCTCACCAGGATGCTTGCCCCCTTATGTCCCGACGCCCCGTGTTACTTACCACCTTAAGAACACAACAACGGACGCGCGCATTCCCAAACGGCTGGATAGGCGTGCGCATGCGCTGTGTATCGCTGTGGTCGATGATCTGGTAAGAAGGGGTGTGCGGCGGGTGTGAGGGGGCGGGAGGTGGGTTGCGCAGCTGTCTCATGCACGGTGGTCACAAAGTTACAGCTGAGTTATCAGCTGTAACTTTATGCGCATGCGCAGTGAGCAAATTCTCCTGCGATTGCGCAGGAGAATTTGCTCCAGAAATTTGTCAGAACACCGGCTTTTAACTATACGGAGACAAAGTCTCCATTTATAATTTTATGAATGGAGACTCTGTCTCCGTATAGTTAAATGCCCACAGCCTATAAACCGAACGTTCGGTTTATAGGCTGTCGGCTTTTAACTATACGTTTGTCTCCATTCATAAATTTATGAATGGAGACTCTGTCTCCGTATAGTTAAATGCTATTGTATTCTATAAACCGACTCTATTTCGGCTTATAGAATGCAATAGTACTACGAATGGACGAATGAACGAATGATTTTCCTTTATTAACTATTCGTTCATTCGATTTAGTTAGCTTAGCATTTTCGTTCTTCGTTTTTCGGGCGAATGGACGAAAATGCAATTTTCGGACGAAAATGCATTCGTCCGAAAACGAATGCACATGTCTAGTATATATTCACATGTAAATTGCTTTTTTAATAAAAAATTATGATATAAATAAAATCATGTTTTTATTTCCTTTTATGTGACAATGCTGCCTCTCTCTTTCCCTTGCCCCCAGATTTGTCGCTCTCCCCCCCTTAGTGTTGTCTCTCTCTCACCCTCCCTTTGGCTCCCCCCTCGCTCCCCTTGTGTCTGTCTCTTCCCCCCTTCCCTCCCCTTGTTTCTCTCTGCCCCCCCCCCCCTTGTTATTCTGTCCCCCCCTCACCTGTTTCTTGCTCCCTGGTGGCTAGTGGGGGCAGCCGGGGGATGTATGCACTATACATAATAGACGGAAGTGTCGGGCAGCATGGAGGTTGTCTGCACGATTCGTGCAGACATCCCCCAGCTGCCCGATTCTCCC
Source organism: Pelodytes ibericus (assembly GCA_036172795.1). Classification (NCBI taxonomy): domain Eukaryota; kingdom Metazoa; phylum Chordata; class Amphibia; order Anura; family Pelodytidae; genus Pelodytes; species Pelodytes ibericus. The sequence goes on from CM069860.1 coordinate 70,859,065, forward strand.
TGGTGGCTAGCGAGGCAGCGGTGGATGTCTGCGCGATGAGCGAGACCTCCCCTGCTGCCGCCCGGAACGACAGCCAGGACTTTTATGAGGAAGCCGGAAGTACCCAGCTTCATCATAGAAGTCCCGGCGGTCATGCCGGGCGGCAGCAGGAGAGGTCTCGCTCATCGCGCAGACATCCTCCGCTCCCTCGCTAGCCACCAGGGAGAATCGGGCAGCTGGGGGATGTCTGCACGAATCGTGCAGACAACCTCCATGCTGCCCGACACTTCCGTCTATTATGTATAGTGCATACATCCCCCGGCTGCCCCCACAAGCCACCAGGGAGCAAGAAACAGGTGAGGGGGGGACAGAATAACAAGGGGGGGGGGGCAGAGAGAAACAAGGGGAGGGAAGGGGGGAAGAGACAGACACAAGGGGAGCGAGGGGGGAGCCAAAGGGAGGGTGAGAGAGAGACAACACTAAGGGGGGGAGAGCGACAAATCTGGGGGCAAGGGAAAGAGAGAGGCAGCATTGTCACATAAAAGGAAATAAAAACAAGATTTTTTTATATCATAATTTATTATTTAAAAAGCAATTTACATGTGAATATATACTAGACATGTGCATTCGTTTTCGGACGAATGCATTTTCGTCCGAAAATTGCATTTTCGTCCATTCGCCCGAAAAACGAAGAACGAAAATGCTAAGCTAACTAAAGCCGGATGAACGAATGGTTAATAAAGGAAAATCATTCGTTCATTCGTCCATTCGTAGTACTATTGCATTCTATAAGCCGAAATAGAGTCGGTTTATAGAATACAATAGCATTTAACTATACGGAGACAGAGTCTCCATTCATAAAATTATAAATGGAGACTTTGTCTCCGTATAGTTAAAAGCCGGCATTTAACTATACAGAGACAGAGTCTCCATTCATAAAATTATGAATGGAGACTTTGTCTCCGTATAGTTAAATGCCCACAGCCTATAAACCGAACGTTCGGTTTATAGGCTGTGGGCATTTAACTATACGGAGACAGAGTCTCCATTCATAAAATTATAAATGGAGACTTTGTCTCCGTATAGTTAAAAGCCGGCATTTAACTATACAGAGACAGAGTCTCCATTCATAAAATTATGAATGGAGACTTTGTCTCCGTATAGTTAAATGCCCACAGCCTATAAACCGAACGTTCGGTTTATAGGCTGTGGGCATTTAACTATACGGAGACAGAGTCTCCATTCATAAAATTATAAATGGAGACTTTGTCTCCGTATAGTTAAAAGCCGGCATTTAACTATACAGAGACAGAGTCTCCATTCATAAAATTATGAATGGAGACTTTGTCTCCGTATAGTTAAATGCCCACAGCCTATAAACCGAACGTTCGGTTTATAGGCTGTGGGCATTTAACTATACGGAGACAGAGTCTCCATTCATAAAATTATAAATGGAGACTTTGTCTCCGTATAGTTAAAAGCCGGCATTTAACTATACAGAGACAGAGTCTCCATTCATAAAATTATGAATGGAGACTTTGTCTCCGTGTAGTAAAATGCCCACAGCCTATAAACCGAACGTTCGGTTTATAGGCTGTCGGCTTATGGAATACATGTATTCCTATTGCTATTCTATAAACCGAACTTTCGGTTTATAGAATAGCCATAGGATTACATGTATTATATAAGCCGAAAGTCTATAAACCGATCGTTCGGTTTATAGACTTTCGGCATTTTACTACACGGAGACAAAGTCTCCATTCATAAAATTATGAATGGAGACTTTGTCTTCGTGTAGTAAAATGCCGACAGCCTATAAACCGAACGACTTTCGGTTTATAGACTTTCGGCTTATGCACTACATGTAATCCTATGGCTATTCTATAAACCGAAAGTCGTTCGGTTTATAGTTTAGCAATAGCATTACATGTATTCTATAAACCGAACGTCGTTCGTTTTAAAGACTTTCGGCTTATAGAATACTATTGGCTTTCTATAAACCGAACTAGAGTCGAGTCCCCATTCATAAGAAATTCTTATGAATGAGGAGGGACTCTAGTTAGGTTTATAGAATGCCAATAGTATTCTATAAGCCGAAAGTCTTTAAAACGAACGACGTTCGGTTTATAGAATGCATGTAATGCTATTGCTGTTCTATAAGCCGAATGTCTTTCGGCTTATAGAACAGCAATAGCATTACATGTATTCTATAAACCGAACGTCGTTTGTTTTAAAGACTTTCGGCTTATAGAATACATGCTGCTATTGGCTTTCTATAAACCGAAAGAGTCCCCATTCATACGAATAGGTCAATTGACCTATTCGTATGAATGGGAACTCAATTTCGGTTTATAGGAAGCTAATAGCATTACATGCATTCCATAAACCGAAAGTCATTCATGTCGGTTTATGGAATGTAGTACAATGCTATTGGTATTGTAAACCGACTCTATTTCGGTTTAGAATGCCAATAGCACGAATGGACGAATGGACGAATGAACGAATGATTTTCGTTTATTAACCATTCGTTCATTCGGATTTTGTTAGTTAAAATTTTCGTTATTCGTTTTTCGGACGAATGGACGAAAATGCTATTTTCGTCCGAAAATGCATTCGTCCGAAAACGAATGCACATGTCTAGTCTAGAATGTTTCTGAGCCCAGACGAACTTTAAAAACATTGTGGGAATTTAATCGGTAGGGTCTGAAACAGATAACACTCTTGGGAGCACATTCATTTTCAGTGAGTTGACTCTCCCGAACCATGAAATAAATGTGGGGCCCCAGGTAGTTAGATCTTTGTGTATGGCTGTCAGCAGGGGTGGGAAATTCTGTTGGTAAAGGTGCGTTGGGTCCCTAGTGAGCCAAATACCTTAGTATTTCATTTTGTCTTTGCACCATTTGAAGGGAAAGGAACTAGATAAACCTTGAATTTCTGTGTCAGGTAGGTTAATATTGAGGATCTCTGATTTGGTGCTATTGATTTTTAGGTTTGCAAGTGCACCATATTCACTAAAGTCCCGCAGCAGGATAGGTAACGATGTCCTAGGTGTGGTAAGAGGAAATAGTAAATCATCCGCAAATCCTAACACTTTATGATGAACGTCTCCTACCTGTAGATCCTTAATGTCAGGATTTCCTCGTATGGCCTCTACAAAGGGTTCCAAGGTGAGGGCGAAGAGCAATGGGGACAACGGCAGCTTTGTCTCATGCCATTGGAGATTGTAAAAGAGTTTTACAAGAGATTGTTTTTTAAGTATTCAGATGTTAAAAACATTAGATTTGGAGACAAATTGTAGCTTGAATTACATTTCATTTACACAAAGACAAATGTGTATGTATGTATGTAGCCCCTCACATTTTTCCTGGTGTATCATTGGGGCTGTTGAACTTTGGAATCTGAGTAGCAAGGCTCATGTGACCAACTCACTAATAGGGGAATCCCTGAGCTGGAATTCCCCAGAACAGTATAAGGCACAGAGGAGGAGGGAACTGTTGCAGCAACAGTGAAGGTGTGTGTGAGGCCTAGCTTTGAGAGGAGCAGAGCTGTATGTGTCCTGTGTGTGCTGCTAGCTGCACCTGATCCAGTGACTGAGCTGTGGAGCAGGAACAAGACACAGCAAATGGCTGACAGACCCTGGAGATCCCCTTTTTGGTCCTGTGTAACTGAAAAGTGGTAAGGAGTATCTAGGGTTGCCACCTGGCCGTTATTTTACCGGCAGGCCGGTAAAAATTTGGCATCAGGCCAATATTAAGTCAAGGTGGCAACCCTAGGAGTATCCTCTTCCTCTGTCACATCTAATTTAATTTTGTGGATTACCTTAAAGGGCTCCAACAGGTACCCATCAGCCATTAGGGTTAAACCTGAGGGTACTGGGCCTGGGTAGATAGGTATTGGTGTGTTTAGTCAGCCACTGTTTTATCTGACATTAACCTTTAATATATCTTTTTACTGTTACTGCTGTGTATTGTAGTTATTTATTATGTTCCTGCCCTGGATGCCCAGTTAGGTTGAGGCACTGCCAATGCTATGTACTTCAACTCCCATATAGCGGAGTCTCAGGATCCCCATGTAGATCAGGAAGATGTAAAAGAGGATGAGGGCCAAGAGAGTGTCAGACCTAAGGTTGCCATCTGGCCGGTATTTTACCGGCAGGCCGGTAAAACATTGGCTTGAATCCAATGTTAAGTCTATGGAAGCACCAGCAAGGCTGGTATTTATTTGTAGAAAAGGTGGCAACCCTAGTGAGACCCCTGTGGCAAAGTCCATTACATATACATATGTATATGGTCCTTAACTGGATTCACATGGATGCACCATTATAACCGGACTTGCATTCATGCTGCCTGTTTCAAGTGCTTATGAGCACTAAATGCAATGCATAACTTCTTCCTCTCACCTTGCAAAATGCACTGTTGCTGCATGTGTTTAATTTTCCATTCAATACTCCACAATAGAAATGTTTATTGATATAGCTATTTCAGGTATACCCCATTATAATACTGCCTTCTAATGCGGTTCCTGTTATAACATGGTGCTTGTTAAACTTAAAGCGGAAGCTTAATAAATCTTCGGACTATAGTTCTCCAATATCTCCCATGAGGCATCGGATCTTGCTATAAGTTTTGCATTTAACAGAAATATAGCAAGATCGCCTGACTCGCATCTACATCCTGCTTAGAGCGCAAAGTGAATCTGTGGATCCTGAGCCCCATTTTATGGTGGGACTGACCTGTATATGCAAATGAAAATCTTTATTAGGTTAATGATAGTTATGATATTTTCTGTCTTTTTTTTTTTTTTTGTAGGTCATGGATATTAGAAATGTTTTCCTCACTAAGGCTGCAGCAACAGCATCAGTTCAGTCTCAGCAGCAGCAAGAAGATTCTGAGAGTGTTGAACAAGCTATCAAGGTTGATGATGATCTCTTAGATGCTGGAGAAGATTCAAGTTTTTGTTCAAGATGTGGCAGAAAGAACAGGGTACGGCTCTGTAAATCATAGTTCAGTGGTGTATCTTGGTTTTGTGCTGCCCTAGGCAGACAAAATTTGGGCACCCCCCCTATCCACGATGCACACTGACGACATGACCCATAACCCACGTTGCACACCAAGGACATACCCCCTCACCCGTTTTACATGCCTCCATCACCCCATTACATACACATTACCAATATTATTTGCCATTAATATTCCCCAGCCAATTTGCCCACTAATATGCCAGTATAATTTGCCATTAATATGCCCTAGTCAATTTAATCAATAATATGCCAGTATTTGCCATTTAATCTACCCCTGCCAATTTACCCAATATTATGCCAGTATTAATTTGCCGTTAATATGCCCCAGCCAATTTGCCCAATATTATACCAGTATTTGCCATTTAATATGCCCCTGCCAATTTGCCCAATATTATGCCAGTATTATTTGCCATTTAATATGCCCCTGCCAATTTGCCCAATATTATGCCAGTATTATTTGCAATTTAATATGCTCCTGCCAATTTGGCCAATATTATGCCAGTATTATTTGCCATCTAATATGCCCCTGGCAATTTGCCTAATAATATGCCAGTATTATTTGCCATTTAATCTGCCCCTGCCAATTTGACCAATAATATGCCAGTATTTGCCATTTAATATGCCCCTGCCAATTTGACCAATAAAATGCCAGTATTATTTGCCATTAATATTCCCCAGCCAATTTTCCCAATAATATACCAGTGTTATTTGACATTAATATGCCCCAGCCAATTTGCTCACTAATATGCCAGTGTTATTTGCAATTTAATATGCCCCTGCTAATTTGCCCAATATGCCAGTGTTATTTGCCATTTAATATTCCCCAGCCAATTTGCCAAATAATATACCAGTGTTATTTGCCATTAATAAGCCCCAGCCAATTTGCTCACTAATATGCCAGTGTTATTTGCCATTTAATATGCCCCAGCCAATTTGCCCAATAATATGCCAGTGTTATTTTCCATTTAGTATGCCTGAGTAAATGTGCCCAATAATATTCCAGTGTTATTTGCCATTAATATGCAACAGCCAATTTGCCCAATAAAATGTCAGTGTTATTTGCCATTTAGTATGCCCCACTAAATGTGCCCAATAATATGCCAGTGTTAATTGCCATTTAGTATGCCCGTGTTAATTGCCATTTAGAATGCCCCAGTAAATTTGCAAATAATATGCCAGTGTTATGTCCCATTAATATGCCCCACTAAATTTGCCAATAATATGCCAGTGTTATGTCCCATTAATATGCCCCAGACAATTTCCCCCCAACTCCCCAGCACTTACCTGTTTTCCCTGGTGGCTAGTGGCAGGCAGCATGGCCTCCTCCATGCTGCCTGTTCGGCTCCCCGGCGGTTGTTCAGAGAGGGCACGTGACCGGCGCACGTCTGACGTCAGAGCGCCGGTAACGTGACCTGTAGGCACTTCCGTGTCACACTGCACAGGGAGCAGAACAGGCAGCACGGAGGTTTCTCTCAGAGAAGGTGAGGGGGGAATCTTCTGATCTCCTCTCACCTCCGTCTTTGCCTGCAAGCGCGTTTTTTTTTTTTTTTTTTTTAAAGGGTCGGATTTTTTTTTTTTTAGTGATGGGTGGCGCTGTCGCCCCCCAAAATTTGCTGCCCTAGGCATCCGCCTAGGATGCCTCGTGGAAAATACAGCACGGAGTACAGCCTAAAGTGTTATAATATCCTTTTTGGTGCACTAAAACTTTCATTTCAGTTTCACTGGTTTGAAAAATACAGTTGGTAGGAGTATTCACTTCAAAAAATGCCACATTGTGTTTTGCCTGCAGAAATTTGGGGTCAAAACAAAGTCAGTCACACTTAGATTCACTTGAGCGCAAAAGTGGACATAAAAACTGGAAAAGAGCTTTAGACTAATTTACAGAATATGAAAAGTCCTCAGGTGCATAAGTCTAGTATGATGGTATGGTCATTAAAGTACATGGTAATGTGGTGGAGAAAATCCAGACAGGCAGTGAAGTACAAATTCAAGAAAGGAGAGAATATCTGAAAACTTTCCTTACTAAGTAAGGAATTTAATTTAGTGATCTTGATGAGTCACAATAAAGGATATTTTAAGGAAGGTTTACATTTGCTTTCCAAATTTGACTCTTTGCTTAATAACTATTCACCACAAGCAAATGCTACCTATACATCCCCCTTATCTCAGAAAGCAATGATGCCGTGCTGCTCTGAGGAAGTTATCTATAGGATACTTAGTGAAGTGAAGGCTTCTGGCCTTTATTCGATAATGGCAGACTAGACAAGAGATCACCAAAAAAACACAAAACTGTTTTATGTGAAAGTGATGAAATAAAAGAATATTTTCTTTCTTTCAAAGAACTAAAAAATGTCAGTGCTGATTCAATCATTGACTCTTTGCAGGAATATTTATAAGATAATGGGCTAGATAGTTGTCTATGCTCTGTACAACGCTACAATGGTGCAGTCGTAATGAGTGGCACAAGTGGTGGTATTCAAGCAAATGTCCAGAAATACCACCGTGAAGCTATAAATGGGCACTGCTATGCCCACGAACTCAACCTTGTATGGCATACCTGTATCGCAATGAAAAGATGCCAAGGATTTCTTAAATACAATGGAAAATCTATCTATACATATTTTTAGCACATCTCCTGAATTTTAAAGATGTGCACTCCACTTTAGGTTTAAAACCAGGTGAACTAGTTCATCTGTCTGATACACACTGGTCTTACCAAAAAACATTCTGTGAATTCACCTATAACAAACTTTGTGCACATGTGAGACACAGCAGTTCCCACTCAGTAAGCGCACAGCCAATTGACTGCCGAATTCGAGGGCGACCCTAAATAAGGTCCCCCTGCTGATGCTGAATGCAAAAACGAGGGTCTCTCGCTGCGCTAGTAGAGAGAGACGGTTGCCAACTAAATGGCTGCCTGCTTCCTATGGTCAGAGGGTACACACCAGTTTATCCTCACAATAAAAACAACTAAAATTTCACTTGTGCTTCTATATTAGAAGCACAAGTGGAAAATAATGTTTAGTCTTCCTTTAAACAGTAGACCTGAAATAGACAGTTTGTAGCACAACCTAGTTGTTTAGCTTCTTTTAAAGCTATATGTCTATGCAGTCTTCAGGTTTTCTATATATGTGTCTGTGTAGTGTAAGTCTTATAATATGCTATTATTAATTAAACTAGTTTTATTATTACTGTAGTTGTTCTCCTTAGTGTTGTTTATCCTAAGTTTGGTCATTGCGTTGCCCTGCTAATTTCTGCTTATGTCCTTCCCCCAGACTCTCCCTGGCCCTGTACTCTGCGTTCAATTCTGTTGCATTTCTGCTATTGCTCTGCTTAGACTGGCTCTTACGTTGCCTGCATTCTATTCTGTCATTGTTGTGTTTCATGCTTGCTCCAGGATGTCTGCAGGGTTTCTCCAGTTTCTGCCTTAGTATACTGGATACAGCAGCTTCATCCACAGGGTCTTGGTATGTGTCTGAAGAAACCTGGAGCCTCAAGCTACAAGGGGAGTGCACTTATCCTTCACCAGGCCTTGTGTCTCCACATCTGCACCGTAGCTCCTGAACTCCTGTGCTCAGGGTCATTGTCATCTGGGACCCTGTTTCTTGACAACAGGTGCCATGTACTCCAATAACAAAGCTTGTTTGACCAATGACCATATTCACTATGAATACATGTGTATCTGAATATGCAGATGATTTCTCTTCTTTCAGTCATTAGGCCTACATGTGCCAAATTGCATCTATGCTGTCATCTTTACTAATGGGCTATTTGGGAAGTCTGAAAAAAAAGTCAGACTGTTGTCAATTGTAAAAAATGCTCAATGCTGAGAAAATATTCAAACAGCTCCATTATTATGATCATCACTATTATGAACCCTAAGAAAATATTTAACGATTTGTGGGTGGGGTTTAGGATGAAAGTGGAAGAAAATGAGTGGAACATGAGAAATGGAAACACAAGTAGTTGGGAGAAATTGGTGGTGGATAAGAGCAGTAAAATCAGGAAAGGAAGTGAAAGAGTTAAAAAAAAAAATCTAGGAAAGAGAAAGGAGGTTAATAATAAAACCCTGGCAAAGCAGGAGAAATAATTTGGCTTTAAAATAGAGAGAGAATATAAAGGTATAGAGGGTGGGGAATTAAGAGTCAGAGAACTGATGTGTGCACTTGTTCTTAGGAAAGATAGTGGAAAAGTTGCACAACACAGTTACAGTTAAATATATATATTTAATAAAGTCACTTTGGGTGTATAAATACAGCATAAAACACTCTTATACATAAAAATAACATTCATATAAAACAATAATTTAAACCGGATAGATAATGGATTTGTTTATAAAAAAGTGTTTAGTAGGATAGACATGCGACACAAACAAACAGCATAACAATTTGCCTATTATGCGCAGAACTGCAGTTAAAAGAAACTGTCAGCATGCACACTTGATTGTATACCTTACAAATCTGCTCTTAGTCTCTTCTATAAAAATAAAAAAAGCACTAATACAGAGCAGCAATAATATCTCCCCACAAATTACAAACTTCTGTTTCCCGCAACTTGCTAAGCAGAGGAGTATTGGCAGAAGCAGCATCACAATATATGTATATTACAAAAATAGCGCTATAATAACGATATATTTCAGAAGCATCACCATAATCATCATCATCAACAGGTATAGCACAGAATTAGACAAATTTATTCATCCATTTCTTCACTTACTATCCAGGATCAAATAAGTAAACAAACACAATCATTGAGATTTCATCACTACAACAATTGCTCAAAATTAAAGTAGATACGAACACCATATCTCCTCCCCATAATTACTTTTTTATAATAAAAGTTACTCCAGAAGCACTCCTCGCCCAGTACAACACAAATTCATACCAGCAAGATAAGGCTGTACATTATGTACATAGTTTTGTACACTAAAATCGCTTCTTACCATCCCCAGAAAGATTTATAATTATGAGCACAATGTAGAAATAGAGGACAATCAAAACATTCATTCCTTTCTTTTTAACAAGATGCAAGAATTACAATTTATAAAGACACAGAGCCTCGTATTTATTGCAATCTCTTTCTTTAATCTCTCCTCCGCAGCAAAAAATTAACATAACCAAAACTCTAAAAATAACATCCAATCATAGCCCACATCTGACCTTGACCCTCCCCCTATAAAGCCCTGAACTTGACCCGGCTCTTCCTCTTTCTTTGCTGCTCCTCGAGCAGATAAGTATTTTCCTTTACACTTATAATGTTGATGATGTTTAGGTGAATTGATTATATTGCTATAGTAAAATATTTTATTCAGTGTGTGCCTTTTGTACCTTTTTTGAGCCGTTTGAAGGCGGTGGTGTCTTCAGGCTCAGTGGCAAGTTTTTCATGTTTCCCCAGCGGGTCGACTGAGCGGAGGCTCTGGAACTTGTCTGACATGCTTTAGTCAGTCAGAGTTCCCGCTCGGTGGATACGTGTTTCTGACTTTCGGTTTTCGGTTTTGCGTTTTATGCGTTCGGGTATTACCTCCGTCTTAGAAACATAGAAACATAGAATGTGTCGGCAGATAAGAACCATTCGGTCCATCTAGTCTGCCCAATTTTTTTTGAGTACTTTTACTTCCGTTTTCTCCACGAGGCAAAGCTCATTAGCGCCTCGTGGTTAACATCCACGTTTCGGATGTTTTCGGTTGCCGCACATGCGCAGTAAATACTCGTCTCCGTGTCTTTATAAGTCATGACTTTACGTCATGACTTAGTAAAATCCTTCAATTATAGCAACCAAGAAATCACACTTCGCACAACCAAGTAAGTAGGAAATTGTGCTCAATAGGTGGTAGCAGACAACAGCTATATAACCAAATGCTTTTGCTACAAAAATAACTTTGCTGCCATTAACATGATTTAGTAACAAACAGAATGTCTACGTGTATCATGTGCAGTGTCTATGATAAGAGTATCATACAAAGAACTATACAAGTAGAGCACTGTCAAGCATGCATTTAGGCAACTATACCTTGTCTTCATATGAGATGAAAGATACAACTGTATCACTAATATGTACAGGGTCGGCCCAAGACATTGTGCTGCCTGGCGCAAAAAACAAAATGCTGCACCCCCCCCAAATAAAATCCCACAGTCATGATAATCAGTCAAACTAAAATGAAACTTATCTGGAAGTGATAATTTAATGCAAGAGCACCTTTCTATATGCAAAATTATATAGCGTGATTATTGGCAGGCCATGATTAAAATGTGCACCCTAAATGTTTGAGCATTTAAACTTAATGTACAATATTTGAGTCATGTTATAGGTCAGTGGTCACATATAATGTTATGGGGAATTGTACAGCCTATTTTCATAATAATTACATTTATTTATATAGCGGCAACAATTAACATAGCACTATGTTTGTTTTACCATTTCTTTCTTTTCACCTCATGGGTGAGCTCCTAGGACACATTTTTTTCTTTTTATATGCCCACTAAAGCTTATACACCTATATACTTATATACATAATAATATTATTTTTTTCAAAGAGCTCGCCCATAAAGTGAAAAGAGAGTAATGGTAAAACATTATTATGATAATAGGCTGTGCGATTCCCTAAAACATAATGTGACCAGTGACCTATAAGAAAATCCAGATAGATATAGTCAGTGTCAGCCGAGTAGACCCCTGGATGGATAGAGAGATAAAGGCAGTGTCAGAGGCGTTAACCCCTTGGTGGCTAGGCAGATATAGGAAGTATCAGAGGAGTTAACCCCTTTGGTGTCTAGACAGATATAGGCAGTATCAGAGGAGTTAACCCCTTTATCCACTCACTCACACACATACACAGACAGTCTCTCACTCTTACTGACATACACACACACTCTCACTCACAGTGACATACACAATTACTCACTCACACTGACACACACACACACTCTCACTTACACTGACATACACACACACACGCAAACTCTCACATAGACACAGTGACATACACACACACTCAAACTGACATACACACACTCACACTGACATACACACTCACACTGACATACACACACACTGACACACTCACACTGACACACACTCACACTGACATACACACACACTCTTACTTACATACACACTCTCACTCACATACACACACTGACATACACACTCACTAACACTAACATACACACACTGACATACACACACTCTTACTCCCCTTGGGTGGCTAGACAGATATAGGCAGTATCAGAGGAGTTAACCCCTTTATCCACTCACTCACACACATACACAGACAGTCTCTCACTGACATACACACACACTCTCACTCACACTGACATACACATATACTCACTCACATCCAGGTCTTTGTATATCATTCCAATGATTTAAATACACCCTAGGACATGCCCCATCACCTGCACATCCAGGATTTGCTGCTGCCCCATTACCCGCATTGCACATCCCACACTTAATATGCCACAGCCAGTGTTAGTTTATCCATTAATATGCCGCTGATAATTTGTCCATTAATATTCCGCTGATAATTTGTCCATTGATATGCCGCTGATAGTTTGCTCATTAATATGCCACTGATAATTTGCACATTAATTGCCAATGATAATTTTCTCATTAATATTCCACTCATAATTTGTCCATTAATATGCCACTGATAATGTGCTCATTAATATGCCACTGATAATTTGCTCATTTATAGCCACTGATAATTTGCTCATTAATATGCCACTGATACTCTGAGGTTGGCTCTCCGGCTGCGGCTTTCCTGCTCTTCTATTTGTTGCTGGAGCATGTATTTGAAATTCATTTGTTTGAGCATGGCTGTTAAGTGAATCCACTGCGTCCTGAGTCACTGGGATGCCTTCTTACATCGCCATAACTCGTGCATCCATTTGTTTAAAATCATGCCTGAGCTGAGAGATATCTGCTTTAAGGGGTTTGGTGGCCCTTTCAACGATTTATGCCATATTTCTTTTCGTTGGCAGTAGTCGAAACGCATCTCTCCAGTTCTCCCGAGTGGCCAAATAATAAAACATCTAACAATATCAAGGACAGAATAAGGAATAGGACAATAGCATTCAGTACTTTGCTGAGGTAGATGTTCTTGATATAATGATTTACCGAATCCCATCCGAATTGCTGCAAAGTCTTTCGCAGAAAAGGACGCCAAAAAAGACCTGGCCAGGCTCTCTCTCGCTTATTTTCAGATTCATAGTTCCCTTCTCTGAGTCCAACATTGTTTCGGGCGGATCATTACGTGTGTATTAATTATTCGTACACTAACTATTTTCCCCCTTACTTCTCGATTGATTCTATGTTTTTATTTGGATAAATTTTATATTGATTGGGGTAGTCCTATTTATATTGCATTGCATGTTTGTTTTGTGTCTCCACTCTTTCAATACTGTGGATCCATTGTTGTTTGTCTATTATATTTATTAAACATATATTTTTTATACCACTTATCCTTGTGCATTGCAGTGGTTTCACTTAATACGTTTCCCTTTATTGATTTTTATGCATATATAGCGCTTTCTACTCTATTTGTATATATCTCTCCTATTGTGGCAGGGGTTGATTCACTCTTGTCTCGTCTATCAGAATATATTGATAAATTATTACAACCTCTTGTGGTTCAAACTAAGTCATATTTAAAGTACTCTATTAGTCTTATACCTGAACTAGATGGCTTTGTGTGGCAGAAAGACTATCTTCTAGTGACATGTGATGTGAGTTCACTGTATACTATAATTCAGCATAATAAGGGTTGTGAGGCCATCTTATTTTTTCTCCAACAGGCAGCCAATATGCCCGAGTAACAAATTAACTAAATTTTGGAGGGTATCCTCCTCATACTGGAGAATATTTTCTTCTGGTATGAGGACCAATTTTACCTACAATAAACAGGTACAGCCATGGGCATTAAGTTTGCCCCCAGTTATTTGAACCTTTTTATGGCATTTTGGGAGGAATCCTTTGTCTATGGGGAACATGCCTGGGTTGCAAACCTGGTGTCGTATAAGAGATATATTGATGATTTGTTTTTAAATGGAACTCCGTGTCATTGGAATGAAGACACGTACGTTTTTTTAAAAAGTGGACACTAACAGTTTTATTGAATCAGATAGTTGCCACTTCCTCCCATGGCTCTTAAATGTACCAAAGAGCCAGCTATACAGATTAAGAAGAAATTGCAGTGACATTGTAGATTTTCAAACACAAGCAGACAACTTAAAGGAAAAGTTTGCTAGTAAATACTATGACATCACTCCTATAAATCAAGCTATTCAGGACATAAGTTTACTGGATAGACAAGAACTTTTAAAAGTTAAACCAGAGACTGAAAGAAAAAAAACCCAAGAGATTCCTCTAATAATGCAGTTCAGTGGTAACAACAGTCATATGTAACATCATTAATAAATATTGGCCAGTGTTACTTCAAGACCCCACTCTGCAATTCATTTTAGGCCCACGTCCCCGAATCATTTATAGAGGTGTTCCCTCTTTAAAGAACCATTTAAGTCAAAGTTTTTTAAAAACAATGAAAACAGTCTGGGAATAAGAACATTTTTTTTGGAGATTTAGCGGGCTTCCACAGGTGCAGAATGTGCCAAGCTTGTAAAGAAACTAATAAAGCACAAAAGGAAACTTCTTGTAATTTTAAAAATCCCCATACCGATAAAACATACAAGATTAATTATGTGATTACGTGTGAGTCCAGTGGAGTCATATATATGTTGTGGTGTCCTTGTGGGTTACATTACATTGGTAGAACCTTTAGAACCCTAAAAACCCGGATAGGAGAACTTGTCAGAAACATTAAAAATGGTTATGAAAAACACAGTGTCTCCTACCATTTTTTAACCGTACATCAAAAAGATCCATCCACACTCCAATTTTTAGCCATAGATAAACCTAAAGTACAATGGCGGGGTGGAGATAAAATTAAGATTCTGGGAGAGGCTGAAATTAGGTGGATTTTTGAATTAGATACTTTGGTTCCTAGGGGCCTTAATGCAGACTTTGAGTTATGTAATTTTCTTAAATTTTTTTTTTTTAAACATTCTCTATATATTTTTGATATATGATTAGAATGTATATCCACATCTATTCATTTATAGTGATGTTTTTAGGTCATTTCATATCTTTACTAGGGATATGTGCAATATGGATCCACTTGTTTATTAGCTGATTGAAATATTGAAGTATTGTTAGAGTCTAGTTACTAAGTTTTTTTACATCGATTATTGACATCTATTTTTTCTGCTGCTTTTACAATTATTATTATTTATATAGTGTCTTTATTATTTATGTCTGAAAATGCTTTTTTATCTAGGTATTTTAGCCTATGTTTTGTTCGAGTATACCTTTAAGAAGTTGCATTATGCACTTTACGTTGTTATCTTTATTTTATTATATTTACATATTGCCCTCTTGTCTGCTTATAAAAAAATGTTGCTCCATTTATTATTATGTATATGTATTTTTAACCTTTTTTTCCCCCTCTTGTGTATTAATTAGACTGCCAATTTATCTGTATTATTAAAAAATGGACATACGTTGCTATGGTAACACAATAGTGTGGCCGGTATATAAACTTCAACATCTCGTATAGACGTCACTCCCTTGAAGAAGCCCTATTGGGCGAAATGTGTTGGGAGATTTGTGACATCATAATAGACCCAAATACGGAAGTCGGCTTCTGGTTGATGTTTCACCGCATTGTCCGCCCGGAGATTTATCAACTGCACAGGTCCATAGCGGATCAACGGAAGGACTGGTGATATCCTTGCTGCTGTTGTATTTTATTCTTTTTCATGTAAGCCTCAGAGTTTTGGAGAGGTATCAAATATTTATGATACATTTTACTACACTGTTCTCTGTATTCCTCGGTCTTTTCCATCTATATACCGATTGAATCTTTGGGAGATTACTCCATCTGAAACATCTTGATATTCATCCCCGTTGCTGTCTACCTACACCACTTCCGACGATGATAGGACTTTGAGTCCTCCTCGCTTTATACGCCCAGATCCGGTATTAAGGGCTCAACACTGTGTGAGTGACGTTTCATTGGGGGATATTACTTATACATTATCTCCTATTTACTGTACTACACATTATTTCTGTATTTTTTATATGTATCTCTGCTGAGAACAATTTGATTCAAAGATAAGTATTGTTTCATTTGAATTTCTTTGCGCAACACTTTATTATCTTGTATTGATTTATTTTATTATTTACTGTTAATTATATTTTGGATGTTCCCAGCGGACCTACTTTTGATTCACTGCTGTTCCCAGATGTTCCAGCTCCTTCTGTTACAGAAACATCATCGCTGAAGTGAAGCTGTATTTTTATCCTGATTTGGCCTCAGCTTGATCCTTTGTTGGATAACCAACCCCTGTTTTTGATGGTAGTTTGCAAAATTTAGATTTCTGTGAATCTTTTTTTTTTTTTTTAACAAATTTATTCTTTATTCATTTTCTTTTATCTTGTGACAAACAAACATTTAACATGCATGATGTATTTCACATAGAATCATTAAAAAAAGACAGACAAGGAAAAAGTGCAATGCATTATTATCTAGTGATCTTTCCAATAATCTAGCTATGTGAGAGTGCTCCTAATACATTGCACATGTGGGGTAGCGCCCAAGTCCTGACAGTTGAATTATTCCCAGAAGTCTTAGGTTTTAAAATGTAATGTTTTTGTCGAGGCTGCTAAGATTACTCTATTCCTCCGGATGATGTGCTAGCCATTTAGACCATCTTCGTTCGAAAGCAGTACCATTTCCCAGGGAATATGCCAGATTTTTTTCCATTTTATATTGATATTGAGTTTGGATTTTTATTTTTATATATCCAAGATATATAATAGAGCCGTTTCAAGTGACATTTCGAGATATTCGTCTATCACTATTATCGTTTCCCTAAATACTATTTTCCATATATTCTTGATCATTGCACACTCCCACCATATGTGTTTATAGTTACCTTCTTCTCTGTTGCATCTCCAGCATACACTAGAGTTGTTTTTATTTAACTTATTCATTATTTTAGGGACCAGATACCATCTGTATATCATTTTATAGTGTAATTCCACTAGATTAAGACATTTTACTGATTTCCTAACTTCTTTTATAGAGTCACACCATTGTTTATCATTTATAGGGGTTTTTAACTCATTATCCCAGGAATTCCACGCTTTAGATCTCGTATTTTTTTCTTTTATCCCTAGAATGGTGTATATCCTCGGCATGATTTTTCCTTTTGTCTTTTTTCCAAATAGTTCTTCTAGGTTTCTCTCAAGATCATCTTCTCCCCAGTTCAGAACTGTATTTTTTTATAAGAAATTTTTAATTCTTAAGTAAGTGAAGATCTCACTATTTGGGAGATCAAGATCGTTTTGGAGTTGTGCGAAGGTTTTAATACTCCTCCCGGAGGCTATGTCTAGTATTACAGTATCTTCCCTGCTTTTCCATTGTTTAAGGTTTAGATCTTCCACATTATATTTTAGAATCTCTAGTGGTAAATTTGTGTGAATCTTTCCACTTATATTATTTTGTTGTTTAAAGAGTTGCCACTTTTGTAATAAGAAATCCACATGCATTGGTGTCTGTGATCCGCTCATAATTCTGTTTAGTTCGTTTTTTGACCATAGGATCATCTCTATATTTTCCTGACCCATTATGTCAGCCTCTATCCTGTACCATGGTTCTAACCTTTCCTCTCTCCTTTGCCATTTTCGAATATGGTACAGGGTATTCGCCTCATAATACTTCTTAATATTTGGGACCCCGAGTCCTCCTACTTTTGTAGATTTCATCATTTGTTCTTTACTTATTCTAGGTTTTTTCCCGGCCCAAATATATTGAAGTAGGAGTTTCTGTAGGTTTTGTAATTTCTTTATCGGGGTATATAGTGGGAGCATTCTCAGGAGATAGGTCCATCTTGGAAGAACATAACCTTTTACCGTATTTAACCTGCCCATCCAGGATATCTCCAAATTTTTCCATTGTTTGGTTAACTTGTTTTTTGTATCCTCAAATAAGTTATCAAAATTATTTTTCATTATATCTATCGTATTTGTTACAATGCAAATTCCAAGAACATTTACCTCGTCTCTAGACCAGTCAAAGGAATATTCCTTAATCAGTCTATCCCTTGTACCCTGTTCTGTGTTTATAAGCATAGCTCTTGTTTTGGATACATTTAGTTTGTACATTGAAAACAAGTGCATAACTTTTAATCTCCTGGAAGAATTCGCGTAAGGAAATTATTGGTTCAATAAGGGTCATCACGATGTCATCTGCATAGAGGCACAGTTTATACTCTGCTCCTTTAATTTTAATCCCCTTTATTTTTTGATTATGTCTAATCCTAGATACAAAGGGCTCTAGGGACAGTATATATAATAGGGGGGATAATGAGCACCCCTGTCTAGTCCCGTTACCAATTTTGAACCAGTCTGACACCATACCCGGATTTCTGTGAATCTATTGACTTGTCTGGTGTGTTTGGATTTCTATTAAACTATGCTTCTGCTCCTACATCATGTAAAGTTAAGAAAAAATAAATTGATAGTTATTGCCTTGTGGATAGTTCTGGCTATCTCTCCAAGACCTTCTTTTTGGATGTCACTTAATTGACATTATTTTAACTTTCAATTGATTGAAAGTTAAAATAAGTGAATTTTACATATATTAGAAACATGTACATCATACATAAAATAATCTATGAATAAATAATGTATGTATTAGTATATTTTACTTACAATACATTAAATATGTAAATTATATAAATCAATAAACATAAATATACATACGTTTTAACCGTTGTGGATTTGATTGGTTCTGTCATCCCATGAGCCAGGTATACTGGCTCATAACCAAGTGAGTTGTACATATAAGTGAGTTATATCGAGTAGTCAGGACCAGTGCAAGACTCTTTTACACCCTAGGCGAACATATATTTTGCCGCCCCTTGTTGTTCCCAGGCATTTACACACATATACATATGCAGGTACATGAACACACACATGTCACATGCAGCCAAACATTCACACACAGTCACACATTCAATGTCTGTCTCACTATCTGTCTCACTCTCCCTCCATGTCTTTCTCGCTCATTTAAAATTAAAAAAAATAAAAAATAAAAGAATTGTGGCTGCCTGATGCAGGGATACATGGTCCTCAGACAGCAGCCGCCCCCAGCAGCTGGCGCCCTATGCGAACACCGAATTCGCCTTTAGGTAGCACCGGCCCTGTGAGGAGTGGATATAACATTTTGTCCAAAATATCTACACTATTGTGTGCCCTCTTCCCCTTCTCCATGCATTAACCTCTGTACAAGCAAAATCCAACCAAGCTAAGTTGTTTATGTTAGTGTATGCACACCCTCACAATTTTCTATTGTTCACTATGAAATAAACATAATTCTACAATCATAAAATTAAATAAATGTATATAGCTACTTTTATTTTTGATGTATTGTAAGGAAGATTATGACTGTTCTTTTGGGAGTATAAAGCAATTTTTTTTTTTTTTAAATCAAATGCAGTATTGAATGAATTATAGCTGATTAAGCCTCCATAGCTGAAACATGTGAGATTTGTTCCTATCTGTGTTACAATGCTTTTAATCATTTTGCAATACATTTTGGACTTTTTTCTCATCAGACCTACATCTTATCATTGGAGAAGGTGTGCTATACTTCACTTGCTCTAACCTATGTTTGTGTCTAAAGTGTTATGGAGTAATTGTTTCTGCTAACAGTCCCTTCTGTCCAAAAATGCAGAAGAACTGTAAGTTGTTTCACATTAAAAATAAGTGCCTTTCACATATATTAAATACTGTCCCTTTAAATTAATAAATACCTTGCCACAGAAAATTTCTCATGGGAACAAGGGAGGTGTCAGTACAGTAAGTTATTGGTTATCTGCTGTGTGCAGTGACTGTATAAGCCTCGTTCTGATCTACACTTACATGGACTAAAAGCATACTGGAAATCAGGTGATAATTTGAAGATGACTCCTTAATGACGTAATATAGTTGAGTCAATACACCTTGGTGCCTCGAGAGAACCTTTAAAACCAAGACGCTAACTTTTATTTGCAAATGAAATGAAACATTGTATGTTACCGAATAACAGTTTGTGTTAATCCCTTGATAATATAAAGGAAAAACATGTATTTAGATGTGAGATAACAGGTGGCAGAGCCAGCACATTAAAAACGCTCTGTGGCTCCATACATTTGTCTGAAATTGATAAGGTCGTGCTCTCTGTTT